>OZ024873.1:9684947-10884947 GCA_964017185.1 Rugalucina vietnamica
CTTTAGCCATTTACGATACTGGCAATGAATCAACTTAAAACTCACCAGAAAATATCATATTATCGATTTTTAATCTATACCATACCTTTAGCCATTCCCGATATATAGGCTACAGATACGGTACCTTATCTCTAGCCGCCAGGCTAGGGATACGGTACCGTATCCCTAGCCCACAGGCTAAAGATACGGTACCGTATCCCTAGCCACTGCCTTTCCGATAATGCCTTGTGACACAATGTAAAATGACAATTTTTCAAAGCATTATTTTTTATATAAATGAAATCAAAATCAAAATAAAGTGATACCAAATGAAAGAAAAATGTTTAAACTTACAAATAAGTTATTGAAATAATTTCAATTTATTGATTTTATGTATATTTTGGTCAGTGGAACATGACCCGTTTTTCGGAGACAAACATGGCCGCCATTCAATTTCACTTTGCTTGGCTCACAGGTGACTTAGTTGATCATTTGTTATTTTACATCTGATTGGTTTTCTTTAAATATCTTGATGGGTATTTTTAGATAAAAGACCAATCTTTGATCTGATATGCAAATTTTTCATCCTGGCATTTTATTACAATGGATGCCATTGGATTGAAAATTGCCTATTTTTAGACTTGGAAATTCCTTATTTTTGAGAAAGGGAAAAAGACAGAAAACATCCAAATAGTCAATGAATATTCAAACAATGACATCATGCTAAAATTTCTATTTTAAACCTAAGCACACATGTCCCGCAAGAAGGTCAAACACCACGGTCTCCATTCAAATACATTGTGGCGCATAAAAAATGCTGGGTACGAGCTGTGTAAACTGATCGATACTGGCAGAAAAAGTCAGCTGAAAGTAAATTTTAAAATTAAATAACTCAGTCATTTTTCAACGGATTTTCAAAATTCAAACTGCTCATTCTGAATCTGAATCTGAATAGTTCACTGGTGACACGCCAAATGACAATATTTCACCAGGGGGGTTCGGATGGGTGAGAAATTAAATTAGGCTGAGGCTATCCGCACGACGGTCGTGCCGATAAGCGGCGTTATCCGCACGACGGTCGTACCGATAAGCGGCGTTATCGGCCAGACCGTCGTGCGGATAGCCAATGCTAAAGGTATTGGCTATCGGCACGACGGGAGTATAAGATTTTCTTACAAGCTTACGAATGCATTAAACTATTAATTTGTCATTAAATAAATAAATTATGGTTTGAGCTATATAGAAATACATTCAAAATTAACATTTTTGTTAATTATGACTAAGAAAACTAGTTTGATTTGATTTATCCAGCTGATGTAAAATGAATCACAGCAGACGGAGAAAAATATAAACATTGCAATTATTTTAATTGTGTAACTGAAATGTTTCCATACTTCATTGTTAAAATCAAAGGCTGTTTATTCTTTTGGATTTATACCACAATTTTTTTAATATTTAGGTTACGATAATTGACATAATTTCTTTCTCATTTAGGCATACGCATGACTGATTTTTACAGATAAATTCACAGGTAAGCCACTTTCAGCCAAATTACAATTTTGTTAATTAAAAATTAAAAAATTCCTGCATGTGTAATATTCTGTTTCAGTTTTGAAGCCAGTGTAATATATTTATCAACTTAAAAAGTATCCATTTCTAGACATTTTTTAAAATTTGGATATCGATTTCCCTGTCGTGCGGATAACGCCGCTTATCCGCAAGACGGTCGTGCCGATAAGCGGTGTTATCGGCACGACCGTCGTGCGGATAGCCAGTGTCGAGAAATTAGTCCCTTGAATGCACGAGTGAAGCAATCTTGTTTCTAATGATCTTCTGCATCTACTGGTGAGCTTATTTTAATGATTTTCTGAAATTAAGGTAAATCACCGACCTCCCTACCTTCATCGAGTTGTGGCCACCTTGAGACAATGTATCACTATGGCCGAACTTTGTAGACGCGAATGTCATCGACCAATTTTCAATGAGTATATATTTCCCCGAGATTAAAGTGTTAAAAAAAAATATACTTATTAAAGGAGATAATGTGTTTTTTTACCTGTCACCCTGCTAGACGATAATCAAATACTTGTGTTGAAACAGATAGCTTAAATTTATTTAATTTCTAAAGCCTTTTTCAGGAGGTTCAATGATCTATTGGCGTAATCATCGTGTTAATCACAGTTCTACGAGATTCCTGGTAACCATTTACCAGCCATTCTTTTAAAGCCAGATGTATGGTGACTCAACCGTTAACCGGTGTATACCGTTAACCGGTGTAAAACGTTAATGGGCTATATTTTATACGTCTCTCTGTTCACGGTTGTAATTTTTTTCAGTCAATAGACACGGAGCGTTGTTGTGTGTCAACATACTATTACTTACCATCTTTGTCATGAAGTCTTCTCACAATCACGTGCTTTCTCGAAATGTGTGCATTTTCATGGTTTTGACACTTTTAGAAACCACAAACTATCATTGCATTGCCATTGTAAGAATAGTAACAAACATAGTGTATTTCAATTTGAAATATATATTTTTCGGATGTTCGCGTTTAATTATTTATATTCGCTTTGCTTGTCAAGCGATTTGTGTGCATTTATTAATCACTAACATTTACTACATTATTATCATCATAATTTTCAAATGCGAGAAAAAGATAAATTGTGTAGGAGCTTCTTATTCAAAATAAAATAATGAAAGCGAATGCAGGGCGGGTCGTGAATGTGTTTGATAAAACCAAGGATGAGTAGGATTTTATTTAAGAAATAGATCAGCTCTAGCAGTGAATTGTTGAGTAATATATCACTGTTTGGAGGTCAGTTGTAAAGCAGAGCAAATCACGAGCGCGCAGCGCGAGTGATTTATCTGCGTACAACTGACCGACAAACAGTGATATATTTCTCAACAATTCACGCACTAGAGCTGATCTATTTCGATTCTAACATACGGAAGCCGATAGGGGACATTTCACTTGAACTTAAACGCTTTTGGACACTTAAGCTTTTGAAACACTTAGGTGATACTCAAGACTTAAAGATTTTAGAAACTTAAAAATTTTGGAAACTTAAAAATTTAGGAAACTTAAAAATACTGAAGCGGCGGGAAATCAAATGTAGCTGATTGGAAGTATCAGAGGTGTAAAGATTTCTTTTTTTTATCTAATTAAACATTAAATAATTGATTGTACGTGTATTATCTATCTATCTATCTATCTATCTATCTATCTATCTATCTATCTATCTATCTATCTATCTATCTATCTATCTATCTATCTATCTTATACACATGTATATATTTTGTAAAATGCTTACCCATGTCATGTTTGCTGTTGTATATATGTTGTTGGGGGCGGGCTGTAATTAATGTTGCAAGAACTTTTCAGAGTTCAACCCCATTGCTCAAGAATTGGCAATAAAATATGTTTAAACATCTATCTATCTATCTATCTATCTATCTATCTATCTATCTATCTATCTATCTATCGATCGATCGATCGATCGATCGATCGATCGATCGATCGATCGACCGACCGACCGACCGACCGACCGACCGACCTATCTATCTATCTATCTATCTATCTATCTATCTATCTAACTATCTATCTATCTATCTTCTGTCTGTCTGTCTGTCTGTCTGCCTGGCTTGCACTTTGAAGGAGTACCTACCAACCTTTCTTTCTATCTGTCTCGTTAATTTATTTGTCTCTCTTTATGTATCTGTCTTTATCTATCTATCTATCTATCTATCTATCTATCTATCTATCTATCTATCTATCTATCTATCTATCTATCTATCTGTGTGTGTGTGTCTGTGTGTGTGTATGTGTGTGTGTGTGTATCTATCTATCTATCTATCTATCTATCTATCTATCTATGCTTTCGCCGGTACGTGTGTCTGCCCACACGTCCATCCGTCCCTATGTATGTATGTATGTATGTATGTATGTATGTCCTTAAATATTTTTATGGACTTAAAATATTTGTAGACTTAAGAATTTATCAGACTTTAAAGATTTTAGTTGAGTTAAAGATTTTATTAGAGTTAATTTTATTAGAGTTAATTTAATTAGAGTTAATTTTATTAGAGTTAATTTTAGTAGAATTAAATTTAAAAGAAGATGGAGTATACTTGCCATGGTGCAAAAACAAAGGCACTGATCAGCTGTGCAGCACAGCTGATCTGCACCTTTGTTTTCGCATATGCAAGTTGTTGGTTTTTTCACGTGAAGGCTCTTTTATAAGTTTGCTCTTGATATGAACATTTGATATTTAATTTAGATTGTAAAGGAATATATCCTTAGTTTGTCTTCACTGTTTTTGTTTCCTGTTTGACAACCACCAGTCTAGCCAAGTTCTGCTTTAGGTCGTTATGTGTGTTTTAGCTCACTTGGGCCATAGACTCGGCTCAACAGATGAGCTTTTACGAGGATACCCATGGTACAGCGTCCATCTGTTGTCTAACATTTTTGGCTCACAAGGTGAGCTTATAGGATGCCCAAGGTCCGTCGTCCGTCCGTCCATCTGTCCACCATTTTCAAAGATCTTCTTCTCTGAAACCGCTTGGCCAATCAGGCCAATCATCTATTTTAATAGTTTATTTGAGTGTCGCATATCAAATACATACAATGGAAAGAGAACATTATATAATGAATCTAATAATCATTTTAAAAGCAACCACGAGGACCGAACAACTAACTAAATGTTATGAACCACTGCAGAAGCTGAGGGTGAGGTTAGAGCTCTGTAAAACCGGTTTAAGCCCGCCAGTAATTTTATATAACTGATCGTTCCAAGGCGATACTTCTGTGGTGGTTCTTATTGTTTTAAGTGTTGGTGTTTAATTTTTTTGTACTGTTGGCACCTTATGTGTGTTTTCATATTTTAGTTAAGGTAACTGAGTGGCCACCTATTGGGAAAATAGCTGCTCATTCGGCTTACGATATGTTTTCATGGTATAAGTACCTGATTATTCATTTAGTTTTTTCCCACCTTGGTTTTTGGAGTGGGAATCTCTTTCTGATTGCGCCTTTTCCTGATCTTTGCCTACTTGTACCTTTTTAAGTATAATCAAGAATGTTCACTGGAAAGTGAAAACACCAGTAGACCTAAAGGAGCGAGTCTGTGAGCCTTCGGGTACTTCTCACCAAGACCTGGCACCGGCGCATCACATCAAGCTTCTCCACGAGCCACCACCCACATCACCAGGAACGTTTGTGCCCAGAGCAAGTGGGGGTCCACTGGCGTTTACACTGGATAATTTAAATGCTGTGTAAAATTAAAACTTACTATCAAATAGGTATAAGTATGAAAATCTTAGTCGGTATAAAACGTTTCTTTTATAAGACATTATCACAACTTATAAACAAATATGAATTGATCATCAAATCAGTTCAAAATAATTCTATTAAACAATGAGAAGTATAAATTGTCAGTAGATTTTAAGAATATAAAAAGGAAGACTGTTTCTGAAGTATTCTAAAACAGGTTTTGGCACATATTCGGATCATCTATAGGAAGGGGGAACTAATGTTTTTATAAATAATCCATGTCACATGACCAAGATGACCGCCGTGCCCATATATGGTAAAGTCCTTCAAACATCTTCGCCAGAACCGGTGGACCGATGAAACTTGGATGTAGCATCAGTGACCAAAGTACTTCACTGTGTTTATAAATCTTGACACTTGGATGAGGGCAAGGTCAAATTTGGTCGCACTTAAATGTGGAAAATTGGTAAAATGCCATTTGTTGGGGAAAACTTGCTGGGTGCAAATGGACAGAAGATTTGTGTTAATGAAAAAAAAAATTGGCCCCAGTGGGCTGTCTGCCCCTGCCCCGAGGCTATATAAATGTTTACGACTAACATCTACTCTGAAACTGTTTGGCCAATCAAAGCCAAATCTCCTGTGAAGCCTCTTTGGGAAGGTAGAACGAAAGTGTTTATAAATGGTCATGGTCACATGACCAAGATGGCCGCCATGCCCATATATGGTAAAAACCTTTAAACATCTTTTACATTTTGGCCAGATTCAATCTCTTACTGGCCAGTTAGCTTCTGTCTTCTGACTGCGGAGTTAACCTGCCGTACAGTGTTTGAAAAATCAATGTTATCATGCCTCTCAGGTGAGCGATCGTTGCCCTATTGGCTACTTGTCTATTATGTTCCCATACACCGTGCGAGTTAAGCATTAGACACACAGAAAGAGTCAGATTCACAATACCCTTTGTTCCCTTATGTCTCAAGTATCGAGCCAGCGAAGCAGGCGTGGAAAACAAAAGATACACAGTGAAGGTTAAGATTCAATTTCTTTATTTCACTCGGGTTACATCTATGTGACAAACATGAGGAGCAACCAAAGTTATCATCATAATAATGGTTCTATGGCATCTTATATATAGGGGGATTAAACCATTAACAGTGCAAGAATAAATCAAACTAAGCGCGCTTTCGGCTTTCGCCTTCTTCAGAGTCAATATGTATTTACAGGTAAAAACTGGAGAAAAAAAAAATGAAAGAAAAAAATGAAAATAGGTAAATAAACAAAATAAATAAAAAACAATGCAAAAATACACAAAAATCACATAAAATGTAGCATAATCGTGTAACATCGAATTACGTACGTTACCTACCACAAATCTAATTTTTACTGTTGAATTTAAATATGCCATAAAATTAAAATAAACATTCTTTTATTGATCTTAACTTGGTTTCAAATTGCAGCAAATATTCTAAGCTACAGTATGACGTCTTTGATTACCATGTCAGTCAATCACAGTGTAATGTATGTAACATTTTGTCACAAATTACATTTCAAATGCATATATGTAGCTAAGTTATCCTTTTGTGGTTCTGCGCCCCATGACCTTAAGGCCATAAATATTGTCTTCAACAAAGAACACATTTACGTGATGTAAAATTACATAGTTTCCACACCTATCTCTAGTGTGATTCTAAGGAATAGGGCGTACTCACAAAAATATACATATACCAATAATAGCATGCTCTAGAACACTATAATTTGTCTGATAGTGATGCATCGACCTACCAATTTAACCTGAATACTTATTATTCAAATGGATGAAGGACGTCTATGGATAAGATGAGAAAAGTCCCTAAATGCCTCAAAACGAGGAGTCAATTTTTAAAACACGTAATTTAAGCAAATTTGTAAACTGTATTATTGGGTATATATGTAAATTGTATGAAAAAAGATTTGGCAGTGTTCCCAAATGCCAATAGGTGGAGATATCTCTTGGTTTTTGTACCTACCCAAATATTAACAATTTTTACCATGCTAATGCTCGTGGAGCAAAAATATAGTTTCCTATGTATTTGACTGCATTTTTTTGCACCACCTAAAGCAAAATGCATGCCAGTATCAACCGGTTTTGATTTTGTCCTTTTTGCGCATTACTGGAACATGTTTTAAGGTCATTCAGTTTCCATAAAAAATTGGAGACCATTACTATTTTCAGTTTAAAAGTATGTCGCCCAGCCCCTAGACCCAACAAATCCTTTTTACTGGAGATACCTTATATATATTTACACAATATATGTAAGCGGGAAGCTGGGTCTAGGGGGAACAATGTTCACAGAACCGTGGAACATAAGTACTTAAGCGTGAATGGAATAAGAATGACCGTAAAACATGTTCCAAAGATGGGCATGCGCAAAAAGAACAAAATCAAAACTGGTCAACATCCACTTTGCTTCGGTTTATAGCAAAAACTTCTAGTCAAATACATAGGAAACTATATTTTTGCTCCATGAACATAAGCAGTTTAAGATTGTGTTAATATTTGGAGAGGTACAAAATATCAAGAGTTATCTCTACCTGCTCTCAGTTGGGAACGCTGCCAAATCTGCTTTTATACAATTCTCATAATATGCCAAATAATACAGTTTACATTTTGTTAAAATTTCGTGTTTTAAAAATTTACCCCTCGATTTAAGGCTTTTAGGGACTTTTCTCATCTTGCCCATAGATGTCCTTTGCTTATTCATGAAAATTAATAAAAATACATACATGTATAAGAAATCGGGGACCAATCTTGGAAAAATATCGGCAGACATACAAAATCACTTGTAACAGAGCTGTTAACAAACCCAGGATACTGAAAGAAGTATCAAATGAATGCTATGGCAATGTAAAATGTCCCTTAAGTCTGATATAAGAATGATCTGGTTTTCAGTGTAATGAATTGTAATGAAAACGCTAGAAACAAGAATGACAAAGGGGGGGGGGGGGATTAAACTGGTAAACTTACAAAATGACTTGTATCTCGCCAACCAAAAGCCCTAACATGCTGAAAATAGTACTAGTATTAAATGGTTGCTAGGGCAAAACTAAGCCTTTTGAGCCTTCGGCTAAGATGAGCTTATAGGATCGCCATGCTCCGGCGTCCGTCCGTCGTCGTCCGTCCGTCCGTCCATAATTTCAAAGATCTTCTCTTCTGAAACCACTGGGCCAATCAAAGCCAAACTTCATGTGGAGCATCATTAGGAAGTGGGAACGAAAGTTTATATAAATGGTCCTGGTCACATGATGGTCGCCATGCCCATATATGGTAAAAACCATAAAACATATTTTTCTCTGAAACCAGTGGACCGATTTCAACGAAACTTGGTATGTAGCATCGGGGACTCTGGCTCATCATAGTTTATATAAATCATGACTTGGATTTTATGGCAAGGTCAATTTTGGTTACATATGCTTTTCAATGGAAAAAAGTGTTAACATTGATTTTTTTCATGAAGTTTTGTAGACTGTGACCTGAAAGTTGGCAGATACAGACAACATGTTGAGCTAATGAAGTGTTGTGAGTATTAAAGGTGAAGGTCATTTCTTGACCTTGGCCAAATGTCATTTACATATTAAATGTAAAACTTAATTTTCTCAGTAACAGCTTGACCAATCAAAGCCAAATTTAATATATAGTATCCTTGCGATGGAGGAACGAAAGTATATATAAATGGTCAATGTCACATGACCAAGATGGCTGCCATGGCTATAAATAGCAAAAACCCATAAAAATCTTCTTCTCCAGAACCAGAAGGCCTATGATTTTGAAACTTGGTGTGAAGCATCAGGGTGAGGAGCTCTACAAAGTTTATATAAATCATGACCTCGGGATGTTACATACCTTCATCTACTCCTTAAGTTACATCTACCACATTTCAGGTCTCAGGCTGCAATAGTTTTCAAAAAATCAATAGTTTTCACTTTTTCCCATGTAAAAGCATTTGTTTGCCGTTAAATAGGTCATTGCAGGGTCATGATTTATATATACATTGTAGTACTTGAGTCATAGATGCTTCATGCCAAGTTTCTTTTAAAATTAGATTTCTTTATACAGCAATAAACAAGGTATTTTCAATCAATTCCGTGCATGTGTTTTAAAGCTACCAATTTTTAAACAACATGTGGTATTAATTTTGACAAGTTTTGGGCAACGTCACCATTGACGTCAATGGGAAAGTGGCTTTTTCAAAATTTCATAAAACTTCTAACTCTTGTATATAGAAAATGCAATGTTGAAACATCATCAAATAACCTTTGTTTATTGCTTTATTTATTTAACTTTCAAATGACACCAAAATCATGAAAATAAGTTGACCAGGAGAGACAGGATAATTTTTCTTGTAAACATGAAAATACACGCAAGTCAATGGAAAATTCCGACGTTGTGGAATAACTATGGTACTTGAATGTAATAATCAAATGACTTATATATTGTAGCATAGAATGGTACAATATTACTGTAGCAACCATTTGAGGTCATTTTCAGATACAAGTCATTTTGTAGGTTTACCTGTTTATTTATTTTTTTTTCTCACTTTTTCTCTCCAATCTTTTAAGTTTTCATTAAAATTTATGAAATTGAAAATCAGATTATTCTTATATCATACTTTAGGATTAAAGTGCATTACCATAGCAGTCATTTTGTACCTCTTTCAGTATCTTGGGTTTATTAACAGCTCTGGAATACGTGGTTTTGTACATACTGTATACACCCAATTTTTTCATGATCTCCGATTTTTTTATGGTTTTAAATAAGCAAATTCAATTATTTGAATATTAGGTATGAAGGTTAAATTGCTAGGTCCATGTATCATTACAGACCAATTATAATATGGTCCCAATGATGCAAGATAAATCTTATATCCTATCCAAAACCTTGCAATGGCTACAGTTTTTCCGTTGTTTTTCCTCGATTTTTGACATTTTCATTAATATTCATAAATATGTAAATGAGGTACTGAAAAAGTATGTCTTGATTACTTCAAGTCGGTTTATATTTGGCCCCGTCTGTAATATGTTTGAAGGAACAACTGCTGCTACAGGCGTTAACAGAATTATCACCATCGACAGAAATACTAGGTTAATGCAGGAAACATCCATTTCTGGAACTGAAATACAAAAGAATAACATAAAACAATGCAAAATACCGATTAGTTTACTGTCTTGTAAGTGCAAAAAACGTTTAAACAACTCGCTTGAAGACATTTGACTAACTTAGATGATTTCATAGATTTGAACATTTTATGGCGGAACCTTCGAAATCCGGGGCAATTCGATTTTCGGGGTAATTTATCTTTCTTAGAATTTCTCACTCTATAGGAAGTGTTGAAACCCAGATGTCAGTGCTTTAAGCTGGTATAAAAATCGTTTACAAACTACAATTTTGAACAACTCCTGAAACTTTTATTTTCGCAAACATATTTTTGCAACAGTGAATTTAAGCAAATTCTTAACATAACATAGTCCCTTAGATTACATTTACTTCAAAAATATCTGGCAGGATAGGTTATTTCAGATACCATGGGTGGGGATTTTCAACTCTACAAATTGCTGAAACACAGGTTCTGGCACGACCGGATATTTTTATTTTTGGCTTTATTTACCCCTACACCGAATTTAGAAGGGACTTTTTTCGAATTTCGAAGGTACCATCACACTAAGTAGCTTTACTCCTTAGACCAGATGATCAATGGTGCTGTCAACGCTCACCTTAGATCTGGTATACACTTGGATACAGCCATACATGTCCTTGCCTATACATATAGCCATGGGGTAAAGGCTGACAATATATATAATATGAACCTCAACGCGACAAAACGGATGGGACTTTAAACCGATGTCCCGTCTCCATATGACCTTAGATGTTGAGTGGGACAGAAAACTAAAATTAACCAAGATAGATAGATAGATAGATAGATAGATAGATAGATCATTCAATCAATCATTTAATGTTTAATTAGATAAAAAACAATCCTTACGCCTCTGACACTTCCAATCAGTAGCCGAAACGATGCACACATGATTATCCGCCGCCGCCGCTTCAGTATTTTTCAGTTTCCTAAGTTTTTAAAATCTTTAAGTCTACTAAAATCTTTAACTGTACTAAAATTAACCTTCCCAAAATCTTAAACTCTTCTACAAAATTTAACTTACAAAAAATTTAATTCTACTAAAATTTACTCTACCAAAATCTTTTACTCTACTTAAATTTTTAAATCGAATAAATTTGTAACTCTACTCAAATCTTTTACTCTACTGCAATCTTTTTAGTCTGGTAAATTCTTTAAGTGTACAAACACACATAGCTTTTTTATATCAGAGTTCTTGTGGTTGTGCCGTGTGGCGGCCCTAAAAAGTCTACCCGTACATCCATTTAATGCTCTTATTTTTCCAATCCTCAGGGATTGCTTGCAATCAGTTTGTATTTTCCTATCTATAACTTTTTTATATCAGAGTTCTTGTGGTTGTGCCGTGTGGCGGCCCTAAAAAGTCTCCCCGTACATCCATTTAATGCTCTTATTTTTCCAATCCTCAGGGGTTGCTTGCAATCAGTTTGTATTTTCCTATCTATAACTACATTGACAACCCTTATTTTGAAGGTATGGTCAATCAAATTTATCCACCTGAACTACAGTTGAACAAAGCCAATATCTCGGATACCGAAGCCCCCTTTTTAGATCTACATCTTTCTGTTGCAAATGGATTTGTTTCTTCTAAAATTTATGATAAGCGCGATGACTTTGATTTTGATATAGTAAATTTTCCGTTTTTGGTTGGTGACGTTCCTCGTCGTGCTTCTTAATTAAGGTGTATACATTTCGCAACTTATTAGGTTTGCTAGAGTCTGCAATCATGTTACAGACTTCAACGCTCGAAATAAATCTTCAACGGCCAAACTTCTCCAACAGGGCTATCGGTATCATAAACTTCGAAAAACCTTTTCTAAATTTTATCGTAGACACTATGAATTGATTTCCAAATATAATGTTGGGTTAAAGACGCTTTTAAGTGAGGGACTTTCGGAACCAGAATTTTATGGTGACTTGGTTTACAAATTTAAGAAACTTATAGGAAGTAATGATTTTTCTTTTCAGTTTAGAAAAATCATAACACGTTACAGACGTATAGGTTATAACTTGAATGTTATGCGACAGTCTGCATGCTAAGTTTTTAACCCAATCACGGTTGATAACTATGCTGCCTTCTTTAATTGCACGCCGGTGGGTCGGGCGTCAGACTCTATGATGGCCCCGACTTAAAGCTATTCATTTTAGTTGGCTGGGGCCGGAGCTTCTTGTCTGTTGCTTTGCCCACCGGGGTCCAACTGATGTTTTTCTTTAGCTCCGGAGTTAGTAAGTTATTTGGCGCCCAGGGATCTCCATCGTCGGGCAGCTTACTGAATCTGTGAGTCCTGGTTTTTGATTCATCAGGATGTTTATCATGATTTATTTGTTTGTTCTTGATGATTCATTTACTAGTTAGAGATTCACCACGAGGACCGAAGAACTAACTAAATGTTATGAACCACTGCAGAAGCTGAGGGTGAGGTTACGGCCGTGTAAAATCGATTTAAACCCGCCAGTAACTTTGTGTTACTGATCGTTCCGTCGATACTTCTGTGGTGGTTCTTTTTGTTTTATGTCTTGGTGTTTAAAATATTTTTGTGCTGTTGGCGCCTTATGTATAATTGCATATTTTTAGTTAAGTTAAGGTAACTGAGTGGCCACCTATTGAGAAAATAGCTGCTCATTCGGCTTACGAAATGTTTTCATGGTATAAGTACCTGATTGTTAGTTTGGTTTTTTCCCACCTTGGTTTTTGGAGTGGGAGTCTTTTTCTGATTGCGCCTTTTCCTGATCTTTGCCTACTTGTACTTTTTTTTAAGTCTACAATTTTTTTAAGTGTACAAACTTTTTAAGTCTACAAACTTTTTAAGCTTGCAAACGTTTTAAGTCTACAAAATCTTTAAGTCTACTAAGACAGACAGACAGACAGACAGACAGACAGACAGACAGACAGACAGACAGACAGACAGACAAACATACATACGTACGTATGGACGGACGGACGGACGGACGGACGGACGGGCGGATAGATAGATAGATAGATAGATAGATAGATAGATAGATAGATAGATAGATAGATAGATAGATAGATAGATAGATAGATACACAGAGACAGACAGACAGACAGACAGACAGACAGACACACAGACACACACACACACACATAGACATACAGACACACAGATAGATTATAAGATAGATGAAGACAGACAGATAAAGAGAGACAAATAGATTAAGCGATACGGATAGATAAATAAGGGAGATACATGTAGATAAAGCGAGGCAGAAAGATATGAAAAAGGTAAGTAGGTAGGTAGGTAAGTAGGTAGGTAGGTAGCCCTTCAAAGTGCCAGACAGAGACAAGCAGAGATAAAGAGAGACAGACAGATAGGTAAAGAGAGACAGACATATTGATAAAGAGATCCAGATAGATAAAGCGAGACAAAGATAAAGCGAGACAAACAGATAAAGAGGGACATATAAACCAGAGGACCGAAGGTCCTGAGAGCGCTCACCTGAGCAGTTATTGACCTCGAAATGACCATGACCTCGAATGTAGTTCATAGTTCTCCATTTGCCCATTCCCAATAGATGACATTTTACCATTTAAATGCATTGGCGACCTCAGCTGACCTTGCCATAAAATAGGTCAAGGTCATCCCAGGGTCATGATTTATAGAAACTTTGTAGAGCTCCCTTCCTCAGTGCTCCAGTCTCAAAATTATATGCCTTCTGGTTCTGGTAAAGAAGATTTTTAAGGTTTTTGCTATTTATAGCCGTGGCAGTCATCTTGGTCATGTGACCTGGACCATTTATATATACTTCCGTCTGTCCTTCTGGAGGATGCTCCACATGAAGTTTAGCTTTGATTAGCTGAGCGGTTTCAGAGTAGAAGAGGTTTGAATATTATGGAAATATACATGTATATAGCCTCGGGGCAGGAGCAGACAACCCCCTGGGGCCATGTTTTTCATAAACAAAAATCTTCTGACCATTTGCCCATTCCCAGCAAGTTTCCATCCATTAAATGACATTTTACCAGTTTTCGCTATGCAAATGCATTGGCAACCTATGTTGACCTCTCCGTAAAATAGGTCAAGGTCATCCCAGAGACATGATTTATATAAATTTTGTAGAGCTCTATTCCCTGATGCTTTATGCCAAATTCCAAAATCATAGGCCTTCTGGTTCTGAAGAAGATTTTTTTAACGATTTTTACCATATACATGTATGGGCATGGCGACCATCTTGGTCATGAGAACTGGACCATTCTTTGTAAACTTTCGTTCGCCCTTCCTAATGATGCTCCATATGAAGTTTGGCTGTGATTGTCCAAACAGTTTATATTGTGGAAATATACATGTATAAAGCCCGGGGCAGCGGCAGACAACACCATAGATAGATAGATAGATAGATAGATAGATAGATAGATAGATAGATAGATAGATTCCTTAATCATTCAATCAATCAGTCAATGTTTAAGTAGATAAAATAGAAATCTTTACGCCTCTGATACTTCCAAGATGCACATTTGATTTCCCGCCGCCGCTCAGTATGTTCAAGTTTCCTAAATTCTTAAGTTTCCTTAACTGTACTAAAATTAACTTAAATCTTAAACTCTTCTAAAAAATTAACTTACAAACAAATTTAATTCTACTAAAATTAACTCTACTAAAATCAACTCTAATAAAATTAACTCTAATAAAATTAACTCTACTAAAATCTTTAACTCTACTAAAATCTTTAACTCAACTAAAATCTTTTAAGTCTGATAAATTCTTAAGTCTACAAACATTTTAAGTCCATAAAAATATTTAAGGACATACATACATACATACATACATACATACATACATACATACATACATACATACATACATAGGGACGGATGGACGTGTGGGCAGACACACGTACCGGCGAAAGCATAGATAGATAGATAGATGCACACACACACACACACACACACACACACACACACACACACACACACACACACACACAGATAGATAGATAGATAAAGACAGACACATAAAGAGAGACAAATAGATTAACGAGACAGATAGAAAGAAAGGTTGGTAGGTACTCCTTCAAAGTGCAAGCCAGGCAGACAGACAGACAGACAGACAGACAGACAGACAGATAGATAGATAGATAGATAGATAGATAGATAGATAGATAGATAGATAGATAGATAGATAGATCGATCGATCGATCGATCGATCGATCGATCGATCGATAGATAGATAGATAGATAGATAGATAGATAGATAGATAGATAGATAGATAGATAGATAGATAGATAGATTCCTTAATCATTCAATCAATTTTTACGCATCTGATACTTCCAATCACCCGCCGAAACGATGCACATTTATAGATAATCGATCGATATATCAATAGATAGATAGATCGATCTATCGATCAAGATAGATAGATAGATAGATAGATAGATAGATAGATAGATAGATAGATAGATGGATGGATGGATGGATGGATGGATGGATAGATAGATAGATAGATAGATAGATAGATAGATAGATAGATAGATAGATAGATAGATAGATAGATAGATAGATAGATCATACACGTTAATGTTTAATTAGATAAAAAAAAAAAAGAAATTTTTACACCTCTGATACTTCCAATCAGCTACATTTGATTTCCCGCCGCTTCAGTATTTTTAAGTTTCCTAAATTTTTAAGTTTCCAAAATTTTTAAGTTTCTAAAATCTTTAAGTCTTGTGTATCATCTAAGTGTTTCAAAAGCTTAAGTGTCCAAAAGCGTTTAAGTTCAAGTGAAATGTCCCCTATCGGCTTCCGTACTAACACACAATAAACCGAATAAAATCATTTTAAACCTTCTGTTTCTTTAACTTTTCCGCCATTGCACTGAAGAAATCCCGCCAAACTTTTGATTGTACCGCAAATGTTTACATATATTTGTTACGTTTTGAACGTGTTGAAATGACGTTACACCGTCTAACGTCAAGGTAACGTGACTAATGGGATAGCTGACGTCATGATTTAATCAAAATGGCGTCAAAACGGCGCAAAGTAACGTCACGCTAATCCACCCAGTGATATATCACTCAATATATCACTGCACTTTACCATTGGCTTCTATAGGCAGGATGTGTTAGAATATAGCTTTAGGAGAAAAAGAGTAACGTGTGCCGGCTGACCCATATTCTCCTCTACCCCCTCTTTCTTCTGGTGAAGACAGAAAAACGCGGGAAAATGCAACATACCACTTACTTTGAAGCAGAACTCCATTTTATTTATAAGAGAGGGAACATTCACTTTTTTCATAATTTCTGGCTATCTTTTCTTTTCCTTTTGTGGTTTTTATTTATACAAAATGTACATCGCTAAGAAAATTACCCAAGCATATATAAATACACCGGTTAACGTTAGGTTTTCATTTCTATGAAACAAAATGGACGAGACATACTCTGCTTGACCAAAATCACTAGCAATCCGACATCAGTTACTTTTCTATTGTTTTACATGCCTTATGTTGACTTCATGATTTTGAAGACACATATAGATCAAATGATTAAACTCTGTGTCTTAGCAGTGCCAAAAGCGTTTAGTACCCCGGTTATAGGGTGAACCAGCATACGTAATTGACCTCACGGTAGAAAATTTTTATTTTTGGCATGTGAGTGTATTTTGATGTCCTGCATACGAAAATGCAAAGAAAACGATATCGTTCCGAGCTTGTTTTCGAGATATCGGCCTTCAAAGTTGTCAAATTTGAGAGCGAAAATACATTGACGTCAACGTAAAATGCGATTTTAGACCCAATTTTTGTTAATTTTCTTCGATATATTTCGAAAAATTCACGGTAGGATTTTTAAAAAAACTGATATGTATTAGAGAAATTCCTGAACTACAGGTAGATAACGAGAAAGTCCTTAATTACCGGATTCGTTTTCCTGCTATAAGCGGTATAGCTATATAGCAAAAGGAACGTTCCTTTCGCGAAAGGAAGATTTTCACACGAAAGGAAGATATTATTTCGAAATTTTGAACTCTTTGTCAATAATTGTTCATGTTTTACGTTTTAAACGGTTAAAAAAATAGGTTATAGCAATTATATGACGTTCACTTCACTGTAAATTGACTTTATAAAACCGTTTGACAGCGATGTACGCTCGGGGATGTATGTTCCTTTCGTAGCAGAAAATCTTGGGCCGAAAATCTTTCTTTCGCCATTGCGGTTAATGTCAATTTTCATTTGCTGTCCTCCATTTCGACCAATTTTCTTAATAGTAAAATTACATTTTGCTTTATTTTCTTAATTTTATTGTAGGATGTATAAATATACAAAAAAGCTGATAGGCAGCAATGATGATAATGGTATTTAGCGTTCCTTTCGAAGGCAAATCTTCCTTTCGTCGCCTAAATTTAGCCTGTGCTTTCTTTATATATAAGTTCTTCTTTTTTTTCACCAAATAACTTTTCTTGACGTTTTACACATTTTAATCGATATTATTTTATTACAAAATGTATAACAAAACAATTAAAAACTGTAAAATATCAATGGCGATAATGATAAAATGTTCCTTTCGTACAAAAATCTTCCTTTCGCGAAAGAAACCTTCCTTTCGCTATTTAGCTATACCCTGCTATAAGCGTGCGAAGAGAGGTAGTCGTTGCTGAATTCAGTACGTTTTATGCGCGACGTCGACTTTGCGCCAAAATCTCCGACGCTATTTAGTATTCAATATTGCTAACTGTCGCGCAAATGATGTTTTCCTCGGGATAACATGTCCACAACCTATATTTTGAGCAAAAATAATAAATAATATCATTATTTTACATTTCTGAAGTCCTCTGCATAATTGCATGTACATAGTTTCGTATTCCAAACGTAAAATGACGCTAGAAATGACGTTTCGAGCGAAAACTGACGTTAAGAATGCGGCGTAAAAATGACGTTTCAACCCTTAGATACGCACGTTCCTTTGAGCGCCTTCAATTACGTACATCTGGCTTTAAGGGGATGCCAATTGTCAAAAACTAATACTTGTATAATTTTTACCTGTATAAAGGAAAATGACAATTTTTCCAAAGAGACTGGATATTCTTGAAACATTCTTGTATGGGTCATTCAAACATCGAATACAGGTTATTTTATGCCCAAAAACTCAGCTCTAGAGAGCTAAGCAACACGCTTTTCAGCATTGTTCAAGTTACTTCCTGGTTTGATCCTGTTTTCATCTGTCTGGCATGCTGGGTAAATTTTACTAAAAACTACCACCATAAACATGGTCTCCAAAAGCCAGACAAGTTTGTCAACTCAGAGATTATATCTTCTTGAGAAAAACATGGTATTTATCATATATGCTGAAAACCTTTTACAGCAGATACAGTAAATAGTATGATTTCTCCCAAAATATTGACTTTTTGTTCGAAATACATTCAAAGATTGTAGTCAAGAAGTTGGAGATCATGTTTATGGCGATAGCTTCTCGTAAAATTTATCCAGCATGTCAGACGGATGAAAACGGAATCAAACCAGGAAGTAACTTGAACAATGCTGATAAGCGTGTTGCTGAGCCCTCTAGAGCTGAATTTTTGGGCATAAAATAATCTGTATTCGATGTTTGAATGACCCATACAAGAATGTTTCAAGAATATCCAGTCTCTTTGGAAAAATTGTCATTTTCCTTTATACAGGTAAAAATTATACAAGTATTAGTTTTTGACAATTGGCATCCCCTTAAAGCCAGATGTACGTAATTGAAGGCGCTCAAAGGAACGTGCGTATCTAAGGGTTGAAACGTCATTTTTACGCCGCATTCTTAATCTGTAATCTGTATTCGATGTTTGAATGACTCATACAAGAATGTGTCAAGAATATCCAGTCTCCTTGGTAATGCTGTCATTTTTCTTCATGCAGATAAAAATTATACAAGTATTAGTTTTTGACAATGGGCATCCCCTTAAGTTGAATATTTTTTTAATTTTATTTTTATATTTGTAATGTTATATTTCGTGGTGATAAACGAAAACCTCTTTCCTGCATATCAAGCCTATCACCCATACATGTATGTGTTATTTTTGACTTTTCTTGGCCGGCTGTTCTCAACATTTCAAAAAGGTCACAAATGATGAGACACTTTCATAAAGATCTTTTTTTTTTTTCAAAGATATATTACTCACGGATGCGACTGCATATAGCATTTGAAACTGGGGATCGAAATGCGCTCAAGAAAAATTAGTCAAAAATCAGATTGGGGATTCATTGTTAAATTAACGTAATTTTTGCATCGCTTTTCTTGTTCTCGTCAACGGTAGTTGGGCGGTTAGAATCTTTTCAGTTAACCAGAAGGTACTCAGACACATCATTACGAAAACATGCCCATGCAATATGATTACGAAAACATGCCCATGCAATATGATTACGAAAACATGCCCATGCAATATGATTACGAAAACATGCCCATGCAATATGATTACGAAAACATGCCCATGCAATATGATTACGAAAACATGCCCATGCAATATGATTACGAAAACATGCCCATGCAATATGATTACGAAAACATGCCCATGCAATATGATTACGAAAACATGCCCATGCAATATGATTACGAAAACATGCCCATGCAATATGATTACGAAAACATGCCCATGCAATATGATTACGAAAACATGCCCATGCAATATTCAGAGAACTTTTTCAGCATTAAAAATTGAAAATTTCTTTGGCAAAATTTGGTTAATTTAAATATGCTCAAAACATTGATTGTGGGTACACGTTAGAACCGTCTCGCCGAGGCGGTTCTAACGAGTAGGCAGGCCTACCTACAATCTGTGTTTTGGAACAAGAATAAGAAAAAAATAGACATACCCCCTTAACCCCAGTTTTTTTTTAATATAAATGTGGGGGGATTAAGGGGGTGTAACCCCCCCCCCCCCCAAAAAAAAAAAAAAAAAAAAAAAAAAAAAAAAAAAAAAAAAAAAAAAAAAAAAAAAAACATGCTAGCTTAGTGGCGAGGTATCATGTGCGCATTTCCCGTTACCCATAGAAACATTCTTTGATATTCATACTTTATCATAAACAAGGAATATTTAGTGTATATAAAGTAACTGAAACGAAACCGTGACCAGTAAGGTTTTCCGTAGAAGCGCAAGTATAGCTGCAACATGCGACCAATTGAGCGCTATACAACATATTGTCTGTCTGTCTACAACCAGTCTAGATGCTTCCCCATATATATGATAACGCCGGAAAACATAACTGACACAATCATATGGCAAAGCCCAAATCTCTTGGAACAAAAATAAGAAAAAAATAGACATACCCCCTTAACCCCAGTTTTTTTTTAATATAAATGTGGGTGGATTAAGGGGGTGTAAACTTCACGGGCACGTTTTCCCAATGTTTTGTTCTAACAATTTTTCTGCACTTTGTTCACACACTTGGCACTCAGCGATTGCATACTGGAAATAAACCTTACAAGCCATAAAGAAGATTTTTAAAATCACAACTTTAACAATTATTTATCAGCCATGCCCGATTAAAATGGGTATTTTGGTCGCAGTGTAATACGCATTGGTTTAAAATGTACTTTTATTCCTCCCCCCCCCCCCAAAAAAAAAAAAAAAAAAAAAAAAAAAAAAAAAAAAAGAAAAAAAAAAAAAAAAAAAAAAAAAAAAAAACATGCTAGCTTAGTGGCGAGGTATCATGTGCGCATTTCCCGTTACCCATGGAAACATTCTTTGATATTTATACTTTATCATAAACAAGGAATATTTAGTGACTGTATATAAAGACACAGCCGAATATTAACTGAAACGTAACCGTGACCAGTAAGGTTTTCCGTAGAAGCGCAAGTATAGCTGCAACATGCGCTAAACATGCGCTAAACATGCGACCAATTGAGCACTATACAACCAAGTTGGCTTCTTGAAGAAGCCAAGTTTTGGGCTAGTCTGGTTTATGTCAAGTAGATACAAATGGACAGTAGTTTTATGATGAGGAAATAAATTGGCCGAATGGGGTGGTTGTATGTAGCTGCCAGGGGCTATATACATATACATTTCCATGATATTCAAACATCTTTTTTCTTTGAAACTACATGATCAATGAAAGCCATTCCGTATGGTGTTTCCTTGCAAAGGAAAAAAATTTTACTTTTGTTTTATTGACCTATGTCAAATGACCATTACATACAGCAAAATATTTCAAAAATCTTCTAAAGAAACGGAAGTCTTGGAGCTGACAGGATGTGAACAAAAAACACATTACATAGGCTAAAGAAAATGATAAACTGATCGATTTCTTATGAAACTTTAAATGGTATTTACATGTATTGGTCAAAAGTCCTTTGTACAATCGAAGACTTGTTAATTTGCAAAAGATAGAGTAGTTGATAGAAAATCTCCGCTTTTATGCCAAATACAGAGAAAAAATGTCCTCAAAGTTAGTGTTTACATTAAATAGATGATAATATTTGACTAATAACAAAGTTGACTTGAGGTACAAGTTGACGACAGTACGAATCTGAATCTGAATAGTTTACTGGTGACACGCCAAATGACATTATTTCACCAGGGGGTTCGGATGGGGGAGAAATTAGTCCCTTGAACGCACGAGTGAAGCGAACTTGGACACACAGTCATCAGACATTTCAGCAGAGGAGACAAGTGAATCAGGGAGGTCATTCTAGTCCCTGATAGTCTGTGGAAGGAAACTACTTTTGTACGCTTCTTTGCTAGCTGAAGGTATCTGAAAAGCCAAAGAGTGTTGATTTCTACAACGCCTGTTCTTTGGGATAAGGTCATCTGTGGGTATTCTGGCTTTACCCTATAGACCTTTGTATAGCAATATAAGTCTACTATCCTTCCTCCTTTTCTTAAGAGATTCCCATTTCAGCTGACCTAAAATGCCAGTCATGCTCCCAGTTTCAAAAACATAATTTCCCGTCACAAACCTTGCCGCACGATTTTGGACCTTTTCCGGTTCTTCCTGGAGGCCATGAGTGTGAGGGTCCCAAACTGAGCTTCCATATTCAAAGACCGGCCGCACCAGTCCTTTATTAGCTGCTTCTTTCACATCTAGGGAACAAGAATACAAATTTTTCCTCAAGAATCCGAATGACTGGATCAGAGTTGACCACTGAAAAAGTACGAGTTGACCTGGAACGAGTTGGTTAAAAGTAACTCATGCAGGCTACCGTCTCTAAACCCCAGTAAAAGTTAAGATTTTGTCACCGTTTAAGGCAGGATTTTTAAACAAGAGCATGCAGTGCGCATTTTAGGCACACCTCGTGGCACGAAAACTACGCAAATAGATCCATTACAACTTGACCACTATACTGTTTTGGGCTGATGCCCAAAACAAATATTGTCTGCCTGTCTACAACCAGTCTAGATGCTTCCCCGTATATATGATAACGCCGGAAAACATAACGGACACAATCATATGGCAAAGCCCAAATCTCTGAGAATGATGTTTTAGCGCAAACTAATTTTGGTACTAAAACGTTGCAAGCTGGTATAGGCCACCCCATAGTGATGAAAACTTGACACCTTTGGAAGACCTACAGAAATTTGATACTTTGTTCAGAGAGCAGCTTAACAAAATTAGGGATAAACATAAAGGAAATAAACCCCCCTCAGTTCACGTTCTAGGGGATTTTAACTTTGGAGACATTGTTTGGCCGGACAGACACAATAAATGTGGGTCACCATTGAGTAGGATTGAAGGTCAAATTTTGGTTGACATTATTAATGATCATGGATTTGATCAATTAGTCCACTTCCCTACCAGAGAAAGAAATACTTTGGACATGATTATCACTTCTCTTCCCAATCAGTTTGTAGACATTGTATTCTTTAATTAAGACTGGTATGCATGGCTCAAATGGGCTCAATCCAAAAGTTTCATATAAGATGTATCAATGTTATGTTATGCCAAGATTATTATTTGGTCTAGAGTCAATAGTTTTACTTAAAAAGCATTTTAAACTTTTAAATGACTTTCATGTGGATACATTAAGAAAATTACAAACTCCCCCTAGTAGAACTTCATATGCTGCCGTCCTTCTTCTATTAGGAGCATTAGTAATGGAGGCGGAACTAGATAAGAGACATCTAAGTTTGTTGTTTTCATGTCTTAAGGATGTTCGCTGCTAACATTTGACATTTCGGAACTTCCGGTTTTTCTTTTCTTGAATATCTCGTAAACTGCTGCAGATATTTTCCCAATATTTCATATTTGGATACATAATGATAATATGCATTGAACGAGCCATGAAAATTGTCAATCTAAGAAACTTCATTTTTTCACCCCATTTTCTGCAATTTTTCAGAAAAATTTAGTTGTCAGTGAAATTTAGGGGGTAGGGTAGATTAAACTTGACTATTACACATTTTCAAATTAATTGCACTATTTCTTTGTTTATTTTAGCTGCAGTATATGTGTACATGGTCTTCTAAGTCAGTCTTTGTGTCTTTGGGTGCTGGTTTTAAAATTTTAGGTGGTTTTATGAAATGGGCTTAAAGAAACAAAACAGCTGAAAAGGCTGAAAATGGTGATTTTCAAGTTGTTGGTTCTCTCTTATATGCACACTACCCTATATATTTCTTTCTTCTATTCGAACAATATTACAAAGTTCTATGTTGTGTGAAAATACAAGAAAAAGTTTGAATAAACAAATATGGGTTTGGCATATTTCAAAATATTGATTTTTCCCGACTTTTCAAGTATGGTGGTAGGGTTGGAAAAATACTCGAAAAATTTTGTCATCCACTTCCAGTTGCAAATTTTACTATGCGTTTGGTCCAAAATAGTATATGCGTTACGTAAATATTCCCAGCAGGCACCTGACGTCTGTTCGACGTCAGATATTGGTTATATTTTGGTCGCGACGTCATATAACCAATTTCCAACGTCTATCAGACGTCATTTCCTGACGTCTTTTGGACGTCTGGATTGGACGTTGTTTTGACGTCCAACTAATTCGTCAGTTAGACGTCGTAATCAAGACGTGATTTAGACCTTGTGTTTTTCATACTTCTGACCATGTGTGGTGTGCAAATTAATGAAACTTCACTTTGGGTAAAAATCAGATCATTCGTTTCGTGTGTTTTTTTGCTTTCTTTCTTTCTTTTTTTTTCTATGTTCTTTCCAGCAGACATTTGACGTGCGTTGGACGTCAGATTGACGTCAGACTCCAACGTCATAATAACGTTGGAGTTAGGTTGATTTTGAAAGTTTGTTTGTTGTCAAAACTAGACGTCAATCTGACGTGCTAAAGCCAACGTCGGTTTAACGTCTGAAAGCTGACGTCAATCTGACGTCCTAAAAACGACGTTTGAATTCATGTCATATAAATAGGTTAAGGTGTATATTTTTTCGCATTTTTGAATAACAGTGGATTCAGAAGAGCAGTGATGCACATTTGATAGTCCCTTTCACTCCTTTGATAGAGTTTTTCGGAACATACAAAATGTTCAAGATATTAATTCAGCCTGATGTTGGTACATCTTATTTAAGCAAAATTTAATTGCTTTATGGTGCTATAACCAATAAGACAATAGTAAGTCTAACGTCATATGTCGACAGAGTTAGCTGCCCTTGAACTGACATAATTTCTTGCGCAAATGTAACAACATCAAATTCAAATAATAATTTCAACATTGCCACTTTTAAAAAAGCCATATCTAGGTCTCGTATCGGAAATCACCATGCTTAATTAATTTAGAAAAAAATAATTATTTGTTAATCAAAATAAAGTCTTTCACTAAATTATTAAACCTTCTATTAAGACGAAAATGAAATTTGTATATTTTAATACTTATTTCACCATTTTAAATTATTTCTTGTTCACAATAGTCTTATTATTTACACTAAGGTCTTATTTGTTTTAGCACCATATAGCAATAAAATTTGACATGAATAACTTCATAAACATTTTGTATATCCCGTATAACTCTTATCAAAGGAGTGAAAGGGAATAACAATACGGGCTTCTCCAAAAACAACAACAAAAATCAACCTCCCGGTTGAGCCTTCGGGTGCTCCCGGAACAACAAACCCACAAAAACAACCTACTATAGTACTGGTCTCGCCCAGGAAAAAAAAAAAAAAAAAAAAACAATAGTGCATCACCGCACTACTGAATCCACTTCAGGATTTCAGAATGTTAATTAAACTGCGAACAAACATTCACGATATCGGTTTTAACACGTCAGATTTACGTCTGTTTTTGACGTCAAACAAACTTTCAAAATCAACCTAACCCCAACGTCATTATGACGTCACATTTGAGACATCAAACCAACGTTGTTTTTCTGACGTCAGAATGACGTCTGTTTTTGACGTCAGAATGACGTCTGTTTTTGACGTCAAACAAACTTTCAAAATCAACCTAAATCCAACGTCATTATGACGTCGGAGTCTGACGTCTATCTGACGTCCAACCGACGTCAAATGTCTGCTGGGTTATGACATTTGAGAGCATTCTAGGTGTATTTTTGTTCAAGACAGGTTTGTTTCAAAGAATTGAAAATTAAATTAATTTTAGTAAATTTAAAACATGATGCTCAGAGGTCTCATTTAGAGGCCTGTAGCTTGAAAAAATGCACACTACCCTATATTCATTTTGTTATCAAATGTCTTATGTTGTATTTTGGAATCAAAAAAGTGTGGTTAGAAAAAAAGTTTGAATACTTTTTCATTGGCAGCGAACATCCTTAAGTCAGGCAATACAAAATTTGTTCTTCTTGCAAAGAGACAATCCTTTTCTTATGACTGTGAAAGTAGAAGCTTCTTCACAAGAGTAAAGCATATCTTGACCAAATATGAGCTTCCAGATATTGACTCTATATGTGAACTGGACATTTCCAAAGATCAGTGGAAAATAAAGACCAAGAATGCAGTCAGAAAATACTGGACAGAGAGACTTCGCCAAGAAGCAGGTGAAAAGTCAACTTTACAGTACTGTAATACTACAGGTCTTCGGATTGGTCAAATCCACCCAGTTTGGGACACTTTACAATGTACTAGACTAGATCTTCGTCGTGGTATTGTGAAATGTGAATTTTGAAAGGGACATGTAAAGTGCAAACCATCCGTTCCAAGTTTAATGAGTACCAGGTGAGCTCTACCTGTCCATTATGTAGTAATTACCCGCCGAGTGACAGGTGGGTATGATATTTTCCTGACCTGTCGAGCCAAAAGCATGCACCGAGAGCCCGAAGGGCTCGAGGTGCATGCTTTTGGCTGGACAGGTCAGGAAAATATCATGCCCACCTGTCGCGAAGCGGGTAATTAACTTACCTTATGACCCTACTGAGTGAAATTTTAGTTTCCGCCCGATCTACACAACGTCAAATCAAACACTGGTAACTTTAGATCTGCTCGGAGCTTACTACGAAATATTACATATACGAAATACCGAAAAACTTTGTCCATTAACATTTCTTTTCTCGCGACGTTACTGTTAACCGAACACTGCACGTGCAAAACGAGGAATCTTGTCAACGATCTGTCTTCGCTATTGTCAAAAATAGATCAGAATGGAGTATCTTCCCTTGTACGTTTTAAACGTTTTGAAAGATACTTTTATTTTGTAATATTCAGCATTTCTTTCTCAAATTTTCATATCAACAATAGGAATTATCTTTTCTCAAAACAGTTAACAGACTGGGCGAGCAAATAAAAATTATCTCTTCTTTTATATTTAAACCGTAGCACCATTTCGTTTTGCGCACTGGGCAAATCCTTAATTCAGTACTACTCAAACAAGGATTTAAAAGCAGTTACATTGGGATGGAAGTCCGAGTCGAAATGGCATGGCCACGCTTTAGTGGAGCTTTTACACCCTGGTCCGTCATTACGTACAGGAAATTAAAGCAACGTATATGTAACTAAAGCGCAACGTATAGTTTCTTAAAAAAATGGCGGATTTTTGTGGACACGAATCGGTGAGTAAGATTTGTTTATTGATTCTGATGTTCCTTTTTTGTTTATCTTAATCAAACACACCTTACGGACCAGCAAAACTATTGTGTTATTTGCCTCGATCGGTACATTCTGCAGGAAATCACCCATTTAAGTATAATGTTCGACACCCTTAGACAGCTGATTGCCAAATCGTGTGTTTTGAACTTCTCCGAGAAGAAAACCTTATATTGTGGTCAAAGTTCGATGGTAAATGGGTTGATTTTTGATGTCGAACATAGATACTGACCTAATAAGACGATCTGGCCAAAAAAAAAATTTCAATGTCCTTTGATAGCGAAATTATTAATGATTTTTCGTTACAACGCATTCGACACCTAAAACGGTACAACGAAAAAACAACTAAAACGTTCTAATTTGGGTAAAATAAACCTTATTACGATACTGTATGTAACATTCTTTGTTACTATAGCGTTTTATTTCATCCAAAGTTTTCATTTGTATACTTTTATCTCAAGATTTGCTGATATAGCCCACAGGTTAAACCCTAAAACATTAAAATAGGCATCAAAACCATCATATGAAGCCAAACTCGAGTTTTATGGCGACTTAATGTTTAAATTTAAGAAAATTTTGGATGAGAGTAATGAAAAGACAAAATCTGATCATTTTGCTGTTAAATTTAAAAAAAAGATAGTCAATCGATATCGAAGAATCGGTTGAATTTAATGCAATATACTGCATGCTTAGTTTTTAATCCAGATACGGTAAAAAACTTTACTTTCCTCTTTAAGCCCCGTTTACACATTCACGATTTTCTCTACGATTCACCACGATTCACCCCGATTTCTCATGGTCAGAAAAATCGGGATGGATCGTGGTGAATCGTGGCGAAAAGTGGAAATATTCAGTATCTCTACGATTCTAGTAAGAATGTCCACGATCTTAGTACGGTGTCTGTAAGGTATCGCTACGAATCAATGACGATTCATGACGGCAACGCTACGGTCAATGAGCATTAACCACGATGGCACAACGAATGCTCACGGTGCTTGTACGGTTCGATAGGTATTAGTACGATTCACGGCGGTAGCCGTTGTGGCCAATCGTGGAGCTCCGTAGCGAAACCGTGGATGATTCGTAGGGCAACCGTACACAATTCGTGGTGAATCGTGAGAGTTCGTGGTGTAAAAGATTCCACGGTTTCGCTACGGAGCTCCACGATTGGCTACGATCTCTCACGAATAGCCACAAATATAGCTACGGTGTCAGTACGAATAAGCAAGATTCCGCTACGGTTGCGCTACGAATTAGGCCACGCCCATTTACCACCACGATTCGCCACGGTGCGCCACGAATGTTTTAAACAGTTTAAAACTTCCGTAGCGCTGCCGTAGAGTTTCCCGAATCATCACGATTCATCAAGATTCACCACGATTCACTACGGTTCTACTACGAATGACCACGGTACACGACGATTTTACAAATCGAACCCCCTTTGTAAATTTGAACCCCCCTTCCAGAAATCCTGGATCGGCCCCTGTATAAACAGCATCTGGATTTTTTTCTGAAATATGAATGAAGCCATGAAACGTAAAATTGCAATTTGCAATTTTGCATGCATCACTTATTTTCCAGAACACAATCCGAGATGCTGTCAGCAGTTAATATATGCCATGTATAGCCTCCACACCATTCACTAGGTCGCTCATTGCAACAGCAAAGTAAAACCTTTAACTCCAAAACACGGAAACAGAATCTAAATCCTTCGGGCAATATTACCTGTCTTGGGTTAACTAATCGTCAGGTCACCCTCGCCCAAGGGCAACAATTGTATATTGTTCATTATGAGCAGCATCATGAGTAAACCGTTTTTTTTTTTTTTTTTTTTTTTTTTTTTTTTTTTTTTGTGTGTGTGTGTGTGTGTGTGTTATGCAAAGCTCAAAGGCGCAGATCAGTTGTGCATAAACTGAGAAGTTCAAAGGCGCCGATCAACAGATCTTAGAAAAAGGTACAAGTAGGCAAAGATCAGGAAAAGGCGCAATCAGAAAGAGATTCCCACTCCAAAAACCGAGGTGGGAAAAAACCAAACTAACAATCAGGCTCTTATACCATGAAACATATCCTAAGCCGAATGAGCAGCTATTTTCCCAATAGGTGGCCACTCAGTTACCTTAACTTAATTCAAAATATGAAAACATACATAAGGCGCCAACAGCACAAAAAATTTTAAACACCAAGACATAAAACAAAAATAACCACCACAGAAGTATCGCCTTGGAACGATCAGTAACACAAAGTTACTGGCGGGCTTAAACCGGTTTTAGAAGCTGATCAGCTCCGTTTTTTTTTTAATTTATAGACAGAGGAATCCCTTATTTTCTCCAAATAAAATATGCGAGTTCTCTAATTGTACAACACGTTTGTATTTGATCTGGTCGAGAACCCCGAAGACAGAATGTGGAAGTCAGTTTTGACCACCTCTTAAAGTGTTCTCTACATGCATGACCATATAAGGTAAACCACTAAAAGTCAATGACAAAAGACAATGTACAGGTAGTTATCTTATTCACATACATAAAAGGTATGCCATGTAGTGAACCAGAACATTCAGGGTCAAAATCCATAAATTAAGGGGGATGGTCCGGTAGTTTCTGATTGAAAAAATGGGTCGAGCTGACATAGCCGAGACTTACTTGGACAAGAAAATTTGGATCGAGGTGACTCGGAACCCATGTATTATTATTATTATTATTATTATTATTATTATTAGTCATGATTATTATTCATGCTTATGCAATTGTAAAGTTTTTTTCTCACCTGTAAAACAATGATTTTCAGTTATAATTCTGAATTTTTTTTAATTTTGCACAAGAAATAGATTGTGGGCAGACATTAAGAGGATCTAACTGAGTCCATAGTATCGTAATAAGGTTTATTTTACCCAAATTAGAACGTTTTAGTTGTTTTTTCGTTGTACCGTTTTAGGTGTCGAATGCGTTGTAACGAAAAATCATTAATAATTTCGCTATCAAAGGACATTTGAATTTTTTTTTTTTTGGCCAGATCGTCTTATTAGGTCAGTATCTATGTTCGACATCAAAAATCAACCCATTTACCATCGAACTTTGACCACAATATAAGGTTTTCTTCTCGGTGAAGTTCAAAACACACGATTTGGCAATCAGCTGTCTAAGGGTGTCGAACATTATACTTAAATGGGTGATTTCCTGCAGAATGTACCGATCGAGGCAAATAACACAATAGTTTTGCTGGTCCGTAAGGTGTGTTTGATTAAGATAAACAAAAAAGGGACATCAGAATCAATAAACAAATCTTACTCACCGATTCGTGTCCACAAAAATCCGCCATTTTTTTAAGAAACTATACGTTGCGCTTTAGTTACATATACGTTGCTTTAATTTCCTGTACGTAATGACGGACCAGGGTGTTTTATCAGCTGTCGCAATGTCATTTTTTTTATTCAGTTTTATGTCCCTTTCAAGCTTTTTCACTCATATCGAGACGAATCAATCGGTAGGTGGGGCGAAAACCGGAGTACCCGGGGAAAAACCACCTGACACACCCGCAAGCAAGCAGAACATGGCTTGTCTCACTTTCACCACTTGTCTGGGGGGTAAGGTAAGTCACTTTCCTTACCTCCAGACAGGTGTGAAAGTACTTTCCTTACCTCCAGAAAGGTGTGAAAGTATTTTCTGTATTGCCCTAGACACTGCACGTGCAGTAAGGTATGAAAAATAACTCCCCATGATTAACATTGCAGTCATAAGGTAAGTTTCATTGAGGATGAAGATATTATTCACATGCTACTACGATGCTCTGTATTACACTCAGTAAGGAAGGAACCTTATAGGATGCCGAAGGACTATATAATAAGTAAAACTGATCCAGACTTCTGCAGAACTGTTTTTCCTACCAAGACTAGTTTAACAAAACTCATAATAGACTGTGGTCAGATAACAGAACTTCAAACTGTGAGGGGAATCGATCTTTCTACTGTTGAGAGGCTCACAAGAAATCTGTGTTTTGCTGTGCACTCGGAGAGACATTAAATGAGGGGTGAAGATTTAAGAGATATTTGAAAATATATTGCCACTAACATCAAGAAATGTCAATGCTGCATTTATGTATGTACATATTCCGATGGTGGATGGTATTCCTTAATAATATGCAGATACTTCAGAGACATTTGTACCACGTAATGTGGGTGCTCCCAGCGGTTGGAGGATAGGACGTTCCAAAAGAAAGAAAAGAAAGAAAGAAAGACATTCACTCCCCAGATTGTCTCAGTGATCATGATATTGTTTCTGGAACGCTGGATATTGTTATTCCCCCCATTAAGAAACCTCGGAGGAAGGTGTATCGGTACCAGAAAGGTGATTATGAATCTATGAGGGCAGAAACATTAAAATTTGCAAAGGAAAATTATTTCAATGGCTACTCGGATACCCTTTCGGTTCAGGAAAATTTCAATCTTATTACATCTTTCATTCAGGACTCGGCAGATAAGCATATCCCATCAAAACAAGTCGCTCTGTCTCTTCTGTCCCATGGATAACTCCTGAGATAAGGAGGAAGATTCGCAGGAAAAATATGCAAAAGCTAAGAAAACTGGAAGTGCAAAAATTATATCTAAATTTGAAAACTTAAGAAGGGAAATCAAAGCTGATGTAAGGAAGCAGCATGACCTTTATGTCAGACGTTAAGGCTTATCCCAGGAATTTTTTTTATAGGTATATTAATAGTCAGAGGAAAGATACCCAAGGCATTCCCCCTTTGAAAAAGAAAAATGGAAGTGGTATTGCTCAATCAGATTTTGAAAAAGCAGATGAATTTAATGGACAGTTCACAGATGCATTCACCAAAACGGTACACACCCAAGTCCCACTTCTGGATAGGTCGGTCCCATTCATGGATGAAATTGTTGTTACAAAGGAAGGAATAACAAAACTCCTTAAAGGTCTGAACCCATCCAAAGCTTTAGGACCTGATAAACTCCATCATAGAGTCCTAAAAGAATTGGCTAAAGAATTAGGACCTGTATTTGCACATCTCTTCCAGCAGTCAATCAATACGGGTGAAATCCCCAAGGAATGGTCACTTGCTAATATTTGTCCACTTTTCAAGAAAGGTGACAGGTCCCTTGCTTGTAATTACCGCCCAGTTTCTTTGACTTGTATTCCTTGCAAACTTCTAGAACATATTGTCTGCTCAGATATCATGGGTCATCTTGACCAGTATAATCTTTTTTCGGACAAACAGCATGCATTCAGGAAATGGCATAGTTGTGAAACTCAGTTGATTACAGTAATAAATGATTGGGCAAAAATATTGGACAAAAAGGGTCAGGTTGACACTTTTATTTTGGACTTTGAAAAAGCTTTTGACACCCCTCCACGTGAACTTCTTAAAAGCAAATTGTTTAGTTATGGTATAGGTGGAAAGACATTGGAATGGATAAATGCTCTTTGGCTTTTCAGATACCTTCAGCTAGCAAAGAAGCGTACAAAAGTAGTTTCTTTCCACAGACTATCAGAGACTAGAATGACCTCCCTGATTCACTTATCTCCTCTGCTGAAATGTCTGATGACTGTGTGTCCAAGTTCGCTTCACTCGTGCGTTCAAGGGACTAATTTCTCCCCCATCCGACCCCCCTGGTGAAATAATGTCATTTGGCGTGTCACCAGTAAACTATTCAGATTCAGAATGCTTTTTGTGCTTCAGGCAGCAAAGGGTAGTAGTTAATGGTGTCAAGTCTGACTGGGCCCCTGTTGTGTCTGGTGTCCCTCAGGGCACTGTTCTCGGTCCATTATTGTCCTCCTTGTACATAAATGACATACCCGTTGGCACTGACTCTCAAATCAGGCTTTTTGCTGATGACTGTGTTTGTTACCGTGAAATTAGAACAGTAGAAGATACATTGAAACTTCAGAAAGACATTGACCTTTTAGGGAGCTGGGCCCGAAAATGGTGCATGAGATTTCAACCTGTCAAATGCAACATGATGCAGCTGACAAATAAGCGGATAAATAAAATTAAAGCCTCGTACACCCTCGAGGGAACGGTATTGGAAAATGTTGATAGCATTAAATATCTAGGTGTAACAATTACAAATGACCTCAAGTGGAATACCCATATCAATAATATCTATATTAAAGCCAACAGAACACTTGGATTCTTGAGGAGAAACTTATTTTCTTGCCCCCCCCCAGATGTTAAAGAAGCAGCTTATAAAGGACTGGTGCGCCCAGTCCTGGAATATGGAAGTTCTGTTTGGGATCCTCACACTAAATGCCTCCAGGAGGAATTGGAGAAGGTACAGAATCGTGCTGCTAGATTTGTAACTAGGAATTATACTTTCGAGGAAGGTAGTATGACTGGCATTCTTGAACAACTCAAATGGGAATCTCTCAAGAAAAGGAGGACGGATAATCGACTTATATTACTATACAAAGGTCTGAAGGGTAAAGCCAGAATACCTACAGATGACCTAGCTTATCCCAAAGACTAGGCGTTGTAGAAATAGCCACTCCAAGGCATTTCAGCTTCGATCTGCTAGTATAGAGGCATAAAAATATAGTTTCTTTCCCCAGACTATCAGGGACTGGAATGACCTCCCTGACTCTCTGTTTTCTACTGCTGAAATGTCAGATGATTGTCCAAGTTCGGTTCATTCGTGCGTTCAAGGGACTAATTTCTCCCTCATCCGAACCCCCTGGTGAAATAATGTCATTTGGCGTGTCACCAGTAAACTGTTCAGATTCAGATTCAGATTCAGACCGGAGGGGATTAGTCCCGAGCTCTCACAAGAGAAGTATTTAGACACACACTCATCTGACAATTCAGAAGAGGAGATCAGAGAATCAGGGGGTTCGATCATTACAATCTCTAATAGTCTGGGGGAAAACTGTGTAAATAGGCATTTGTACTTGCTGAAGGTATCTGAAATGCCAAGGAATGTTGATTCTTACAACGCCTATTTTTGGGGATAAGGTCATCCGTGGGTATTTTTGCTCGCCCTTTTAGACCTTTGTAAAGCAATATAATTCTATTCCTTCCTTCTTTTCTGCAGGGATTCCCATTTTAGTTTTTTAAGGATGTCAGTCATACTACCTTAATGTGAACATCACAGAAATTTCAAAATCCAAAGAAGGTATACTATTATATCAAACAGGAGAAAACCGGAGCAGCATCCCTGTACTATAACCTGACAACATCATTATCAGTGATTCAAGCTCTAAATGTCCAATACACATATCCATAATCAGCTGATAATTGGAATTGAATTTTATTTTATTCTATTTTATACTATTCCATCTCAGTTCACCAGAGAACCAGATGGTGACTTCCCAGACATAGATAGTGACTCGTTTCCTCCAATGCCGGACATATTGTTTACCACTCCAGGCATAGAGAAATTGCTGAATAATTTGAACCCAACAAAGGCTTCTTGACTTGACCTACTATACCAGCAAGAATACTTCAGATGGTATCAATGGAAATAGCCAATGTACTCTGCATGATCTATCAACAGTTGTACAACACTGGACAAGTCCCCCTAGACTGACAGCAAGCTAATGTTACAGCTGTCTACGAAAAATGAGACAAAACTAATCCGTCTCTTACATGCATTCTCTGCAAGACCATGGAACATATCATCTTCAGCCAAACCATGTCTCACCTAGATAACTATGACATGCTTGTCCACTTTCAACATGGATTTCGACCAAAATCACTCCTGTGACACAACTGCTAAACACAGTAGAGGATCTCGCTCACAGATTTTACACGGTGAGAAAACTGCACTTAAGGACGATGCCGACCCCAAAGGCGATTTTAACGGCTCGATACTAGTAACATTTTCTTATTTTCATTCACCACACTTGTCTGCCCTCATCTAGAATATTCTTCAACAGTTTGGGACCGTTTTTGCGGAAAAAAAAATGTGACTGGCACTATTTAACACTATCAACACAGTGTTACCCCGCTATGCTTGATGACTTAAAGTGGCCACCTTTGGAAAAAAAAAAAAAAAAAAAAAAAAAAAAAAAAAACCGTAAAAATGGAAGACTGAGATCCTTCTAAGGAATCTGCAATTACTCGATCTGGCTGCGTCAGACCCTCCATCAGCCGTACAAGATCTCATAATCGGAGCTCCATCCAGATCCAGGCAAACTATGAACAATAAAATAACAACTTTATCCCACGGACCATCACTGAATCTGTAAGCGTCTTTACTACGCGTCTACAGATCTCTACAGCTTAGACGTCACAGTACCTTTCATGTTTTTTACCGGTATATACGAGATAATTTTAGCCATTTGCTGACGTCACTTGCCCGTGATGCTACGTGCCCTGGGCACGTAGTAGAAGAAGGAGTAGACAAGTTGGCTTTTTTAAAAAGAAACCAATGAAAAGGTCAGCAGCAGTTTGATATAAGAGCTTCCTTTTGCTCTAGATTTCAGTGTTGTTGATTCTCTGGTTTGTCATTCATTTCGATTCCCATACGTTTCAGTTTCGTATAAATATTGTTTCTTGTTATGAACGCTTGACCAGTGTGTGTATCTGTCACTCAAGGCATTGACTATAATTTCTGATGTTACAGAATCAAAGCTAATTCTAAAGAGAACACGATTACAATCAAATATGTCGATATCTCACAGTGTAGAAAACCATTTTGCAGTGCAGTCAATTTGTGACAGAGTTCTGAATCACAACCGGAAAGAGACCCATGGGGCCGATGTGATGGACTAAAAGTCAGCCATGTAGATTTCCTATAGTTTATGTACCCCTCATCAAGGTATCTACGATCTTAACTTAGATGCGCTTAGATGCGCTATGATAAGAAGTCGCCACGATCGAGACTGCTTGCTAGATATTTACCGCTTTTTGACAGGGAGTGTCAACAATGGATAAATTAAATTGTTTGCGGTGAACTGTCTAGTCAACATAGACGGGTTCACTAGTTTTTATTAAGCGCTTTATGTGACAAAACGCGTAATTGAGAGAGAGCAGTCGATCATGGGTACAATTTTCTTCATATTCAAAGTAAACACTGTGGAAAAGGTCCTGAGGGACCTTTTCCAATAAACATGGGCCAGTCCGCGTTTTCGGTTAAAGTCAAACTCCAACACCTTATATACTAGTATCAATGACCATCGAAAACTGACATGATGATGTACGGGGAAACTTAGGACCGGTACACGACACAACACCAGCTGCAGTAATAGCAAATAATAAGTAAAATTCAGATTATAAGAACATTGGCAACAGTCACAAGAGAAGATGGGTCAAACAGCGGCTTCGGCTAGTCAAACCTCATCGGTATCAACAAATGTTCACCCTCAGCAAGGGCTACACACTAAGACCATCCTGATTAAAGGTTTGCTCCTATATATAGGGGGCTTATAAGAAGAAGTATGCAAATTCACGGAATCGATGCCTTTTTATATCAGAGTTCTTGTGGTTGTGCCGTGTGGCGGCCCTAAAAAGTCTCACCGTACATCCATTTAATGCTCTTATTTTTCCAATCCTCAGGAATTGCTTGCAATCAGTTTGTATTTTCCTATTTAAAGACGCTTTTAAGTGAGGGCCTTTCGGAACCTGAATTTTATGGTGACTTGGTTTACAAATTTAAGAAACTTAAAGAAATTAATGATTTTTCTTTTCAGTTCAGAAAAATCATAACACGTTACAGACGTATAGGTTATAACTTGAATGTTATGCGACAGTCTGCATGCTTAGTTTTTAACCCAATCATGGTTGATAACTATGCTGCCTTCTTTAATTGCACGCCGGTGGGTCGGGCGTCAGACTCTATGATGGCCCCGACATAAAGCTATTCATTTTAGTTGGTTGGGGCCGGAGCTTCTTGTCTGTTGCTTGGCCCACCGGGGTCCAACTGGTGTTTTTCTTTTGCTCCGGAGTTAGTAGGTTATTCGGCGCCCAGGGATCTCCATCGTCGGGCAGCTTACTCAGTCTGTGAGTCCTGGTTTTTGATTCATCAGGATGTTTATCATGATTTATTTGTTTGTTCTTGATGATTCATTGACTAGTTAGAGATTCACCATGAGGACCGAGTAACTACTTAACTAAATGTTATGAACCACTGCAGAAGCTGAGGGTGAGGTTATGGCCATGTAAAACCGGTTTAAGCCCGCCAGTAACTTTGTGTTACTGATCGTTCCAAGTCGATACTTCTGTGGTGGTTCTTTTTGTTTTATGTCTTAGTGTTTAAAATTTTTTTTTGTGCTGTTGGCGCCTTATGTATGTTTTCATATTTTTAGTTAACTGAGTGGCCACCTATTGGGAAAATAGCTGCTCATTCGGCTTACGATATGTTTCATGGTATAAGTACCTGATTGTTAGTTTGGTTTTTTCCCACCTCGGTTTTTGGAGTGGGAATCTTTTTCTGATTGCGCCTTTTCCTGATCTTTGCCTACTTGTACCTTTTTAACGGGTACATGCGATTATTTTTATGCTAAAACTATTGATCAGGCTCCATTTACCCACTTCGAAATATGAAGAAAAAGATTGGTTTCCCACTCATGAATGTAGTTTGGCTGACTCTAACGAGCTACGCGTATACACAACCAAACATTTTTATGGAGAATTTCATAACAAAGACATTTGAATTGTCACCTAACTGATACCGTGTTATAATAAGTAAACTACGTATAGCCTTATCTTTCTTCAGACTTATTATTTACGTCCACTGTACCGAAAGCAAGGCACTTCTCTGATAAAGTGTCAGAACTTCAAAAACGATACAATGACGTATAAAAGATAAGGGACATCAATTTTAGGATGTTATCATGATCGCCACAGGGAAATCTGTGTCATATAGTGGTAATGGGAGACAATGTTGTTCCCACGTCTGTCAGTGGGTGTATCTGTTTGTCCTCACCGGACTGACGCTGTACCAGTTTGTGGAAATACGTTATATCAAGGATGAAGTGGCTTTGCTCAGACAGGTTAGATAATCAACTAAATATAGGGAAACTGGAACATATTTACCAGAAACATAGGAATGCTGTTTGTAATTTTCATTTAGATTCTCAGTATGAAATAAGATTACATTTTTATAACACGGGTCCACGGGCATCAGAGGTACTACAGCGAAATGTTCCATCGTCACATCCTGAACCTTTCGCGTTTACTTTGTCAAAAAAGTAAACAGAGGTAGGCATTGTTGGAAGTTTTCTAACTTTTGTAGAAAACTGAGAAAATAATATAAAAAATCTAATCGACAATGATCAGAGATGTTCATCAGGCTCACCTTTCTAAGCAGGCACAAAACAATCTCGAAAAACGATTTGCTTTTAGCTGACGACCGTGACAAAATCGATCCCGGGAAGAAAAAAACCTATGCTGATTTGATTTGGTTACTGCTGCCAACACTCTATCGAGAGACTCGATAGAGTGTCCTTGATTATAAAACTAAGGATTTTTATATATTAGTTTGGGCCTTGTTAGAAAGGTGAAACATATTAGCATGGAGTAGCATTATCGAAATTTTGCATACTTTGCTCTTTATTCTAAAAAAGCTAAAACATGCGAGGATAACTACTACCCTGAAAGATCCAAGCCCATGAAGTTATGGTGAGGGAACAAAGTGACGTCGGCGATTCGCGGTGACGCCCACCCGTGCATAAATATCTATTTTTTTTTTATATAATTAACATGATTATTCAAACTTTTAACAGACTAGAATTTTTTACTGCATACTAGAGAGCCCGACCGACCGTATTGGATCAAAATTACCGCCAACATAAACCAGTCCTTTACACCACAATTTTAGTAGTAAATCAGACCGACTAGAATACTAGAATATTAACATCAGGCTCGGTACTGGCCCATATTGAGTGTCTGGTGCTAACTGGTAAAACTAATCCCAGTAGGCGGGCTGGGGGTTGCCCCATAGTACCTCTGGTGCCCGGCTAAAAAAAAAAAAAAAAAAAAAAAAAAAAAAACCCAAACAGAAAATGACTTGTTTTTCAAAGGCAGGACCCTGTGCATCAGCTTTAGATGGATGTATTTTATTGCTTTGTATTTTGATTTCTTAATACTTCATATAGCCTAACAGACAATTTGCAAGTCTTAGTGCTTTATCGTAAAAACGTATCTTCACGAAATCCGACAGATATGACCATTACATTTCGTGCATCATAAATCCATCATTTCATTAACCAATGAGCATAAATTTGGTTGTAGATTCCATAATTGCATTCAATGGTCGTTAAGACATTAGTTGCATTTCCGATTTAGACTGACCTCTTTTAGATTAATCTCTCTTAAAAGAGGTTGAACCAATGTATATAAAGAGACTGGGATATTGGGGTTGATGTCCTTCTGGCCAGTTATATATAAATTAAGTAAAGGACTATTATTTTAGTATCTATTTTATGGGAACAGTATTTTAGTACATCTAAATAATGAACAAAAGGCTTTTCAATGAACATTTCGTCAATGACCGCGTCATTTAGTCTTCACTGAGTCCACACGTCTTTATTCACTTGCAATATAACATGTAATTACAACACACGGGTACATTCCTTTTTCAGGCGTCATCGGCAATGGAAGGAGAAGCAGTGGTCAGAGCAAAGCGGCAAATATTTAATACGCCAAAAATATTATCATTTAATGCAAGAAAAGGTCACCCAATGCTTCAAGCAAGACAAAGTTCTACTAATGCGGCGGGGAATATGACAGTAAATTGGACATCCAGTATACCAACGACCACAGGAAGTAGTGCAACAGCAAATACAGCAATGAATGCGAAGACCTCGAGAGGTAGTGCAACAGCAAGTACATCAACGTATACGGCAAACATAACATTAACAGAAGTTCGGGTTTGTAGGATATTTTAATTTCTGTAACTTTAGCAATATAGATTTTTATAGCTATTTTGCTGGGAACACAAAGATAAAAAACACTGCAGTTAAATTTAAAATGCTTCCAGTGTAGAATGAACAGAAGCTGAGGGCGAGGTTAGGGTCCTGTAAAACTGGTTTAAGCCCGCCAATAATTTTATATTACTGATAATTCCAAGGCGATACTTCTGTGGTGGTTTACTGTTTTATGTTTTGGTGTTGAATTTGTGTGCTTTTTGAACCTTATGTATGTTTTCATAGTTTTAGTTGAGTTCGGGCAACTGAGTGGCCACCTATTAGGAAATAGCTGCTTTTGTTGTCAACCAGGCACTTAGAAAACAGACCGTAAGCCGAATGAGCAGCTATTTCCTAATAGGTGGCCACTCAGTTGCCCGAACTGAACTAAAACTATGAAAACATACATAGTAGTTATTTCTCACCTCGGTTTTTGAAGTGGGAGTTTCTTTCTGAGTGTGCCTTTTCCTGATAATTGCCTACTTGTACTTTTTCATATTTTTAGTTAAGTTTGGGTAATTGAGTGGTGCTCACTCGGCTTAAAGGCCTAAGTCAGCCGCCGGGTGGCAGAAAATCAATACCTTACTGAGACAGGTAATACAGGTATAGCTCGGCAAATAGGTCACTGTATGGGCGTTACCTTATGAATATGGTATTGGGTATGGTCTACTTTTGACCTAGGTAAAAGCTAGAGGTATACAGTTGAAAGACTCAACTCACATATTGTCCGTTAGAATGAAAATCCGAGTTTGTCTAGTTTACCGGATTGGACAAAATAGGTAGCTGATCTTTAACGGTAAAATATGTGACAGCGCTCTAGGATGACTGAATTCGACTTTTATATTATCTCCCTACTTGAACAGATGGACTAGCCGAACCACGCCCAGATATGAATATTAAAGTTGCCGCCCATACAGTGACCCATTTGCCGAACTATAGAGATGTGCTACTGTGCAGCTAGTGTCATAAGGCGCTACCTGTTTGAATGAAATAAATCTCAGGTATGGGCATAGGTATTATGGTTGTCTATTTTACAAGCGAGCATTTATAAGTTATTCCACAGGTAGCAGCCACAGCCAATCAGATTGATTATTGGTTTTTAAGGAGCTGCTAGAGATGTTAATCCTTTAGTGTCTAGACAAGAACTGAGATAAGCTACCTAAATTTGCTTTTATAGTCCACCCAGGCCTTTAAGATATGTTTTCTTAGTATAAGTACCTGATTGTTAATTTAGCTTTTTTCTCACCTCGGTTTTTTGGGTGGAGGTTTCTTTCTGATTGCGCCTTTTCCTGATCATTGCATACTTTTACCTTTCGTGTGCTCGTAGACTTGACTTGGTTGATCAATGTATCATATCCCAGTGATTTCTGATGAAATACACACTGCTGAACTATTCTGAGAAGCTAAGATATGTAACATGACCCGCACATCTATATTTAAGTTCAACAGTTTAGCGTTTAATTTCTAATTCATTATGGCTAAGATTATTTTTATACAATTAATGTAAACTTGCAGTTTTTGATTTCTGTGTCTGAATTTGCTTCAAAGTGTGCGCCAGCCAGACAAAAGGTTTGAGTATGTGCGAACACTGCAAATGAATCAATCCGCTCGTGGGATTGATTCACTTCTATAAAACAATTTTACTTTTACGGTTAAAACAAAAAAGACAAAAACAACCTCCTAAAATGGTATTAGATCTATATACAAATCGATATTCTTTTTTATTGTTTTAGAAAGAAATTATCAAAATCCTCAAGCTGAACGGTACTACATACTGTTCCTGTCAAGGAAAGAAGGGCAATACAGGACCAAGAGGATATAACGGCACTGACGGCGCGAAAGGTGATCAGGGACCAAGAGGATATAACGGGACTGACGGCGCGAAAGGTGATCAGGGACCAAGAGGATATAACGGCACTGACGGCGCGAAAGGTGATCAGGGACCAAGAGGATATAACGGCACTGACGGCACGAAAGGTGATCAGGGACCAAGAGGATATAACGGCACTGACGGCGCGAAAGGTGATCAGGGACCAAGAGGATATAACGGGACTGACGGCGCGAAAGGTGATCAGGGACCAAGAGGATATAACGGCACTGACGGCGCGAAAGGTGATCAGGGACCAAGAGGATATAACGGCACTGACGGCGCGACAGGTGATCATGGACAAAGGGGATATAACGGGACTGACGGCGCCAAAGGTGATCAGGGACCAAGAGGATATAACGGCACTGACGGCGCGAAAGGTGATCAGGGACCAAGAGGATATAACGGCACTGACGGCGCGAAAGGTGATCAGGGACCAAGAGGATATAACGGCACTGACGGCGCGAAAGGTGATCAGGGACCAAGAGGATATAACGGCACTGACGGAACTCAAGGACCAAGAGGATATAACGGCACTGACGGCGCGAAAGGTGATCAGGGGCCAAGCGGATATAACGGCACTGACGGCGCGAAAGGTGTTCAGGGACCAAGAGGATATAACGGCACTGACGGCGCGAACGGTGATCAGGGACCAAGAGGATATAACGGCACTGACGGCACGAAAGGTGATCAGGGACCAAGAGGATATAACGGCACTGACGGCGCGAAAGGTGATCAGGGACCAAGAGGATATAACGGCACTGACGGCGCGAAAGGTGATCAAGGACCAAGAGGATATAACGGTACTGACGGCGCGAAAGGTGATCAGGGACCAAGAGGATATAACGGCACTGACGGCGCGAAAGGTGATCAGGGACAAAGAGGATATAACGGCACTGACGGCGCGAAAGGTGATCAGGGACCAAGGGGATATAACGGCACTGACGGCGCGACAGGTGATCATGGACAAAGGGGATATAACGGGACTGACGGCGCGAAAGGTGATCAGGGACCAAGAGGATATAACGGCACTGACGGCGCGAAAGGTGATCAGGGACCAAGAGGATATAACGGCACTGACGGCGCGAAAGGTGATCAGGGACCAAGAGGATATAACGGCACTGACGGCGCGAAAGGTGATCAGGGACCAAGAGGATATAACGGCACTGACGGCGCGAAAGGAGATCAGGGACCAAGAGGATATAACGGCACTGACGGCGCGAAAGGTGATCAGGGACCAAGAGGATATAACGGCACTGACGGCGCGAAAGGTGATCAGGGACCAAGAGGATATAACGGGACTGACGGCGCGAAAGGTGATCAGGGACCAAGAGGATATAACGGCACTGACGGCGCGAAAGGTGATCAGGGACAAAGAGGATATAACGGCACTGACGGCGCGAAAGGTGATCAGGGACCAAGAGGATATAACGGCACTGACGGCGCAAAAGGTGATCAGGGACCACGCGGATATAACGGGACTGACGGCGCGAAAGGTGATCAGGGACCAAGAGGATATAACGGCACTGACGGCGCGAAAGGTGATCAGGGACCAAGCGGATATAACGGGACTGGCGGCGCGAAAGGTGATCAGGGACCAAGAGGATATAACGGCACTGACGGCGCGAAAGGTGATCAGGGACCAAGAGGATATAACGGCACTGACGGCGCGAAAGGTGATCAGGGGCCAAGCGGATATAACGGGACTGACGGCGCGAAAGGTGTTCAGGGACCAAGAGGATATAACGGCACTGACGGCGCGAACGGTGATCAGGGACCAAGAGGATATAACGGCACTGACGGCGCGAAAGGTGATCAGGGACCAAGAGGATATAACGGCACTGACGGCGCGAAAGGTGATCAGGGACCAAGAGGATATAACGGCGCTGACGGTGCGAAAGGTGATCAGGGACCAAGAGGATATAACGGGACTGACGGCGCGAAAGGTGATCAGGGACCAAGAGGATATAACGGGACTGACGGCGCGAAAGGTGATCAGGGACCAAGAGGATATAACGGGACTGACGGCGCGAAAGGTGATCAGGGACCAAGCGGATATAACGGGACTGACGGCGCGAAAGGTGGTCAGGGGCCCAGAGGATATAACGGGACTGACGGCGCGAAAGGTGGTCAGGGACGTAGAGGATATAACGGCACTGACGGCGCAAAAGGTGATCAGGGACCAAGAGGATATAACGGGACTGACGGCGCGAAAGGTGATCAGGGACCAAGAGGATATAACGGCACTGAAGGTGCGAAAGGTGATCAGGGACCAAGAGGATATAACGGGACTGACGGCGCGAAAGGTGATCAGGGACAAAGGGGATATAAAGGCACTGACGGCGCGAAAGGTGGTCAGGGGCCCAGAGGATATAACAGGACTGACGGCGCGAAAGGTGAGCAGGGACCAAGAGGATATAACGGCACTGACGGCGCGAAAGGTGATCAGGGACCAAAAGGATATAACGGCACTGACGGCGCGAAAGGTGATCAGGGACCAAGAGGATATAACGGCACTGACGGCGCGAAAGGTGATCAGGGACCAAGAGGATATAACGGCACTGACGGCGCGAAAGGTGATCAGGGACCAAGAGGATATAACGGGACTGACGGAACTCAAGGACCAAGAGGATATAACGGCACTGACGGCGCGAAAGGTGATCAGGGACCAAGAGGATATAACGGCACTGACGGCGCGAAAGGTGATCAGGGACCAAGAGGATATAACGGCACTGACGGCGCGAAAGGTGATCAGGGACCAAGAGGATATAACGGCACTGACGGCGCGAAAGGTGATCAGGGACCAAGAGGATATAACGGCACTGACGGCGCGAAAGGTGATCAGGGACCAAGCGGATATAACGGGACTAACGGCGCGAAAGGTGATCAGGGACCAAGAGGATATAACGGCACTGACGGCGCGAAAGGTGATCAGGGACAAAGGGGATATAACGGCACTGACGGCGCGATAGGTGATCAGGGACCAAGAGGATATAACGGGACTGACGGCGCGAAAGGTGATCAGGGACCAAGAGGATATAACGGGACTGACGGCGCGAAAGGTGATCAGGGACCAAGAGGATATAACGGCACTGACGGCGCGAAAGGTGATCAGGGACCAAGAGGATATAACGGGACTGACGGCGCGAAAGGTGATCAGGGACCAAGAGGATATAACGGCACTGACGGCGCGAAAGGTGATCAGGGACAAAGGGGATATAACGGGACTAACGGCGCGAAAGGTGATCAGGGACCAAGAGGATATAACGGCACTGACGGCGCGACAGGTGGTCAGGGGCCCAGAGGATATAACGGGACTGACGGCGCGAAAGGTGATCAGGGACCAAGGGGATATAACGGCATTGACGGCGCGAAAGGTGATCAGGGACCAAGGGGATATAACGGCACTGACGGCGCGACAGGTGGTCAGGGGCCCAGAGGATATAACGGGACTGACGGAGTAAAAGGAGATCAGGGACCCAGAGGATATAACGGAACCGGCGGAGCGAAAGGCGAAAAAGGGAAAATCGGAGATAAAGGCTCCATAGGCTCGAAGGGTGAAACAGGGGATCGTGGTTTACATGGTCTTCCCGGGGCCCCGGGAATGAAGGGTTCACAGGGAGATCATGGATTGCAGGGTATTAAAGGTGATAAGGGCAACGCTGGATCGAAAGGTGAAGTGGGACAGCAGGGTATCCAAGGCAACAAAGGAGATATTGGTCAAAAAGGAGAAAGGGGATTGCAAGGAGTTGATGGAACTAGGTAAGCAGATCATTTGGTTAGTAGTTACCTCAAATTGAGCAAAGTAAATAAGATATAAAAGTTTTATCATTGGAAGCAGTAAAAACATTCAAAGGAAGGTAGTATGGGCCATATTGCGCAATTTCGGGTACTGAACCCTCATCAGTGACCCTTTATAAATCGGCGACTACAGCCAGATAAATATACTGCACTTTCAATAATTTACACGTGGACGTATGCAGAAACGGGGTCAAACAATTCCCAGCAGGCACATGACGTCAGAATGAAGTAAGATCGACGTCGATGCGACGTCATGACGTCGCATCGACGTTTATATGACGTCATTTTGACGTCATGTGCCCGCTGGGTTAAAACATTGTTTAGAAGATGGCTCTAAACGTAAAATGTTAATACTCTGAATAGTCTTACTGATATCAAAGGACCCAAAAAAATATAATCTGCACTATCTATGATGTACGGGGAGAGTTTTTAGGGCCGCCACACGGCACAACGCTAGACTCAGACCTTCAGCTGTTATTTACAATCTCCATGCGTGTTTACACAAGGGCATTCCGAATGTGTCATACGTAGTGGAGTGAGGATTCGCAACTAGGCACAACGCCAGCTGCAGTGACAGAAGCGAGATTCGATGTGAGTTGGTTCGGACTGGCAACACTGTGTAACTGCGCTCAATCTATTGTTTCCACACACATGTTTAACAGATACCGTCTTAGATACGATATTTGATATGACTTTTATTAAGATAAGGATACCATTACTCATCCCTTTCACTTGAGACAGTTTATGTAATCAGCCTTATTTTCAGTGGCTCCCGGGGAGAAAAGGGGGAACCGGGAAATGCAGGCGCCATTGGACCTAAAGGGGAACGCGGAGAGCGAGTACGTAGTCTTAAAACTGTTCTGTCTAGAATGAACCTAAAGATTTTTAACATGTCACATAAACGCTTGAACACTGCCAGTGGAAGAATGTAGTGGCAGGGTTAGGAGGACGTAGTGTTAGAAAGATAAAATTGTTACCCAAATCAAACGCGCAGGAAGTTTTTGTTTAATTTAGTTTTACGTCCCTTTCAAGACTATTATTTCAGCTCATATGAGACGGGTCAATCAGTAGGTTGGACCAAAACGGGAGAACCCCGAGAAAAATCACCTGGCACACCCGCAAGCAGAAATTGGCTTGTCTCACATGTGGCCAGTGCGGGGCTCGAACCCACACCAGACACAGCGGTGAGAAAAAAAAAACGGGTACCCGAAAAAATAAAAAAAAATATTTGCCTACCTAGTATGAATGTTTCGACTTCATTCCCTTTCTTCTGAATTCTTTTAGGGTCCATCACCTGGTCCTGAATGCTGTCAGAGACTCAGTAAGTAATATAAAAAGAGAGGTTAGCATACTCTCACACAAATGGAAGTAAACTGAACACACACACACACACACACACACACACACACACGCACGCACGCACGCACGCACGCGCGCGCGCGCGCGCGCCCACACACACACACACACACACACACACACACACACACATCTTGTGTGTTCCTATTGTCTGGCAATTTGTTTTGCATATCAACGAGTGTATCTTTCTTTAGAAATCTCATCCCTGACCATTACATGTTTTACAAAATAAAACACAACTTAGTAAATATTGAATTCCCAGACAATATATTCATCCATCTCTGAGATCAAGATGTACCTTCCCACGTTCCACAATAAATGCTCACAAACAGTCATATTCTTCCTAAGAACTGCCAAGCTCTGAAACAACCTCCCACCTGACCTGTGCAATAGCCCTGATGTCGGATCATTCCGAGAAGGGCTCCTTAAATCACTATAATCCCTACACACTCATACCATTATCATATTCATTAATCATCCTCGTCATCCATCAAATTACTCCCATGAAGCATATATCATTTCATCCTATTCATCACTCAAATCAACTTGTACTGAAGGACTTTTGTTAATTATGCCTAGACCCCGTCTATGAACATTTTTAATTGCCCGTCATTTGCGCACGCACTCCATGTAATACTCAATTGAGGTGATTGGACTACTTGGCAGATACAGATACAGAGTAAAGCCTTTCAGAAAAATATATCCTTGAATGTTATGCGACAGTCTGCATGCTTAGTTTTTAACCCAATCATGGTTGATAACTATGCTGCCTTCTTTAATTGCACGCCGGTGGGTCGGGCGTCAGACTCTATGATGGCCCCGACTTAAAGCTATTCATTTTAGTTGGTTGGGCCGGAGCTTCTTGTCTGTTGCTTGGCCCACCGGGGTCCAACTGGTGTTTTTCTTTTGCTCCGGAGTTAGTAGGTTATTCGGCGCCCAGGGATCTCCATCGTCGGGCAGCTTACTCAATCTGTGAGTCATTGTTTTTGATTCATCAGGATGTTTATCGTGATTTATTTGTTTGTTCTTGATGATTCATTGACTAGTTAGAGATTCACCACGAGGACCGAAGAACTAACTAAATGTTATGAACTACCGCAGAAGCTGAGGGCGAGGTTAGGATCCTGTAAAACCGGTTTAAGCCCGCCAGTAACTTTGTGTTACTGATCGTTCCAAGGCGATACTTCTGTGGTGGTTCTTTTTGTTTTATGTCTTGGTGTTTTAATTTTTTTTAGTGCTGTTGGCGCCTTATGTGTGTTTTCATATTTTTATTGGAACTTCTTGAATAGCTGCTCATTCGGCTTACGATATGTTTTATGGTATAAGTACCTGATTGTTAGTTTGGTTTTTTCCCACCTCGGTTTTTGGAGTGGGAATCTCTTTCTGATTGCGCCTTTTCCTGATCTTTGCCTACTTGTACCTTTTTTTTGTTTTATATAATATACCACATAATATACCGCATTGTTTCATTAACAGGTTAGGGAGAAGTCGATTTCGGGCTATTATAGCTCGTTCCGGCTAAAATAATCGCGATTTTTGTGCATGTTTGCTTACGCCTGACAAATCAAGACAGAGTCGCATAATGAGAGGTGTATAACGATATTCACTTTCATCGTTTACGTCAACAAAAATGGAAAAATGAAATATATGTGACCAAATAGCAAAATGAAAATACAGTTTTTCGGAAAATACGCTTTCTTTCTTATATAGAGCTAATTCTAGAACAAAGATTCCAAACCCAAATATGATATGCGCTATGGGTTCGTAAATCTTTCAGGCTTCTTTTCTCAAAAAGATTTTATTCAATCGCGCCGAGACAATGTGGTTTGACTTGAATATAGGTAATTGACAAGTTATACTAAAACTATGTAAAATAGGTATGATAATTATACCTCAACGCCGCTTTATAAATGATCACCAGAGTGACCAGACCATGATTACTTGCATTGAGCCAGGAATGGAGGGACTCGCATTATGGACTACAATATTGAAGGCATGTATTAAATGGTTTTCATGAACTGTTGACTTTCCTCTTTCGTACTAGTTGAGTCCGGCTCAAAGGGTGAACACTGAAACCCCGGTTTCAGAGGGACAGATCTAGAGGTAAAACAGTGGCCAGAGGCTCAAACGTTAAACACGGAAATCTCGGTATCAGAGGGATAGTGGTAAAAAGCGGGAAGAAGGTCCAATGGTTCAGGCAGTAATAGACGAAAAAAGTGTCAAAGCTGCTGCTTTTAAGGTGTAAGAGGAGATTTTAATATGTTTTAAAGCAATATTGTCACCGCGAGATATCCATGTTCGATCCTCAGACGTGTAGGGCAGTTTTTGGTCTAATTTAGTTTTGTATAACTTTTGAAATATGTATTGTCGTGTCAAAGATGAGTTTTGGTTTACTGCTCCGTTACGGCGTGAAAAGAAACGGTTGGTACAGCACGGTACGAAACTCTGCAGTGAGTACAATGTACCACGGTACGGTGCAAAACTCTAGGAGGGTAAGATATGGTAAGAAACGGTATGGTTGATGCGGTACGTAGAGATATTGTGTGGGAGTAACGGTGCTATACGGTAGGACAGCTACAGTGCGTTAAGGTGCAATGCGGTACAGTATTTACGGTGCGCAGTAGTAAGGTTCTATACGGTGCAATGCGATGCGGTGCGGTGAGTATGTTTCGAGTACGATGCGACACGGCAAGGGTGCAATACGGTGTGGTAAGTTAGAACGGCACGATGCAATTCGGCAGGTTCAATATATGTGATACGGTACGATAAGCATGGTGCGATATCTAGCGATGAACAGGGTGCGATAAAGTACGGTAAGAACGGTGCAGTTAGAATGGGGCGGTACGAACGATGCGATTCGGTATGATACGGTACGAATTGTCCGGTACGATACGTAAATCCGACGCAGTAAGGTATGATACAGAATGGTTAGTACGGTGAGATATTAATCGAATGGTACTATTAGTACGGAGCGACACGCGTATCACAAGGCTTACCGTATCGCATAGTACTTACAGTACTGTATCGCGCCGTATTTACCGCACCTTATCGCACTGTACTTGCTGTACCGTACTAATCGAATCGTATCACACAAAATCGCACCGTACTTAACGTACCGTACTCACTTCACCAATATTGTGGTGCCGCATCTTACCGGATTTACCGCCAGGTATCGCATCGTACTTAACGTACCATGTGACACCGTACTTTCGGAATTGTATCGCACCGTTCTAAAGTACAGCACCGTATCGCATAGTACTAACCATATCGAAACACACATTACGGTATAGCATCATGCGATACGGTACGGTAAGAACGGTGCAATAATATACAATATGTCACGGTGAGTGGGCTGCGATACCGTGCGTACGGTATGGTGCGATATGGTACGGTGTGATACGGTACGCAAAGTACGGCGCGATATCGTACGGTTTAAATAGTGCCATATGTTGCGTTAAGTTATTTGCGATAGGTTGGTGCGGTTCTGTAGAAACGGTAAATAAGGTATGGTATTCTTACGTACCGTATCGCATCGTAATTACTGAACCATATCGCTCCGTACTTAAACGTACAGTATCGTACCGTATCGTTCCGTACTTATCGTACAGTTTCGTATTGTATCACGCCTTACTTACCATACCGTATCGCACTGTACTTGCTGTTACGTATCGCACTGTACTTGCTGTTACGTATCGCACCTAATCGCACCGTTCTTTGTGTACCGAATCGCACCGAATACACCGATTGGTATCTCAACGTACTTACCGTATCCTATCACGCCGTACTCGCCGAACTGTGTCGCACTGGTTTGTTCCGTAATAACTTAAGGCATCGAACATATAGTGTCGAATAACACAACGTATCACATCGTACTCGCAGCATACTCACTACACCTTACTGCACTGCACTGTATCACCCCACCATTTTGTCTGTCCGGATAGGTCAGTTGGGAGAGCGTTGGTCTTCGGATACGGAGGACCCGGGTTCAAACCCCAGGCGCGCATCGAACGTTCAAGGCGCGTTTCACACACGCTTGGGGCACGCTACTGAAGCAACATCTAATAAAATCGGAACGCGCATGGAACGTACACTGGCGTGCTTCAAACGCGCGCCAAACGCGTTCAGAGCGTATTCAACGTGCCTGTAGCGCGCGTGGAACTTATTCGGGACGTATAAACCACCCGCTCGAGACACGCCGAGCTTTCAGAAAATTTTTAAGCATGTTTAAAAAATTTTTGATTCGAAACGCGCGCGAAACGCGCAGAGACTTTTAGCGACGTACAGTGGAATTTATTCGAAACATATAAGTCACATGCCCTGGACACGCCGAGCTTCTAGAAAATTTTTAAGCATGTTTAATTTTTTTTTATCCCAAACGCGCACGAAACGCGCGATGATTTTTACGACAAACAGCGATGCGGGCCGGACGTACACCAAGCATACCCAACGCGCTGGTAGCGAGTTTTGAACGTGCTTCCGACGTGCGTCTGGCGTATGTGGAATTTTGCTATTTTTTCAACACGCCCGGCGCGCGTTTCACTTATACGCTACAGTGTGACTGCTGTTTAAACAGCAGTCAAACATTAGAGTATAAGTGGCGCGCCGGGCGTGTTGAAAAATTGCAAATTTCCACATACGCCAGACACACGTCGGAGACTGCACGTTCGAAACGCGTTACGAGTACGTTGTGTACGCTTGGTGTACGTCCGGCCCGCATCGCTGTTTGTCGTAAAAATCATCGCGCGTTTCGTGCGCGTTTGGGATAAAAAAAATTTTAAACATGCTTAAAAATTTTCTAGAAGCTCGGCGTGTCCCGGGCGTGTGACTTATATGTTTCGAATAAATTCCACGCGCGCAACAGGCACGTTGAATACGCTTCGAACGCGTTTGGCGCACGTTTGAGGCACGCCAGTATACGCTCCACGCGCGTTCCGATTTTATGAGATATTGCTTCAGTAGCGTGCCCCAAGCGTTTGTACGGCGCGCGTTGAACGTTCGCTGCGCGCCCATAGCGTGTGCTTAGCGTGTCTGGGACGTAAGACAAACATACTCTTAAACTTTGAGATTTTTATACGTTCGGCACACGCCTCAGTCGCGCTCAGTCGATACAAATTATTTTTTATACGTCCAAAATCTTCAGCGTGTTGACATTTTTCATACGCCCGGCGCGCGTTTGGGTTATACGTTAATGTGTGACTGCTGTTTTACGTTAAATTATGACTTGACAACCACCGATCTGTAAGTCTCCTAAACCACATTGTCTCGGCGCGATCGAATAAAATCTTTTTGGGTTTGGAATCATAGTAATAGAATTACATAAGAAAGAATGCGTATTTTCCGAAAAACTGTATTTTCATTTTGCTATTCCATGGCAACCAGCTGGGCACATAAGTTTAATGTTTCCATTTCTGTCGACGTAAAAGATGATGACGAATATCGTTATACACCTCTAATCATGCGACTCTGTCTTGGTATGTCAGGCGTACGCAAACATGCACAAAAAATCGTGTTTCTCGTTGCCGAAATGGGCTATATATGCCCGATCGCATATAACCTGATTAATAATCTTTCATTTTCTAGAGCTACCAGAATTCTTGGATGGGACAGGGCCCAGTACCGTAGGCACCGTGGTCAACAACACTGCCATACTTCGCTGCAACGTCACTGGTTACCCCGACCCCGTGGTGTCCTGGGAGAGGGTTGGAGTAGAGCTTCCAGAGAACAGAAGTGCCGTGGTCAAGGGCCTCGGTCTGGTCATAGATACCGTGAAAGTGCAGGATACAGGGACTTATCTCTGCAAAGCTACAAATATTCTAGGAACAAAGACGAAAACGATTATACTAGAAGTACATAGTAAGTCAAATCTGAAAATTCTGAAGCATTTCATAAAAAAAACTCTTTCAGTATCATTTGAGTTTGATATATATGTTGTTTATTTTCTTGGCATTGCGTTTATCATTCATTCCTCCCTTTAAAAGATAAATGAGCCAGTGCATGAGAAAACCAACAATTTGGGTTTCCGACCAGGTCTGACACAAACCGGCCTGTACAGTCACAGAAGCAGGCTAGAAGCTTGAAATTTCGGATTTAAGAAGAAGAGGGATAGTAGTATCCGTGTTGCGAAAACAAAGGCGCTGGTCAGCTGTGCAGTTACTGCACAGCTGATCTGCGGCTTTGTTTTCGCCTTTGCAAATGGTTGGTTTTCTCATGCACAGGCTCAAATTTAATACGAGCTGTCGGATATATTAACCCATATTTGACGAATGGATTTTCTCATCTTTATCATTTGAGTGAGTCCACTTTCATTTTTAGGGGCGTCAGGAGTGACTTTTAATTTTGCTCAATTTTTCGATGAAAATTTTCTAAACAAACAGAATAGGCCCATCCCAGGTGGGGCTATTCTATTTGCCTATGTCCGATAAAAGGGACGCCAGGCTTAAATGAGTTAATATCTTTTGCCTCTTCCATTCAGTCTTCACACGTCTAACTATCCACTTTCCTTGTGAAATGCAGAAATGTCACAAGGACCGACTAAAACTCGTAAAGTATGCTAAACTGTCGACTCATGAACTTCTTTTTGCTTATACTTTACTTGAGCCGACTTGTTTACAGATGGCGAACCCGTTGTTAAACCACTGAAGAAGTTTGTCGGTGCCAGTCATGGGAAGAATATTTACGAAATGTGTACGGTGACCAACTCTGCCCAACACACGATCACGTATACCAGGGTGGACGGTCGGTCATTACCGGCACACCAGATCTTACCGAATGGCATTGTGATGATATACAATTCTGTGAATGATACAGGGGAATATCACTGTGAGGCTCATACGGACAGAGGGCTACATACAGCATCATTCTTTGGTAGGTTGAACTAATCTTCTTTGAAGCTGATCAAACACACCAGGTTGATAAATGTTGTTAGTCTCACGACGATTTCTGCGAATAATATCTGGTGGTGCTGATGCAAACTCTGATGCCAGTAATTCTTCATTACTGATAGTTCCAATGCGATACTTGTTGTTTTATGTCTTGGTGTTGAATTTTTGTGCTGTTTGAATTTTATGTATGTTTTCATATTTAAAGTTAAGTTTGGGTAACCTATTGGGAAAATAGCTGCTCACTCGGCTTACGATATGTTTTTTTTTAGTATTAGTACCTGGTTTTTTTATTTAGTTTTTTCCCACTTCGGTTTTTGGAGTGGGAATTTCTTTATGATCGTTGCCTACTTTTACCTCTGAAAGCTTCTTCAAACTTTAACATGCTCTCCGCCTAGCAAGCGCCGTTTTTCTAGATGACAAAGACGCACTTAAATCTGACCTTAATTCAGAAACATAGGACAAAATTTCAACCTTTCTATTTCCAGTCTACCAGAACATGTCATCATTCACATGTGCGACGACATTCCAGAACTGTGCTACTGAAGGAGCATTGTGTGGGTACGTAAACTCAGTATCATTTGAGCCTGTGCGTGAGAAAACCAACAAATTGGGTTCCGACCAGGTCCCTCACAAACTGGGCAGTACAGTCACAGAAGATGGTTATAGGCTTGAAATCTAAGTAGAAGAGATATTGTACTATCTGTGTTGCGAAAACAAGGGCGCTGATCTGCGCCTTTGTTTTCGCCTAAGCATTTTGTTGGTTTTTCTCATGCAGTGGCTCATTTTGTATTTTCAACCCATCGTATTCAGTTGTTTCAGTCTATTTTTTCTCAGGTGTTAGACTAGACTCATAAAGCAGGGCTCTGTACCATTATCTTTCAAGTGGTATGCTCCACCATTCTGGTGATATTTTTTTTTGTACTTTTCTGCCTTTGAATATTTTTTGCTTTTAACTTTACAGTGGTGACTGTCCATCAGGTTGTTCAAGAATAAACACGAAGTATCCTGTTACGACATACGCGATGGTAAGAATTATATGCAATTGAAACGCATACAAATGAGCCGCCTCGCGGGAAAACCAACAATGTGGTTTCCGAACAGGTCCGACACAAACCGACCTGTACAAGCACAGAAAAGAGCTAGAAGCTTGAAATTTCGGATTTAAGTAGAAGAGGAATTGTACTATCCGAGTAGCGAAAACAAAGGCGCTGATCAGCTTCGCAATTACTGCGAAGCTGATCTGCGCCTTTGTTTTCGCCTATCCAGATTGTTGGTTTTCCTATGTGGTGGCTCAAGTGTTAATGCGTTTTCTTACATTCTTTGTCACGAGAACATAAGACAATATTGTTCTGTGGTGATGCATATTGTTCTTCTATATGCATTTGAAAAAGGTTCTATCTTACTTACATTTATCACATTATCTTTTATAGAAAGGTGCAAGTAGGCCATGATCAGTAAGGCGCAATCAGAAAGAAATTCCCACTCAAAAAATCGAGGTTGGGAAAAAAACTAAATTGGCAATTAGGTACTTATACTAAGAAAACATATGGTAGCCGAGTGAGCAGCTATTTAACAATCCGAACTTAAATAAAACTATGAAAACGTAAATAATGTTCAAGCAGCATAAAACACAAAACAAATAGAACCACAGCAGAAGTATCACCTTAAAAGGACCAGTGATATAAAATTACTTGGGGCCTTAAACCGGTAACCCTACCCTCATCTTCTGTAGTGGTTCACAACATTTAGTTAGTTGTTCGCTCCTCGTGGTGAATCTCGAACTAGTCAATGAATCATCAAGGACAAACAAATAAATCATGATAACCACCATGATGAATAAAAAACGAGGACTCACAGATACAGTAAGCTGCCCGACGATGGAGATCCCTGGGCGCCGAATAATTACTGAAATCCGGATCAAGTTGAACCCTGGCTGCAGACAAGAAGCTCCGGTCCGATAAACATGTAGATGTACTTCTTTTTCACTTATTTTAGGACTTTCCAATATGCGGTGCAGCTTTGAACAATGGGAAGATAGGGTCCCAAGGTGGTCATGTTATTTACCATGTACAGAAGAACTTGTAAGTCTGCATTTCAAAGTAAAACAATAATGATTATTGGTAAACTGTCTATATTCACCTTAATCACCTTTCGCGTTTTACTCATTACTTTCAATATATTACATGCGTTATAATCATTCTATTATTTAATGTTGAGACTTGTTTAGCTCTTAACATAAATTATCAGATATGAGTATTTAGTATCATTTGAGCCGCCTCGTGGGAAAACCAACAATCTGCATATGCGAAAACAAAGGCGCAGATCAGCTTCGCGGTAACCGCGAAGCTGATCAGCGCCTTTGTTTTCGCTACTCGGATAGTACAATTCCTCTTCTACTTAAATCCAACATTTCAAGCTTCTAGCTCTTTTCTGTGCTTGTACAGGCCGGTTTGTGTCGGACCTGTTCGGAAACCACATTGTTGGTTTTCCCACGAGGCGGCTCATTTTAAAACAAGCTGTTTGATTTCATCTGTCTGATATTGTTTAATACTTGAGCCACCCCGTGGGAAAACCAACAATGTGGTTTCCGACCAGGTCTAACACAAATCGACCTGTACAAGCACAGAAAAGAGCTAGAAGCTTGAAATTTCGGATTTAAGTAGAAGAGGAATTGTTCTATCCGAGTAGCGAAAACAAAGGCGCTGATCAGCTTCGCGGTTACCGCGAAGCTGATCTGCGTCTTTGTTTTCGCCTATGCAGATTGTTGGTTTTCCCATGAGGCGGCTCAGATTTCTTATTTGCAAAAAGTAATCAAGAGGAGTTTTGGATTGATGCGGCTTATATGTTATTTTTCACTTCAGGTTGGGTCTTTTGGAAGCAAACTTTTTGACCTACACAACCACATAGACTTCCGAGCTGTCTTTTGGTGTTTCATGTGATGGCTGTGACTTTCATGTATAATAATAATAATAATAATAATAATAATAATAATAATAATCATAATAATAATAATAATAATATCAGTGTGTATTGTTTTTTTTTCTTCTGTAAACGAAACTAAATTAAGAATAAAAGAAAAAATTAAATCGATGGGACATGTTGTCATTGTTCATTGTTTTTAAAGCATATCGAATTCCCAATATTGTTTTCTCTTTAACTTGTTATTCCTAAATATGGACGGAGGAATAGGTATGCTTTTGTTTTCTTTTTGAAATTTTTTAAATAAAATTTGACATAAATTGACCAGATGTTTTTACATGAACTGAGTGGTTAACATCATCATACGTTATAATAAGACATAGTCTGAAAGCTCTAAGATATGGAATGTGGATATACATAAGAACCGAAAGGCGCGGTTCTTATGTGTATGTACACAAATAATGATTTTGGAATTTTTTTTCAATAGAACATGTCATTTTCAGCCATAAATGCTCTAAAGTTCATTATACACGTTTAAGTAAAGATGAACCATGATATGATATACAATATCAGGAATATATTGGTATATACCATGAGTCTGACCGGAATCAGAGCCTTAAACTTGCTAAAATTAAACGATCCTTCCATTGCAAAATACCAGAAACCGGTCGCTAGCTTTTCGTTAGGCTTTATAGGGCCACGCCTTTCAAAACACGGAATAGTTTATCTCGGGATGTGTTGCCTGTTTTCGTTAAGACACGGACCATGTTATTGAGAATCTGGACTGGAAAGACCTGGACGTGGACCAGAATGATCACGTGACCATACACGAGGTGGGTCGGTGGCTAAGGCAACAGAATGTTGATGTCTCTGATTTCTTACTGCTGAGAATTCTGTCCGAAGATAATGTGCGTAAGTACCCAAAGTTTGGTTTCTAGGTATGTTAATCCAAATTATTAAAATACAAGGTTTTCATAGGTAAAAGGTTCCACAAAGTATTTCAATGATCTTACTGTTTCATTAGCTGCATCAGGAAAACATGTCCGTGCAATGAATACCCCCTTAAACCCCACTTTTATATAGAAAAACTGGGGTTCGCAGGGGTATACCTTTTTTAGCTCACCTGAGCCGAAGGCTCACAAGGTGAGCTTATAGGATAGCCATGATCCGGCGTCCGTCCGTCCGTCCGTCGTCCGTCCGTCGTCCACAATTTCAAAGATCTTCTTCTCTGAAACCGCTTGGCCGATCTAGTTGAAATTTTATGTGGAGCCTACTTGGGTAGTGGCATTTCAAGTTTGATCGCGAAATCCAGGTCACATGACCAAGATGGCCGCCACGCCCATATATGGTAAAAATCGCTCAAAAATCTTCTTCTCTAGAACCGGTGGGCCGATTTCCACGAAACTTGGTATGTAGCATCAGGGACGTCAGCCCATCGTAGTTTGATAAAATGATGACCCTTGGATGACCTTGACCTATTTTACGGCAAGGTCAAATTTGGAAACATAGGCTTTTACATGGGAAAAAGTGAAAACTATGGATTTTTTGAAAACTATTGCAGCCTGAGGCCTGAAAAGTGGTAGATGCAAACAACTAATGGAGTAGATGAAGGTATGTGATTAATTTAGGTCAAGGTCATCTCTAGACCTTGGCCAGTCTGTCGTCCATACACACTTTTCAAAGATCTTCTTCTCTGAAACTGCTTGACCAATCAAAGTGAAATTTTATGTGGAGCATCCATGGGTAGGGGAGACGAAAGTTTGATTGCGAAATTTAGGTCACATGACCAAGATGGCCGCCACGCCCATATATGGTAAAAAACACTCAAAAATCTTCTGTTCCAGAACCGGTGGGCCGATTTCCACGAAACTTGGTATGTAGCTTTGAGGACCTCAGCCCATCATAGTTTAATAAAATGATGACCATTGGATGACCTTGACCTATTTTACGGCAAGGTCAAATTTGGAAACATAGGCTTTTACATAGGAAAAAAGTGAAAATTATGGATTTTTTGAAAACTATTGCAGCCTGAGGCCTGAAAAGTGGTAGATGCAAACAACTAATGGAGTAGATGAAGGTATGTGATTAATATAGGTCAAGGTCATCTCTTTACCTTGGCCAGTCTGTTGTCCATACACACTTTTCAAAGATCTTCTTCTCTGAAACTGCCCGGCCAATCAAAGTGAAATTTTATGTGGAGCATCCATGGGTAGGGGAGACGAAAGTTTGATCGCGAAATCCAGGTCACATGACCAAGATGGCCGCCACGCCCATATATGGTAAAACCACTCAAAAATCTTCTTCTCCAGAACCGGTGGGTCGATTTCCACGAAACTTAGTTTGTAGCATCAAGGACCTCAGCCCATCATAGTTTGATAAAATGATGACCCTTGGATGACCTTGACCTATTTTACGGCAAGGTCAAATTTGAAAACATAGGCTTTTACATAGGAAGAAGTGAAAACTATGGATGTTTTGAAAACTATTGCAGCCTGAGGCCTGAAAAGTGGTAGATGCAAACAACTAATGGAGTAGATGAAGGTATGTGATTAATATAGGTCAAGGTCATCTCTTGACCTTGGCCAGTCTGTTGTACATACACACTTTTCAAAGATCTTCTTCTTTGAATTTGCTTGGCAAAGCAGAGTGAAATTTTATGTGGAACATCCATGGGTAGGGGAGACGAAAGTTTTTTAGTGAAATCCAGGTCACATGACCAAGATGGCCGCCACGCCCATATATGGTAAAAACCACTCAAAAATCTTCTTCTCCAGAACCGGCAGGCCAATTTTCATGAAACTTGGTATGTAGCATTTGGGACTCCAGCCCATCATAGTTTGTTGAAATGATGACCCTATGATGACCTTGACCTATTTTACGGCAAGGTCAATTTTGGAAACATAGGCTTTTACATAGGAAAAGGCGAAAACAAACTGTTGCAGCCTCAGACCTGAAAGTTGCTAGATGCAGACAACTAATGGATTCAATGAAGGTAAGTAATTAATGAAGGCCAAGGTCATGTCTTGACCTTGGCCCAAAGTCATTTAAATATCAAAATAAAATTATGGTTTTCTCAGAAGTCACTGGGTTTGGAAACTATTGCAGCCTGAGATCTGAAACTTTGCAGATGCAGACAACTTATGAAGTCATTAAAGGTGTGTGAGTATTCAAGGTCAAGGTAATTTCATGATGACTTAATACTCCAAGATCAGGCTTCAGGTGAGCGTTCTCAGGACCAATGGTCCTCTGGTTTTTTATTTTTGCTCCAAAACATAGATTGTGGGTACTCGTTAGAACCGCCTCGCCGAGGCGGTTCTAACGTGTACACACAATCTATGTTTTGAGCAAAAATAAGAAAAATATAAAAAATTGTCTACTGAAAATTTTCATTTTTTACAACTTTAAAAACCTCCGTATATTGCATGGGCATGTTTTCGTAATGGGAAGTAACGTTAGAACTGATTTACAGAAGGTTACGTTATGGCTTTGTAAACATAATTGGTGAATTATGACCCTTTGATAGCTGATGCCACGAAAGCCCAAGGATTAAAAAGACACAAAACTCAGAGAAAAAAATATTTCCATGTGTTACTGTTTTGTTGACGAGAGGTAAAGACTCTTCAAAGAAAACTTATATAAATAACTTATTGATAATGAGGGGCAAGATTTTATTACCTATTGACAATGTTTAGGGCGGTTTAACAACCACAATTCATGTCTTTTTTTTGCAGCCAGTCATGTTATGGACTATGATACTTTCGTGGACTTGAAAAGAAAACTCACAGACGAACTGAATAGGAAAGCAAGAGTAAGATTGTTCGTTTGTCAACCAAAATGTTAAATAATTATTTCACCTGCTTTAACATACACGTACCTTACATAGCTATTGTCACTATGCTAAACCAAGAAGTGAGACGTAAAATTAGCAATGGTACATGTAGTAGTATGAGTTGTTATAAAAGTAGCATCTTTTTTCTCCTTTTATCAGGAATCTGAAACTACAGATCCAGAAGAAGAGCAGCGGAGACGGAAAGGTGAGCGATTTTTTTCTGGACTTCAATGTCTGGTTGCTCTTATTAAATTTGAGCCGCGTCGTGAGAAAACCGGTCTTCGGGGTTTCCGACCTGGCCCCGAGGTTATAAAACTTTTTTCAAGCTCAGCTCAGCTGAGCATGAAATTTCAACTGCTCATAAATGCTGAAATAGTCAAAATTAGTGGAAAATTCAGGTTCATACCTCAAAATCTGGTAATTTATCCTGCTAATAAATGTTAAAATGCCAACAATTGTTGGAATTTTAACATTTATGAGCAGGATAAATTTTAGTCTCAGCTGAGCTGAGCATGAAAAAAGTTTTATAACCTCGGGACCAGGTCTGGCACAGACCGGTCTGTGCAGCTACAGAAGATGGTTAGAAGCTTGAAATTTCTGATTTAGAAAGAAGAGGAATTGTACTATCCGAGTAGCGAAAACAAAGGCGCAGATCAGCTTCGCGGTAACCGCGAAGCTGATCTGCGCCTTTGTTTTCGCCTAGGCAAAAATCTGGTTTTCTCACGATGCGGCTCATTTGGTAAAGTTGCTGTGGTTTGTCACTAATACAATAATTTGTTTATACTTTTGGTATTCATTACCACTTGTATTGCGTTGGCATCAATGTGTGTGCGCAAGTTGAGAGAGAAGTTGGGGTTAGATATTCGAGTTTTCTCCTATAGCGTGTACTCTACTGAAAAATAGATCGGTGATTGAACATTTATTGAAAGAAAGTAACATAAGAAATTCCGGTTATTCGGTTTTCTCAAACACTTCAATGTTATTGTTTTGGAAGCACTATATGTTCATGGTGCGGAAGTGTTTGCGAAAACGAAATAACTAGATTTCTTATGCTACATTCATGCAATAACCCAGCAGGCACCTGACGTCTGTTCGACGTCAGATATTGGTTATATTTTGGTCGCGACGTCATATAACCAATTTCCAACGTCTATCAGACGTCATTTCCTGACGTCTTTTGGACGTCTGGATTGGACGTTGTTTTGACGTCCAACTAGTTCGTCAGTTAGACGTCGTAATCAAGACATGATTTAGACCTTGTGTTTTTCATACTTCTGACCATGTGTGGTGTGCAAATTAATGAAACTTCACTTTGGGTAAAAATCAGATCATTCGTTTCGTGTGTTTCTTTTGCTTTCTTTCTTTTTTCTTTTTTTCTATGTTACTTCCAGCAGACATTTGACGTCCGTTGGACGTCAGTTTGACGTCAGACTCCAACGTCATAATAACGTTGGAGTAAGGTTGATTTTGAAAGTTTGTTTGTTGTCAAAACTAGACGTCAATGTGACGTGCTAAAGCCAACGTCGGTTTAACGTCTGAAAGCTGACGTCAATCCGACGTCCTAAAAACGACGTTTGAATTAATGTCATATAAATAGTTTAAGGTGTATATTTTTTCGCATGTTTGAATAACAGTGGATTCAGAAGAGCAGTGATGCACTTTTGATAGTCCCTTTCACTCCTTTGATAGAGTTTTTCTTTTTTTTTTTTTTTTTTTTTTTTTTTTTTTTTTTTTTTTTTTGATAGAGTTTTTCGGGACATACACAATGTTCAAGATATTAATTCAGCCTGATGTTGATACATCTTATTTAAGCAAAATTTTATTGCTTTATGGTGCTAAAACCAATAAGACATTAGTGTGAGAAATAAGATTATTCTGAACAAATAATTATTTAAAATGGTGAAATAAATATTAAAATATACAAATTTTATTTTCATCTTGATTGAAAGTTTGATAATTTAGTGAAAGACTTTATTTTGATTAATAAATAATCATTTTTTCTACATTAATTAAGCATGAGGGCGAAATATGGGATTTCCCATACGAGACTCAGATATGACTTTTAAGTGGCAAGATTGAAATTATTATTTGAATTTGATATTTTTACATAATATGTGTAAGAAATTATGTCAGTTTAAGGGCAGCTAACTCTGAAGACATATACGAAAAACACGTCCCCAGCAGGCATCTGACGTCAACTTGACGTCGGATATTGGTTGTATTTTGGTCACGACGTCATACATACTCATTATTACTTCAGTAACTTGATCTGATGGGTCGGATCACGTCTCGTAGCTGGGCCAGGAAAGACCAGATCACGCGAGTCGGAGTAACTTGATCTGATGGGTCGGATCACGTCTCGTAGCTGCGCCAGGAAAGACCAGATCACGCGAGTCGGAGACGAGCGTGATCAGGTCTTTCCTGGCGCAGCTACGAGACGTGATCCGACCCATCAGATCAAGTTACTGAAGTAATAACGCGTTTATCATATACCTACAAAAGTAATCAGCCACAAGAATTCAAATCGTAAATTTGCGACGTTATGACGACGTACCATACGACGTTGCGTCAAATCTTTGATGACGTAACATTGTGCCAGTTCTTACGTCAAAGCTAGAAAAGTCGTTAATTTTTTGTTAATTATGTTGCTTTGATGACAAGCGAACCTCTTTAACTTCTGAAACAGTTGTTGTTTTATAAATAAAAATAGAAATTACTCTGATTGTCATTCAGATTTAGATGCCGGCTTTAGGTGCTGGATTTATATTGTTGGGTAAAAAATGGAGGATGGTGATATGGAATCGTATCAGGACAGTGTGGTGATACAAGATTCCGTATTTTTGTCTCGGAAAATGGGTAGTATCAATGGTTATTTTTGGTAGGTATATAATAAAACCAATAATCAACGTCAACCTGAGGTCCAGTCCTGACGTCAGTGGACGTATTGATATGACGTCGAAATGACGCCGGATTCAAACGTAAGTCTAACGTCATATGTCGACAGAGTTAGCTGCCCTTGAACTGACATAATTTCTTGCGCAAATTATGTAACAAAATCAAATTCAAATAATAATTTCAACATTGCCACTTTTAAAAAAGTCATATCTAGGTCTCGTATCGGAAATCACATATTTCACCCACCATGCTTAATTTAGAAAAAATAATTATTTGTTAATCAAAATAAAGTCTTTCACTAAATTATTAAACCTTCTATTAAGACGAAAATGAAATTTGTATATTTTAATACTTATTTGACCATTTTAAATTATTGATTGTTCACAATAGTCTTATTATTTACACTAATGTCTTATTTGTTTTAGCACCATATAGCAATAAAATTTGACATAAATAAGATATACCATTGCTACATCAGAGTGATTTAACATCTTAAACATTTTGTATATCCCGAATAACTCTATCAAAAAATCCGTGGTGCAGTGGTTAAGTCACTCGCCTTGTAAACCAGGGGTCGCAGGTTCGATCCCGGGCTTCTCCTAAAACTTCCTTCCGGTTGAGCCTTCGGGTGCTCCCGGAACAACAAACCCACAAAAAACAACCTAAAAAAAAAACTCTATCAAAGGAGTGAAAGGGAATAACAATAGTGCATCACCGCACTTCTGAATCCACTTCAGGATTTCAGAATGTTAATTATAATTAGATTCACAATATCGGTTTTAGCACGTCAGATATACGTCTGTTTTTGACGTCAAACAAACTTTCAAAATCAACCTAACCCCAACGTCATTATGACGTCACATTTGAGACATCAAACCAACGTTGTTTTTCTGACGTCAGAATGACGTCTGTTTTTGACGTCAGAATGACGTTTGTTTTTGACGTCAGAATGACGTCTGTTTTTGACGTCAAACAAACTTTCAAAATCAACCTAAATCCAACGTCATTATGACGTCGGAGTCTGACGTCTATCTGACGTCCAAACGACGTCAAATGTCTGCTGGGAAATGTTCAATTTCTGCATTGACTGCGCCTATCTATCAGTAAATAGAGTAAATGGTATAGAAGAAAACTCGAATTTTTCATCTCAGCTTCGGGTAGAATTGCATTGTGCGTCACCCATTCCATACCACGTGTTTGTCAGCTGTGAATAAACTTCAAAACAGATTCGCATTGGGTAATTTAATGTTATGTTTTTGTTGATAATTTTGCTTTAATTCAGCATACTACCTCTATCAGTGGAAAGAGTACACAGGCTCCAAAAGCCATGACGGTGAACTACCACTCTCGGAGATCGAAAATGTTATATTCTGTGAATGTAACCCGACTAAAGAACTCTTAGACGCAATCAAGGCTATCAAAAATGAAGGTAATCTTCCAATGCCAGGCATTGTTAAAAAGTAACGGACTTGCAAGTTAGTCTTGCTTATATATATATAAAACTTGTACATTTTACCTTTATCTTCAAATAATCTGGAATTTTTTCCCTTTTTACTCATTTATTTAATTTGTTCAGCCAACTTTATTTTTCAAGTTAAATGTCCTATTTAAATGCCACACACACACACACACACACACACACACACACACACACACACACGATACATCTACTTTGCGTCTAGAACGGTGCAAATGTTTCAACCTTTTGTAGGAAGCAGGAAAAGTTTCAACTTCGATGAATTTTGTGACCTCTTAGAAAATCTTCCAAAGTCAGGAATGATAGACGAAGATAAACTACTTCATGCCTTCCAGACGGAGGACGTTGACCGGTCGGGATTTGTGTCCCGGGCCCAGCTATACAGCTTGTTGACAGATAATGGGAGTGACCCCCTGAAGAGAGAAGACGTGGATGAAATGATGGATGACTGTGGGGTCGGGGATATGTTCAAATATTCTGGTAAACAAAATTATGCTCTCTGTCTTTTATTGCTTTGTTTCAAATTTTAACTGAATTCATTGACAAATGGTTCCACTCCGTCTATATTTGCTAACAAATAGTTTTTCTTCATCAGGATAACATTTCTATTTCTTGTAACATTATTCCCCTCTTTCATACAGCAAAACAGGGGGTATACATTTTTGATACAAAACGTACATTGTGAGTCCTCGCTAAAATATTAAATACATCAAAATTTTCCAATGAATTTTTCATTTCTTTTTTCAGCTGAAAAAAAAAATTCTCTGTATGTTGCAAGGGCAAGTTTTCGTAATGTTTTCATTATTTGTTTCAAATTTCATGTGTTTGTTAAATATGCTATTATATATTTGTGCCTCATTTCATAGATATATTTTTCACATTACTCGGACGTATATGAGTGATGAAATATATTTTACAATTTCGTTTCAGACTGGATTCAGCGAGTGATGACAATAAAATCACTGACTGAAAAGTGACAGCTATTTAGCAGATAAGCAGTGTTTCTTTCCAGGGTCTTCGGAGGTGCAAGGAATGTTTGAACGTTTTTAGATGTACATACTTTCGCCAGATGTTTGAATTCTAAACTTTGATAAAGTGATGAATACATAATTATGTACTATATAGCATTTAAATAAGTTGTGTGTTTCTTAAGTGCCCCAGTATATTTCATGACCTATTTGCTGTTTTATATAAATATTAATATAGAAACAATGGCACTAATTGCTGGTAACGTGTTCCACACATTAACAATATAACTGTCAATGGCTTAGGGAAATATACTTTATTAAATGGATTTTATGAAATGTTTATCAACATATTCAAGTGAACAAGCCACTTTGACATTATTAGGCTATACACCTACAACGAAGTTTGCTTCATTTAATACATATGTGAACTTTTTGTTTGTTTGCTGAACGTATCTCCATTAAACCTGCGACGTGAATGTTTATACAGATTGATCATCCTTTTATATTACAATATGCTAAAATGCTTCCTGACCTTTTTATAAATCAAAATCTTAGTAACCTGTTATTTATCAGTATATATATTTTATATAAGCCAGATGATGGCATTATACAAATTATTTGGACGATTTCTGGCAAAGCTCACATAATGTTTTAAAAATGAGTCCTACATGTATAGCTCAGTCTTTTCTATCAGTCTTTTCTATGACAAATCATCAAACTACAACATCCAGTCTGTCACTTTTATTAGGGTCCTTGTAGTTTGATTTTTTCGGTTATCGTTTCCCGAAATATCAGCTTTATACTCACTCATACTCACATTTATACAGATTTTTCTCTGAGCATGCCAATTTCAGCATTGTCTTTCCCTACGGCAATACTTCTGATATTAGCTACAGTAAAATGGTTAGCAGGTGTATGATTTTGATCTGTACTGTTGTTACGAAATTTGTTGGCGCTTTGTGTATTTATTAGACAAAACGCCGAAAAACAGAAGGGTGGTCGGGTGGGAATATGGGCCCCGCCCATTGGGGCCTAGGAAAAATAGATGGGCTGCTTAGCTTCTTAACTACTGACCGACCATCTGATTACTGGTTAACCGTTCAAGTCTGAGCCTGCCCAGGCAAAGTGGTTTCGTCAAACCATCCTTACTGGTTTGCTTTGGTGGTTATATTTATGAAACACATTTTGAGTGTCATGGCATCCTAATGCTGGGTAAAAGTCCCATAAAATAGAGGCAACGTCCCGACATCACCATTTCTGTTGACTGGGACGTAAAGCATTAATTCAAACAAACAAACAAAAACAGAACGTCTACTTTGTCGCATCTCGAGTCATATGAAATATTGGGTCGCCTTTCAAAAGTACAAAAATTTCACGATGTCAATCAATAACTTAAAGAGAGAGAGAGAGAGAGAGAGAGAGAGAGAGAGAGAGAGAGAGAGTACAGTTGCTTTTCAGATTAGGTCATATCTAACAGCCAAAATTGAAGACAATTAAGTCGCATGTCAGCCCCAAATGAATTTAGATGTGCATTGGCTAGGAGGCATATTTGATAATCGTCCTTTATAAATAACGTCTTTGATAACTTTTTATTTTTTCTACCTCTACTCATTTTTATGCATCAACATTATTATTACAATAAAGCAAAAACGATGTATCAAACGGTATTGATTATTTCTATTTATTCCATTGAAATAGTCTCTACGAACCTCTATAGTTTTTTAGACCATTTCTTTTGAATTGGTATCAATTATTGACAATTAATACTTGCGTTTTGTTACAATTAAGTTTTTAACTCTGTGACAAAAGTTTTTCATCCACAGAAAAATATGAAAGAATGATATTATGGACCAATAATACTTAAAGCCAGATGTACGTAATTGAAGGCGCTCAAAGGAACGTGCGTATCTAAGGGCCGAAACGTCATTTTTACGCCGCATTCGTAACGTCAGTTTTCGCTCGAAACGTCATTTCTAACGTCAGTTTACGTTCAGAATACGAAACTATGTTCGTACAATTATGCAGAGGACTTCAGAAATGTAATCAAAATGATATTATATTTTATTTCTGCTCCAAATATAGATAATGGACATGTTTTCCCGAGGAAAACATCATTTGCGCAACAGTTGGCAATATTTAATGCAATATACAATCGGAGATTTTGGCGCAAAACCGACGTCGCGCGTAAAACGTATCAAATTCAGCAACGGCTACCTACCTTCTCACGCTTATAGCAGGAAAACGAATCCGGTAACTATGGACTTTCGCGTTATCTACCTGTCGTTCAGAAATTTCTCTATTACATATCAGTTTTTTAAAAAATCCTACCGTGGATTTTATGAAATATATCAAGAAAATCAACAAAAAAGGGGTCTGAAAATCGCATTTTACGTTAACGTCAATGTATTTTCGCTCTAAAATTTAGCGACTTTGAAGGCAGATATCTCGAAAACAAGCTCGGAACGGTATCAATTTCTTTTCATTTTCGTATGTAGGACATCAAAATACACTTACATGCAAAAAATAAAATATTTGTACCGTGAGGTCAATTACGTACATCTGGCTTTAACAAATGAAATACATTTCGTGATCATTTATTATATTTATTCGCTCATAGAAATTCATAAATATCAATTTAAGATGGAGACATGTTTCTTATTTCATTTCAAAATGTATGTGGGGACTGAACAACCAATGTGCACATAATTTGAAAGAACGCAATTTAGGCAGTGTGGTCACTTGAAAATAGCTGTAGAACAAAGTTATTTAATCTCCTCTTAGTACTAGTTGGAATTGCTGGCACCGTTCCCATATGACTGAGACATTGTTGACTGTGACATTAAACCTCAATGGTCGTTCGTCTCTCACTTATGAGAAAGACCATCAATATTTCTTGAATAGGTTCGTGTGTGTTGTCGATACCAACAAACAGATTCTAGGCACTACCTTTGCCCTACCCCGTCTTCCCTTTGCTGTTTATTTCACGAACAAGTTTATTTTCGATTTGTTTCTGGTGGGAAAAGGTAGGCAATGACCAAGAACTGGTACAACAAAGTCAACCAATAATCCCAGGTGTGTTAGATATATGAGCCTGTGCATGAGAAAACCTACAAAGCAGGGTTCCGACCAGGTCTGACAAAAACCAGGCTGTACAGTCACAGAAGATGGTTAGAGGCTGGAAATTAAGGATTTAAGAGGAAGAGGGATTGTACTATCCGTGTAGCGAAAAAAATGCGCTGATCAGCTTCGCAGTTACAGCGAAGCTAATCTGCGCCTTTGTTTTCGCCTATGCAGATTCTTAGTTTTCCCATGCGGCGGCTCATATTTCACATGTGAAAATGTATTTTTTGATAGACTCGGCCTTTTCCATTTACGTTCAAATGAAAACGTTTTGCCACACAAAATATTTGGTTTGTTTCACTTTTCCATCTCGCTAACTCATTAAGTCAAAAATCCACTTTATTAACAAGTAACAGAATTGTTGGACCAAGGAGGTATAGAAACTCCTTGGTTGGACAAACAGAACTAAGGGTCTCTTAATTGGGTATTCCTATACCATGTTTCGAATGTGTATCTAAATCATACAAATATATTGATAATGTATAAATTAAGTGTGAAAATGTAACAAGTATACCATATCTATAGCTGATTAAATGCTCATTATACTCTTCCCAAACCAGTCATATATTTACATTTTTCAGAACTAGAAGTTAATGAGCAATTTGTATTGATACTTTGCAAACACGATGGGAAGCCATGTTCTAACTTGTGTACCTTTTCCTTTCCTTATCTATACAACTATACCAAATAAAATATTGCCATTACTTGACCATCTACTTTCAAAAAAATAAATTATTTGGCTATGTTGCATTTCTCTCTTCAACTTTTCAAAAGCATCAATCGAAAAAGTGCAGTAAAAGTACAGATACAAAAACGCATACACACACGAACATATTAAATTGTCAAGGGAATGTCAGCGACAAAATGCCAAAGTCGCCAACAGTACCAAATGTGTTGTTCATTACGAAAACACGCCTATGCAATATACAGAGATTTTTAAAGTTGTAAAAAATGAAAATTTTCACCAGAAAATGTTTGCTATTTTTCTTAGTTTTGCTAAAAACATAAATTATGGGTACACGTTAGAACCGTCTCGTCGAGGCGGTTCTAACGAGTACCCACAATCTACGTTTTGAAGCAAAAATAAGAAAAATAGGTATACCCCTGAATACCCAAGTTTTGCTATATAAAAGTGGGGTTAGATGGGGTATTCACGGACATGTTTTCCTGGTGTATGCGTTTAATACCATGAAGTATCAGGCTTGTTATAAAAATGAGGCCTGTTACATATCAAAGAATTTAGCACTTTCGATAATTTTGATTTTAAACAAAAATACCTGTTATATCAATTCAACGAGGAGAAGTTCGTAATATTTTAGTATTTGCAAGGAAGGAAAAGCAAACTTTTCTTGAAAAGAAATTTCAATAAAATAAACATGATACTATTTGTGACCACCCGCCAAACTGTTTGTGGAAACAGTAATTGAGACTATATGAGCCTGTGCATGAGAAAACCAACAATTTGCATAGGCGAAAACAAAGACGCAGATCAGCTTCGCGGTGACCGCGAAGCTGATCAGCGCCTTTGTTTTCGCTACTCGGATAGTATAATTCCTCTTCTACTCATAGCCAAAATTTCAAGTATCTAACCTGCTCCTGTGACTGTACAGACCGATTTGTGTCAGACCTGGTCGAAAACCCCGAAGACCGGTTTTCTCGCGTCGCGGCTCATATTACTGGATACTAGAAGTATCAAACACGTGGGCTTAATTACAGAAAACCTAGAAATTGACATAGTATGGAGTACTTTGTATTAACAAGTATTGACAGATAACGCTTCTGGGTGTTCCACAAGAATCATGATCTGCAGACCAGACCCTTGTTTACTTTATAGTACAAACGAAAACCACGAAATCACAACACATCTTTCTAAGAGTGAATCATATTTTGACAGTTCCTGATTTTAAGCCTTCTATTTCTACTTTATATGTAGAATAGACCAGATGCATGCTTTCATTGCATAAAACTGATATTCAAACAAGCAAGTTCAGAGAATTTATGTCCCCCGCCTTAATTGTTTAGTTACACAAATATATCTGACAATAATGTATATCCAAATCACATGCATTTACTTCATGTCACAGTGTCAAACATTAATCTGAGGATTATATTCAAATCACATGCAAATCTTCAAATCATGGTCAGTACATCTGTACAGTTTGAAAAGAATCAGAATAAAACTGAGGGAGGAGTTTGCACACAAGGTACACAATGTCCATTCACTTTCATTGTATAAATACCTGAAAAACGACTAAGTTCAAATTGCGAAAAAGTGTCAAAAATTAACCTGAGGATTATATCCAAAGCACATGCATATCTTCAAAGCATCATCAAGACATCTGTAAAGTTTCAAAAGAATCTGAATTAAAAACTGAAGGAGGAGTTGCGCACACAAGGCACCCACTGTCCATTCACTTTCATTGTCAAAATACCGAAAAACGACTAAGTTCAATTTGCAAAAAAAGTGTCAAAAATTAATCTGAGGATTATATCCAAACCACATGCACATCTTCAAAGTATGATGAAGACATCTGTAAAGTTTCAAAATAATCGGAATAAAACTGTAGGAGGAGTTGCGCACACAAGGTACCCTTTGTCTATTCACTTTCATTATCAAAATGCCCGAAAAATGACTAAGTTCAAATTGCAAAAAAAGTGTCAAAAATTAATCTGAGGACTATATCCAAGCCACATGCACATCTTCAAAGCATGATGAAGACATCTGTAAAGTTTCGAAAGAATTGGAATAAAACTGTAGGAGGAGTTGCGCACACAAGGTACACACTGTCTATTCACTTTCATTATCAAAATGCCCGAAAAATGACTAAGTTCAAATTGCGAAAAAAGTGTCAAAAATTAATCTGAGGATTATATCCAAAATACATGTACATTTTCAAAGCATGATAAAGACATCTGTAAAGTTTCAAAAGAATCGGAATAAAACTGTAGGAGGAGTTGCGCACACAAGGTACATACTCCTATAGGGGGACGGAAGGACGGACGGAAGGACGAACGGACGGAAAGCCAAAAACTATGTCCCTTCGCTTTTCTTCGAAAAGGCGGGGGACAATTAAAATGACATGAAGTAAAAAGCCGCATTGACGCCTTCTTTTGACTTTCGGCTACTATTCTTCTGTAGGTGGCATCTTGAGTCAATGTATCTTGTCCTGTAATCAAAACTAGTTTACGACCAATACTTTGGTTCTATTTGTTAAAATATTTGGTGTCGGTTTTTATGCTGTTGGCGTGCGTGTGTCTTCATATACTTAGGTAAGTTCAGGCAACTAAGTGGCCACCTATCGGGAAATAGCTGTTCATATTGCTTTTGACCATAACCTATTTGTCATTTAGGTCGTTTCACTTTAGGGCAAGTTTGTTTCCAATTGTACTAGTTCCTGATCATTGTGTACCTTAAAACAAAACAATAAAACATGAAAAGGCAATAAAGGGTAGGGCAAGGTGGTGCCTTATCCCATTCATTTTTTCTGTTATGTTAGGCTAATAGTAGTATGCTGATTAAATCTCTTTGCTGTTTTAATATAAAAGTAAAAGTTTTTTTTTTTTTTTTTTTTTTTTTTTTTTCGAGTGACTACATTGCCCAAATTGCATACTGTCATTTCTTGCAAACGCTGGTTGTTTCAACATATACGAACCTTGAGCTCGAAAATGAAATGAAGAAAAGAGGCATGTCTCCATCTTTAATTGAAATTTGAGCCTGTGCGTGAGAAAACCAACAATTTGGGTTCCGACCAGGCCTGACACAGTAACAGAAGATGGTTACAGGCTGGAAATTTTGGATTAAGCTAGTAGAGGAATTGTACTTTCCGTGTAGCGAAAACAAAGGCGCTGATCAGCTTCGCAGTAACTGCGAAGCTGATCAGCGCCTTTGCTTTCGCTACACGGATAGTAAAATCCCTCTTCCTCTGAAATCAGAAATTTCAAGCTTCTAGCTGTCTTCTGTGACTGTACAGCCTGGTTTGTGTCAGACCTGGTCGGAACCCCAAATTGTTGGTTTTCTCATGCACAGGCTCATATATCTTACACACCTGAGATTATTGGTTGAGACTTTGTTTGCACCTTTTGCTCCTTTGTTTTCGCCTATGCAGATTGTTGGTTTTCCTATGTGGCGACTCATTTATGAATTTCAATTTTTCAGTATCATTGGCCTGTACTATTCGTTTTTTATTTTCTTCTACTTCTATGGCTGAAAGAAACTTTTTGTCGCAGAGCAAAAGACTTAATTGTAACAAAATGTAAGTATTAATTGTCAATAATCGATACAAAATGAGCCACCGCATGGGAAAACCAACAATCTGCATAGGCGAAAACAAAGGCGCAGATCAGCTTCGCAGTAACTGCGAAGCTGATCATCGCCTTTGTTTTCGCTACACGGATAGTAGAATTCCTCTTCTTCTTAAATCCGAAATTTCAAGCTTCTAACCTTCGTCTGTGACTGTACAGCCTGGTTTGTGTCGGACCTTGTCGGAATCCAAATTGTTGGTTTTCTCACGCACAGGCTCAAATAGAATATTAATAGTCTAAAATGAATACTATAGAGTTTCTAAGAGGCTATGTCAAATGAATAAAAAAGAAACATTCAATACCGCTTGGTACGTGTTTGCTTTATTGTAAAACATGAGTCAATGTATAAAAGCGAGTAGAAAAAGATGAAATAAAAAGCCACCAAAGCATTATGCATGCAAGACGATTTTCCTTTCAAATATGGCTTATAGCCCATAGCCCATGCGCACGCACAAATTCATCTGTCGCTGTCGTTGTATTGGTTGAACATATAACTTACTCTAATCTGAAATATCAAGCAGTAGTATCGCGGTCTCTCTCTCTCTCTCTCTCTCTCTCTCTCTCTCTCTCTCTCTCTGTTCACTTATAAATTGTCATATTGTGTCTTTAAGGCGACTTGGTAATGTCAAATGAATCGAGATGCAATTAAGTTGCCATTAGTCTGTCCTGAATGCTTTACTCGTATACCAAAAAATGCACAAAGCGTACGGGAACTACTAGAACAACTGAACAGATCAAGAAGCATACAACTGTTAACCATTTTACTGTAGCTAATATCAGAAGTATTGCCCTAGGGAAAGACAATGTTGAAATTGGCATGCTCACAGAAAATAAAATCTAAATAAAATGTTAGTATGAGTGTGTTTAAAGTTGGAATGTCTGAGTAACGATAACTATACTCTAAATTTCGAATGGTAAGGATCCACACAAAATAAGTGACAAATTGGGTTATTATGTGTTTTATGTTGTTTGGCGAAATTTGTCAAGGAAAAGACAACGGGCTATAGAACTCATCATGAAATCATTATGTGAGCTTTGCCAGAAACCGTCCAAATCATTTGTATAATGCCATCATCTGGCTTATATAAAATATACACATGGAAATAAGTTAGGGAACACCTGTAATAATGTGACTACCAACTTTAGACTGTAAATATCCTTCTTTGTAAAAATTATGAAGAATGTATTGACAACTTGTCAGAATCTGTAGTATCCAAATTTGCTTCTATGTGAAAATGGCTAGCATCGAACATAAACTGCGGCGGAGAGCGGCCATCTTTGATTCAGAAAATGTTTGCTAGATTAAAAAAACGCATAGCTAGTCTTTGCGATAACTTCGTTATTTGAACTCACATTGTCGTAATTTTCCGTAAGCATAAAGCTGAGACATTGCTTGTCGAACTTTGATCATAAATTCTTTATTTTCTGACCGACTGTCGGCGGTAGGTCCATACTTTTACGGGGGTAGGTTTCATGATCACGTTTTGTTCTTTGGGTATACATTTTGAAGGTTATAAATGTTAGGCCAGATATTCGATATGATCCTTTGGGAATCTAAACACGCACGTTCTGGTTATAGTGTTGTAGGGGAATTATTCTTTTACGGCTTTATTTGCAAAATATCAAAGAATTTTGCTTTCCATAGAAATCAATGCAAACTTTAGATTTTGTATGATTAGTTGGTTTGGAGATGCAGCATGAAGTTTTAGGTCCGAAGTCGTTTATTCATTCAGAACGATCTGATTCAACATTTTATTCCTGTTTTGCTTTCAAAAATTGAGTTTTGCGGAGTGCAGAAGCAAAAAGGCAAACTTTTATTTAGTAAAAGTGGAGTTTTTCACATATGGCATATTGTATCCTCCGTAGCACAAAGACAAAATGTTGTGAATTTCCATAAATTGGTCTGTAGCTAGGCCAAGGTATGAAATATATGTGATAAAAAATTCAGTATCGCCAGAAAAAAGGAAAATGGATTTTTTTCAAACTTTCCCCAAGGGCTAAAAGTGTTCCCTAACTTATTCCTATGTGTATATATATATATATATACTGATAAATAACAGGTTACTAAGATTTTGATTTATAAAAAGGTCAGGAAGCATTTTAGCATATTGTAATATAAAAGGATGATCAATCTGTATAAACATTCACGTCGCAGGTTTAATGGAGATACGTTCAGCAAACAAACAAAAAAATCACATATGTATTAAATGAAGCAAACTTCGTTGTATGTGGATAGCCTAATAATGTCAAAGTGGCTTGTTCTCTTGAATATGTTGATAAACATTTCATAAAATCCATTTAACACTTTATAAAGTATATTTCCCTAAGCCACTGACAGTTCTTTTGTTAATGTGTGGAACACGTTACCAGCAATTAGTGCCATTGTTTCTATATTAATATTTATATAAAACAGCAAATAGGTCCTTCAGGTGAATGGGATATACTGAGGCAGATACGAAACAAACAACTCAAGGATCATTACTTTTACTCAGTAATAATAGAATGACAAATCTAATCAACTTGGCACAAAGTAAAAACGCCATCACTTTTGGGAACTGATATCTCAGACAATACTTAACTTTAGAAGAGCTTTTAACAATTTAATAAAAAATATGTGTATATTATATAAAAACTATATGGCCTATTTCGTCGTCTATGTTTTGAAATAACAAGTTACAGAGAAAATGTTTTTGGAACTTGATATGTTTTAAAACTATGAACAATAACTTTACTTGTTGTGCTGTTTTTTTCTTCTTTTATTCTTCATTAACATAAAATATACATTGGCATAATTAATAGACATTTACAGGAAAGCCACAGCTATCTCTTGAAACACCAAAAGCCTGCCCGACAATCTATGTTGTTGGGTAGTTCAAAAAGTTTGCTTCCAGAAGACCCAACCTGTAAAATTAACAAAACAGACAATATAAGCATAAAAAGAATACACAGAAATCGTGATTCAAATAGATATTCATGACAAATAGTATTATTTAACAACATAGAATGGCTGAAACCTTTCACTCTGAAAGGTAACTTACATGTTTTTCTGTACATGGTAAACAACACGACCACCTTGGGACCCTATCTTCCCATTGGTCAAAGCTGCACCACATATTGGCAAGTTCTACAATAAATAGTAAAGTAAATGTTACAATGGTAGATCTGGGTTTGGGTACATGTGGGAAGCAGATACGATTGAAAATGGTGTGCACTTTATTCATATGTTTAAACAACGAATCAAGGATTGCTATATGCAAGAATTACAATCGGAAATTGAAAATTCTTCCAAAGCATTGCAATATAAACATTTTAAAACAACTTTTGAAACTTTTGATACTGCATACTATATGCATATAGACCTCCCATATATGTATAAAAAGATAATATCAAATTTTCGATGTTCTAGTCATAGTCCGATGATTGAGAAAGGGAGACATCAGAAAATTGATCGTTCCCTTAGATTTTGTCCTATGTGTTTAAAGCGTAATGCATACGTCGTTGAGGACGAATGTCACTTTTTTCTTATTTGTCCTACGTACACAGAAGTTAGAAATATTTATTTCAAGCCTAATTGGCTAAGATCTATTGTAACACCTTTTACTCGATAATCTCAAACACCGAAACTTCATTATTATTAATAGCTAAATATCTAGTAAGTGCATGACCTGCTGCACGGTTTAGATGATCAAGTTGACCATTCGCAGTATCTCTGTTATGATTCTATTAAAAGTTTTCATTAAGATATCCTCTTATTGTTGCTTTTTGTAAAAGCAAGGTAAAATAAATGTTATACGTCACTCTTTAATGCATATGAATTGTTATGTATTTTGGGCCGGTGGCCTTTTACGAAATAAAATGTTTGTATCTTGTATCTTCACTTGTATCTGTAAAACTTTTCAAATGCAACCAGAAGATAAGTGAACGACGCAGAAAAATATATTTCCCACTTCTGTTGATTCAAGAGAAAGAGAAGTATTCTTTAAGTTAGTGAAAAAAAAAAAAAAAAAAAAAAAACAAAAAAAAAAAAAAAAAAAAAAAAAACGATAGCGCACTTAGTACTAGCCGGTAACCTACCACTGAGACGCTTGTCGAGCGCAAAGCACCAATACAAGCAACTTTTAACGAACTCAAACAAACTTTTTCTATTGCATATCTCTTACCATTGCGTATGTTGTAACGGGATACATCGTGTTTATTCTTGAACAACCTGATGGACAGTCACCCCTGTAAAATTAAAAAAAAAAAAAAAAAAAAAAAAAAAAAAGAAAAAAAAAAATATGATCAAGCTTGATGAAATGTGAGGAAGGACATCCAAAACATTTGAGCCGCCTCGTGGGAAAACAAACAATCTGCATAGGCGAAAACAAAGACGCAGATCAGCTTCGCGGTAACCACGAAGCTGATCAGCGCCTTTGTTTTCGCTACTCGTATAGTACAATTCCTCCTCTACTTAAATCCGAAATTTCAAGCTTCTAGCTCTTTTCTGTGCTTGTACAGGCCGGTTTGTGTCGGACCTGTTCGGAAACCACATTGTTGGTTTTCCCACGAGGTGGCTCATTTGTTACAAGAAGGAAAAGTTATTTTTATCGCTGGTGTAGTAGGACATAGAACTGGGAAGATAAAGGTCCAGAGAATTGGTTTAATGAATCTACAGACTAATGCTGTGGGAAATTAAATGGAAACTCAAAAAATAGTGGACTGAAGTATAAAATCGTACTGAGTTTACGCACCCACACAATGCACCTTCAGTAGCACAGTTCTGGAATGCAGTTGCACAAGTAAATGATGACATGTTCTGGTAGACTGGAAAAATGTTAGAAAGGTGGAAAACATTGTCATCTGTTATTGTATAGTTTAAATGATATTTGTTGTCTAGAAAAACTGTACATAGCAATATGATAAATGTTGAAACACTGTAGACTTACACGGCATCAACTTTCTTTGACGAAGATTATTTGTCACAGAAACATTGGCAATGAGTAAAGCGTTCACACACAGCAAAGATTAGTTATGTTACTTAGCTCGCTCACATTTGTCACAGATATTTGACAATGAAACTTCGCCATAGAATTGAGTTAACATGAGCAATTATTATTATTATTATTATTTTTTTTTTTTTTTTTTTTTGCGACAAAAATACTTTATCAAAGAAAAATTGTCCGTGGAAACCAGGCCTTATCAGCACATAAGCACTTGCACAGATAAATCGATTAATTTTATTGAGGTACTACGACGTACATTCTTCACAGCCAATAACGGTTATTTTTATCAATATTTCAATAAGAATCAGGACCCCTACAACACAAAGCTGTGGAACAATAAGCACAACGAAGATAAGTTCAACCTACCAAAGAAAGATGCAGTATGAAGTCCTCTGTCCGTCTGAGCCTCGCACTGATATTCCCCTGTATCATTCATTGAATTGTATTTCATCACAATGCCATTCGGCAAGATCTGGTGTGCTGGTAATGACCGACCGTCCACCCTGGTGTACGTGATCGTGTGTTGGGCAGTGTTGGTCACCGTACACATTTCGTAAATATTCTTCCCTTGACTGGCACCAATGAACTTCTTCAGCGGTTTAACTACGGGTTCATTGCCTGTGAAATCAATAAACAAATCGACAGAAAGCACGCTTATTTACGATTTTTTTTCCGATCTTGGAACATTTTGGCATTTTCCCAGCGAAGAAAGTTAGACGAAAAAAGACAGGGGTTGGTAAAGCGCATTGGCACATCTGGCTATTTGTTGTCTATCTTTTAAAGACATTCATGCATGATAAACGAAATGCGAGAAAGTAAATACATGTTCGTAAATGTATGTGAAATGTCCCGAATGCTACTGAAAGAGACCTTTTAGCAAATGCTTCCACTAGATTTCTTCGATTTAACTTACTATGGACTTCTAGATTTACAGTTTTCGTCTTTGTCCCAAGAATATTTGTTGCTTTGCAATGGTAAGTCCCTGTATCCTGCACCTTGGCGGTGTCAATAATCAGACCCACGCCCTTGACCACGATACTTCTGTTTTCTGGAAGACCTACTCCGCCCCTCTCCCATGTCACAAAGGGGTCTGGGTAGCCAGTGACGTTACAGCGAAGTATGACAGTGTTGTTGATTACGGTGCTTACGTTACTGGGTCCTGTCCCACCTAGGAACTCTGGGAGCTCTAGAAATTATAGACAATAAGTACTTCCTGCTTGTTGATTAGGAATAAGAAAACGTTAAAATGTGACATGAATCTAAATTAATCGAATTGTTGGCAGTGATAAGGAGTTGGTACAATTAGAAGTGTATATATTGGGCGTGAGCATACTGATATATTAGTCCAGGGTACAGACAAATTAGGCGGAGATGCTTAAATGTATATATTTATAAAAAGCATATATTTATGAAAAGAATCTAACTTATTTTATATAACTTCAGTTGTTCACTTACTGAGTCTCTGACAGCAATCTGGACTAGGTGATGGACCCTGACAAAATCGAGAGTATTATTGTTTCGTGGGAAAAATATATATCATATAAACATTTCATACTCAGTAGATGTTGACGTAAATTTTGGTTTCATTTCGTCATCTAAAATACAGTTACCTTGCATTTTTTAAATTTATGCCCGAGGCAATGAAAACTGAACAGTGTTTACGATAATTCTGTAACACTATTTTAGAAGAATCATTCAGAACAGAAAAACCTACTGGATCGCCCTTAAATCCGTCGGTTCCATTTATTCCGTTTCGTCCGGGATCGCCCTTTTCTCCTTTGGCACCATTTAATCCATCCGTTCCGTTTATTCCGTCGCGACCTGGATCGCCTCTATCTCCTTTGGTACCTTTAAATCCATCCGTTCCATTTATTCCGTCTCGTCCAGGATCACCCTTTTCACCTTTGGTACCATTAAATCCGTCCGTTCCTTTTATTCCGTCTCGACCAAGATCGCCCTTCTCACCTTTGGTACCATTAAATCCGTCCGTTCCGTCTCGTCCAGGATCGCCCTTCTCACCTTTGGTACCATTAAATCCGTCCGTTCCGTTTATTCCGTCTCGACCTGGATCACCCTTCTCTCCTTGGTTACCATTAAATCCGTCCGTTCCGTTTATTCCGTCTTGCCCAGGGTCGCCCTTCAATCCAGGTCTTCCTTTCGACCCTTTTAGTCCCGGGGCTCCGGGAAGCCCGTGTAAACCGCGATCTCCAGTTTCGCCCTTTGAGCCTTTAGGTCCAGCATCTCCTTTTTCGCCTTTAGCTCCGTCAGTCCCGTTAAATCCGATTGGTCCCCGGTCTCCCTTATCGCCTCTTAAACCATCTTTTCCATCAGTCCCGTTATATCCCGTTGTTCCTTGTTCCCCTTTGTTACCTCTTACGCCGGCTTTTCCGTCAGTCCCGTTAAATCCCGGGGGTCCTTGTTCCCCTTTGTCGCCTCTAGCTCCTTGTTTTCCATCAGTCCCATTAAATCCCGTTGGTCCTTGTTCCCCTTTATCGCCTCTAGCTCCTTGTTTTCCGTCAGTCCCGTTAAATCCCGGTGGTCCTTGTTCCCCTTTGTCGCCTCTAGCACCTTGTTTTCCATCAGTCCCGTTAAATCCCGGTGGTCCTTGTTCCCCTTTATCGCCTCTAGCTCCTTGTTTTCCATCAGTCCCGTTAAATCCCGGTGGTCCTTGTTCCCCTTTGTCGCCTCTAGCTCCTTGTTTTCCATCAGTCCCGTTCAATCCCGGTGGTCCTTGGTCTCCCTTGACGCCTTGTGGACCTTTTGGACAGGAACAGTATATTGTACCGTTCTGCATGAGGACTTTGATGATTTCTTCCTAAAACGATAAAACAGAAAATGATACCGCAACAACTGGTGTTCCTGTCTTTGGAAGGAGACTTTAAGCACCATTTCCATGAAAATTTTCCAGGACGAACGGCTGAAAATTACATACTGGGACGAGGGACGAGGGAAGAGACTATGCTGTAAAAAATGATAGGTTAAACTGCTAACCTGAACTTCTTTTAATGTTAGCACGGGTTGATAAACTGAGGTAGGCACAGTCGAATTCGCTATTGAGGAGGTGGTAGTTGTATTCGCTATTGTACTGTTACTCGAGGTCACTGGTGCACTGGTTGTCGTCTTCGCTGTAGTACTGTTACTCGAGACCACTGATGCACTGTTCGCTGTCTTGTTCGCTGTAGTACTGTTACTCGAGACCACTGATGCACTGGTTGTCTTGTTCGCTGTTGTACTGTTACTCACAGCCATTGGTGCACTGGTTGTCGACTTCGCTGTAGTACTGTTACTCGAGACCACTGATGCACTGTTCGCTGTCTTGTTCGCTGTAGTACTGTTACTCGAGACCACTGATGCACTGGTTGTCTTGTTCGCTGTTGTACTGTTACTCACAGCCATTGGTGCACTGGTTGTCGACTTCGCTGTTGTACTGTTACTCGAGACCACTGATGCACTGGTTGTCTTGTTCGCTGTAGAACTGTTACTCGAGACCACTGATGCACTGGTTGTCTTGTTCGCTGTTGTACTGTTACTCACAGCCATTGGTGCACTGGTTGTCGACTTCGCTGTTGTACTGTTACTCACAGCCATTGGTGCACTGGTTGTCGTCTTCGCTGTAGTACTGTTACTCACAGCCATTGGTGCACTGGTTGTCGTCTTCGCTGTTGTACTGTTACTCACAGCCATTGGTGCACTGGTTGTCGTCTTCGCTGTAGTACTGTTACTCACAGCCATTGATGCACTGGTTGTCGTCTTCGCTGTAGTACTGTTACTCACAGCCATTGGTGCACTGGTTGTCGTCTTCGCTGTTGTACTGTTACTCACAGCCATTGGTGCACTGGTTGTCGTCTTCGCTGTTGTACTGTTACTCACAGCCATTGGTGCACTGGTTGTCGTCTTCGCTGTAGTACTGTTACTCACAGCCATTGGTGCACTGGTTGTCGTCTTCGCTGTAGTACTGTTACTCACAGTCATTGGTGCACTGGTTGTCGGCTTCGCTGTTGTACTGTTACTCACAGCCATTGGTGCACTGGTTGTCGTCTTCGCTGTAGTACTGTTACTCACAGCCATTGGTGCACTGGTTGTCGTCTTCGCTGTTGTACTGTTACTCACAGCCATTGGTGCACTGGTTGTCGTCTTCGCTGTAGTACTGTTACTCACAGCCATTGGTGCACTGGTTGTCGTCTTCGCTGTTGTTCTGTTACTCACAGCCATTGGTGCACTGGTTGTCGTTTTCGCTGTTGTATTACTCATCACAGTCCATTGTGGTGCACTGGTTGTCGTCTTCGCTGCTATACTGATACTCGCTGTCGCTGGTGCACTGGTTGTCGTGTTCGCTTCTGTACTACTACTCGCTAGATCTCTTTTGTTAATCACTGTCGGATTCCCTGTGTTAGCACTATTCGAACTCAATGTAGATATGTGAGTCAATTTTCCTGTGTTAATCAGGATTTGTCGTTTGACTCTGACAACCGACTCTCCTCCACTTGACATCTGAAAAACAAACCAACATATGGAATCAATTGAGATTTCAGTTAAAAGCAAGTAAGAAATGATGGCACAGAAATCGACATATTTGAGATTAAAATCCCAGCTGGGAAACACTTTTTGCAGAAAAGTTACTCGAGTACAGAGACAAGGGCAATCTTTACTTGTATTCTGGATTACCTAGCGTAATTGGTAGCCATTGTGAATCAAGTCACACCAACATCACGAAGTTGATATTTTAGTATAATATCGTACCCGTGGTCAAAAACACAAAAAATAATTACTAACCTGTTTAAGCAAAGCCACTTCATCCTTGATATAACGTAGTTCCACAAATTGATACAGCGTTAGTCCGGTGAGGGCAAACAAATACACCCATTGAAAGACATGGGAGCAGCATTGTCTCCCGTTACCTCTATACGGCACAGATTTCTCTGTGGCTATCATGATAATATAATAAAACTGATGTTAATGGTTTTTCTATGCTTATCTTTATTATATGTCGTGTTGTTTTGTAGGTCTTTTGACAAGGAAGTGTCTTGCTTATGACTGAATGGACGTACATGTATACTGTATACTGAAAAGCAGAAAGGTCAATAACACGCGTACGGCATCGGCTTGGAGACACTTTTTAATGAAATTCTCCATAAAAAATCTTAGTTGTGCGTATAGCTCGTAAGATTCTGTCAGTTGTATCCCACCCATAGGCGGTAGATATGGTTAAATACGTGCAACGATCGAAGCATTTGTTTCTCGATCTTGGAAAAGAATTCAAAGCGCCTTAGGATTTTCGGTGCAAAATAAAATTTGGTTAAAATTTAGATTGGTGCCCTGTCATAATCCACTTTTACAACTTGCGGGAACACTTAAGGATTTTCGGTGCAAACTAAAATTTGGTCAGTGTCAGCATCTATAGATTGGTGCCACGTCCTCAATTGAGTACAACTTGCAGGAATGGAAAAAGAAATAGCTTCACTGGTGATTGGGACAGTGTCTTGCTGACTTTCCATTGTCATTTTCTGTTTTCTTGTATCTGTGTGTGCACATCTAGCTCAATGATTAGAGCGTACGATTAGGGAACGGGAGGTCGTGGTTTTGATGGCCGCGTCATACCAAAGAACATTGGCTACAAAGTGTTTTATTAGGCTTGCACTAAGTCTGTCATATACTTACAAATGAAGCACACAAATGATCATTATGGCATAATAAAGACAAACTGCCCATAATGGTGTATAAACATCACACTGGTCAATGTAAACGCATTGGCAACATCTGAAACGCACAGGCTCCCTTATTAGGGCGCACAGGCTACCTCATAAAATGGCGGATATTTCACAGGTGAAAAAGGTATAGTACATACTCTCTAATTGTTTTACCGCTGTTCAATAGTTGCAAAATCTGACACATGCTTTAAAGTACCCTCTATTCACTTCCCTTTATAAGGTAACTGTGTTTTGTAGGTAAACTGTCTTTTATTTACCAATGTCAAGATCGAAGCTTGTTCTACCAAGAATATTGAAAGCCAAGATAATGAAGTCGAAAGACACGCCCCAAAATTTATGAAGAAATATTCAAGAATTTCATTTACAACGCACCTGGCTTCCCAATCCAAAACAACGCAGATGCGTCTCACTAAACTTCAAATTGATGAAAAAGAAGGTACTAGTATTCCATGGTATTTTATGCGTAAGGCTTATAATCAGACGACACATCCAGCGTTTTGAATGAGAGTGGCTAGAAATATGCCGTTGAAGAATCACCTAGACCCTATGAATTTGTAGATCGTCATACAAAGTTTACAAATATGCGTTTGATTTTAAAATTGCGACAGGAGCAATGTTATAAGTCACATCATTTGACTCAAATAATCACGTTAGACAACATTCATTACGAAATTCGACGCGTCACCCTTTTAAAAAACGCTTTTCATCAACAATTATAACAACACACGTTGCTTTTTAAATATACAACGACCAGGTTTTCATGCCAGCTCTAGTTTGATAGCAGAACAGATGACGCGAGTAGTTGGCTATCCCTTTTATATGATGATTGATCGCATAACCAGGACAGTATATACCATAATAAAAAAAAAACGTTTTGTAAATTCCTGAAACTGGTTCACGCTTTTGCATTAATTGTCAAAAAAGTCATATAGCAAAACATTATTTGACTTCAATTTCGGTAGACATAAGGATTTATCTACCTTAAAAATTACATTCAACTCGGCCTTGCGGCCTCGGTGAATATAATTTATATCGGGTAGATAAACCCATATGTCTACCTCACTGAAGTTAATAATTCTATAATATTACACATGAAACAGTTTCAGAAACTTACAAAACGCATTTTATTATGGTAGATACTGTCCTGGCTATGCGATCAATCATCATATAAAACAGATAGCTAACTACTCGAGTCATCTGTTCTGCTATCAAACCAGAGCCGATGTGAAAAAAAAAAAAAAAAAAAAAAAAAAAAAAAAAAAAAAAAACGTATTTCAAAAGGGTGACGCGTCGTATTTTTACTAAAGGATGTTGTCTAACGTGATTGAGTAAAATGATGTGACTTATAATATTGAAATATTGAAACCAAACGCATATTTGTAAACTTTGTATGGCGATCAACAAAGGGTGTAGGTGATTCTTCATGGGCATATTTCTAGCCACTCTCATTTAAAACGCTGGTTGTGTCATCTGATTAAAAACCGTACGCATAAAATACAGTGGAATGCCTTCTGTTTCATCAATTTGAAATTTAGTGAGACGCATCTGAATTGTTTTGGATTTAGAAGCCAGGTGCGTTGTAAATGAAATTTTGAATATTTTTTCCTAAAAAGGTGTGACTATATTTTGGCGCGTGCCTTTCGACTCCATTATATTGGCTTTCAAAGCTCTTGGCAGAACAAGAGCTTCGATAGTGCATTTAAGAGAAAAATCGGCAAATAAAAGGCAATTTACCTACAAAACACCGTTACATGAAAAAGTAAATTTGGGTCTATTTTTTCATTTCGATATAAATTGACTTAAATTTACTACCCTTGTAAAGGGAAATGAATAGGGGGTACTTTAAGGCATATGTCAGATTTTGCAAGCGTTCCACCATGATAAAACAATTAGAAAGTATGTACCATACCTTTTTCACCTGTCACATATCCGCCATTTTATGATGTAATCTGTGTGCCCTAATACAGTAGCCTGTGCGTTTTAGATGTTGCCTATGCGTTTACATTGACCAGTGTGAACATTGGTAAGGGAACTTACTGCAATTTTGCTTTTTTCTTTATTACTTTTTTTTTTGAAAGGTATTCACAAGCTGAAGAGACATGCATAAATACGTTAAGACACATGGTTCATTACGAAAACGTGCCCATGCAATAAAGAGATTTTTAAAGTTGTAAAAAATGAAAATTTTAAGTAGAAAATTTCTTTTTTTTTTTCTTATCTTTGCTCAAAACATAGATTGTGGGTACAACTTAGAACCCACAATCTATGTTTTGGAGCAAAAACAAGAAAAATAGGTATACGTGAGGGTCGAGATGTATTCCCGTGCGATTTTCGTGCTAAAATTCATTTCTTTGCTTTAAATGATTGTTTGTGTGTTATTATTATGAAAAATGATGGGGTTCAATTTTTCAATACGTTAAGGCATATGTCAGATTTTGCAAGCGTTCAACAATGATAAAACAATTAGAAAGTATGTACCATACCTTTTTCACCTGTCACATATCCGCCATTTTATGAGGTAACCTGTGCGTTTTAGAACGGTTGCCTAAATGCGTTTACATTGACCAGTGTGAACATTGGTGAGGGGACTTACTGCAATTTTGCTTTTTTCTTTATTACTTTCTTTTTTTTTTTGAAAGTTATTCACAAGCTGAAGAGACATGCATAAATAAGTTAAGACACATGGTTCATTACGAAAACGTGCCCATGCAATAAAGAGATTTTTAAAGTTGTAAAAAATGAAAATTTTAAGTAGAAAATTTCTGCTTTTTTTCTTATTTTTGCTCAAAACATAGATTGTGGGTACAACTTAGAACCCACAATCTATGTTTTGGAGCAAACACAAGAAAAATAGGTATACACCTGCATACTATACCCCAGTTTTGCTATAAAAGTGGGGTTTGATGGGGTACACATTTCACGGACATGTTTTCCTGATGTATGATATTCCGGCCATTGATGAAGGTGTTTTTGGTCCGGCATATATATGTGGCTTTCATGATTTGCATGAAAGAAAAATTTGCTGTATACAAGCTAGAACATACAGATTTTCAAATTAGTATCAATACAAACTGCTCATTAACTTTCACTTCTGAATAATGTAAATAATATATTTCTGGTTTTGGAAGAATATAATGAGCAATTTCATGATCAGCTATATATGGTATTCTTGTTACAATTTCACACTTTATTGATACATTATCAATATATTTGTATGAATTAGATACAAATTTAAACATGGTAGATGGATACCCAATTAAGAGAAACTTCGTTCTGTTTACCCAACAATTCGTTACTTGCTAATAAAGTAGATTTTTGACTTAATTAGTTAACGAGAAAGAAAAGTGAACAAACCAAATATCGGTTTGTGTGGCAAAATTGTTCTCATTTGAAAAGTAAATATCAATTCCTTGGTATCGCACCGTGCGAACGTTGTTCCTTAACTCATTTAAGCCTGGCGTCCCTTTTATGGGACATGGGCAAACAGAATAGCCCCAGATGTGACGCCGCAGAACGCGGCGTCCCATCTGGGGCTATTCTGTTTGCTTAGAGAATTTTCATCGAAAAACTGAATAAAATTTAAAAATCACTCCTGACGCCCCTAAAAATGAAAGTGGACTCACCCAAATGATAATAATGGGAAAATCCATTCGTCAAATATGGGTTAATACAGACAGAAGTATTTCCTGACAACCGAATACGGTGAAAAACAGTTATATTAACTGGTCGTTTTTTCTTGGCTTTTCTCGATTCAACAAATACACTGAAAAAAAGTTATAAAGAGGCCACTTTTCAAACTCATTTTTTTGTTTCTAAGCCAAGTTCAAAATTGCACAATTTTTTGCCAAAAGACGTGTCTTTCAAGTAAGTAAAGTTCCAAAGTGTTAAGAAATAATTTTCATTTACTAAAGGCGTTTTTGGAGTAAAAATGCAAAAATCAATGTTTTTAAATAAAAAATTGGATACAGCACACCATTTATTGAAATTAGGAACGGGTGTCATCAAAGGGGTCGTTACGGCTCGGAAAAACAACGGCATCAAACATTCGAATTTTCTCTACTGGTAGAATTTTTATGCATTTTTAAAAATCGCCAATTTTGAGATTTTTTGAAAAATTCATAAATGTGCCTCTTAAACATGTTGACCCCTGTTAAATTCACTTGATGAGGCCTGGAAATGAGAGATATAATTCGACTGAACTGTTTTTGACCATTTTCGAGGACCAACAGGTCAAGGCTGCCGCACACTTCCGGTTTCAATGCCAATTTTTAACGAACAAAATAACAAAATTTGTGGACGATTTTTTTAATTTTCAAAGTTTATCAGAGTCTAGTATTTGACTTAAATAATCGCTGAAAATTTCAATGCCGTGCTGCTGATAATAACGCAACTGGAGAAGAACAAAGTTGGTATGCAAATTGCATACAAAAGCTGAATTCCTGTTATTCAGGTTGTTGTCTTCTTGCATGTGCAAAACAGAAACGAAGATTCTTATTGCAGCAACACTTTTGACTTAATTTTATCTTGCATCATGGCAGTCAGTAGCCTTTTCAAATAAATTGAAATGTAAAAACACAACGTCATAATATGACATTTAATTTGATGTTAATAAAGTGTGACTTTTTGAAATAGGGTACCTTTACACATGCTTCGTCTGTGTGAGAAGTATCACGCATTTTGGAATGCAGAAACTCACAGAGCCACTGTTAGACATTGGTTTATTCATATGATCATGAATTTTAATTGATCGTATTTTACTTTCTGAACTAGAAGACAAAATATGAGGTGGCCTCTTATAACTTTTTTTCAGTGTACATGTAGATCTATTATGTGTACGCAAACTGTTGAATGCAAATACATGTAGCTATCTTAATATACATATTTTGGAATGACCACAGTTGACTGTAAAATAACAGTCAACATCATGTTTTGATTCTTACGGGCAACTGGACCCCCCCCCACCCCATCCCAGTTTTAAAATGCACCATCATTCATTAGCACTCCTAACTTGATGCATAAATCGGGATGATCATGCCACTGAGTTCGATTGTCTTAATTAATCACTGTTTTTGTTTCTTACTGTTTCTCCCTAACCGCATCAATATTTGCTGCTATTAAGACATGATGGGTGGCATTTAACACGAGGGGTTTCTATTTATTTTGATAAACTATAGAAATTAGACATATTGTACTGTATAAACAAACCCTCGTGCTCACGCGCAAAACCACTGTTGCCATCATATGAAACAAATTAACAGAATTACCACCATGAAAGAAGTGGTGAGGAAATTAGTTAAAATATTTCCATATTATAAGCTTTGTGTTTGTCCGATATAATATTTGAGCCTGTGCGTGAGAAAACCAACAATTTGGGTTTCCGACCAGGTCTGACACAAACCGGCCTGTACAGTCACAGAAGATGGTTAGAGGCTTGAAATTTTGGATTTAAGTAGGAGAGGAATTGTACTATCCGTGTAGCGAAAACAAAGGCGCTGATCAGCTTCGCGGTTACCGCGAAGCTGATCTGCGTCTTTGTTTTCGCCTATGCAAATTGTTGGTTTTCTCATGCACAGGCTCATTTTCAAAGAAATGCAGAAATTACTGTTTCCTATATTTCATAACTTGTTGCTGTGGGTTATTATTACAGAAGAAGTTTTCGGAATCTGGCAATGCTCTACATGTAGATTTTCGAAAATATTTATTTGTAGTGAAATTCGAAATATACCCGCTTGATTATTTTCAGTTGCTGCTTTTACTTCCGTGATAACTTTAATTGCGTTCTTTCGTATAGGAACGCAATATCAGCTTTAAATCTGAAAAATGTCAACATGCAAAATACAACACTGCGTCACGTAATCTAAATCTTGGTGGCGGAATAGTGTATCCTTTTAGCTGTAAACTGTCTTTTATACTTTTCCGTAAAAAGAATATACCCTCAAGCCCCACTTTTATATGTTACAGTAGTAAAACTGGGGTTTACAGGGGTATACCTGTTTTTCTTATACGTGGTGGTACGTGGAGAAGTTTTCATAACGCTCTGGTACCAGTTCATGGCGGGTTAGTACCTAACGACCTACTTGAACTTTCCCTGTCCCATTCGTGTGGGTGGTGGACGTGTCCTTGGTCTTTTCCGAGGCTTACTTCTTTATTCTTAAACATATCTCTAATCTTGTAGTTGTGATGTTAACATCGTTAATTGTTTTTTAACATGAACATATATTTAGATGTGGTATTATTTTAAATGTCAATTTTATAGTCTCCTATATTTCTGTAAAGAATAGCTTGGTGTAGATGTTATAATTTTGTGATTTTTTATGTTTGTTAAAATGTACTCACCAAGATGAGACTTTAATAAAATATACTTGACTTGACTTATATTTGATCCAAGTAGAACCGCCTCGGCGAAGCGGTCTAACGTGTACCCAATCAATGTTTTGAAAATGTCAAACTTTTTCCATTCAAATTTTCAATTTTTTTTTTAATACAGAACTTTGGAAAAAAAAATCTGTATATCTCATGGGTTTGTTTCCGTAATTGACAAGGATAGTTTGTCCTCTCAGTGGGAGAAATAGTGTATCCTTTATTAGCTGTAAACTGACTTTTAATATCAAAACGAGAAAACATCTTAGTGTCAAAGACTTAACTACACTGAAAAGGAATAAAATTAATGTAAAACTTTTACATGTTTATCGTTATGTTATGACATTTGATATTGTTCATATTTCAAAATCAACAAAGTGACACATAAGTTTGTCCCCAAATATTTCAACGTGTAAATGTATAAGGTATTTCTAACAAGAAATATGCATTATGGGAAGATAAAATGGTCTAATTTGTATTCTGTTCGGATTGTAACAATATTAAGTGCCACATGGAGAGCCGAGTGCTCTCGAAACTATCTTTCCTAATCGTCAATACCTATTGAGTTATCAATTTCAACTTGACTAAATCTTGACACGAAGCTAGTTTTCTTGTATGTCTGTAATGCGACTGAAAATTTTAAAATCTTTCGATCACCTTTCGATCCTCCCCATGTCAATTCACACTGGCTTCCATAAAATAATATGGCTTGCTAATTCAAATAAATAAATAAATAAATAAATAAATAAATAAATAAATAAAGTCAGGAATGTCCGCCTGTGAGCCCTTTGCACTTGCTACTTTTTTCAGATCTTATCAGTCAGGTTTTTTTTTGTTGTAAAGATTTACCTTTTTCCGTTTCTGTTTCTTTTTCGCCAATACTATCAACGAGTATAACAACAGTATATACTTGAATGAGCATGCAATACTGATATTTTTCTCCAAAATAGATTGCAAAATGCCTGTTAATGGCAATAACACATCGACTGTTTGTTTTCGTCTATTTCAGAGCAGAAAATATAAAACTGTAGATCTTTTAAAAGGACGGATTGTGGTGCCGTGTAGAATGAGGGCGTAAATTGTAGCTGTCAGTGGCCTTGTGGAACTTTGCTACTTCCGTTTGCCATTCTGCCGGGCTGGCTTTCAAAAAGTGGTAGATCACACGACAGATTGTTAAACAGGAATAGTAACCTTACAAAACTTGCCATGAAAAAGTTGACATGCAATTGAACATGGAGAATGCCGTGATTGTGTTGTTCTATAAAACCGTGCTATTTTATTATATCATTACGAAAACTTGTCCATGCAATATACAGAGATTTTTTTCAGGATCAAAAACTGAAAATTTCATTGGAAAAAATTTGATATTGCCGAGGCGGTTCTAACGAGTACCCACAATCTATGTTTTGGAGCAATAATAAGAAAAATAGGTATACCCCTGCAAACCCCAGTTTTACTATATAAAAGTGGGGTTTAAGGGGGTATATATTGCACGGACATGTTTTCCTGATGCAACCACTGTATGGCGGCCCCCGTGGCCGAGTGGTTAAGGTCGCTGACTTCAGTGCTCTTGATCATTCGATCATCTCACCGATGTGGGTTTGCGCCTCGCACGGGACACGAATTCATATGTGAGACAAGCCATGTTCTGCTTGCGGGTGTGTCAGGTGGTTTTTCCCCGGGTACCGCGGTTTTCGCCCCACCTACCAATTAATTCGTCTCGATATGAGTGAAAAAGCTTGAAAGGGACGTAAAACTGAATTAAAAAAAAAAAAAAAAAAAAAAAAAAAAAAAAAAAAAAAAAAGCAACCACTGTATGATTTGTGAGCACATATTTTCAATGTTTCAAATGTTATCAATGATACTTTTCCATGAATTTAAGAGAAAATAATGTCAAGACAAGTATCTTAGAACAACAATCTTTCGATAATGTTTTCTTATCTTGCCGAGAAAAAAGTATTCATTTCAGACAAATTTGATACAAGTTTTTCTTGGATCTATTTTAAGCAAAAATGTTTTGACAAAAAACGTTACAGATACATTTTATCGGCCATTTTAGATTTTCGAGAATTATAATTCAGTTACTGTTTACTATTTATTTTGACGATTAAAATCTCGATTTCGCCGTTCCGGACCACCCCGGTGTATTCACTAGTACAACTAATTAGAATCCTCCCGAAGACCGCACTTGGAACCGCCTTCTGTAAATATGGAGTCGGAAGTTGAAGAAGTGTTTAACGTAGAACGAGGATTTCGACAAGGAGGCGGTTCTTCTCCAAGAATTGTTTACATAAGTTTGCCACTCATAACTATTGACAAGGGATGTCAATATTTAACACTTATAATGATAATACACGATATAATTTATATCAAAGCACCCTTAAATATCAATGTGATAGACAGGGTTTAAGTATAAAATCAAACAATTAATTGCGATAAAAGATCGAAAGCTGCTTTGTGGAAACTTTGTATGAAAGTAACTGAGAAAAGTAAAGACCGCAATTTTCTCTGAGATACTAAAAACATTTTTGAGGAACGCATTTAAAATAATTAGATAAGTAATTCAAGACTTTTGACATGAATTCGGTGTTATATCCTGTGACAGAGCGAGGGACTCGGAAACCGAAATGTGCGCGATGCCGCAACCACGGGATGGTGTCTTGGTTAAAGGGACATAAACGTCACTGTAGTTTTAAAGACTGCACGTGCCCGAAGTGTAACTTGATAGCGGAACGTCAGCGCGTAATGGCGGCGCAGGTGGCGCTCAAACGTCAACAGGCTACGGAGGATGCGATTGCGATGGGAATACGGGCATGCAATACGGAGACGAGGATCCCGGTCATGACACAGGGGCCACTGTGGGGTCCCGGGACGGTGTCGCCGCCAGAGAAAGAGGTCGGCGATGATGGCTCTACAAAAGATTACAGTGGTAGGCATAATTTTCATGTCCTTATCTCTGATGCATAGTCTTAATTATTTGAGCTGTCTCGTGAGAAAACAATGTGGTTTCCGAACAGGTCCAACACAAATCAGGCTGTACGGTCACAGATGCAGGTAAGAAGCTTGAAATTTCGGATTTAAGAAAGTAGAGGGATTGTACTATTCGTGTAGCGAAATCAAAGCGCTGATACCGCGAAGCTGATCTGCGCCTTTGTTTTTGCATATGCAGATTGTTGGTTTTCTCATGAGGCGGCTCATTTCTTAATGCAAATTTTATACATTTATAACGTTTTGATTAATACATGGTTTATTAATACAGTTTCCTAAAAAATGTATGAAGTTGTTCAGACATCTATATATAAATGTTAAAACGTTTATTTTAGGGACTAAATTCTAACTTTGTTTGAATGTATTTACTTATTATTATATTTTAATGCCGATGGAGACAATTTTGATAATACGAAATGCGTTTTGATGCCATGAATTGGCAAAACTTCAAAGGGAAAACGTTTAAAATCAGCTTATGTTCGTTCAAGAATAAACTGAATTAGATAATAAAAAGAAAACTATCTATTTTAGACTCCAATTATTACTGATTGTTGTTGTTGTTGTTTTTAATTAATGTTCAACCCCTAATCCGTGATGTTGAAAATAAAATTAATGAAGATGCTTAAATGTGAAAGAAATATCTTAGTGTTTTTTTGTTTTTTTTTTTTTTTTTTGCTCTCGTGTTTCAGACGAGGAACGTGTCGAAGCAAGCAAACAAGGAGATATCTCTGGCGACGAGGAGGAGCAAAGCAATACATCGCGCGAGGATCCACCGAGCGACAGGGAAGGGAAATCCCCAGGACTGAAACAAATCCCGGTACCCGCTCACTACAGACCGGAGAAACAGAATAATGTTGAGATTCTTGAACGGATTTTCCCACATCAGAGAAAGTCAGTGTTGGAACTTGTGCTACAGGGTTGTGAAGGTGATTTGATTAAATCAATTGAACACTTTTTCTCTGCTCAGGACACACTCACGGCACAGGCCGCACCAAGACCCTCAGTCGCTAGTCGGTATCATCCTTACGGGGACGTTTCTAAATCCGTTACACCGGGAACCTCCGGTATGTACTCAGTAACTGACAGAAATGCGAGGTCGGCTTTTACCCCTCTTGGACTGCCGGTACCTTTACCACCGGGACTGTCCGGTATTCCCGGTCTACATACCGCGTTTGTACCCCAGGCTTCGACACTGAGGTCGCCACTTGGTGACAGGTATTATGACAAATCAGCGCTCACGAAAGCTTACAGTGAACTTTGCCAGGTGCCATTTTCAGCGGCTGGGGTGAACCTTAGTAAATTCCCCATGTATCCCTATGGACTTTATGGAAGTGTAAATGCTTGGGACATGTATAGTGACATTAAACTCCCTCAAACATCGCCGCTGAAACTACAGACTGATGAGAAAAAGGGGGACTGATATAACCATTAATGGGTGAAATACTTAAATATACTCGGAATACTACAAACTTTATTTGTTGCCATGCGTAAATGTACTCGGGAATGTAAGTTCGAAACATGACTATTGACATGTTGTTTTTTTTTTCATAAATGTGCATGTATTTAAAAAATGTTGGTACTAAATAAATAACTTAAAAAAATAATTTGTTTTCGATTTATAGACACTGTGCAAAATGTAATCATGTCATTATAATTAAAAAAAAAAAAAAAAAAAAAAAAAAAAAAAAAAAAAAAAAAACAATGATCAGAGGCTCTTGAGATCAGATCCAAAGTTTCACTCTAAATCCAAGTGTGAAACTACCAAAATGACAAAAATACTTATACAAAGAGAACATACAGTAATATCTTAAATAATTTGTTCATTGTAAATACTCGTAGACCGGCATCATGTGATCTTAATCATTTCATAATATTTCTGAGAAGTAAGAGTAAGCAAATGACATGGAACTGTAGCAATCACCCTGAAAACTTGGGTGGGGAACTACCAGAGTGACAAATAGGTACTGATACAATCAGAAATTACAGAAAGCCGAGCGAAAAACTATTTCTGCAAAGATGGTCACTGTGTTACTATCTAGAAAATAAGTGTACACCATTTTCTCCATTAAAGCCCTATGGGACCTATCTGTTGCCACGAGAACCAGAGTTTTGATCCAATCCGTCCATACATAGTTTGGACTTATCATTCTCCCACCACAAAAATGAGCCACCTCATGAGAAAACCAACAATCCGCATATGCGAAAACAAAGGCGCAGATCAGCTTCGCGGTAACCGCGAAGCTGATCAGCGCCTTTGTTTTCGCTATTCAGATAGTACAATTCCTCCTCTACTTAACTCCAAAATTTCAAGCGTCTAGCCTGCTTCTGTAGCTGTACAGGCCGGTTTGTGTCAGACCTGTTCGGAAACCACATTGTTGATTTTCCCACGAGGCGGCTCATATGCTTCCTGCGAAATCTAATTGCACTTGGCCGACCGGCCTCAGAGATATTTCTTTTTCTGTTGATCTACGGTCAGAACAAGAATCTACAAACGAGACAAAATTATTATATCCATAGTTCTGCCTTGTCATTGGTGTTGGGATAATATTTTTCATATGTAACAATTATTAGTTTTGAAGATCCCATTCCGCAATGAGATTTTATTTACAGACTGATTTATGTAATATCATATACGTAAAAATAGGTCTACGGACAATACATATTTGTCACATATCACTCAGTAATTTGGGATCTGATCTTTATCCAGGGATTATTAGCCGTGCCATTGGTAATTTTTATTATTTCAGTTTATCCACAGATTGTTTATAACTTATATATTATATTGTTAGTAATGGTAGTAGCAGTTGAAATTGTCTGGCAGAACACTCCTATTATCATTTTAAAATATCTCAGTGTATCACATTTCAGCAACTTGTGGCCTAGCGTCACAGTCAACAGCTATGGACATGTCGGGACGTAACCTCCATTTTGTGGCACTTCTACCCAACATTAGGATGTCATAAGATCCCAAATGTGCTCAAAATATAACCACAGAATGGAGCAACTAGGGCTTATATGTTTGAGGACGATTTGACTTGAACCAGCTTCCCTGCAGGTAAAAGCAGACCATCTATTTCTCACTGCCCCAATGGGTGGGGCTATATTCTTGCCCGATCACCCTTACATTTTCTATTAGACACAGACTATTTAAGTTGCATGTGGTGTGTCACTTTTAATTCCCTTACTCATAAAATGAAGCAATTTTCAAATAATTATATCTGTCTATCTTCATATATTGAGTCGATCAATTTCTGATCATCATCTCATAGTCTATCAGGTGTTAAAATTAGTACTGTGAAAAATATGGCTTGTGCGATCATTGTGAAATTTTGAGATGAGAGATACTTGATCATACTTGATCCTGACATTCTGCGGTGCAGTACAAGCTATATTAGTTTGTTTGCATTGAGGCTAAACGTCCAAGTCAACAGTTTTTCAGTCATGTCGGGACGGAGCCAACGCTTCATGGGTTTAACCAGTACTGTAGGGAATTAATGTGTCTTGCTCAAGGACACAACACGGTGACGCCTGTGGGGATCGAACCCAGGACCTCTCGATTCGGTTGGTTATTTGGGGTTTAACGTCCCACCAACAGCTAAGGTCATATGGAGACGGGACCTCGCCTCTCGATTCGGTGTCCGACGCTCTACCATTACGCCACCACGCTCCCTCCAAGTTATATTCAGTGATAAAGTATTTGTTACACAAATGCTTATACCATTCGAGAAGTTAAAAGTCTACCTGATCTTGACTGAGCCGATTGAATATCACTAGAGTATAAACACGAGAGGCCTAAAGTATAAAGTAGAAAAATGAATTTATTTTATAGCAACCCTGATCTTGACTCAGCCGAGTAAATGTTGATGTTTTTTATCGCGCGCGCGCACATTCGAGAAGTTAAAAGTCCACCTGATCTTGACTGAGCCGATTGAATATTACTAGAGTATAACACACGAGAGGCCTAATGTATAAAGTAGAAAAATGAATTTATTTTACATCAACCCCGATCTTGACTCAGCCGAGTAAATGTTGATGTTTTGTGTGTGTGTGTGTGTGTGTGTGTGTGTGTGCGCGCGCGCGAGATAGGTGCATTTTATTTCTACCAGGATAATTACACGGTATTTAAAAGCTCTTCGAAAACAATTTTATTAAGTATTTTGTACTCACAAAAAATTATTAAGACCCATGAACGGATATTTCCAAATCATGAGTACACGTGAGACTATACATAACAAGAACTGGCTAAAAACTCTACACCAAAGAACGGCCAGTATTACGTAGATTTTCTCTCAGGTTTACGGGCGCCTACGCTCACAAATTATGTCAAATGACAGAGTAAACATGTAAGAAGTACCGCACAGGAACAAGTAGTCAGAAATCGTACTTTTGCCATTTTCACAAATTCTGGTAGAACCATAAAGCCCCGTCCTCACTGTCCCGGTTCGCTCTGGGTTACCCTAGTGAAGACAAGCCGGTATACCATGATGAACTGGGCAACTATTCCTTAAAAACTGATGGTCTACCACGGTGTCGTCACGGTTCAGGCCGGTGTGTCCCGGTTTTACTACGGTAATGCCCAGTGTTACTCCAGTTGTCTACGGTGGCGTCCCGGTGACTGCCGGTCACACCACGATTATGCCCCGGTGTTTCACGGTTTTAAAAATGATAGCAACCTAGTCGAACCGGGACACCACCGGAGTAAACCGGGACGCCACAGCGGCAAATCAGCGAACCCCGGTTTAGTCCCGGTGGCGTCCCAGTTCACCCCGGAAGAGCCCCGGTGAAGACCAGGTACATATGTGCCGGAATAGCCAGGTGGCGTCCCGGTTACCCACGTTTTACGCCGGATTATCCCGGTTTATCATGGTCGAGCCCCGGTGGTATCAAGGTTTGTACCGATGTCGCCCCGGGTTTTTTGACATCTCTCCCGGCGCGCCCCGGTTGATTTATGCCCCAGTCATTTATATCCCCGGCTTCCCTAGGACCGGGGATAGCGGAGACATGTAGCGGGGATAAAGTGCCGGTGATTTAGCTCAGTCTGGGGAGTCCCGGCGGTGCCGGTGATATGCCGGGGTTTTACTTTCCCGCCAATACACGGTCACATTCATTCAAATTAGATAATAGTTGTATTTTAACATTTAATTACTTTTATGGTCCTTATCTAATTTACAAATGTGCGTGTACATTAACATAAGAAATTCAAACTCCTCATATTTTTCATTAGAACAACCGTAGTACCAGCTGTTATTCCACATTATTGTCAGCCTCTGGGGTGCCAGGGCTTTTAGCAGAGATTTTACCACAAATCTTATCCCTGAAGTGCTGGGCTTTAAAAACTGAACAGTTAAACGCCTCGCTATTCCCCGACACCAGAGTGGCCGTAGATACAAATGACTGGTTCATTAAACATTCTTAAAAATGCAACCGCGAAGGTTTCCCGGTTTACCCGGTTCGCCACGGTAGCGCTTTTACGATTCTATCCCGGTTTGCCACGGTTCATCGCGGTTTATTAAACCGGGGTGAACCGGTGAGCTAAACCGACAGTGAGAACGGTCAGGAATACGTAGTTTTCTGTGTGGCTTACGGGTACAGAATAACCACATGCAGTGTCGCATAGGAACGATCAGTAAACAGGTAAGCTTCTTGAGGATAACCGGTGCTCACAGAAGTACCACATACTGACAAATGTTGGAACCGTCAGTATTTCGTAGATTTCAACGGATGCTGCTCTGGCGACTGACAGAATAACCGACAGCCTTAGAAGAAGTATCGCATAGGAACGGTCAGCAATTCGTGGTAAACGGGTGCTCAATCTCACCAATTCTGACAGGCAACAGGACAGGACATGGTGGATTATAAACGATACGCTTAGCTACTTAATAAAAGTTCATTAATATTTGTCTAGATTTAGGTAGTAACTGAGACGTTATTTGTTCTTGTCGTATGTCCACATTGACTATGTGACAGACTCTCAACACTGTAGCATATGGCGCCGTCATTATTTTTCCCTGGATAGATACATATGAGCCGCCGCATGAGAAAACCAACAATCTGCATAGGCGAAAACAAAGGCGCAGATCAGCTTCGCAGTAACTGCGAAGCTGATCAGCGCCTTTGTTTTCGCTACACGGTTAGTACAATTCCTCTTCTACTTATATCCAAAGTTTCAGGCTTCTAGCTTTATTCTGTGACTGAACAGCCTGATTTGTGTCGGACCTGGTCGGAAACCCAAATTGTTGGTTTGCTCATGCACAGGCTCAAATTGTGTGTGTACATAGAAGATAATGTGAAACTACTCTGTGCGTGATTATAATGCTAAACAGGAAAAATAAGCCCCGAATTAAAACCCTCGTTTGCAAACCCAATATTTACACGTAACCATCTTCATGCAAATGATACTAGAATGGTAAATACTCCAAGGAACTCCTCTTTTGATTTTTAGGATTAGTGTTTGGCGTAGGGATTTGGGGCAAAGAATCGGTAATAGATTCATGAATCTATTTAAGGTATAAAAATATTGGTTTAACAAAACCATCTAAGATTTCCCTACCCTTCCATAAACATCACGTCGAGTTTCGTTAACCGTGTTTCCGAATTGGTTACTTCACGCAGGAGCGAGCTTGGCGTTTCAAGCTGTTGGTGCTTACTTTTAAGGTCTAAGTTGCCAAGTAGCATGCTGTCAGAAAATTTGAGCCGTCTCGTGGGAAAACCAACAATGTGGTTTCCGAACAGGTCGGGCACAAACCGGCCTGTACAAGCACAGAAAAGAGCTAGAAGCTTGAAATTTCGGATTTAAGTAGAAGAGGAGTTGTACTGTCCATGTAGCGAAAATAAAGGCGCCGATCAGCTTCGCGGTTACCGAGAAGCTGATCTGCGTCTTTGTTTTCGCATATGCAGATTGTTGGTTTTCTCACGAGGCGGCTCATTTATTGCCACTTCATTGCAAGTGAACCGGTTCATTTCAAAGGGCGTCCTACATTCAGACTTGGAGCCCAAACCCATTAATTGAATGCCTATCTTCTAGGATACATAAGGCCCAGTTACAATTTTATGTGTAATTCTTTCCGAAGTGAGAAAAAAATATACAAAATTTGAGTGTCGCAGGGGAGATAAATCTTTGTACTAATTGTTAGCTTCTTGGGACTTATTTATACCACTATTTCAGCAATATTTCGCGGGTCAGGCAACTCCAAAAAAATGATGCCGGCAATGGATGATCATATGTAACGATTGCGGGCTGTGGGGCACTTTCCATTGATCCTATGGTGACCTCACGGCAATCCCGCTGCGTTATTAGAACCCACGCTATCCGTGAGCTACACTTACATATATATGTATTACTAGAACGCCGATCACGGCGTTTGTTCAAAAGAGCATGTGTCCCACGTTCGCACATAGCGTCTGCGGTGTCGGAGATGCTTGTGTGGCTCGGCGTTTTCTTTTCTTTTGCCTCAACGCCGACGAACGCTGCTCTGGGGTTTATGATCATAATTATGGTTTGAAACGGACCGCATTCCTAGGCTCACTTTGCGGTGTTCATGTGAGTCTCGTACATTTCTCTTTTCTCACTCAGTTAAGTAAAATTTCAGCCACTCTCAATTGGTCAACTTTTTATTCGCCATTGTTTTAAATAAAAGGATGCAATTTTCATCCAACATGCTAGTTTCTGAGTGGGGATATAAGTGGGTGAATGTCAAACTGAACAGTGTCAGTTGTGTGGTTTACACAAAAACCACCAAAATCATTGACAAACATTTACTGAAGTAGTTCAATTCACTCGCTACAGACGTGGCGCCTAGATCGTGTTTATTCTGAAAGTAACACTTAGTTTACAAATAGAAGCCTTGCCGAAAACAGCAAATATTAATTTAAGGAGATATATGTATAAAAGTGACAGGTACTTTAACTAAACTACGTCGCTATCAGATTAGTGACACTGGTGAACATTGACCTTTTTTATGTTCCTTTTTTGTCTTGGTCATTTCAGGATTTCAGAAGGATTTTGTCCATGAAAGGTACAAGTCTGCGGATCAGACCAACTTCCAGACTTTACAGAAGAACACTTTTTACGCCAAAATGTTGATTTCAAATCAAGGGGATAGTGTTTTTACGTTCTCGACAAAGTAATTCCCAAAATACTCCTTGATTGGTGAGTATGAGCAAGAAACAATCGGTTTTTTTTTTTAATGAGGAGAAAGTTCTTTCAAAAATCACAAGAGTTGAGCAAGGCCGTCGTCGGCGGTCCGGCTGGTCCGGCCTACCACTTTTTTGGCCGAAAATGGTTTTGGCCGGACCACAATTTTTGATTATTCGGCCGAAAACGTATTTGCATTTTCGACTTTTTGATAGTCCAATTAATTGATATTAAGCGTGCTCGGTCAATCTGGCCGAGGGTGTGAAAGACGGTCGTTATAAAAACAATCATGAAAATGACACCAGGTATTGTCATATTATTAGATTTTGACGGATTATCGTTTGAAGTGAAGGTGCGTCAAAGTGAATAAAACCGAACATCATGATAACATGTCCATGTAATGTATAACCCCTTATACCCCACTTTTATATAGTAATACTGGGGTTTACTGGGGTGACCATTTTTTCTTATATTTGCTCCAAAACATAGATTGTGGGTACTCGTTAGAACCGCATCACCGAGGCATTTTGCATCACTAAAATATAATGTATATTGCATGAATATGTTTCGTAATGTCTCTGAACAATTAAAAAAGTGTAAAGCTGTATTTCACAGTTGAAATTTCTATTTTCTAATTAAACATAATTTCACAATAGCCCAATCACTGGTTATCATGCCGAAAAAATCGTTTAGGTACAAAATTTTCGAAAACATTATTTTTCTTAACATTACAAAATTTGCTAAAACGTGTATGTTATTATTATATCATGGATATACCGCCGATTCCTAATCAACCGACGTCTTTCAAATTCCCTCAGTTCCTTCGGCAAGGCGGGTTCTGTGAATATGAGCTTTCAGGCTTCATGGTTTTCGAACAGGACGTGGCTTCATTATGTTTCAAAAATTGTCTCAAAGTGCATTAAAATCGTTTCTAGGGACGTCCGGAAATATAATTTTTTCTCGGGGGAGATCCCCCGAACCCCCCTTACGAGAGGGGGGCATACCCCCTCTCAAGCTCCCCCCCTACTCGTGCCTTAGCCACTCGTAAAAAACGTCTTAGACGTTTCATGGCCGGACCACTTTTCGAAGACCGACGAAGATTAGAAACAAAATTTTATTAAGTCTAACAAATAGATTCACTCGAAATGATACGAAAACACCATGACAATTCATTAGGTGAGAATGAAGACGGTCTCCATAATAAGATGGCCCTACTCACAAGTGGAAGTGAGTATAGAACAAGAGTGTTCAAATAATGCACAATACTGGTTAACCCATTTAAGCCAGGCATCCTATCTATGGTGCATGCATGGGCAAACAGTATAGCCCAAGATTTGTGTCCCATCTAGGGCTATTCTGTTTGCTTAGAGGAATTTCATCGAAAAAAGGAATAAAAGATTGAAAATCACACCTAATGTCCCTAAAAATGACAGTGGACTTGTCCAAATTATAACGATGATAAAGTCCATTCGTTACTAATGGGTTAAAGACAGGCGCATAGTCATAATATGTATTGATACACGTGTAGTTTTGTCCGGTATAGCTCATTTCACAACAAGCACAAATAAATAAGTTGAACCATGGCACTTAGTAGGGTAAACATACCCTCATATAGCAGTTTAGGTGAGAATACAGTCCACACAAATAGATGATACCTCTCTGAGGTGGTCACGGTGGTGTAGAGGAGGAGTGTGAATAATCTCTCTAATACTAATGTAATGATGGCTTGAGACACACTTTTCTTGAGTCTGAAAAAAGGCACACAAAAACATTATATACAGCACTGGTAAAATCCGACCTGTGTCCATACAATTCATAGAAAACTCATTTATGTATTGCAGAATGTCACAGTTTAAAATATCATCTTAAGGCACATGCAACAGTAAAAGCGGGCATTCCATCTGAATAAAGTGTCAATCAGGTGTCTGGTATATATTTTTCTGACATAAATATTTGGGCTAAATGGATTTAGAAGACAAGCTTTCCCAAAGCAATGCCTATTCAGTTTTTGCCATTTAATATATAAAATAAAGAATAGTAAACATCAGGATAACATTTCTGTGTAATATATACCCCCTTATTACCCCATTTTTTTTAGTAAAACTGGGGTTCACAGGGGTATACCTATTTTTCTTATTTTTGTTCCAAAACATAGATTGTGGGTACTAGTTTGAACCACCTCGACAATCAATATTTTAAACAAAAATATTATAAATATCCAATTTTTTCCAACAATTTTTTCAGTTTTTATAGCTGAAAAAAAATCTGTACAGTGCATGGGCAAGATTTTGTAAATGATTAAAAGAAAGAAAGATACAAACCTGCCACTCAGTGAGTCAGTTTCAGTATCACAGCGTAAACTTCTGACATAGATATATTTGATCAATACAATAAACCAGAATATAGGCCCAGAATAAGTGGTAAGAAACAACTGTATGGAGACTATGGTAGCCTGATAGTGTGGAATACCGGCATACCCCGCCGCTACATCTATACTGGAAAGACTGTTAGAGTTACCCTGTAAAAAATGGAATAATTAGACTAAAGATTTAATATTACAGATTACAGAAGTTTATCCCTTTGCAATAAATACAAAACCTGTTTTAAGATTAATGAACTCAAGTTGACAAGCTTTTGTGCCATAAAACAGCCAGGGTGAATGAATCTTGCAGATTTGCAAAAAATATGCAAAACAAAATAATAACAATCCAATCAATGTTTATGAGCAACCAAAATTTTGTCATATTTTTCATTGACTCATCAAGATACGGAGCTAATACAAAATTCTGACATCAATCAAGAGGCCTGGCCGTAAGTCGAAATTATGTGTGTTACAAGTACATGTAGATAATAGAACAAGAAAAGTAAAATAACAAATTTATTCTAATTAGCACATATGCTCCAATAAGCACATACCCAGGTCATTTTCGAAAAACATGCAGAAATGCGCACTTTGTTCAACTAACATATTGGCATTTCACACCAATTTTCGACATTTATACCATATTAGCCACTTAACCGTAAATGACCAAATACTATTTTGCCAGAACTTAGATGATCTCATCATTGATATTTTGGACATGGATAATTCGGCAGTTAATGTGTTGTTTTCCTTTGTAGTGAGAGCTAATTAGAAAGCTATTTTGTTACCCAAATTATAAGTCATTTTGAAAAGTTTAGCACACTATGCGCTTATTAGAACAAATACTGTATTACATATTTTTCAATAGTTAAAACATTGTAAGTTGCAACCTACCTGATAAAAAAATGATGCCCGGCCTAACCAAAGGCACACCATAGCAAGATAGGGACTGGGTAGTGATATAATACTGGGAACTAGTGATTCAATCAACATCTCAATAAAACCTAGTCCCACCACGTACAGAATATTGTGTGTCCGTAACAAAATGGCCATCATTAGTAGCACCGCATGTTGTACACTTTCTATAATACTGATGGCAGTTTGTGTTGTTAATTTTACATCAGTAATTTTGCAAACTTTAATAACGACCCAGTTACAAAGGTTTCTAAATATAAGAACAAAGCCAATGCCGTAGACTATCATGAATTGTATGGTCCCGATGTATCTGAAATGGAAATGGCAAATATCACATATCAGATACAATTAATTATCAGGAAAACATATCCGTGCAACGAATACCCCCTTAAACCCCACTTATATATTGTAAAACTGGGGTATGCAGGGGTATACCTATTTTCCTTATTTTTGGTCCAAAACATAGATTGTGGGTACTCGTAAGAACCACTTCGCCAAGGCGAATCTAATGTGTACACACGATCTATGTTTTGAGCACAAATATAAAAAGATATAATTTTTTTTCTGATGAATTTTTCAACTTTTACAGCTCAGAAGAGTTTCTGTATACTGAATGGGCAAGTTTTTGTAATGATATAGTTTTAGAGTCTATTTTTCACTGGTGCGTTCCTTTACCAGAATGGACAACCGGAATGGACATTATGCTGTGGTTCTGGGTGCTTTAAATGTATTTTATCTGCATAAAATGTACTTCTGAGTCATATAAATAGTTTGTATAAAACAAATTTCATCTAAGTATAGCAACATTGACTTCCCAGGGTGGTAAAGGTAGCCCAGTGGTGGGGGTCCGGGATGGGGCCACTGCTCAGAGGTTTCTATGATTTAAATTATAGAAATCACCAGTGGATGTTCTACAGCAAAAACAGGAGTGAATAGAAGTAGAAATGAGTAAAATGTGCTGGCACCGTGACAGTGACCTATAAGCATATATGAGTCCCTGCCCTAGGCCATCCCAATGTACAGAAAACAATTTAACTGTACTTAGACTACATGCTTCTCGAACTAATCACTGTCTGTGTACATTCTAAGCAAATCTGTCCGAAAAAATGAATGAAAAATACTCAAGGACACATATAAATGTCCATTCCGGTATTCCATTCCGGTAATCAGGTCCATTCCGGTAAAGGAACGCACCGATTTTTCACAATAATGATCAGCAGAGATCAAACCTAAGTGGCATTGAATATTTGGCTGGTTTCAAAAATAAGGCAAATGTTTTGTACTACTTCATATATTAAGTGAACAATGGGTATCAGTTAACTGTATTGGAAGAAAACCGGATTTTTGCCTAGGCGAAAACAAAGGCGCAGATCAGCTTCGCGGTAACCGCGAAGCTGATCAGCGCCTTTGTTTTCGCTACACGGATAGTTCAATTCCTCTTCTACTTAAATCCGAAATTTCAAGCTTCTAGCTCTTTTCTGAGCTTGTACAGGCCGGTTTATGTCAGACCTGGTTGGAAGCCCCGAAGACCGGTTTTCTCGCGTCGCGGCTCATTTTAAAGCAATTTTTCATTTTTGTCTGAGTCTCCACTTCCTGGGCATTAATCAGTTCTGCAGGGGTTTAATGTGATTGAAGTGCTACAGAACACACCCCATCATCACTGGGGAAAGCGAACATTTTTGAATAAAATATATTGTGAGAGTTAAGTTTTATAAGTAATTGACTCACTTTTTGTCCACTTTGCTAATATGGTTTAGAAAATCTTCAATCACTCCTGTTTTAGCTCTGTATCTATAGCATGAAACCAGAGGTAGTCCAACTATCATCATCTCACCAAATGAGTATTTCCCCCATTTCCTGGCCACGATAAACCATAGGACTAGCAATGATACCAGCACTGCAATTGTCAGGACTAGCTTGTTTTCTGGTCTGTAAAGTAAAAAATTTAAAATACATACATGGGATGAGTTGAAAAGCAGCTTCAGGAAGACTTTTCTATCATTTCAGGGAGATTTTTTTTTTAAATGTATAGAATATATAGGACATTTCCTGTTTCATTTTAGGGATATTTTCAACTTTTTTTTAGAAAAAGGCATATTTCAATCAGTTTTGTGGCTCATTTCCTGGAGCCTCCCTGGTGATCAGGGAGGTATCATATGAGATGGGATGCGAGAAAACTGGTCTTCGGGGTTTCCGACCAGGTCCGACACAAACCGGCCTGTACAATCTCAGAAGAAAGCTTGATGCTTGAAATTTTGGATTTAAGTAGAAGAGGAATTGTACTATCTGAGTAGTGAAAACAAAGACGCTGATCAGCTATGCATTTACTGCACAGCTGATCTGCTTTTTTGTTTCCGCATAGGCAAAAATCCAATTTCTCACGATGCAGTTCATATGTATGAGAATAAGCTTGAAAATCTTTGTTTTGGACGTCTTTCTTAAAACAAGTTTTCACAATCTTTGTTTCATTTTATCTCGTGTTTAAACATGATGAAAGCATACAAGTATGCAGAAAAAAGCAAAATAATAACTCACTTATTTAACCAGTCACCAACATCTGGCCTGTCCAACCATTTGTTTCCTGTTTGATTCAAACTTCGCAGAAACCTCAATATCACCAATACAGTCAGTGACGAAAGCAACTCCCCTGTTGGAAAATCAACTTTTGGTATGGCTTTTCCTTTTATTTCGTTGTTTCTAACAGAAGAATTCTGATCAGTTTCAGAATCTGAATCCTCATCATCAGCAAAACCAGTGTCACTTTCATCTTTTAAAGTTTCATTAAAACACTTTCTTATGGCATCAGAATCATTTTCACAAATCCCACAATTCTGTTGAGTTTTGGTTTCTTTATAAGTAATTTCTCCACAAGCACAAGTTTGAGTCTTCTCATGCTTAACTGTTTCATGCAGAAATGAAGTAAGTTTCTTGAAAGACTTAGTAGCTAGTTTAATCTTCGGAATGTAATAGTTTTGTGAAAATATGAGCATTGATTGGACAGAATTCAAGCAGAAGAATGTGGTAACCAGGAAGTAACAAGTCTGGTGCTCCTCTTCTATGTTGCTACTGGAGACATAGGTCACTGAGTGCAGAATGGAACCAGCCAATAGGAATTTGGTTACCATGGTGTTGGGAAACCACTAAAAGATGAAAGGTAGGAAAAGCATTTTCGTCCATATAGACATTTTATTTGTAGTCAAAGAGAATACCGAAATACTTATATGTTTCATACATTTTGTTAAACTTTCTTATTTCAACAAAATGGTTTCTTAAACAATCATATTAATTACTGCATCAATAAACACCTTCAGTTAATAATTGGGCCACAACGTGAGAAAATGTACCTTTGGACAATTTTTTTAGTATTAGAAAAACAAAGTTACTTTGAATGTATAATGTTTCTAGAGACTGTTAGTCTTTATTTGACCAAATTATCCCAGTTATTTTGTGAGATATGACCGATTTACCATATGGACCCTACAGACGTCATTTTCCTGAAAAATGACGTCTAAATTGCGTAATGCATTTCTGCATGTAAGTACAGCTTACAAAACTCGATGCTTTTGCTTAAAACTGTTTAAGCACTGGTCAGAACCTATTGTTAAGATATAAGCATACCATCCTTACAGGCAATCTGACGTAAATATTTTGTCTATTATTATGATGATGCAGTTGCTATGGTTACCGTTTCACGATAGATATAGGAAAATTATGTGTATTATGGGCTAAAACAAGGGCAGATAACTCCAAATATTGAAAATAAATATGTTTTAAAACTCATTCATTTGGTAGCCCAGTGTTCAAAGGTAACAAATACAGTGTTATTTCTAAAACGTATATTTCATCAGTTTTCTGCTTTTTGCTGCTTGCTACTAGTAATGTTAGAATGTCCGAAGGTACATTTTGTCGCGTTGAGGTTCAATTAATAAAAATTAAAATGATATCCTTTAAGAGCAGTGAACATATAAGAAAGGAGATGAGCCACACCACGGTTTTAGCTACTTAAGCCTCTTCAGTGACCCTATAGAAGTGGCAACATGTAGCCAAAGAAAATAACTGTAATTTTGCAACTTCCAACAGTGTAGTCGATACAAAGACTAGTATAGTCCAAATGGGGCCAAATATATTAAAAGTTGGTTAAAAATGAATCTAAACTGATAATAGTTTTCTGATTTCTCAGAATACCCTCGCAGATCTCAAAGGACCAAATGGAAAATATAATCTGCACTATGGATGATGTACGGGAAGACTTTTTAGGGCCGCCACATGGCACAGCACCAGCTGCAGTAATAGCAAATAAATATCCTTTAAGAGCAGTGAACATATTATGAGAAAGGGGATAAACCATACCATGGTTTTGGCTACTTAAGCCTCTTCAGTGACCCTTTAGAATTGGCAGCATTTAGCCAAAGAAAATACATTGTAACTGTAATTTTGCAACTTCCAACAGAGTAGTTGATACAAAGACTAGCATAATCTAAATGGGGCCAAATATCTAAACCGATACTTATTAAAGTTGTATATATTACAGCATATCTAGATGATGATCAATATTTTTCCAAGAAGCAGTTTTGATGAGCTAATTCTATTTCAAACAATTTGTCAGTATAACAGTTTGTATTATAAATTGATACTGCCATATAGGAAAACCAACAATCTGCCTAGGCGAAAACAAAGGCGCAGATCAGCTTCGCGGTAACCGCGAAGCTGATCAGCGCCTTTGTTTTTGCTACTCGGATAGTACAATTCCTCTACTTTCTAAATCCAAAATTTCCAGTCTCTAGCCATCTTCTGTGCTTGTACAGCCCGGTTTGTGTCGGACCTGTTTGGAAACCACATTGTTGATTTTCCCACGAGGCGGCTCAATTGATACTGCCATACAGCTCCAGGTAAATCAGCAGATGAAAAGACTATCAGAAAAAAAGTATGCTTGAATTCCTCAACACATCAGGAAAACATGTTCGTGAAATAAATACCCCCCTTATACCCCACTTTTATATAGTAAAACTGGGGTATGCAGAGGTATACCTATTTTTCTTATTTTTGCTCCAAGACATAGATTGTGGTTACTCGTTAGAACCGCCTCAATTTTTACAACTTTGTATATTACATGGGCATGTTTTTGTAATGAGAATATCAGAAACTAAGTATGCTTCAATTCCTCAACAGCTCCATGTTTCATAACTGAGCATTGCTTATAAGAAGAAGGGCTAAGTTTTGATCTTGTATTCAAACAAATTTAGTTTGGTTATCATATCCAAGTATCAATTCTTACTGTGTACTTTCAGTTTCTAAGGTGTTATAAAGAAACTGCCCTGCACATCTATATACACATACCTCACATTTTGTACTTGTCTTCATGTTTAGTGTAGCTTTCATACATGCAAAAACTCCTGTCAGTATCACAATCATCCCAGAATGCACCAGTGCTGACACCATGTTGAAGCTACACATAGTCTTACTGTGGAATCTGGTAGATGAACATGCCATCAAATGCCACAGAATATAGCCTGATGCAGGTAAAATGAGGGAGAAATCTAGAGATAGTTGTAGGGAAAAGAATGAACCAGTTCTCATGACCATCAATAAGACTGTAATGAATGCCTGAAATAGGAGAAAAAAGATATAAACATAACTGTGTTAATAAAGCTTTTAAACAAACAAAATTGTTAATGTAACTCACTTTAAATTGGGCATTAAAACCTTAGCCCTACAGGCTGTCATTTAAGAAATGAATTTCATTTTTCATTTTTCTGATGGGAGCTATGAACCACAGTGGGTCCTGTGCAAAGTGAATGAACCCCAAACATCAGAAACATTAAACTAATTGCTTATGTTTACATTCATTTCTCTCTATCGCTTGTTGAAAAATAATCAAGGCGATCACATTTACAAAAGAGAATTTACACAGTGTGTTCAAACAACGGAACAGCATTAATGATGTTTACAACATCCAACCACATTGGTGAGAGCCGTGTTTTTTTATTACGTCAAGTTTGATCATGTGACATCACGTGATATGATGTTGTTCATGGAAGTATCAATCGCATTTCAGTTCTATACATTCATCTAAGACTTTGCATCAGAAATGTAAATATTTTAACATACATGAGCAGGACAAATGTCAGCCTCAGATGAGTTGAGCATGAAAAACGTCTTAACCTCAGGACCAAGACTTACCATGAGCATAGAAACAGGAGCAATGACCAACTGATACATATCATAGTCTGTAAGTGATGATGATATTCTGTCTGATAACGCCTCTAGGGTTGTTTCATAGAGATACATGATTTGTCTCATGCCAGCATCTGTCTTTGCTGGTTCGGGTTGTGCAAGGAATTCCTTGTGAAGGTTGACTGTGTCAAGAAACATTTGGTAACTTCTCTCTGAAAATGTTTAGTTGATATTTGAGCCGCGACGTGAGAAAACAGGTCTTCGGGGTTTCCGACCAGGTCCGACACAAACCGGCCTGTACAAGCTCAGAAAAGAGCTAGAAGCTTGAAATTTCGGATTTAAGTAGAAGAGGAATTGTACTATCCGTGTAGCGAAAACAAAGGTGCTGATCAGCTTCGCGGTTACCGCGAAGCTGATCTGCGCCTTTGTTTTCGCATAGGCAAAAATCCGGTTTTCTCGTGTCGCGGCTCATTTATGAACACATCTTTTACTAATGAAAATATACATTAACTTAAAGTCAAGTGCTTTGCTGATATATCTGAGCAAAATTTTACATGAGAAATGAGCCTGTGCGAGAGAAAACCAACAATTTGGGTTCCGACCAGGTCCGATACAAACCAGTCTGTACAGTCACAGAAGATGGTTAGAGGCTGGAAATTTTGGATTTAGAAACTAGAGGAACTGTACTATCCGAGTAGCTTACTGCAAAGCTGATCTGCGCCTTTGTTTTTGCCAAAGCAGATTGTTGTTTTTCCCATGCGGCGGCTCAAATATGAATTTCAAAGTCAAATGCTGGTAAAAGTTATAATGTGGTTGAAGTGTACTAGAGCGCCTCGTGGGAAAACCAACAATGTGGTTTCCGAACAGGTCCGACACAAACCGACCTGTACAAGCACAGAAAAGAGCTAGAAGCTTGAAATTTCGGATTTAAGTAGAAGAGGAATTGTACTATCCGAGTAGCGAAAACAAAGGCGCTGATCAGCTTCGCGGTTACCGCGAAGCTGATCTGCGCCTTTGTTTTCGCATATGCAAATTGTTGGTTTTCCCACGAGGCGGCTCACTAAATTAGAAGACAATGGCAAGGATCTCTTAGGACATACCAGATTTATAGCTAGGAACATTTGCCACCATCAGTTGAACAATCTGCTGTGAGTTTATATACAACATATCTAGTATAGCCTGGGCCCCTAATCCTCCAGCCTCTAGGACCCCTTGAAGGACCTGACCCAGGTTATTGTTGGGTATTGGCAGCCCCATCAGGACTGACAGAGTAGGGGCTAGGTCTATCTGAAGGGGGCTCCTGTGGTGTCTTGAAGATATCAAATGTCCTAAAATAAATAAATAAATAAATGACCAAACATTAATGCAAAAATAAAGAAACAGACAAACATGTCGAAATGTTAAATTCAAACACTTTTCATTATCATGGAGGGGGTTCCTTTCCAACAATTTGCCTGATTTTTCATAAATTTTCCCATGAAATAATTTGTCCCCAGAGTGGGGTTCAAGTAAACCACCCGAACCCCCAAGGGAGTCCCCACTGAACAAAATCTGGAAATCCTTTTGATGCTTTTTTATATCCATAATTCTCTCTGATCCTTTTATGTCATTACATCAAATGTTTTATCCACACACCTTTGTTCTTAAACTGAGGTTTAATAAAGAGAGCGGGAACCAGTGTTTCTTTGTCCGAGGCCCCACCATGACCCCCATGATCACTCATACCATGGTCCCCACACACTAGAATTAAACTTCTAGGGGACTGAAACAAACAAAGTAAATAACTGAGTATTATGAAAACTTGCCCATGCAAAATACAAGGAATTTTTCAGCTGTTAGTGTAAAATTCAAAACATTGATTGTGTCATAAACATAGATTGTGAACACAATCTATGTTTTGGAGCAAAACTAAGAGAAATAGGTATACCCCTGAATACCCCAGTATTGCTATGTAAAAGTGGGGTATAAGGGGGTATATATTACATGGACATGTTATCCTGTGGCTCACATTTTAGAAATTAAAGATTTGTTTCAAGCGGCAGTCACAATAAGTGCATACCCTTTAATTATCAGGTCATTCTAAACTATATATTCGGTAAATTGTTTCAGTTGAGTTCTGCTGTGGATGTACATGTACCTGTTTTTCTAAAGCAGTGTATATTCTACTGATGACATCATCCATCTCCTGAAGTTTAGGGGCCACTAAGGGGCTGTACGGCCCCTCTAGGTGTCCAATATGGTCCAGCCCCAGGTAGTGTAGTATCATCATGTCCCAGTCAGGGAAGGATAACTCAGAATCCAGATGCCGTGTGACATTGTTATCAACCTAACAAAAGAAAAGATGCACATTTGTTGCATAGCATGATATAATAATTAAGAACTTCTATTGTACTTTTTTCATTTACAAGGCTTTAATGTTTTCTCTCAAATTATAACTAGTGGCATTAATCAATGTTTCCACATCTGAAACATTTGGCAGCCATATTACCTCCCTTTAACTCCACACTGATAACATTTTGTGGTACAGGTCATGAGATGTTTACACTAAGAAAAATTTAAACCTCTTTTTAGACATACATGTACTTGGTGAAATTATATACAGGTATATAAAGTAAACATACTTATTATATATGTATAACTACAAAACACATACAAAGAAAAGTTATCTTCCCCTTATAAAAGACATACCTCAGTGTAGTCAGAAACAAAGAATGAAGTTGTCCCATCATTCCTCACAAAGTGATCAGGAAACAGTTTCAGCCATGTGTCATCACCATAGAAAACAAGCTGTTTACCGGCTCTCTTCATTTGAGATACTAAGTTGTCCTCCTCCAGGGAACTAGAGTCAAAGTTGAGAACCACATCAATAAATCCAGGGATTGTTCCCGTGGTGATAGCCTGAAAAGGTGATATGTCATAAAAATGTTTTCAGAATTAGAACAGTTTACTGGTGAAACATCAAATTGACAGTAAACCACCAGGGGGATAAGGCTTGACCAGAGGGGATTAGTCCAGAGCTCTCAAAAGAGAAGTAAATTTAGACACAATGATCTGGCATTTCAGCAGAGGAGATCAGAGAATCAGGGAGGTCATTCCAACTTCTAATAGTCTGGGGGAAAAACTATGTAAATAGGCATTTGTACTCGCTGAAGGTATCTGAAATGCCAAGGAGTGTTGATTCTTTTGAGATATGGTATTTGGATATTTTTGCTCTCCCTTTTAGACCTTTGTAAAGCAATATAATTTTTTTATCATTCCTTCTTTTCTGCAACAATTCCCATTTTAGTTTTTTAAGGATGCCAGTCACACTACCTTTTTCATATGTATAATTCCTGGTTACAAACTTAGCTGCATGCTTTTGAACTTTATCCAAATCATCTATCTGACATTTATATATATATATATATATATATATATATATATATATATATATATATATATATATATATATATATATATATATATATATATATATATATATATATATATATATTTTTTTTATTCAGTTTTAAGTCCCTTTCAAGATTATTTCAGCTCATAAGAGACGGGTCAATCAGTAGGTGGGGCAAAAACGGGAGAACCCCGAGAAAAACCACCTGTCACACCCGCAAGCAGAACTTGGCTTGTCTCACATGTGGCCAGAGCGGGGCTTGAAACCACACCAGACACAGCGGTGAGATGATCTAGTGATTAAGAAACAGCGCTCTTAACCGCTCGGCCACGGGTTTCTCCGACATTAACAATGAGGGTCCCAGACTGAGCTACCATATTCAAGAATATGTCTACATTCTCTTACATCTTGGGAGTAAGAAAACAGATTTCGCCTAAAAAAAACAAGGGTCCTATTGCCCATCATGATAACATGTCCATGCAATGTATTATCCCCTTGAATCCCACTTACAAGGGTTGTCCCAAAAGTGTCGTTACACTCACGTGTTTTGTGACAACAACAGTAAGTCAGAGCTTACAACGCTTATGGTCACCAAGTACTATATCTTTGGAGTTTGGGGGTAAATTTTCGAACTGCTACGAGCATTTTTTAAAATGCAGTGGAGATTTGAACCCTTGTACCCCTACTGCAGTGGAGCAGGTCTAATGACGTTGCCGTTAATTGTGACTTTTTCTTAATATTTTGCCGTTTGGATTAATACACTACAAACATGAAATATATTTCATAAATAGATTTATATTTAGGTAAATGATACTGTAGCATATATTTGGAAATCTAAGTAAAATAGTTATTAGTAAATCGTCAAAATAATGCTAAAATGATCAGTCATGCAAAACAACTAAATGCGATCCACTGTTAACCATTTTACATGCTTCAGAAGGTCAAGTTATATCACTGTTAGCTGGAATATCTTTTTAAAAATAGGTGTTGTGTAATTGTATTGGAGCCCCCAACTAATATGAAGCTTAACTTTTGCTTGGTTTCAATTAAAGAATATATTTTAGATGTTCAAATATAACGAACCTGTATTTCTGCTCCGCATGTTTTTGCCGACGTCAAAATTTTGACTTTGAATCTTTATAAGTAAGCTTCTATATTTCTCCCAAACTATCAACTCGTTCTAAAATTTCATAACATTATCACTAAATGATACTCATAGAATGGTAGTTGGGCTGGTATAGTTTTCTAAATGATCACATTATATCTATGCTGATTTAGCAGATTGCGGAAAATGGAAGTTCTTGTATTATTTGACTTGCTCCGGTCATGCCTACTCATGGTTACCAAGGTAACTGTAGCAGTGAGGCCATTGAAGTGAGCGCCATGTTGTTTAGTAAAATAAGTTCCAATATGGCTAAGTATTCTGCATGAGTAACTTTGGTTGGTTCCTGCCATGTGTTGAGAATAAATTGTACGTGTAACGGGACTTTTGGGACAAGCCACGTATATGTAGCAAAACTGGGTTATGCAGGTGTATACCTACTTTTCTTATTTTGGCTCCCAAACATAGATTGTGGGTACTCGTAAGAACCGTCTCGTCATCGGAGGTGGTTCTAACGTGTACCCACAATCTTTTTTTTGAGTGAGAATAAGAAAAATATGAAAAAAATTCTACCAAACATTTTCATCTTTAACAACTTAAGAAAATTTCTGTATATTACAATACATGGGCACGTTTTCGTAATAAGTGCACACATTGCTGATGTGTCAGTATTCCGTTTTAAACATTTTTATAATAAGGATGTTCCCTGCCAATGAAAAAGTATTCAAACTTTTTTTCTAACCACTCTTTTTTCATTCCAAAATACACAAGACATTTGAAAACAAAATAAGTATAGGGTAGTGTGCATTTTTTCAAGCTACAGGCCTCTGAATGAGAGCTCTGAACACCATGTTTTAACTTTAGTAAATAGTTCTTTGAAACGTACCTTTCTTGAACAAAAATACACCTAGAATGCTTTCAAAAGTCATAATATTTACGTAATGCAGACTATTTTGGACCAAAAAGGCTAGAAAAATTTGCAACTTGAAGTGCATGACAAAATTTTACGAGTTGTTTTCCAACCCTACCCCCACATTTAAAAAGTCTGAAAAAATCAATGCATGTATTTTGAAATGTGCCAAACCCATATTTGTAGATTCAAACCTTTTCTTGTATTTTCACACAACATAGAACTTGGTAATATTGTTCGAATAAAAGAAAGAAATATATAGGGTAGTGTGCATATAAGAGGCAACAAACAACTTGAAAATCACTATTTTAAGCATTTTTTTGGCTGCTTTGTTTCCTAGAGCCCATTTCATGAAACCACCCAAAATGTTAAAACTAGCACACCAAAGACAGAAAGACTGACTTAGAATACCATGTACACGTATACTGCTGCTAAAATAAACATCAAACTAGGGCAATAATTTGAAGATATGTAATATTCAAGTTTAATCTACCCTACCCCCCTTAATTTTACTGACAACTAAAATTTTCTAAAAATTTGCAGAATATGGGGTGAAAAAATGAAGTTCCTTAGATTGACAATTTTCATCGCTCATTCAATGCATATCATTAATATGTATCCAAATATAAAACATTAGGAAAATATCTTCAACCCTTTACGAGATATTCAACAAAGGAAAAAACATCAAAAGAAATGTCAAATGTTAGCAGAGAACATCCTTAAACGTTGTACATGAACAACAGGAAAAACTAGAATTTGTTTTCTATGTGAAAACTGATGTCTCCCCCCTTTCTAAGTGCATGTCCAAAATATGCAAGCAAGAGTTATAGTTCTTGTGCATCACATATCCTGTCATTCTGTTTTATAAGTGTACCAAGTTTCATTGAAATATCTCTAACGGTTTTCAAGTAATAGAGGGGGCACAAAAGTCATAGCGTACACATCTCTTATAAATTTTTTGTGCATTTTTTCTTCACTGAACCATGAATCTGGCATATGGTTTCAACTATAAAACTGGGCAATAAAGTGTTCCTGATGCTGCAGCTCACTGCAGGGGGTGTGTAATTAGCTGATCATGTCAGATACAAAAATATTTTCATCAAGGTGCAAAATCGTTAATATTTCATGTAGAAAACGGATTAAAAATGCTATGTTATTCAAAAGATTCTGATTATTATGAAGTTTTACTTTGTTTTCGTCTAAAATGTACAATTAAATATTTTTGATTTTTATATAGATATATCAATTATCAACAGATAATTAATCACGAGATAACAATACGAAAATGTGCATAATGACCGCAGTAGCACTGGGGGAGTTAATTATTTTATTACCTTATAATTTGCACCATCTGTACCCGAGATACCTTTTATCTCAGGCAGAGTGAAAGGTATCTAGGGGTCCAAAACAATAAGACATGTGTACGCCATGTGTTTGGAAAATAATCAAAGGGAAATAACTCCAAAGATATGAAAGCAAGAGTAATGATTCTTGTGCATCATGCTTTATAAGTGTACCATGTTTCATTGAAAAATCTCTAATGGTTTTTGAGTTATAGAGCAGACACGAAATTGAATGAAAAATAATCAAAGGGAAATAACTCCAAAGATATGCAAGCAAGAGTTATGGTTCTTTAGCATGACACATCATCTCATCGTGCTTTATAAGTGTACCAAGTTTCATTGAAATATTTCTTCTGGTTTTCAAGTTATAGAGTGGACATGAAATTGTATGGAAAAATAATCAAAGGGAAATAACTCCAAAGATATGAAAGCAAGAGTTATAATTCTTGTGCATGACACATCGTCTCATCATGCTTTATAAGTGTACCAAGTTTCACTGAAATTTCTCTTACGGTTTTCAAGTTATAGGGTGGACACGAAATTGTATGGAAAATAATCAAAGGGAAATTACTCCAAAGATATGCAAGCAAGAGTTATGGTTCTTTAGCAAGACATGTAATCTCATCATGCTTTATAAGTGTACCAAGTTTCATTGAAATAACTCTTACGATTTTCGAGTTATAAAGCGGACACGAAATTGTATGGAAAATAATCAAAGGGAAATAACTCATAAAATACTCAAGCCAGAGTTATGGTTCTTGTGCATGACACATCGTCTGATCATGCTCAATAAGTGTACCAAGTTTTATTGAAAAATCTTAAACGGTTTTCAAGTTATACAGCGGACACGAAATTGTATCGAAAATAATCAAAGGGAAATAACTCTAAAAATACTCAAGCCAGAGTTATGGTTCTTGTGCATGACACATCGTCTAGTCGTGGTCTACAAGTGTACTAAGTTTCATTGAAAACGATTTGTGACTGACAGACGGACGGACAGACAGACAGACGGACGGACAGACGCACGGGGAAAAACAATATGTCTCCCGACCCTGTCGGGGGGAGACATAAATATGAACTTTACATGTATATGCTACAACTTTTGAAATATGTACTGAATCCAAGATGTGATTCAGCATTTCATCAGATGCCAAGTCAAATTCTAATGTTGATTCACTTTACTGTTTACCTGCAATCTTTACGACATGCCCATTTACAAAATGTTGTTAAGTTTTCAGTCATGGCAGCAAGGAGCCCACACTTCTTATCCAGTATTATTATAACCAGTACTATCAGAACATAAAATATGTCTAGGACAAGAACAACACAACGTGACTTATGTGTTTTTAAATCATGATCTCTAGATTTGCAGTGGCAGATTTAGAGGGGGAGGGGTTATGCCAGGGTTCGCTCCAGCCCCCCTCTGGAATTACATTTAATTTATTTCATTTGCATGGAGGAATTCATGAAAAATCAGCTAAAATGTAGAAATCAAACCCCCTTTAGAGGATCAGAACCCTCCCCTCTTCTAGAAATCCTGGATCCACCCCTGATCTGGTTTGATTCTCTCTTTGATTCTTAGCCACCATGCCCAGCCCCTCAGCAAATAGAATGTAGTGCTGTACTTATGGGGCTTTAGAGTTTAGTAGATTCACTACAATATTTACTCTACCTTTATTCGAGGCAGTGTCACAGTCGGTGGGTGAGCCTTCACATCAAACACAATACCTCTGCCATCTCTTATCATTTCTGACACATGGGGCATGCTGTTATTCTGGCCATTAAGAATAAAGTCAGCCCTCAAGGCATCAATCAAAACTATCACAAGCTTGTCAAACAGAGTGGGTGGGGTTGACAAAATCTTGCCACTGAGTGTGAAATTTCGCAGTTCTGCATGACCTGGTATGCTGGTTTTCACGGGAAAGAAACCATTAAGATAAACAGCCAGACAAAAGACAGGGATAACTATGAAAATGCAAATAACAGCCTTCTGATACATGTCAGTTGTGTTGCAAAGTGAAAGTAGAAACCGGAAGTAAACAAATCGATTTTTCTGGCTTCCGGCTGATCGGAAAAGCGTTCGAGTCATTTCGGTCCGTATACCTCGGATTTTAAAAGTTGTAACACCCTGACCGTTTTGTCAGTGTACATACCTACCTTCCGACCGACCAGCCGACCGACTGACCTCCCTATCTATCGCAAATACGAGGTATGGCAGGAAAGTTCGTAGACACTTCAGCTATCAGAAAAAGTAACGCGTTGTTGAAGAAGCGTTTAGCATAATTTCAAACAGCAATATCTTATGAGTATATTTCAGAATCTTTGACCAATTTGAAGTAATAACACGCTTGGTATGGCTACTTTTCTGCTTGAGGGTAGGGCCGTGCGGGGCAGGTGTCAAAACGTGATAAAATCTGACGATTTTCACATTCAGTTTTTGCTTATGAAGCGGCACGGAAGTGTGCTGTAACGTTAAAATATTTTGATCCTGAAACAATGTTCAATCAACAACGTTTTCTGAATGTTTGGGCCTTGGCGGCAGTACAGTTTGATATAGATCTGTGAATAAAATATCAGATGCAGTCCGAAAAAATTGTTTGAAAAAATGGCGTAATTTTGACGTCGGAGAACAGTCGATAACCTTAAAATTGTGTGTTTTTGTTATGGAAATGGCCAACAAACACGATGGAAATGATATAAACAACAACATAAAAGCTATCAGCTTGTCTGCCACTAGTTTACAAGTGGCAGAGTTGATTTTTGGATGCTCGATAGATCATCTAAGATGATAAACGGCGGCGGAAGGACACTCGTCTTACATTCTCGGCGAATGAAAACGGTTTCATATGTTCAACCGGTCATCAGAAAACCTGAGGACAGTTGGCACAGATCTGCATTTGACAGCTGGATACACAAAATAAAATTGTACCGATATCCAAGGACCCTATGTGGAATAACTCTGAAACATCGGTTAAACTTGTTACAAATATATAAAGCACTGACAGCAATAAACTTCAAGTAACGTCACTGAGACGTTGACCCTTGCCCCGCTCCCGGTTAGGGAGGTGCACATAAAAGGCTGTAGAAGATGTCGTGTTGGCCAGATTTTCATAAAATTTCGTCTATTTGCTCATGAAATATTTTTGCAAATCCAGATATATTCATTTTGTCTGATTTTCTTTTCCTGTAGAAAATACTAATGGTGTCTACGAACTTTCCTGCCATACCTCGTAGGAAGACCCAAGATAACGCCAAGGACCTTCCGGTAAAGGGTGTAGCTCTAGCAGAGGAAAAGTCATCAAAATATCTGGGGTTCAGTCTAGCCTGTCATGGAATGACCGTATTGACAGAATAAACAAGAAGTCAAACAGTATGCTAGATTTCCTTAGCCGCAACTTACAACAAGCAGGCGAAGAAACCAAAGCCCAAGCGTACTTCACGTTCGTTCTGCTGCACAATCTGGAATCCTCACCTTAAGGAACGAGTGAAACAGATTGAGATGGTCCAGCGCAGGTCTGCACGATTTGTAACCAGCAGATACAGAAACACCAGCAGCGTCACCGAAATGTTAGAATACATCGGCTGGAATCGAGTCACATGAGACAAGACGGAGCAAACTGCAGCTGATTGTGCTTTACAAGATCGTGCATGGACTAATATAGCTAGAGCAGCACATAAATATAAGTACCGGAAGTACTCTACATCTTCTGACTGCTTCAAATACGTACAGCTTCTTCCCAAGGACAATACCACTTTGGAACAGATTACCAGCAACCGCAGCTGGCACCCCCCTTGGCATCATTCAAGAGGGAGCTATCCACCATAACCATCTAATGGGGATCACTCTCCCAGCCATAAAGAGTGATGAGCTGTGTCGTCGGATCTGGCACCCAGGTTTGGCGGATTGGTCTCAAAGTGGCTGGGATCAACTTTTCTTTTATTTCTTTCTTTTATCTATATCGCATTCTTAAAACTTGTTATTCAGTCTAATCTAATTCTTCTATCTTTCCTATTTTCTCTTTCAGTTTCATTCTTGCGCACCACTAAAGAATTATCAAGTGTGACAGATAAGTGTAACAATGTAGATGTAGATTTGCCTAGCTGGGGAGAATGGTCAAATAAAGAAGGAAACTCTTGATATTTGGTAGAGAGATCTGAAATTCCAAAAGGGAGATTTGCTCAAATCTGAAATGCCAAATAGGGAGCTACCTCTTATGCACTATATATATAATCCATGAGGTCATCCATCTACCCGACTACTAGTATTTTCCTACCCTTCCACCTACTTACCTATCTACCTTACCTTACCTGCCTTGCTATCTACCCACCCAGCATTTGAAAAGAATTGTAACTTTGTTATCCCAATGGAACAGTCAGACTAGTAGACTCGTGGAACTTTCTGTCTTTTAAGTGAATGATGCAGTTCAGTAGTATGTCAGTAGGCCAAGCATTTGAAGACTTTATTGCTTAATTTTAATGTTTATTAATGTATGGTGCATCTAATTTGGCACTGTATGTTCATTTATTTCCTCAAGTCTTGGTCTTTATAGGCGTTAAAACGAAACTTTATGATTAATGGCAAATTAATTAATTATATAATTTAGTCGACAGACTTTAAAAGTTAAAATGCAATTGATGCTGAATAGAATAGCAAAGAAGTTTCCTCAGTTCCCACATTTTGAATTAAAAACTGTGAAAATAAATCAGAGAGTTCTATATTGGAGGAGGACAGCAATCTTCACACGAATGTCAGTCTCTCCTGACCATCCTTAAGATGAACACAGAGATCATGACTATTGTCATAGTGCACTATATTTAAACAACGCATTACTACGCACATAGCACTTTGTGGCACACTGACATTTACTAAATTATGCAATAAGGAAATATTTCTTAAGGCTATGATACCTGAAAAATGCCCATGTGGACCAGTTCTCGTGAGCAATGTGCAACGTTTCAGTTTTATTAACCAAAGGGTATACGAGTCGTTGAAGAGCAAGAATGCCGGATGCGTCTCTTTCACTGACTCACAAAAGCGATCTACAAAAAGGTACAAGTAGGCAAAGATCAGGAAAAGGCGCAATCAGAAAAAGATTCCCACTCCAAAAACCGAGGTGGGAAAAAACCAAACTAACAATCAGGCACTTATACCATGAAACATATCGTAAGCCGAATGAGCAGCTATTTTCCCAATAGGTGGCCACTCAGTTACCTTAACTTAATTAAAAATATGAAAACATACATAAGGCGCCAACAGCACAAAAAAAAAAAAATAAACACCAAGACATAAAACAAAAAGAACCACCACAGAAGTATCGCCTTGGAACGATCAGAAGCATCAATCTTGATACAAAATACGACATACGAGTCATTGCGTTCGTCCATGTACTACAGATGGCGCAACTTGATTGTCTAGTGTGTTAAAGAGTAAATAAATGAACGTCTATGACATTGGGACGGAATATGTTCTCGATGTATTCTCTTTGCTAAAGCTGAATTAACCCTCCGATGTCATGTGCCGTTGGTATCAACGCAAGGTTACACCAAAAGCCTCACTACATTGCCATCGAAAATCATTCGAGGCTGTTTGGTTTCTACTGCGTGGACCACCATGCAGGCGTGATGGTATTTGCCTGTCATATCTCTACAAAATCCGGGATCTTATAAAAACAATATGCCACATACATGTATGCAGCAGAATCAGGTGTGGAGGGCAAGTATTTTATATGGACTTTTTCAGGGTTTGCCTCACTCAGATAGGAACAAATTCCTTGATATTTCCCTGACATTTCCCTGATTGAAATTCAGTATTCCCAGATATCAGTTTTCTTTGCACTCGGTCTCAATGTCAGTCTAATAAGACATTTCAAAGAACTTCAAGAATCATCCATAACTCCAACACAGCAAGCAAACTTCATTCTATATAAAATACACTTCTGGATACTTTCTGGTTTATTACTGCTCCTAAAATTGATGGGATGATGACGATTCACATGAGTAATTGAACATGAATCTGGTATTTTCCCTGACACTACACTTACATTTACCAACAATTCTAAATTTCCCTGACAGGTTGCGAAATTCTCTGACAATGAAAAAAAAAAAAAAAAAACAAAACAAAACAAAACAAAAAAAAAAAAAAAAAAAAAAAAAAAACTAATATATATCTGACTTTTTCCTGACGCGTGAAAACCGTGTTGTTTTTTTTTTTTTCGTTTGGGTGGGAGAGTGGGGAAGTGGTGGAAATGTCTTTACTTGGTAACCCCGCACATGTTCTGTTCGGTAGACAAATCAATTAGTCTTTTTTCCCCTTTTTTTACATGTACTTTTTTCTTTTCGCCTTTGAGACACAATGTTAAGTAGTAATACTAGATCTAGACTAGCTACTAGTCTGATAAATGATTTTATCCCCTTTTTGTAATAATTTCAATTGTCCTTTCTTGATAAATAAAATACCAGATTTTACTGTTGTACATCTTTCGATAGAGGGGTACACTAACCAATTCATATACATTTTGGTTTTAAAGGATTTCAAACTTTTGTAGACATGTCCGATTTAATGCCTAGTGGCTAGGCTATGCTAGATCACATTAAAGCGTTAATCAGCTTTACACATCAAAATGCGTAACGTGACCTGACACCAGTCTTTGACAGATATTGTTTTAATTACTACAATTAAGATGCATTATTAATTCATTCCTCCACTAAATATCATGTTTGAGACAGGTACAATATGGCGTGATCTTTGTTTTTTTTTTCATTGACTGTACGAAGTAATAAAGGCTAGTGAATCAGAATGCTATTAAAGTTTGAAAATAATGTGACACGTATTTCCGTCTTCCAGCCAGAAACATTAGCGGCCCATTAAGTTTTTATCAAAACCGTTTTAGAATCCACAATTGTTACACAATATCCTTTCAATGCCATTTCTCCAGATCTTGTGCAGCCTAGCGCTGTTTTCAAGACTCTATCCAATACTCCATTGGTATGTTGAAATCCTTCAGTGAAGCTAATAAAGTCACGTTCTTGTAGCTTTTCTCTCGGCTACGCTGAGAGAGCGTTCTCATCTGTCGCCGTCTTTCTTTGGAAGTCAGTCAATCTAAGCTTTACTTGGCCATAGGTATACTTTGCATTCCTGTGATCGCCAGGACATCTGTGTGTGAATTTTTGTATTGACTCAAGCAGCTTGAATGGAATTGATTGAGTCAATATGCATGAAGTTGATATACTCTCCGTTGGCACTAGCACAGCCTTGCAGAAAGGTAAAAGTAGACAATGGTCGGGAAACGACGCAATCAGAAAGAAATTCCCACTAAACAAAAAAAAAAAAAAAAAAAAAAAAAAAAAAAAAAAAACGATGATAATCATGTTCGTATAATAAGAACACATATCGTAAGCCGAGTGAGCAGCTATTTCCCAGTAGGCGGCCACTCAGTTACAATATGAAGACGTACATAAGGTGCAAACAGCACAAAAGTTTAATACCAAAGCATAAAACAATCAGAACCACAACAAGTATCGCATTGGAACGATCAGTAATGTAAATTACTGGTTTGGGGTGGGGGAGGGGGCTTAAACCGGTTTACAGGTACCTAACCTCACCCTCTGCTTCTGCAGTGGTTCACAACATTTGGTTAGTTGTTCGGTCCTCGTGGTGAATCTTGTATCTTGGTGTCATGGTTGATTTAAGCCGCGACGCGAGAAAACCGGTCTTCGGGGTTTCCGACCAGGTCCGAAACAAACCGACCTGTATAGTCACAGAAGCAGGCTAGAGGCTCGAAATTTTGGCTATAAGTAGTAGAGGAATTGTACTATCCGAGTAGCGAAAACAAAGGCGCTGATCAGCTTCGCAGTTACTGCGAAGCTGATCTGCGCCTTTGTTTTCGCATAGGCAAAAGTCCGGTTTTCTCACGACGCGGCTCATTTAATTCCACACCCAGACATTTAGACGAAATCTTCTAAATGTCACATTGGTTTTTGCAGTTCTGGCACCGACCTCATCACTGCTCTGGACAGAGTGCTTCCCAGGTAGGTGAGTGATACATAGGTCTACACTCAGTTCTCGGCATTTCACTTGAAGTTGTCTTGCTTCGAAGATCATATGTCCACTGTCCACCTGTCTTTCCTGAGTCCACACTGACTTTCTGTCTGGTCAAGATGAAAACAGGATTTTATTCCGGCATCGTTCTAGAGATTGATTAGAAAGAAACACCCCTGTAATCGCCGCATACTTGAGGATTGCCTTCCTGTTTGTAAATGGATAGTTTCTTAAATAGCCTACTTCATCCACATACAGTGAAACTGCCATGAGTAGGCTCTAGTCGATTAACCTCAGCAGGAATTGAATCTGCATATACAGCCTTGACAGATGACAGTTGTTGAATTGCTTTTCTTGGTTCCATGACGTTTGGAAATTCATCAAACGGAATGTTATGCACTAGTATGTTGATGCTGGAACTTATACCATACTATCTCCCTTTCAACCTTTTCACTGCTTCCAAAGGATCTAACTTTTATCTCTTGTTATTACTGCAGCTTGTGTTGTATCGTGTGGCAGCCCTACAAAGTTTCCACGTTTATCATCCATAGTGCAGTTTACATTTCTTTCGGTCCTTTGAGACCATTAAGGATATTCAGAGTTTAATGAGCGTACATGACCGTCTTCTAAATAATGTTTTATCTATTTGTCTTTGATTTGGCTTCCCTTGTTTAAATTGCAGTATATTTATCTAGCAATCGTTGCCGGTTTATAAAAGGTAAAGGATGAGGTTCATTACCCGAAATTGCGCAATATAGCTCATATTATCTCCCTTTGAATGTTTTCACTGCTTCCAAAGGATCTAACTTTTATATTTTATTCGAATGACAATTGAGCACTCTGTAGACTGGCTACAGTCTGAAACATGTTATGCTTGAACATATATAATTTATGATACATGTTCATCTCTGTGTATAAAAACAGAGCCATCAGAATAAGACAAGCTTCAAATAAGACCAAGACTCATTGATGAGAAAAACATGTTTTAAAACTGGAGCCAGTCTAAACACTCTATTGAAGTGTTCCGCCTTTCCAAGATAGCATCATTGTCTGTGAGAAAAGTGCTCCCATCTGAATTGAGCAATGTGGTGGCTCCAGAACCCTTTGAGTCATAGATAGTTTTCAGTGCATCATGAAAGTTCTTCGTGTCCTTTTCTATAAAAATACTGTGTTTCTGATGGTTTCTTTTTCAGTCAGGTGTCAGGCATGTCCCTGAGGTGGGTATAAACTGTACATAGCCTTCTTGGGTACTGAGCTATTATTATCTTGATGCACCTTGTACAGCCCTTAATTTCTTCATCATTCTTGTCATACTAGACTAGCTACTAGTCTGTAAAACATATTAATGTCATAAGATTATTGTTTTTTCATTTTTATTATTTTCTCTATATTGAAATTTCTCGAGTCTCTAAGCTAGTCTATCAATGAATTTTTCTTCAATCGTCTTGGCTGAGTTTTACAGACTAGTAAAAAGCAAAATCCCTCTGAGAAATGATTGACAGTAAATGGCTATCAAATTGACCGTCTCTAATTCCTTGATGGAGATTAGCACCAGTGTTTATTTGTATTTCAGTAGGTTGATGGTTTTACAGCCTTGAATGTTTCTATGATGAAATGAATTGAGCATTCAGAAACCAATCTGGCCTCATGAAACAATGAATGAGATTTTTTTTTTTTACTTTTTACTTATTGTTTTCCCAAAATACTTTGCACTTTTTAACATACACTGATATTGATGCAACTTTGAACTTAGTTATTGTCAGAGAACAGCAACAACACCAATAATTATAATATCTATTATTAATGATAATATCTTTACTTTAGCATTAATGCCAGTCTTACATAAGGTCCTCGTGTTAATACAGACATTTGCATTGTTATACCAGACTTTTTATTTGTTTGTTTTGTTTGAGTTGTGGTTTAGCGTACCAGTCAACAGCAATGGTCATGTCGGGACATTGCCTCTATTTTGTGGGGCTTGTACCTAAAATTGGACGTCATGACATCCAAAAAATGTTTCAAATATAACCACCAAACTAAGCCAATAAGGCTAGGAGGAGTTGCGCACACAAGGTACCCTCTATCCATTCACTAAAGTGCCCGAAAAAACGACTAAGTTCAAATTGTGAAAAAAATGACAAAAAATAAACCAAGGATTATATCCAAACCACATGCATATCTTCAGACCATGCCCATAACACATGTAAAGTTTTAAATGAATTGGCATGAAACTGTAGGCGGAGTTGCGCTCACAAGGTACCCACTGCCCATTCATTTTCATTGTGAAAATGCCCCCCCCCCCTCCAAAAAAAATGGCTAAGTTCAAATTGCGGAAAAAAAATGACAAAAATTAATCTGAGCCACCTCGTGGGAAAACCAAAAATGTGGTTTCCGAACAGGTCCGACACAAACCGACCTGTACAGTCACAGAAGCAGGCTAGAAGCTTGAAATTTCGGATTAAAGAAGAAGAGACATTGTACTATCCGTGTAGCGAAAGCAAAGGCGCTGATCAGCTTCGCAGCTAATGCGAAGCTGATCTGCGTCTTTGTTTTTGCCAATGCAAATTTTTGGTTTTCTCACGCGGTGTTTTCTTGGGTATGCTCAGACCTGGGCAGGTTGAGACTTGAGCGGTTCACCAATAATCAGATGGACATTTTGTAGTGTGGAAGCTTCACCTAGAGGCACAAGCAGCCCATCCATTTCATTAGGGCCCAAAGGGCAGGGGCCAAAACGTTTTAAACATTGTAACTTGTTATGCATGTAACAGCTATATCACAGTAAGCAAATGCAAAATGCTGCATTGGTTTGGCCCTGAAAATAGCTTTTTGATGATCAATTTTTAAAAGAAATATGCACTAAGTATTGGTAATTGCCTAGAAACTGAGTTATTTGTATAACTGACCTCAGGCTGCTCAGCTGATGACAGTGGGTATGAAGCATCACATCAAACCAGAAAGACAGACAGACTGCAGACAGACAGACAGACAGAGTACACCCTCACTGATCAGCAGCATAATAAAGCATAACTTTGTATCGTGTATACTCTTCTTATTTGTTTGCCTAAATCAATAAACCGTAAAAATTCCTGGATGCACTGCTTCTCCAATGTTCTACAAATTGCTGGCACTTTTGTAACTTGCATAATGACAAAGGTCAAACTCACTTTACAATTCTTCATGTGGAATATTCAAGATGTAATTCTTATCAGGTGCAATCTGTCTAAATACAGGGTCATAAACCTTTGAATACCACTAAGCACTTTGCTATTAAGATTCTGACATTGATAAATGTGCCCTACGATTTCTGAGGCTGCTGATTTCGGATTTTACAAGGCTTAGAAATCGAGCCCCATCTATAGACTAGACTAGCCACAGAGATTGTTAAAAAATGAAAATTACGAAAGGCGTTTTTCTTTATTTCTAAGCCTTGGGCAAGGCTATTGTCATACCAGTTTGTATGTTTGCGAGATGGATGTACTACAGATGAACAGGAATGAGGAACTTGATGTACCGCTCCACGGAAGATTGTCCGGTTTTCTTCTGGGTCATCGGAGCTGAGATTGATTGCACCAACTTGATAACAGATTTATCACCAGTGATCACGTTTATATCATTCATCAGGAAAACATGTCCGTGCAATGAATACCCCCTTAAACCCCACTTTTATATAGAAAAACTGGGGTATGCGGGGGTATACCTATTTTTCTTATTTTTGCTCCAAAACATAGATTGTGGGTACTCGTTAGAACCGCCTCGCCGAGGCGGTTCTAACGTGTACCCACAATCTATGTTTTGAGCAAAAATAAGAAAAATATCAAAATTTTTCCAGTGATTTTTTTTTCATTTTTTACAACCAAAAATTTTCTGTATATTGCATGGGCATGTTTTCGTAATGTAAGAAAGCATGTTTCATGCTGTCTTGATTCAGCGTTGAGGCTAGTGAGTATTCGTGTTTCTAGCCTTGATGTGGCTTCGCAGGCTGGATTCTACGGCTGAGTTTGCTGACAACCAGTCTGTGATTTGTCCAGCAGTCTGCCCCACGCATAGACTGTGTCATTCTGACACCCTGTCTATCTGTTTCAACACTATGACGTCTATCAGTTGCCAGTATTTGAATCGGGGATGCATCTTAGGTGGTCTTTTAAGTTGTCAGATCTACGATTTGCGGTGCTGCGCATTTGAAGCTCAATCAACTGCATATATTCTTGAAGAAAGCAATAAGTGTATTCAAATCATGATAGATGAACTTATAATATGATCAAGTATAGTGATGAATACTGGAGCTGCAAGAAGACTAATAATAAGCAGATATTACCACATCAGTTATCATTCAAGAATATCAATTACCGATATAGACAAATGCGATGACAATAATTAGTAAAATTAAGTTGATACGTCAGGTAGGTTTAAATATGATGAATAGCCATAAATTGCAGTTAGTTGTTAAGAAATAAAGAAAAAAAAGTGTTAAATGCGCGAAGAGAGAGAGAGAGACAATACCTCGGAGAATATCAATGTCTTCTTAAAGCAAACTTCAAAAGCAAAGAAATCGTCCAACATACAAATTGCTTTGCATAATATACCATTGAAATGTAATCGATTACAACAGATTACTTCATGGTTTGAATGCAGATGCTTGAATTATAATTACATGCACTATTGTAATCAGATAAATTACCATTGTAACCAGATTACTTTTGGTTACTCTGAGTGTAATCATATTACTTCGATTACTGTATTATATTTAAGTTAAAATTATTTGTTGAGCAGAGGTTTTGACAGCGCTTAACTTGCTTTATCGGCGTCATTGCATATGATCATTCACATGAGAAAACCAACAATTTGGTTTTCCGACAAGGTCCCACACAAACTTGCCTGTACAGCCACAGAAGCAAGCTATAAGCCGAAATTTCCGAATTTAAGAGAAGACGGTGGATTGTTCTATCTGTGTAGCGAAAGCAAAGTCGCTGTTCAGTTGTGCAGTTACTGGACAGCTGATCTGCGCATTTGTTTTCACCTATGCATGCTGTTGGTATTCTCATGCAAGGGCTCATATAAGAATTACCAATTTCTTGCCATGCTCTCCAATTCACATTCATTTTTCCGCATAGGGCTAGTCATAAAATTCTATTAAATGTATTAATCAGATGTAATCAGACTGTAATTCACTAGTTATTTGTAACCACGGCCCATAGTCCTGAGGAGGCGGAGATTTTACACTTGATTTATCCCCTCAGTGCCGGGTGCTGCTGCCCGGGTTTGCTAAATATCTGCAAAAAAAAAAAAAAAAAAAAAAAAAAAAAAAAAAAAAAAAAAAAAAAAAACAGTGCAATGAAACATAGCAGACTGCGCGGAAATAAGCAGGGTTTTTACGAAATGGATGTCCACGTAGTGCAGAGTTTTAGCTGTGGGTGAAAAGTCAAAGTCTCCGCTATACCCCGGGGATGAGGGACCGTGGTTACAAATGACTAGTGCATAATCGAATTTTTCAATTGTAATTGATTAAATAACAGGTAATCAGAAAATGCATTATTACTGATTACAACCGATTACTTCAAATTGAAGGTAGAACTAAATATTATTGTGTGGGTTAACCACAATTTGTCAGCCAGACTCTGATGCTTTATTTGTCCTTATTTTAAACTTGGTCGGGCCATAAATGAGTTTATTAACATTTTAAGATGTTTTATGTCACAATGTCTAGTTGTACATAAACATGACATAAGAATGTTGTTTTTAAAGTTGACAAAGTGAATCATGATTTACGTTCGGAGGCTGGGAGGCACACTAACTGTTTCAATTATTTGACAATTTAAATGACAAATCCAAAAGAAAACGAAACGTTTATTACATAACTTGTTTTCGTTTCCTTTTCACAATTGTTTGTTTTCTGACATTTTTTCTGCCTCTTTCTATTGCAAAATCAGACATTCGTGCAGTGCTGAACAAATAGACAAATAGAAAGTGCAGACGATTGCAGGAAAAATGTTGACTCGTACTCGGAGCACGTATTACGTAAGGCAGAAGAGGTTTTCATGTGCCCCTAAAATAAGTAATGGCTTGTCACACAGAAAGTCAGGTGGCAGCTTCATCACCTAGTCTAGTAGCATTTGAAATAAGACCATGCTTAAAACAGATTTTAAACAAGAGATAAATGCCAAAATGATGATATACGCATATCCTAACCCGGTTGATAAAAAGCACCAGACAGCGTGGGTTCTTTATTTACCATATTTGAGTGGCATCACGAGAAAGCGTTTATGATGGTTGTTACAAAGTTCGCTATGCAGTCACAAAATGCGGCTGGCGACTGGAAAATTAAATAGGAAGGCACTATGATATCCTTAGCCCTTTGTGGCATAGCAGTGAGGTTAATAATGACTTTGCGGTTACTGATCTAAGCCATTGTTTTCGAATACAAGCAACATCAGTTTTCATCATGCGACTCATTAAATATTTCTTTCACGTTTCTTACATTCAAATCAACCGAGCTTGCGCCGCTCCGGCTTTTTACGTTAGACTAAAAGCGCAAAGGTAGGCTGAAATGACGTCACTCTATGGATTACTCCCGAACCGAATAGAAGTATTTCAGAATTAAATTGTTTTGCTAGCAGTTCTCTTAGAGGAATTGTAAGATTCGTACGTAAGCTATTGGTCTATTATATAGCATATAGCTATTGCGTCATAAATAAATAAATAAATAAATAAATAAATAAATAAATAAATAAATAAATAAATAAATAAATAAATATATGTGGTTACAAATAAATGACTTAATGTATAGTATTTTCTTGCACAAAAATAGTACGTATTAGGCAGCAATCAGACGAGCAGGATGATATGCACATCAAACGTGGTATTCAAAATGCCGAAAAGCTTGTTGCGCGGCGCAGTTTTGTTCGGCATCAAAACATTTATCTAAAGATGAAAACCTTGCACGAAAATGAGGAACAGATACATGATAAAATCTCAATTTCTTCAACGAACCACGTGATCCATTCTTAGGTTATGAAAACGGGTAAACTCTTTGTCTCTGGTGAGGCCCACCGGGATAGGAGGTTGCTCTTGAACCGAACCAGGTATTTCTTGTCCAATCACATCAGTCTATATGGGAGGATTATGAGGATTTTGGCCACGTAAAATCGATTAAAATCCTCCAGTAACTTTACTGACCGTTCAACTTGAATTTATCTTTTCTGTTTATTCTCTCTACCTCTCTGTTGTACTCGTTACTTTTGTATTTGGTTAAAGCTAGCCTTGTTGGGAATGAGCAGGTCATCTTGCTCTTCATGCTCTTCATGCCTATTGTAACATCTTTGTGATGTTTTGTGTCGTACTTTCTTTCCTACCTGGTATCTGTGTATGGTTTTAAATCTGATTGCACAATCTCTGATCGTCTCTGTGCCTTCTTCTGAGCGTTCGTCTCTCAGTAATGAGAAAGACCATCATTATTTCTTGATTATTTAGATTGTTCACGAGTGTTGATGAGTTCTTTGATGGCTGACGCACATTGCGTTGTGATTACCGCATAGCTGCGAATGTAATGTCATTTGACTGGACTCTAGTTGTTAAGACGCCCGAAAAAAAATGTCTGCACATCCAATACAATGACATGTCAGCCTCGTTCATACCCTATTCATGAGGCGTTCTTTCATGCTCATTCATATATTTTGATGTATGAATATACAATATACCTTTATCACAATTACCGTAGAATACAACTTCTTCATCACCCATTTCGACATCTGACGCCATTTTATCTGTCCACTCGAAAGCGACGCATTCACATGACGTCAAAATCTTGAAGTGCGTCTACCAACAACGTGACGGTCACGTTCTCCCTACTCGAGTAAACTCAGTAGGAAAACTCTCGAAGCCCTGTCATGGCCGTGTTTGGCATGGAATATAGGAAAAGGCTTGCACTGTCATGTTCACTACTGCTGTTTCATTTCATTAACTAGTACCACATGCTATCATGTGGGCGGATGGGGCTGGTTAGCATTAGGCGCAAACTAACCTAGGAGTTTGCTAGATCTTTACACAAAATCCCGTAGTTGGAAGGGGACGAGTGAGGTATATGCTGCGCACCTCTTCCTCTCTATAATCAAACATAGCTTATGTCATCTTATTTCTTAACGAACAAGCACATGCTCACACAACAATTTCATTACACATGCACCCACATACCTACAAAAGCCCTGTGGCGATAGACGAGTGGCGAAGCAGCAGGTATAGGACGACTGCTCTCGCATGCATATACGAGGGTTGGCAGCACCACAACCTTGTGTACTTTCAGCTTGGTGTCAAGCTTGGTTACATTTTATTATTATGATCCCATGTGTACTGCTCTGGAGAGAGTGCTTCCCATGAAGGTTAATTTCTCATCAACTTCCAGATTTTACCCATTCACAATAGTTGGTTCACTGTACGGCTTTTCAGGTGCTGACTGTTCTACATCCTCTGTCTTTGTGTTTGCTTGTTTGTTTAAATTGATGCTTAACGCCCCAGTCAACAGCTATGGTCATAACGGGACGTTGCCTCCATTTCATGGGACTTACCCAAAAATAGAATGTCATGACACCTAAAACGTGCTCAAACTAAGCCAATCAGCCTTATATATGGAATTATGGATGGTTTGACTTGAACCGCTTTTCCTGTGCAGGCTCAGATTTATCTTTTTGTGCTGCTTGCAAGGTCATAGTTGTCACATGATTGTGAAACTTTATCTATTCTTATGCATCTCTGCCTCTGAGTGGTATTCATAGCCATGCTATCTGCATAGAGGAGCTCATCTAGCACATCTATAAGCACCTAAGTTTTGACTTGCAACTTTCTTTGTTTGGATAGCTTGCCATCATAGCGGCACATGATTGGAAAAACTAGTATCAAGATCCTACAAAGCATCAATGAGCATGTCAGAAAACATCATGCTCAACTGTTTTGGTGCGTCACAAAGTCCTGTTTGACCCCGTTTGTTACATAAAGTTCCATCATTCTGAATATGAGCCTGCATGCCATCACGAAATGGCCGCACCATTGTCATTAAATCTGGGTTTAATCTGGACAGCCAAACTGCCATGATTTTCGGGAGACCATCACGATTTCAAGACAGACTGCATCGAAAGCATCTTAATGTCGACAATGTCATGTATAGGTTCACATTATGTTCTTGGCATTTCTGTATTGAAGTTGTCTTGCTGTGAAAATCGTTTAAATTTTCCTTCAGTCTTTCCTGAATCAAAATTGACTTTCTGTGAAAAAGTCCTATCTGTCCAAAGATGAATATTCAGGCGTTTCTACCGGAATGAGGAATTTTTGCTAATATCTTTCCGGCAGTTGCAAAGATGGGGGTATCTGCGAGTGTCACAGACTTGATGATTTTCTTTTCGTTTGTATAGGCGGATTATGGATGCATCCTTAAATTCTTGTTGGATAGTTTCCTTTCTCCATATACAGTGAAACAATTCTGGCAGTTTCTTTGACAAGGGTGGTCCACCAGCTTCATAGACATCGGCAAGAATTGTGTACTTTTTGTTGAACTGCTTTTCTTGTTTCCATGACAGTTTGAAAAATCGATAGCATACGTCATGCGATTGAGCACAATTAATTATTGAAGTGTTTTGTCCACCTTTCTAAAATAGCACCTTGATCGAGTGCTTACATTTTCACTAAGCAATGTGGTGGCTCAAGAACCTTTAGACCGTCAACGGTTTTCAGTACATCATGAAATTGATTCATGTCCTTTCTGTCAGCCAAAGACTGAATTGCTTCTGCTTTCTTGTTCAGTCAGGAGTCTTGCATATCCCTAAGCTTGGTCTGAGCTGTCTAGCAGTCTGCGGCCACACACAGCCTTTGTCACTCTGACACCTTGTCTGTTCTCCGTACTATAAAATAGACATGAGATGCAGTGTTTGGATCGGGGATGCATCCAGGATGTGTTAATTCGATTAGGTAAAAGGAAGACTGTGTTGGTGATTAATATATCGTGTCCAGCACACTTTGTTAGAAGCAAAGGATCACTGCTATGGCACTTTTCAACGACTAATCATAATGTACCTGTAACTCCTTCTCATGACTGGTGGTCTGTAATAACTCATTAAAGTCGTCAAGATGTGTAAAGATAAAACTGAGATCCTTTAAGAGCAGTGAACATATTAATGAGAAATGGGGTGGGCCATACCGCGGTTTCGGTTACTTAAGCCTCTTCAGTGACCCTTTATATTTGGCAACATGGAGCCAGAGAGAATTATTGTAATTTGGCATCTTTCAACAGGGTAGTCGATACAAGGACTAGTAAAACCAAAATGGGACCAAATATCTAAAAACGTTGGTTAGAAAATGAATCTTAACCGATAATAATTTTCTGATTTCTCAGAATAGCCTCGCTGATCTCAAATGATCAAAAGGAAAATATAATCTGCACTATGGATGATGTACGGGGAGACTTTTTACGGCCGCCACACGGCACAACACCAGCTGCAGTAATAGAAATAAAGATAAAACTGATAAAGATAAGATAAAGCCTGTCTGTACGGGATGTTGCACAATTACAGAACTTGTATTTAGCCTCATATGTATTGATCACTGTAGGTGCATATGCACTGACAATTTTCGCATGTTTATTGCCTGACAGAGGAGGTCTGAATGTCATTCGGCGCTTACCAACAAGCTTAAATAAAAAAAAAGCAAACTTCTGCATAACGCTTCTTTTTGCTTAAAATTGCGTTCATTCCAGAAGAAAGTACCAACTTCTTTCTGTGAAAGGAATCTCACTTAGTGAAGCTATGCGCATACCATAACTACCAAACTCTATGTCCACAAGGGCCGTTCTATGCTGCACTGACTATCTGACCACTGTTCACACATTCCATGAACTAATCCCCAAAGGGATCACCTTTGAGCCTCACCTTTGTCCTTTTTCTTTTATTTTCGACTTTGTCACTAATAAGGACAAAGATCCTCGCAGATCGCGGTTAACAAGTCGGGGATGAAGCATTGTTTAGTGCACCGTTTTCTAAACCCCTCCCCATGAATCGGGGCTCAGCAGTGCGGTCCTAAAATAGATCTGCTAAGTCGCGCAGCCTACTGCCGAATTCCGCTTACTGCTTCTTCTCATGGTAAGCGGTCATGGAACTGAGCCGTCTGCGTACAGGACTGCAACTACCATGTACAGCTACCAGCTGCTCGCCCATCGACACGGGACTTTCATGGGTATGTGAGTGCACTTGCGATGAACTTGATTTTTGTGTGTATGCAAGTGCTTGTGTCACGAGAAATAAAATGACATGCGATTTGAAATTGAATTACAATGAGGAAGAGGTGCGCAGCCTCTGCCTCACTCCCTCCTCCAGAGGCAAGGCAAAGGTCAAAACGTCTGGAGTCGGGTTTTAATGCAGTGCTTGACCGTAACATTTTGTGTGCATGCATGTTCCACTTAATCACAGTTGTATCGTATTTCGAGCCATGGATCAAAAGAGGATTTTATTCCGCTCCGTCTATCGAAACTTTGCATATCTGGACTAGGCATATCCAGACACACATATTTTAGTTTGGAATAACAATTTCCTAGACAAAACCGTTGAGAAGTTGTCAGCCAAAAATCATTGAGACTGTCAGCCAAAACCCTGCACAGCTAAATTTTGTGTAAAGCAAACTCCTAGATGAGTTGCCGCCGAATGTTAACCAGCCCGCCTGCCCGCATGATACCGGCAGATAGTAGCGGATTGTGGTAGAGTCAGTGGTAGTAAACTTGACCGTACAAGCCCTCTCCTAATTCCCATGCTAAGCACAGTCATGACCCGGGAGTCATGACGATGCTTCGAGACAGTGCTTCTAGCGTTTTACTGAGTTTTCTCGCGTGGGAAGAACGTGACCGTCACGTTGTTAGTAAGCATTGATGATTTTGACGTCATGTGAATGTGTCACTTTTGAGTGGACGTCACGATCGCGTGATAAAGTTGCGTCATATTCGAAATGGCTGATGTGGAAATTATATTCTAAGGTAATTCTGATAAAAATATTGTATATCTTATATCAAAATATATGAATGTGCAATGAAAGAACGCCTTATAAGACGAGTGTGAACGAGGCTATGATGCCATTGTATTGGACGTGCAGACGTCTTTACGGGGAGTCTACACAACTTATAGGTCCCAGTCGAGTGACGTTACATTCGCATGTATGTAGTGACGTCACAGCGCGAGCTGCGTAAAGTGTCGGTGATATGCTGAGCACGAGTTTATAGGGGATTTTCGTCGCAATTAATTGCCACAAACTACATTGAATATTCTCGTCGGCGTTGTGTTTTTTCCTGTCCAAGGTTTTGTCGAGTGATATGTTCCCAAACAATGCCACATGTAATGCTATAAGCAAAAGTATTCTATCAACAAAACGAATTATCGGAATGTCTATTTCTCGTTGAAGTTCGGGGCTAGTAATCCCATGGCCAAATTTGGCATCTGTAATCGCCGAAAGGTCATGAGGCTCAGGTCAAATCTATGAGATGAAGTACATGTACATGTACATGTAGGTCGCATAATGCCTCAGCTACTGTCTGTACACCATCTTTCAGAAACTGCATTTTTCAAAATCTCGCTATTCTGAAACACCACAAAAAATATGACCATGTCATAGATAATTACACCCAAAAAATATTTTGAATAGGCAGTTTGCATGTGCAAGGGAGGTAAACCACACACCTTTAAATTGAAAATCAAGCAAATATGTGGAATAATTTGGTGCTCAGCTATGCATACAATACAACATTGTTTTGGTTTGATGCATTTTTTTTAAAAATGAAAAATAACCGATGTAGTTTTTTTTTCCGGGAAAATAGTTACTACCCTTGCTGACATTTTTACGGAAGAGTATTAGGGCCAGGTAATTTTTTTAAAATTTTGAAATTTCGACTTAGCAACTCGAAATTTCGACTAAGTAACCCGAAATTTCGACTAAGTAACCCGAAATTTCGACTTAGTAACTCGAAATTTCGACTTATTAACTCGAAATTTCGACATATTAACTAGAAATTTCGACATACTAACTCGAAATTTCGAGATAGTAACTCGAAATTTCGACTTTGTAACTCGAAATTTCGACTTAGTAACTCAAAATTTCGACTTATTAACTCGAAATTTCGACTTAGTAATTCGAAATTTCGACTTAGTAACTCGGTACGGTACTGGGTTGTAGTACATGCCCCCGGGGTGAGGTCACAGGGGGTCGGGTTGGTAGGTTGGGGTGTGGGCTCTACTATGACACCCTCGGTTTGGGTCTGAGTCCCGATAGGGTCCTCAGAATTGGGGGTAAAGGTAATTGTATTAGGGGGTGGGGTATTTTCATCCCTGTTTTTGGCCTGGTTGTCCATCTTTAACTGCATCTGATATGGGCTTCTTGGGCTCCCCTGCTGTCTTATTAGTTGTTGGGCTCGAGATAGTAAGTCGAAATTTCGAGTTACTAAGTCGAAAATTCGAGTTAATATGTCGAAATTTCGATTTATTAAGTCGAAATTTCGAGTTACTAAGTCGAAATTTCGAGATAATAAGTCGAAAGTTCGAGATAATAAGTCGAAATTTCGAGATTATAAGTCGAAATTTCGAGATAGTAAGTCGAAATTTCGAGTTACTAAGTCGAAATTTCGAGTTACTAAACAATGGAAAAAGGCCAATGCAAAATTATTTTCTGGCATAAAACTTATATAATAACCGATTTTCATTTTTTTGTGGCACGTTTTAAGACTTTTGGAATGCAAAATGGTGACATGGTTCATGTATGAGATTTTGAAAAATGCAGTTTCTGGAAGATGGAGAATAGACAGTAGCCTCCCTCAGTTTTTTTTTAAAAGTTGTGAATGTTAAAATGTGGGAACTCGTTCCAACCACTTAATAATTGCGGGCTCTAGATAGAATCGCTAGTGAAATTAAATGAAAATCAAACGTTCATTTTTTACTTTTGCAACTAAAAACTATTAAGAAATGGTCTATTATGGGGGCGTGTTTACAATTGCGCGATACAAAACTAGTCGTGACGAATAATCATACCTAGGGCTTGTTGATTTGTTATGTTGATTATGCTCCAACGCGTTTTTCGTTTCATTTTTAGTGTTATGCGCTGGTCAACGTCCTTGTCCTGTCCTTATCCATGTTTACATACGTGTTATTGCTATTTTGAGCGTTAATGATCTGCTTTTCTATTGGTAAGTAACGCGTAAAATCAATTTAGATAGGTCTCACATGAGTGCTTATATTTACGCTATATACTACGAAAAATGAGATGACGTCCATCCCAAAAAACTTTCAACAGTATATAATTTGCGATCAATCGCCAAAATTTTACAATTTAAACCGGTTTCTTTAATAAACTCAGTTAAGGTAGGTCATTTTCAGAAGTAAATTATTCCGATTCCAAATCGAAAAACTGACATGCGGACCTGACAAACAACTAGTTTTATCCAGTTTTGTATCTGAGGGTTAGGTTTTGTGTGAAATAAAACAGGTTTAAAAAGACCCCGTCCTCAGTAATTTATTATTGACCGTTCCGAAGCGACAGTTCTAGTAACGTTTGATGTCAGTTTGGCGGCTCCTTTTGTATTTTGCTCATACGTTTCAGTTACCAGGGTCATTCAAGGAAGAGTGCATTAAGGTAACTGACTGGCTATTGTGTTTAGGTGACTGGCTGGCTTGACATACCCTAAATTATTCCCAGGGTCGATAAACTAAAACGCAAACAAAACATATGTACAACTTCATGGTCACGTTGTGCAGCAATAGATCTCATCAAATGTTATGACCGTGATAATTCGTTTGTTCTTTTGTCTGTTAATGTATGTTTTGTCGCATGTTACATGCGAGATGACTATGATTCAGTGGGTCCTGCCCCCGTGGTATTCATGCTTTTCCTGCACAAATATTAAAACAAGGATAGCGGTGAATTTATAAAGTCGCTGAGAAGTTCTCAGACTACTATAGCAATACATATTTCAATGATTTGAATAGATGAATCATTTAGGTGCAATTTAAAATCAACAATTGAGCCTGTGCGTGAGAAAACCAACAATTTGCATGGGCGAAAACAAAGACGCAGATCAGCTTCGCGGTGACCGCGAAGCTGATCAGCGCCTTTGTTTTCGCTACTCGGATAGTACAATCCCTCTTCTACTTAAATCCGAAAATTCAAGCTTCTAGCCTGCTTCTGCAGCTGTACAGGCTGGTTTGTGTCAGACCTGGTCGGAACCCAAATTGTTGGTTTTCTCACGCACAGTCTCAATTATTTATAGGTCTGTGGTTACATCAATTGAAAAAGGAGTGCCTAAAATCGTCAGAACGTATTCAATAGGAAGGAGAATCATCACTGAACCAGAAGCTTACCTCACGAGGAGAAATAAACTTGTTTCTACTCAGACAACATGAGTTGGGGATATACTAAAGAAGATGGTAAGTGTATTTCTTTCCCCACATTTTTCTATTTCTCCTGCGCCACATGCATTATCAGACAATAATCTGGTTATAGTTTTCTTTGTTCTTTCTTTCTTTCTTTCTTTCTTTCTTTTGAGACTTTGTCATGCTGTCTATGTAACTGAATCGTCTTCTGTCGGATTTTGCCCGAAATTCCAACAAAAACAATGCCGTTTCTCATGACGCGGCTCTCATTATAGAATGAACATGAACGGTTGCCTATATGTAAATGTATTTGGTCGATGTTAGCTGTGTGGCTACCTTGTTGGGAAAGAGCTTGTATTCTTGTTATTCATGCGTGTTGTTACATTTTCATTACGTTTTGTGCTGTAGTTTCGTTCCCGCCGGGTGTCTGGGTTGGGATAACACAAGAACGCATGTTTATGTTGTTTGTATGAAACATGATATCGACCGTCAACTTGAACGGTCGGTCACCGATATCGGCTTTGGATTCGGCATACGGTATTTGTCTTGCTTATTGCACTTTAAGCACATTGTATCTTGTCACCTCTAGGTCCGAAGAAACCATGCTTGTTTTTGTATGCAAATTAAGCCTTTTGCCCGTCAAAATGGTTGGTTACCGATATGGACATTGCATTTGACGTCATCTTTCGTTGTAGGGCCACACACATGGGCTGTCAAGTATCCACTGGCCGCAGGTGATGGCCAGTCACCGATAGACATAGTACCGGAGGAAGCCATCTTCGATTCTGAACTCCCGTCACATCCCATTCAAATCTCGTATGTGCCCGAGAACAGCAGAGAATACCGGAGAAAGCTTTAAGGTCAAAATATCACAAAAGTCAGGTAATATCATATTCACATAAGGCTGAGACTAAATAAAAAAATACACTCAAATATTAACTTTGGTACCTTTTACACGCATTAATTCATACAATAATTCATTCATTCAATGTCCATTCAAGATCAGTCAATGCTGGAATTGAAATCTTTTACAATGTATAAGTAGCATGTTAATATGCCAAGATGCTGTTGATCAGTTTTATTTTTCATCAGTTCTGAATCTTGACTATTGGGAAACAAAAAAAAAAAAAAAAAAAAAAAATATTTGCACCAGTCACTGAATAGTCAGTTTGTCCCATAATCTCTGCCGGTTATTTACAATCCACATCTGAACAACAATCTTATTTCAATTTCTATTTCAGAAATAAGTGGCGGGCCACTGACGAGCCGTTACAGACTGGAACAGTTCCATCTACACTGGGGATCCGAGGATGATCATGGCTCTGAACACACAGTTAAAGGAAGATCATATGCCGCCGAGGTAAATTATTTAAAACTATTGCATAAATACCCGTGTCGCACGATATTAACAGCCATTTATTAATATTTACATTTCTGATGGGAAGTCTTAAGGATGTTCGCTGCTAACATTTGGCATTTCGGAACTTCCGGTTTTTCTTTTGTTGAATATCTCGTAAACGGTTGCAGATATTATCCAAATATTTTATATTTGGATACATAATGATGATATGCATTGAACGAGTCATGAAAATTGTCAATCTAAGAAACTTCATTTTTTCACCCCATTTTCTGCAACTTTTCATATCAGAAAAATTTAGTTGTCAGTGAAATTTAGGGGGTAGGGTAGGTTAAACTTGAATATTACACATTTTCAAATTAATTGCACTATTTCTTTGTTTATTTTAGCTACATTATATGTGTACATGGTCTTCTAAGTCAGTATTTGTGTCTTTGGTGTGCTGGTTTTAAAATTTTAGGTGATTTTATGAAACGAGCTTAAGGAAACAAAACAGCTGAAAAAAGGCTGAAAATGGTAATTTTCAAGTTGTTTGTTCTCTCTTATATGCACACTACCCTATATATTTCTTTCTTTTATTCGAACAATATTACAAAGTTCTATGTTGTGTGAAAATACAAGAAAAAGTTTGAATGAACAAACATGGGTTTTGCACAATTTAAAATATTGATTTTTTCCGACTTTTCAAGTATGGGGGTAGGGTTGGAAAAACACTCGTAAAAAATTGTCATCCACTTCTAGTTGCACATTTTTCTATGCGTTTGGTCCAAAATAGTATGCGTTACGTAAATATTATGACTTTTGAAAGCATTCTAGGTGTAGTTTTGTTCAAGACAGGTTTGTTTCAAAGAATTAAAAATTAAATTAATTTTACTAAATTTAAAACATGATGCTCAGAGGTTTCATTCAGAGGCCTGTAGCTTGAAAAAATGCACACTACCCTATATTTATTTTGCTTTCAAATGTCTTAAGTTGTATTTTGGAATCAAAAAAGAGTTGTTAGAAAAAAAAGTTTGAATACTTTTTCATTGGCAGCGAACTTCCTTAAATGAATCTATAGAATTGAAATGCGATTCATAGTTCCATGAACAGCATCGTGTCACGCGACGTCACATGATCAAACTTGACGTCATGAAAAACCATGGCTCTCACCAATGTGATTGGACGTTGTAAACGTCATGACGTCGTCGACGCCGTTCCGCTGTTACAACACACACTGTGTGTAAATTCTCTATTTGCTTATAAATTTGATCGTCTTAATAATTTTTCAACAAGCGATAGAGAGAAATGAATGTAAATATAAGCAATGAGTTTAATTTTTCTGATGTTCATGGAGCTATGAACCACAGTGGGTCGCTAGCAAAGCTTACATGAACCCCGAATTACATGAACCCCTTCGGGGTTCATTCACTTTGCACGCGACCCACTGTGGTTCAGAGCTCCATGAACATCAGAAAAATGAAATTCATTTCTTAAATGAAGAGAAAGTCATACATTAATATTGCATTTCACGCGCGCACGTGCTGTTAATACATGGCGTTTACTTATGCTCGTTACCGCGCGCCACGTTAAGCACGTGCTAATAATGAGAAACATAAGTCCGTCCGGAACGAGCATAAAAACGAAAGTTTTTTACGCGTATGAAAATGTGATGAGGCTGTTAAATATAGTGCATCAATATTTCTTTCATTTCTGCAGAATTTATGCAATAATAGCGATCAAAAATGATATTGTACGCCCTCGTTTTTCAACACTCCCCTCGGGACCTAGCGAATGTTAATGAATGGAAACTCATGTTTGATCCATGTTTTGAAAAATCCACACTGTTGTGCTGTATCAAGATCCTGTTGTGCTGTATCAAGATCCATAGCATGTTTCTTTAGTTCCTCCTCAGTCCCCATATGGGTACATAACGAATAATGAAAGGTCTTAATTGTTTTCAAAATCCATTACATGTACATGACTACGTGATGTCTAAGAGAAAACAACGACCATCACAAGTGGTACTTTATTTTTTCTCTTTTTTTTTCAGCTCCACTTGGTTCATTGGAACTGTGGGAAATATTCCAGTTTCTCCGAGGCTGTCGATAAACATGACGGACTGGCAGTTATCGGCATCATGATACAGGTAACGACACACGCCAGTCTCTCTCTCTCTCTCTCTCTCTCTCTCTCTCTCTCTCTCTCTCTCTCTCTCTCTCTCTGGCTCAAAGTCAGGAACAATATGACGACCAGCTTGATAGTCAGCAGCTTGGCATCTGAAACCATCATTAGCACATCATCCGCGTTTGGACCTTAGATCTATTTGAGTCTCAACTGATCTTCATCGACGCTAAATGTTAAACAATAACTTTTACATTTAACTTTGTTTCAGCTCGGTGAAGAGCACAGATGTTTCCGGATGCTTACAAACAGCATGGACTTGGTAAAGTGTAATGGATGCCACTGTCAAATTTCTGCCACATTCGATCCGAAATGTTTGCTACCAGGTAAGCAATTGTTAGGCTACTTGCTTAACCAATAAGCTAAAGTAAAAAAAAATGTTTTATTAAGCCATCTATCTGTTTTAAGAAAATTAGCTCAAGTCTAAAAAGTGCCATGTCTTTTCGTACTTACTTAAAAAAATACTTTAGTTTCGGTTTAAGTTTTTGGTTCTGATTAATCACAATTTTGCCATTTCTTATCTTTTTATTTTCAGAGGATACGAGTAGTTACTGGACCTACCACGGCTCCCTGACTACTCCACCCTGCTGTGAGAGTGTACAGTGGATTGTGATGGAACAGCCAATTACGTTCTGCCATAAACAGGTCAGTGCTAAACAGCACCAAGGACAAAAACACTACAGATTCATGTAAGGCGGTTCATAATGATAAATATATGTTGTAAAAAAATGTATAGCTTGATTAACTGATTTATCCACAGACTCTGGACTATATGCCTCTTGGATAACTGTATGTCTTATGTGGTTTCTTTAACGATACAGTTTTTAATATGCAGTTTTCAGTAACTGACATTCTGTTTTTATACTTTTATTAAAGAATCTGTATTTGTTGTATTGATTTGAATGGAATTAATATTGCTGAGCATGTGATAGCGTAATTGTTTTGAAATACACACCATCCTGTAATTCATCTTTTATTCTCGTTTTTAGCTTGAAAGTCTACGACATCTACAACACCACGGGGCCGGGGACTGTATCATGGATAACTACAGACCACCCCTCCCCCTCGGGAACAGGAAGGTTCGAACGTCGAGACCACTGGTCAGATAATGGTCGCATTGCCGTCGACAGTGGAACACACCAAAGACTACTGTAAAATCGGTTTTCATACAGTGGACCTTATTATTGAACTCGGTGTTTTTAAAATGCGTCTTTCATGAAGCGTTAAATGTGTCATTTCAACACCCATAAGTGCTCATATGCATGTGCACATTAAAGCTGCCGACCGCAGGAATTCACTAAGCGTCAGAAAGATAAGTACATCACCTGACCGCTGTAGCTGGTTCTCGTCACCCTGTGGAGATAGATACAAACTACAAAACGCTCGCGTTAATCAACTCGACCAAGGCGTGAACACTTATAGGTGTTGCATGGACAACAATTTGTGTAATTATCTACAAACTTTTGATCTCATCAAGTGCATATCATTGCATTTATCAATCAGAATGTCATTAAGCATTGATGTATGTTATGCGGACTACAAGTACATTGGTGTTGTATTCAGAGCTTTTCTAGTCATATCAGCTACTTTTCATAAGCATTTATAGTTTAAACATATTTATTTCAACATAATTGCATATACATTACAAAGTTTCTATACAATACAACAGGATTGGAACGGAAGCTCTAAGCTTATGGAGTTCCTCTCCTCAAAGCATTTATAGAAACTATTACTGGATTTCATGTATACAAACATAGTAGGATTCACTTCAACTGTGACCATTTTCATAAAGGGTGAAATTATAATGAACAAAATGGCTGGTTTCTCGATAAAAACATTCTACAAAATCTAAACTTTATATTATTGCAGGAATTAAAAAAAAAAAAGAAGAGAAGAACGGAATGAAACCGTGATAATTCAACAAGTCACACGTTTACGTTGATGCTTTAACAAAAAGGGAATATAAACAAGATTTGAATGTTACTGACTGACTGACTGACACTGAAAGATAATGTTGACAGTTGCTAATATACTCCTATTTATGATATATGTTACTTATTAAAATGTAATTTTATTGTTCCAGTATTTGCCATTTATGCCTCATAATATGTTACATTAAATATGTTAAAAGAAAAAAGCCTACTGGTTTAACCAATGTCTCATATTATGTTACATTAAATATGATGGAAGAAAAGAAAATTTGTTCATTTCATTTTATCAACACCGATAGCTTTAATCATAAAAAATACTAGTGTAATTTACAAGAAATATTTACTAGTACGCAGTCAGGTTTATTTATTAAGCATTTCGTTCATGTTGAGAGTGTCGTTTTGAGAATATAGTAACAGAAACGCCCTCATATAAATGACTTACAATAAAAGCTCAACTCACATACTAAAGCATGGCGTCCTTTTTGTGGGACATAGGCAAACAGTATAGCCCCAGATGTGAGAACGTGGCGTCACATCTGGGGCTATTCTGTTTGCTTAGAGAAAATTCATAGAAAAGGTTAATACAAATTTAAAACACCCCTGATTTCCCTTAAAATGAAAGTGGTCTCACCCAAATGATAACGGATGGGGGAGCCCATTCATCACTAAAACTAAACTGTCACAACTGTACTTGGGTGGCGTAACAAATGAAAGGAACAATGAAAGTCTAACATGAATACAGAGCAACTAGAAAACACGAATTCTGTAGAGCGTACCTAAAAATGAAGCACACTATAATAATAAGTTTAATGACTGACATCAGTATGAAATACAATGGAATACAATTAAATGCAGTGAAGCCTTCATACGCATGAAACACGCTGATTGGCATAAGTAACACAACATAAGGCTTAGATGCAGAAACGCACTAATAAAAATAGCAAAACTTACAAATGAATGTTGTCGTGAACTCCAACACATACAGATGAAGCACAGACTCTGGTTTGGACTCTGATCTCGGATCATTCCTATGATAGCCCGCTAGGCTGAGCGAGTTCATTATCAATCACACTTGCTTGTGTTATTGGATTTTCAAATCCGACACATGCGCAGTGGAGCAGTCTATTCCTATGACTGCTCATAAAATCACCATCATCCCAACAGTCTCATACTAATATCATATTCAATTAATCATCCTCATCGTCTATCAAGCTATTCACATCATCAGAATCAAGCTTTTGTTACCTTATTGTAATGTTATACTATTTTATTTCGAAGTTATCTATATGTGATTTATACGCCATTTTCTGGTGGCCCATAATTGGAATCAGATTTTATTCTATTCTGTTCTAATCCATTCATCAAGACATACCTCACATCATTCGACTTCTTCATTTAAAACTTGTACTGAAGAACTTAAAGTTTATTTATGAAAGTTACAAAAACAAATCCTAAACCATTTTATTGTCCGTTATTTGCGCACACACTCTAGATGTGTTTCGAGTACTTGGAAGATACAGATATTTGGTGCCGAAGCGACCCTGGGCCGCCTTTGCCAATGACCGATTTATGGTCAACTCTTACCTTTTCCAACTCGTCCCTAGTCAACTCGTACTTTTTCATTGGCCAACTCGCACAGTCGTCAACTCGTACATTTTTCTTGAATGAATACAAATATGACAAATAGTTTTTTTTGTATGATATATTTCATTTTACTGCATTTTTGCGATAACAGATGTAATCACACGCATCGCCTATACCACGGAATCAGGACAACTCTCCCCAAAGACAACTTGCCCCACACAAATTCGCCCCATGACAACGGCCACTTTTAGAAGACAACTCGTCCCGCTTTGAAAGAGAACTCGCCCCACTTTGAAAGACAACTCGCCCCACTTTAGAAGACTAGTCGACCTACTTTTCATTATGTCTCCCCCCTTCAGGGTCGGGAGACATATTGTTTGTCCCCGTGCGTCTGTCTGTCCGTCCGTCCGTCCGTCCGTCCGTGCGTCTGTCCGTCCGTCTGTCTGTCTGTCTGTCCGTCACAAATCATGTCCGCTCTATAACTTGAAAACAGTTTAAACTACGACGAGACGATGTGTCATGCACAAGAACCATAACTCTAGCTTGAGTATTTTTGGAGTTATTTCCCTTTGATTATTTTCGATACCATTTCGTGTCCGCTCTATAACTTGAAAACCGTTTAAGATTTTTCAATAAAACTTGGTACTCATATTAAGCATGATCAGACGATGTGTCATGCACAAGAATCGTAACTCTGGCTTGAGCATTTTATGAGTTATTTCCCTTTGATTATTTTCCATACAATTTCGTGTCCGTTCTATAACTCAAAAACCGTAAGAGATATTTCAATGAAACTTGGTACACTTATAAAACACGATGAGATAATGTGTCGTGCTAAAGAACCATAACTCTTGCTTGCATATCTTTGGAGTAATTTCCCTTTGATTATTTTCCATACAATTCCGTTCCCACTCTATAACTTCAAAATCGTAAGAGAAATTTCATTGAAACTTGGTACACTTATAAAGCACGATGAGACAATGTGTCATGCACAAGAATTATAACTCTTGCTTTCATATATTTGGAGTTATTTCCCTTTGATTATTTTTCCATACAATTTCATGTCCGCTCTATAACTTGAAAACCATAAGAAATATTTTAATGAAACATGGTACACTTATTAAGCACGATAAGATGATGTGTCATGCTAAAGAACCATAACTCTTGCTTGCATATCTTAGGAGTTATTTCCCTTTGATTATTTTTCATACAATTTTGTGTCTGCTCTATAACTAAAAACCATTAGAGATTTTTCAATGAAACATAGTACACTTATAAAGCATGATGAGACGATGCGTCATGCACAAGAATCAATACTCTTGCTTTCATATCTTTGGAGTTATTTCCCTTTGATTATTTTCCATACAATTTCGTGCCCGCTCTATAACTTGAAAACCGTAAGAGATATTTCAATGAAACTTGGTACACTTATAAAACTGAATGGCAGGATATGTGATGCACAAGAACTATAATTCTTGCTTGCATATTTTAGACACGCACGCAGAAAGGGGGGAGACATCAGTTTTCACATAGAAATCAAATTTTAGTTTTCTTTTCCTTTCATTTTACATCATAGCGTCTCTTACAATGGATTCAACTTCAAGTATTTAGGTGTTTCAGTCGACTACGTTCTTCAGTGCCTTTGTCATAGCAACATTTGGGTAGATTGTGCTATCTATATTAGACAAAGAAAGCTTCTGAGCCTTTTGTACTTATGAAAGTCCATTAATGACACGTGCCAGTTTTAACTTTAATCGATTGGTGCTTAAGTAATTTAACAAAAAACAATGCAACGGGTGTTGATTATATGGGAAGCTGCGTTCTGCCGCGTCACATCTGGGGCTATACTGTTTGGTTTGCCCGTATGTCCCATAAAAAGGACACCAGTCTTATTTAAGTCAAACTTGGTCGGGCCACAAATGAGTTTATTAACATCGTAAGTTGTTTGTTTATGTCACCACATTCGGCATTTAGTTGTACATAAACATGACATAATTATGTTGTCGAGTTGACAATGCGAATAATGATTTACGTTCGGAGGCTGGAACGCACAGTAACTGTTTCAATTATTTGGCAGCATTCGCATGAGATAACAAACAATTTGGGATTCCGAACTTGTTCGACACAAACCGAGCTGTACAAGCATAGTAGATGACTAGAAGCTTTAAATTCCAGATTTAAAGGAATCGATTCGGAAACGCATATTTGGCCCTGTACATATTCATTTAGATGTTACAGTACGTGCTACAAATCAAATTCCAACGATTTACCCCATAATAAGTACACAATCATCGATTGAAAATTACGCTAAAATGCGTCTCGAATCGCGAAGGTTGTCGCCATATTTGTTTACCTGTGACGTCACTCACTCACTTTCGGATCAGAGCCATTTACATGCGATCGTACTCCACCTCATTTTATCGATACAATTCGCAGATTAAGGTAAGAGTAAAAAAACAAAAAAGAAATAAAAACAGAAAAAAAATGTCATCTGTCACAGGGATCTCGCGGACGCATGACCCGGCGTCCCGGAACGAGTAAATCTGGGCTCAGACACATGGTTTTCCTCAGTGGTGATTCCCGGGGCGCAAGTTGTTTTTGCCGCGATACGTCCCAATATTTACCTGTGTTTTGTTGTCTATGAACCAAAAAAGCATCTTAGAGACATCCATCCGAGTGTATTTCGCACCTTTATGATGTAAATCCAATCAAAATTATGTAACGATAGTTAGGTAGTCGATAATCTTTCATACATATAATGGCGATCAAACGATTTAAAGAATGGCGGTCGCATCTTTTGATGGCGCGTGTCCTTACTGTAAACAACTTATAAAGGCGATCAAACGATTTAAAGAAAAGCGGTCGCATCTTTTGATGGCGCGTGTCTTTATGTAAACAACTTTAATTGCAGTCATTGTTGACAGGTCAGCTGACCGTTTGAGGCGTGTTTACCGTGTCAAATGCTAAAAATAATTATCCGCATGAATGAAAATCTTTTCTGGATTGGTAGCAAACAAATTAAAAATGCATGCGCATTAAAAATCAATTAGTGATGGGCGGTTCATCTCCAATTATAGATTTAATAAAATAGATAACTGAAGAAAATTAATCAAATTATGTAAAAAAAAAAAAAAAAAAAAAAAAAAAAAAAAAAAAAAAAAAAAAAAGTGAGAAGACCCCTGGAGTGTGTACCGATTCCGTTATGGAATAAAATGGATGTAAAACTTGCGAATTCCTATTTTTTTCTATTGTGCGCGATTCTTTGACGAATTGTATGTGAAATGCCAAAATTCGGAATAAAGATACATGTAACAGTAATTCCATTCCGTTCATACTGGATTATTAATAAGAAATAGTGAAAATGTCGACACCTACGATTTTTTATCGCTTTTTGGGGAAGCGAAAAGCCGACGACAGGTATCTGGAAAAAAAACTATTACATCCTTTCTGTGGCTTGTTTTTACAGTTAATCGCCTGGCACTGAGGCATCTTCGGTAAATATTATTCTCCGGTATTATCACATAAACACTTCTATCAAGTTTAACGCAGAAAATATCCACAAATACAAAATAAAATAACGAAATTATCGCTAGAATATTTGAACGTCTTGCAATTGAAATGAGCGGCTTAAAGTGAGTGAGTGACGTCACAGCTTTATATTGGTTACCGCGTTCACCGTGTAATTATCGATAAACCGGTAACCATACCCGATAAAAATGGCGATTCACTCAGATGCAGGAAAAAACGAAGGTTTCCCAACTTTGAACACGAATATTTTGCGTAACAAACCCGATATGCATTCTCTTGTACCAGGAATGTATTTATGATGGTATTTTACGTATACATACGGCATCTTATGCGGTTCCGAATCCATTCCTTTAAGAAGAAGAAGAGCGATTGTACTATCTGTGTAGAGATGCAGATTGTTGGTTTTCTGGTGCGGCAATTCAAATGACAAATCCAAAAGAAAAGGAAACGTTTATTATATAACTTTTTTCGTTTTCCTTTGACAATTGTTTATTCTGTAATTTTTCTGCCACTTTTTATTGCAAAATCAGAAATTCGTGCAGCGTTGTACAAATTGACAAACAGAAAGTGCACGAGGTAGTAGGAAAAATGAGGGCCCCAACGTTTAGCGCATATTATGTAAGTCAGATGTGGTTTTCATGTGCCCCTAAAATAAGTAATTGCTTGTCACACAGCAAGTCAGGTGGCCGCTTCATCATCTAAGTCTAGCAGCATTTAACTCATTTAAGCCTGGCGTCCTTTTATGGGACAAAGGCAAACAGTATAGCCCCAGATGTGACGCTGCAAAAACGCGGCGTTCCATCTGGAGCTATTCTGATTACTTAGAGAAATATCATCGAAAATGGAATAAAAATTGAAAAGCACTCCTTATGCTCCTTTAATGACAGTGGAATCACCCAAATGATCATGCTATAGGAAAGTCCATTCGTCATAATTAGGTTAAATAAGACAAAGACTAAAACATATTTAAAACAAGACATAAATGCCAAAAAGAGAATCTATATAGCTTTAACCATTTTTTTTTATTTACCATATTTTGATGGCATCACGGTAAAAAGTGCCTTGGGTGTCAAGCGAGGTTCGACGCCAAACCAGCCCGCAAACCAGCTAACATGTCTGGCGGCTTGAACGTTAGGTAAACGAGGACAACTATCCATAGGCCTTTATGACATAGCTGCGGTGCTCATCGAATGTGCGCTGATCTGAGCCATTGTTTTTGCAAACACCAACAGCGGTTTTCACTATGCGATTAATTTAGCGTTTCTTTCACGTTTCGTTCAGATCAACAACCCTTGGCCGATCTGACTGTTTACTTTAAAATAAAAAGGCAAAGATAGGTTGAAACGATGTCACTCTACGGATTACACCCGAACAACAAGAGGCGGTGAGAATGTTATTGTTCTGCTAGCAGTTCTCTCTGAGGAATTGTAAGATTCGTACGTAAGCTTTTGGTCTATTATATAGCTATTGTATCATATTCGTTATTAATAAATAAATAAATAAATAAATAAATAAATAAATAAATAAATAAATAAATAAATAAATAAATAAATATGGTTACAAATAAATGAGTAAATGTCGCAACGAATAGAATTTTCTTGCATACTGGATTCTCAAATATTGGGCAAAAATCTGACGAACAAGTTGATTTGCACGTCAAACGTGGTATTCAAAATGACATCCAATGCCGAAAGCTTGTTGCGCGGCGAGGTTTATTTCGGCATCAAAACATTTATGCAAACATGAATACTTTGCACGAGCATGAGGAACAGATTCATGATAAAAAATCAGTTTCTTCAACGAATTAAAATCCTCCAGTTTTTTCTTTACTGGCCGTTTTGTCGGTCAGTTGTACGCAGATAAATCACTCGCGCTGCGCGCTCGTGATTTGCTCTGCTTTACAACTGACCTCCAAACAGTGATATATTACTCAACAATTCACTGCTGATCTATTTTTTAATTTTGGCGTCCACTCGAAAGCGACGCATTCACATGACGTCAAAATGTTGATGTGCGTACGAACAACCTGACGGTCACATTCTCTCTATAACAGATAGCACTATAGTGGCAGTGTTTGACATGGAAAATAGGAAAAGGCTTGGAATGTCAGGTTCACTGTTATTGTTCCATTTCACTAGTACTACATGTTATCACGCGGGCGGATGGGGCTGGTCAACATTAGGCAGAAACTAACCTTAGGCTGGGAGTTTGCTAGATCTTTACACAAAGTCTAGATGTGCAGGAAGAACTCAATAGATTTGGATGACAATCCTCATGGGAGTTTACTGGTCTGTTAACAAAACATAGAAAGTGTGGATAGAGCTCTTCAGTTGTGACCAGCAATTCATCTGGGAAATTGTTATTCCAAACTTAAACTTGACCTGTGTGTCATCCACTGCATCTAAACCCGACTTTCAGACACATTGACCTTTGTCTTGCCTCTGGACGTCGTTTGGAGGCGACGAGTGTGTGAGGTAGATGCTACGCACCTCTTCCTCTCTATATTCCAGTTTCATAGCATATGTCATCTTATTTCTTAAACGCACATGCTCACATAACAATTTCATTACACATGCACCCACATACCTACAAAAGCCCTGTGGCGATAGAGGAGTGGCGAAGCAGCTGGTATAGGACGACTGCTCTCGCATGGATATACGAAGGTTGGCAGCACCGCAACCTTGTATACTTTCAGCTTGGTGTCAAGCTTGATTCCATTATGATCCCAGACATTTGCGCGAAGTCTTAGAAACGTAGCCAAACATTAAGTAGGCCAACAATAAGCAAAAATTACTAACCAATCATCGGAAAGTCTGTCTTTCACTGAAATCTATTGAGAATAGAGCTCAATTTGGCATCTATGAGATATTGCACACGAGTATGAGAAGTACAGTACATGCACAGGCGCTTGAAATTATAACCATAAATCATTAAACTATGCCCCAAAATAAGTGTCTACATGGCAATACCGTAGGCCATGAAGCATTATATTATGTTTTATGGCTTTAACTTCAAGCACCTGCGGTACATGTAGGTCGCAAAATGCCCCTGGCCTTCCTCTCAGTTTTATACAACGCGGCTGTCACGGAGTGCTAAAGTTGGGAACTCGCTCGAACTACCTCAAGCATTCATAATTGTGGGCACTAGATAGAACCGCCAGTGAAGTAAGGGGAAGATCAAACGTTTGCTTTTTCTACTAAAGCTATAAAATAGGTTATTTTGTGGGCGTGTTTACAACAAGTCGTGACGAACTTAATCATAAGTATACCTAGGGCTTGCTGAATTGTAATGTTAATTATGCTCCAATGCGTTTTTCGTTTCATTTTAGTGTTACGCGCTGGTCAACGTCCGTGTCTTGTCTTTACACATGTTTATGTTTAACGTCAATGACCTGCTATATTGATAAGTAACGCGTAAAATCTCTCGTGAGTGCACGTATTTACTCTACTACGAAAACGATGACGTCTATTCCAAAATCTTAATCAGTAATTAAAATCAACAATTGTTTATAGGTCTGTGGTAACATCAATTGAGAAAGGAGTGCCTAAAATCTTCAGATTGTGTTGAAAAGGAGGATCATTACCGAAACAGAAACTTTCTTGACATAGAGAAATAAACTTAGTTCTACTCAGACAACATGAGTTGGGGATATACTAAAGAAGATGGTAAGTTTCTTCGTTTTCCCAATCTTTCTTTCTTTCTTTCTTTCTTTCTTTCTTTCTTTCTTTGGCATAAGGCGTGTTCCTCTTGTCTCTAAAGTCCTTTCAAGCACCCTACCATCTGTTCCGTCTGTGATTGAATAGAACTTGACCCGAACTTCCCACAAAACAATTCTCAAGGGACGGTCACCGATATGCGCTTTGACTTTGGCATATTTGTCTTGTTTGATACACTTTAAGCTCGTTACACCTTGTGCCCACTAGGTCCGAAGAACCCATATAAGTATGTTTTATATGCAAATGTGGACCGTCAAAACGGTCGGTTACCTATATGGACATTGCATTTGACGTCATCTTTCGTTGTAGGTCCAAACACATGGGCTGTCAAGTATCCGCTGGCCGCAGGTGATGGTCAGTCACCGATAGACATAGTACCGGAAGAAGCCACCTTTGATTCTGAACTTCCGTCACATCCCATCCAAATTTCGTATGTGCCCGAGAACAGCTTTGAAATAGAGAATACCGGAGAAAGCTTTAAGGTCAAAATATCACAAAAGTCAGGTAATATCATATTCACATAAAGCAAAATGCTCTTTCAGACAATATCAAACATTAACTTTGGTGCCTATTACACGCATTAATTTGTACAATAATTCATTCATAGTACATTCAACATGTTCAAGATCATTCAATGCTGAAATTGAAATCTATTATTTATATACATGTAGCATGTTACTATGCCAAGATACTGTTGTACAGTTTTATTTTCAATAGATTCTGAATCTTGAATATTGGGAAGCAATAAAAACATATTTGCACCACAGTCACTGAATATTTATGCACAGCTGAACAACCGATTTACCTAGCAATTATTTCATTTTCTATTTCAGAAATAAGTGGCGGGCCACTGACGAGCCGTTACAGACTAGAACAGTTCCATCTACACTGGGGATCCGAGGATGACCATGGCTCTGAACACACGGTTAAAGGAAGACCGTATGCCGCCGAGGTAATTAATTATTTAAAATTGAAAAATCCACACTGTTGTGCTGTATCAAGATCCATTGCAGGTTTCTTTACTTCCTCCTCAGTCCCCATATGGGTGAATAACGAATAATGAAAGGGCTTGATTTTTTTTTCAAAATCCATTACATGTACATGACTACATGATGTCCAGGAGAGAAAAAACGACCATCACAAGTGGTTTTTTATTTTTCTCTCTTTTTTCAGCTCCACTTGGTGCATTGGAATTGTGGGAAATATTCCAGTTTCTCTGAGGCTGTCGATAAACATGACGGACTGGCAGTTATCGGCATCATGATTCAGGTAACGACACATGCCAGACTCTCTCTCTCTCTCTCTCTCTCTCTCTCTCTCTCTCTCTCTCTCTCTCTGATACAGGTAACGACACACGCCAGTCTCTCTCTCTCTCTCTCTCTCTCTCTCTCTCTCTCTCTCTCTCTCTCTCTCTCTCTCTAAGTCAGGAACAATATGACGACCAGCTTGATAGTCAGCAGCTTGGCATCTGAAACCATTAGCATATCATCCGCGTTTGGACCCTACTTAAGTCTCACTTGATCTTCAACGACGCTATATGTTTAAAAAAACCCTTAACGTTGTTTCAGCTTGGTGAAGAGCACAAAGGGTTCCGGACGCTGACAAACAGCATGGACTTGGTAGAGTGTAATGGATGTCACTGTCAAATTTCTGCCACATTCGACCCGAAATGTTTGCTACCAGGTTAATATACTTTGATTGCAATTGTCAGCCATAGACTAAAGTCAAAAGCCAACCATCTGTTTTTAGAAAATTAGCTCAAGTCTAAAATCTGTACTGAGACGACAACAGACACTGTAACTTTTATACGAAACTCATTAGGAAGTGTTATATGTCTTTTCGGGTTTTTGTTTCAGTGAATTTCAGTTTCGGTTATTTTTTTTTTCTAATTAACCACAATTTTGACATTTCTTATCTTTAAACTTTAGAGGATACGAGTAGTTACTGGACCTACCATGGCTCCCTGACTACCCCACCTTGCTGTGAGAGTGTACAGTGGATTGTAATGGAACAGCCAATCACGTTCTGCCATAAACAGGTCAGTGCTAAACAACACCAAACACAAAAACACTACAGATTCAAGTATGGCGGTTCATATAATATATATGTGGTTTAAACGAGTTGTAAAAATGGTATAGCTTGATTAACTGGTTTATCCACAGTTTGTTTTCATACACTCTGAACTATGCCTATTGAATTTGCATTTTTGAAATAACTGACATCCTGATTTTGTAAATACAGTTTTATTTAAGATCATGACTGTATTTGTTGTATTGATTGGAATATTTTCATAAAAGCATGTCCTAGCGTGTTTGCCTTGAAATACACTCATCCTGCAATTCATCTTTTATTCTCGTTTTTAGCTTGAAAGTCTACGACATCTACAACACCACGGGGCCGGGGACTGTATCAAGGATAACTACAGACCACCCCTCCCCCTCGGGAACAGGAAGGTTCAGACCTCGAGACCACTTGTCAGATAAAATGATCACATTTGCAATGATAGTGGAATACACCAAAGACTTAAATCGGTTTTCATACAATGGACATTTTTGTTGAAACCGGTGTTTTATGTGTCTTTAATGATGCGTCAAATGTGTCATTCTTTCTTTCTTTCTTTCTTTTGTAGGTATTGTCCTCCAGCTGTTGGTAGCACCTACTTAATGTAGTAACAATGTATCTGTATGTCGTTAAGGATTCTCAATTTACATACCCTTCAACTATAATTTTCATATCCTTCACCAATAATTAGTCTGTATACACTAATGCTGCATTAAGATTTATTGCAGCCATACGTTTAACTTCCATATGCTTTCACTGAATCTTCACCCCTCTAACATTTTATTTCTTAATCCTCTCTGTATGAATTGCAAAGCACAGTTTTCTTGATAGCCTCTCAATGTGTGTAAGACCAATTTTCTTCACAGAATGGATTTGTGCTACCGGTCCACAGTCAATTATAAGTTTAACTAGACTGAATTTCGTAGGAAAAAAAAAAACAATTCTCCAGAAGACCGTACTAGTTCTGTTTATCACGTAATCCTTCAGAAGTTTGAATGGTTCTTTCCTTACTGAATGTAAATAAATATAAAACCGAGATCATTTAAGAGCAGTTAACATATTAATGAGAAACACCGTGTCCATTCGAAACGCATGAAAAGAGGTCGTAACGCATGATCGGCGGCATTTTCACGTATGATTGCGGTAGTTTCCTTCGGATTCGCCGCCATTTTTGGAGGAAACTTTAGCGGTAAGTTTTTACAAACTTTTATTTGAATTATTTAAATAGACCTTTCCAACGAACGATCTAGCCTATCCGGATATACATACATGCCTCTAATTGCCGAGTGTTCTACTGATGCATAGGCTTCGATAGGACTCGCAAACATTCGAGGAGATTATTGTTTTGCAAGTTCGGCCATACACGAAAATAACATTCGCCCAAAAACGTTTCGTACTTTTCTCATTTTCTTCAAAGTTTTGACTAACTGTTGGATGATTTTGCTTTTTGACATCACACTTTAACTTAAGAATACATATGAACAACCGTTGAAGCTCAATTGTCTTTTTATCTAGTTCAGCCTCTATATGTTTCTTTAATATAAATATGAATTTCTTAACCAAACAACAGCCTTGGCATGACGTAGCACCCATAAGTGTTCATACGCTCAATATGCATGCGCAGCCGACCGCAGAAATTCAGGAAGCGTTAGAAAATAGTACCGCTACAGTGCATTATGTAGCTGGTTCTCATAGATACAAACTTCAAAGGCCTCAGCTGAAACGCTCGCGTTAGCAACTCGACCAAGACGTTAACGCTAATGGATGTTGCAAGGACAGCAACTTGTGTAATTGTAACCGGACTACAAGTACATTGGTGTTGTATTCGGAGCTTTTCTAGTCATATCAACAACTTTTCATAAGCATTTATAGAAACTATTACTGGATTTCATGTATACAAACATAGTAGGATTCACTTCAACTGTGACCATTTTCATTTTCATAAAGGATGAAATTGGCTGGTTTCTCAATAAAAACATTCTCCAAAATCTAAATTTAATAACGGAGTAACAGTTCAGAAATGAAACCGCGATAAATCAACAAGTTTACGCTGAGATAAAGATGAATTATCTATTGAAAAGAAATCGTTGCTCAGCACGGGCAAATATACATATAAAGCTAGAGTATTAATATCTTTTCAACATTTTGAGTATGACTATATCATGATGAGAGCTAACATTGCAAGAAAGGTGTGGTTGCATGTTGGCTAGAGTGTATTATTATTTTTTATTATGTATTTATTTCAATTACTTTTCCGAATACAATCTTCAATAAAGTTACATTAAACTGTGTCAGGTATCTGTCATTAAATGCGGCACGTGCCTGCAACGTGACATAAGTGCGTCTTTAACGGCTCGAAGATCAAACAAGTCGCCGAATCAACAGGTATTGCACGGTGCAATACAGGTAGCTGGTAATAAAAGTGTCATTTTTTCTTTTGAAATTTCGGCGGCGACTTCTTAGAATATACATGAATGCAAGTACGAAAGATAGAGGAGAAAAAAGAAGAATATTCGAATTCATGCCTGACTGATTCCATTTAATTCACATAATCCGTTCCTCCACAGCTCTTTTGTAGAGAAAAGTATAAAATATGACCAACAAAACGAAGGGGAAAAAAGAAGATAGAAAAAAGCGAAAATGGTTGTTGAACCAAACGCATCTCTCCAACGTGTGCAATTCGGATATTGGCGGTATTCTTCATTGAACGTGATAGATAGATGTGGCTTGAATTGATATAGGGCAATCTCATTACGCTCATTTACGCCAGGGGACATCAAAATCGTTGTTGTCAGGTCTAAAGCTTAAAAAAGATGCTTTAATTTGAATTGAAGCTTTCACCTTGTTCAATAATTATCGTTATTTTTACGGTGTTAAGTATGATTAGAGATACGGCGAGATAAATCAATTTGCGTTTTCTTTAATCTAAAGATAATCCGTTAAGAATCGTTGTATGTATCCAGTAGCCTAGAAAAAAGCATTGATAATTATGGGCGTAATTCGTAAGTAAAAAGAACAGCAGCCTGTGCAAATTGAATGATAATTGATAAACAACTAAAGAGATGTCTCTCTCTCTCTCTCTCTCTCTCTCTCTCTCTCTCTCTCTCTCTTACAAAGATGCCAGTGTTTAGTATCTATTTGTTGGAAATTTGAAGCTCTATTTAACAGAAATAAAATCTTTTACTATTATATGAATTATGGCGAAGAAAATTTAAGCGATTTATATTTACTAATATACAAAAATTCGGACCACATTCAGCGGCCGGTAAAATATTGATTTTTTTCACCGATTTACCTGTCTACCTAAGCGACAGACACGGCGGAGGCAAATATCAATATTCAATAGCAGTTTCAGATCTCTGTATCTTTATCTCAGGTTTACGTTACCAAAAAAGCGAATATAAACATGACTTGAATGTTAGTAAGTTAGTAACTGACTGACACTGAAAGATAATATTGACAGTTTGTGCTAATATACTCCTATTTATGATATATGTTACTTGTTTAAATGTAATTTTATTGTTCCAGTATTTGTCATTTTCTCATATGTTACATTAAATATGTTGAAAGAAAAAAGTTTGTTCATTTCATTTTATCAACCGATAGCTTTAATCATAAAAGTTTACTAGTGTAATTTAGTAGAATATTTACTAGCACACAGCATTTATTTAGCATTTCATTTATGTCGAGATTGTCGTTTTTAGTATATCAGTAATAACGGTAAATAGTGACAGACATGAATGCGGTCGTAAACTCACTACACAACACATACGTTCACAGTCGGGAAACAAACTCCGTGTAAGCTATCATTTGCACACATAACGTTGACGTCACAGAGAATTTTAACAGTTCGGACTATACATAAGTTCGGAAAATTTGTGGTGCCGTTTCATTAAATTATTTGTGAAATATTTTAGATATCTTATCATATGCAGAACACATTTTTGATTGAATAACTGTAAAAACTTTCACAATTCATCATCTTGTCGCTGAGAACACTCCGGAAACTTTAGAGTTCCGAAGTGTTCTAAATATTGACAATTGTTTCAAAGAAAGAAAATATTGCTAAATAGTGATTATGATATGCCGCATATGATAGGATATGAGTAAAATATGTTTCTTTAATATGAAAATAGCAACGTGCGATTTCCGAAATTATGTGCAATACGAACGCGCGCTCTGTCGTATGACGTATACACAAATGATAGCATACACGGACTTTGTTTCCCGACACTGTACGTTGGAAGCACAGAGTTTTGCCACAGCAATGTGTAACTGCGGGCTATGAATCTAGTAATGCGCAAAATAGAATGCAAATAATGCAGAAACATCCTAATTAGAATGGAAGACAGGAATGCAAAAACGCCCACATTCGAATGGAAGACAGGAATGCAGAAACGCCCACATTCGAATGGAAGACAGGAATGCAGAAACGCCCACATTCGAATGAACCGCACTTTTCAAGTCTTGAATTCGTGAAACAAACACCGCAGTATGATACGAATGAAACTGAAGGCGTGAATGTGGATATGCCCACCAATTGAAAACGATGAAGGTTTGGCAACAGCAAGAACCTCGAAGTAATGAGGTAATAGAGACTCGAATGCGTACATCCCCAAATATGAATGTAACACACTAAAAGTTGATTACATGAAAGCAGAAAGGTCCACACACAGACACCCACGCCGAATGAAGCTATATACAAAGGGACACCCGCATACAAATGATGAACCCACTTTAAGTTTGAAGTCATGAATTCAGGAACGCTCTCACACTAAATACTTCAAACGTGAATACAGAAACGCACATATACGGTACGACAGGAGTAAACTAAAGATTTAGCAATAGAAAGTACCTGTATATCAAGTAATGAATGCTGACAGAAAAGTAATCAATGATCAGAGTTGCAGTCAGAACCAAAGTCCAGCCCTAAAACCCACACATAAATAAATTAAAGACAATTAGGCACTGATACAAAGATAACATCTCACAAGCTAAGTTATCGGTTATTTCCCTAAAGGTGGCCATTCAGTCCACATATGAATGAATATCAAAAAACCAGAACGTTACGTATATATGGTAAAAGAGGTCAAACTCCAATACTGAATTATTTGATTTTCTTTATTTCCCGACTAGTTTCGGTGCATTACCTTTGTCAATGGACATCAATAAACAACAATAGAGAATGTTGACATTAACGTCACACGACGTCAATGACAACGACGTCAAAAATGACAATGACACTATTACGTAAACAGTTGACATGAATAGCATAATTGGAAGCCATGAAAATTCAGAAGCGTCCTCAATGCAGTCACACTGATGCTTGCCGGTAATCTAACAAAACCCATCTAGCGATTTGATTCAGTGGCCCTTAGGTATGTTGCTGAGTACACGGTCAAGGGCAGCGCAGTGGCAGTTATATGTTGTTTGGAATTATGTTCTGTGCCAGGTCACACGAATACCGTTGCATTTTGAATGATTAAAATTCAGATCCAAAAGTTTTTCCCACTTTTCCAAGCTTTCAAGATCTTTCTTGAGTGGGATCTCCGAGTCCCCTTGCTTGTCAAAAGCAAGACGCATGGCTGTATGTTGTATCTGCAAACAGCCTACCTGGCAAATAGCTTGTTCGGGAAGTCATGTACATAAGCGAGGAATAGAATGGGACCGACAACCTAGTCCTGCAGGACACCAGAAGATACCTCGTGGCTGTCGGAATTCGAGTGTTATTCATATATAAATCACAGTGTCTATGGTACTTTAATTATCCTTTGTTAAGGTTTTTCAGCACACATTACCATATTTTCCAGCTAGTTTTGCACGTTTTCTACGTCGGATTCCAAAGAAACACAGATTCATATAAATTTCTGATTCGTATTTGTCTCTGTCGACTTTACTTACGTTTTAATACAGTCTTTCTTCCTAAGAACTTCCGAGCTCTGGAACTCCCTATCATATACGGCATGTCATTAATGTACAAAAGGAACAGACATGGGCCGACTACAGGGCCCTGGGGCACACCTGACATGACGGGACAGGAATCAGACTCTTCCTCTTCGAGGACTACCCGTTGTGTGCGAATTTGTAAAAAAGAACCAATCATGCCAACGAATGACTTCAGTGTTTATTCCAAAACGCCAGAGCTTCAACAACAGTCTACTGTGGTCTACCTTATCAAAGGCCTTACTGAAGTCCATAACAATGACGTCAGTTTGGCCTTTTTCATTAAGGGAATCAGAGATGTCTTGAACAAACTGGATCAGTTGAGTTTCACAGCTGAGTTTACTGCGGAGACTATGTTGATTTGGCTGTAGGAGTTTATACTTGTCGAGGTGTGACATGATTTTAATGACATGCTCCGTGACCTTGCAACAGATGCATGTGAGTGATATTGGGCGGTATACCTAATTATCTGCTCTTGGTCTTGGGGCATTTTTATTCGCCGGTGTGACACTGGCATTTCGCCAGTCATCTGGTACCTTCCCCTCACATAGCGAAGTGTTGAAAATGTCAGTGAGCAGTGCCGGTGTGCTATAAATAGATATATGCTTTCAAACTCGAAATTGTGTGAAGCGAGTAAGTGTTTAATATATAGCACAGTTAGGCTAAACCACACTTGGTGGATGAGCATGCTTTTTCACCGACGGGGTTTAGCTGTTGCTGGTTCGGCTCAAGTTACATTTGGCGACGAGGGTGGGATAATGACAACAGCCGGAAAGGAGTTTCCTTACCCATTCAATTCCCAGGCCAAGACTCGGGACGAGTCTTCTCGGAGAGGGGAGTAATGTAACGGTGTGTTATAAATAGATATGCAAACAACAGCAAATTATTACAAGTATTCATTCTTTCCTTTAGCTATAGTGCAGTGGAACAATCTCCCAACCTCGGCTGTCCTATCAGAAGACCTGACTACGTTCAGGTCTGCCATCTGCAGCCTAAACCACATCATGCCATAAACCCAGGATATGTTGTTTTTATCAGCTTTTAACTTTTTACTTCTTCCTCATAGGCTCATACTAACACTATCATACTTTTTAGCCTTACTAAAACTCATTTTAACTTTCTTCTATCAACCTTTTCTCTGACGCGCGCACCTGCACATAATCCTCGCGAGAGGGTGATGCAGTATATAAAGAAAGAAAGAAACAAACTCGAATTTTTGTGAAACGAGTAAGTGTTGTAGTGTTAAAAACGATATGTTGAAACCCCCATGTGTGATCGTTGATGGCGGACGCACTTTCTTAGGGGGGGGGGGGGGGGGATTTGGATTTGATAAAATATGGACTCGGAGGAAAATTCTTCAGCCAGTTTTATTCCAGTTCACCTCCAAAAGATCCTCAACGTCATCGAGGGCGGCGAAACACGGCACAAATGGAAGCTGGTCAGGAATGCAGCAAGCTTCACGTTGATGATTAATTTTCCCGCAAAAACAGGCAAAAGACAGGGTCAAGGGAACCAGCCACCGTTGAAGAAACGAACTTCTGGAGTGTAAGTGAGTCAACATTAGGACAAGAAAAAAACGCTTCTTCCGATGTTCGACTAGCTGACCAACCAAAGCCAAAGAAGAAGAAAACCCCATCTCGCGTGGCCAAGGATCGGAGACGGCGCAGGGAGTACTGGAGACAATTGAACTGAAAGTTGCCAGAGAGCTCAGAGCTGAGAACCTTGCTACCCACTACGACCGGCTACAAGAAACAAGGACGGTTGCCAGTCCACAATTTCCTGCGGTCAGTCACTCGGAGAATTCCAAGTGCCGCGTGGATCGTAACTCCCCAGAAACGAGGAGGATTGCCAGTCTGCAGTCACCGGTAGTCAGATGGGTGCTTGGAGCGTTCACCCTTAGTTTCTGAGCCTCACAGTAGTTTAGCCATTGAAGAACACCATGATCTACTGAACGAACTCTCTGTCGAGGATACAGAAATAGACAATTCAATGATTTCTGATTGTGACGATTCGCATTTCCGAAAGTATTTGTTCAATAGGATACCGGAAACAGACATTGAATGGCAAAACAGATGTTCAATTTGTTTAGCAGAAGGGGGCTTCCAAAAATGCTCAGCTTGTAAATTTGTGAGATATTGTTCTAAGAAGTGCCAAGCAGAAGATTATATAGTGCAAAATTTGAAATAGCTTTTATCCAAAACAACCCCCCCCCCCCCCCCCACTTCTACCTTCAGCTAGCAAAGAAGCGTACAAAAGTAGTTTCTTTCCACAGACTATCAGGGACTGGAATGACCTCCCTGATTCACTTATCTCCTCTGCTGAAATGTCTGATGACTGTGTGTCCAAGTTCGCAAGAAAACGTCCTTGTGGTGGGAATATGGATTAAGTCCGTTTGGCCCAGGATGACGTTAAAAGCCTAATCTTTACTACTACTGTCCAAGTTCGCTTCACTCGTGCGTTCAAGGGACTAATTTCTCCCCCATCCGAACCCCCTGGTGAAATAATGTCATTTGGCGTGTCACCAGATTCAGACCGGTTTTACCGGTGCGCCGATAAGTCAACGGCGGGACTCTACGAAACAACAACAACAACAACAACAACAACAACAACATTAATTGGTTACACTTGGTACCGAAGCGACCCTAAGACGCCATTGTCAACGCCCAACGGCTTAGCGTCAAAGTCGTCAAACAAAAACAACCCGTTGACGAAAAAAAAAGAAAACAGCATGCAGTTTTGATTTTTCCAGTCTTATTCGGCATTTCAACCATAATGTCAGACAAGCTTAAGATAAACAAGTCTTATGCTGAAAACTACAATAAATGGAGACAGAAAGAAGAGCTAGCAAAATGTAAGCCATGGATAGATAAACATGTTAGGGCACTTCAACGAAAGCGGAACAAGCTCTTCAAGAAACAACGTGTCTCTCATCGTGCAAAGGATATTTCTCACTATCGACAAATAAGGTCAAGGGTACAGAAAGCTGAACGCCAAGCATATTGGAGGCATGTTGAAAATATCATAGACATTGGAGAACCTGAGAGTGACAACAGACCCAACAAGCAGAAGAGATTTTGGTCCTTCATCAAGTCTCTAAGGAAAGACAGTAGTGGTGTAGCCCCTTTAAAGGAAAACGGAAAGATGCATTCAGACCCAAAGGATAAGACTAATATCTTAAACAGGCAATATGAATCTGTCTACACACAGGAGGATATCAGCAATGTACCCAGTCCATCAGGCCAACCATACCAGCCCATGGATGAGATCACAGTGACAGAACAGGGAGTACGGAAACTTCTACAAAAGATCAATCCACGGAAAGCATGCGGTCCAGATATGATCCCTGCCAGGATACTAAAGGACCTAGCAGACGAAATAGCACCGCTGTTAGCATCCATCTTTCAAAGATCCTTTGATTGTGGGGAGGTACCCGATGACTGGAGATCAGCCAATATCACACCTGTATTCAAGAAGGGAGACAGATTTAAAGCAAGTAATTACCGTCCAGTATCCTTGACAAGTCTGTGTTGCAAGATCCAAGAGCACATCATAACCAGCAACATCCTGAGACATCTGGAGGAGAACAGCATTTTAACAGACTGCCAGCATGGTTTCCGGGCACGGCGTAGTTGTGAAACACAGTTGCTGACCCTGGCACATGAGTTAGCGGACTCCATTGACAGAGGGAAACAGATGGACCTAGTCATCCTAGATTTTAGCAAAGCGTTTGACCGCGTGCCGCATCAACGCCTCCTTGCCAAGATCAACCATTATGGTATACGCGGTCAAACGTACCAGTGGATCAAGTCCTTCTTGTCCAGAAGAACCCAGCAAGTCATTGTTGATGGAGCCGTTTCAAACAAAGCGCCTGTGGTTAGTGGAGTGCCTCAGGGGACAGTCCTGGGACCTCTACTGTTCTTGCTGTTCATAAACGACTTACCCGATTGTGTCACATCCAAAACAAGATTGTTCGCAGACGACTGTGTCATCTACAGACCTATCAAGAACAAACAGGACTGCATACAGCTACAAGATGATCTGTACAGACTGGCTGAGTGGGAAGATAAATGGGGAATGTGCTTTCATCCTGATAAATGCAGTATCCTCAGGGTCACCACAACAAAGTCACCAGTATTGCACAATTATTCACTGAAAGGACAGTTCCTCCATGTAGATGAACAGTCAAAATACCTCGGAGTTGACATTACCTCTAAACTGTCTTGGAATCCCCATATAAATCGGATTGTTAAGAAAGGCAACAGTATGCTAGGCTTCCTACAACGAAATTTACGTGTAAAGAGCCGTGAAACAAAAGCCTCCGCATACTTCACTATGGTACGACCCAACTTAGAGTACTGTTCGAATGTATGGAGTCCCCACACCGACAAGGCAAGAGAAAAGATAGAGATGGTACAGAGGCGCGCAGCGAGATATGCCACAAGCAGATATAGGAACATGAGCAGTGTAACAGACATGCTGGAGGACCTCGGTTGGGATACACTGGAAACAAGAAGAGCCAAGTCACAAGTTACTATGATGTACAAAATCATGAATGGCTTGGTGGATATCCCAGCTGCAGACTATGTTACACCAGCTTCAACCAGAACAAGATCCAACCATTCCAAGAAGCTAAGACAAATCTCTACATCTACAGAGACCTACAAATACAGCTTCTTCCCCCGTACTATTCCCCTGTGGAACTCACTTCCAGCTGTCCTAGCTGAGGCTCCTGACTTGGTATCCTTCAAGCAGGAGCTTTCTACTTTTTCATTCTAATACAGTTAGGGGCCAGCTGCAAGTAGAACCTAATGAGGGCTTGAGCTATGCTGGTGGGGCGCCCATACCCCTTAGCGGTCACCGGAGCCAGTTTGGTCAAGCCTGAAGGGACGAAAACGCAGCTGGGAATCTTTTCCACTTTTTCTCTCTTTCCTATCACTAATTTCTAACTTTCCTATCTATTTTCTCTTTTTCTACCGCCTACAGTATCATAATGGTCAACCGTGACAGACGATACTTATCAATTAGATGTAGATAGATGTAGACTTTTAAGTTTACCTGCTTGCTGGAGTAAGTTTGTTTTTTCGGATGTAACATATGTTCGTAGTTCAGTTCAGTCCATTACTTTGACATCTACAGCAAGGCCGTCATCAGTGGTCCGGCTAAACCGGACCACTTTTATGGCCGAAAATGGTTTCGGCTGGACCACAATTTTCGATTATTCGGCCTAACATGTGTTTGCCTTTTCGAGTTAATCACTGTTTATAATTGCATTATTTAGATCAAACACCATGCCAAAAAATTGTTTACGTATAAAATTTTTGCAAACATTATTTTTCTTCATATTCCAGAATTTGTTATACGTGCATGTTATTCTTATATGCATGTTATTCTTATATATATAACCTTGGATTAATATTTTTCGATGGATTTGAATCTCCAATACATGTGTCTATAATTTTTGCTTATTCGTGGTCCAGTCAAAATCCAGGTAATGTGGCCAGAAAAAATCAATATTGGCAGAAATTAGTGGAAATTAGCCCTGAAAATACTTAAAACCTTCTGTTTGAAATACAGAAATTAAGATTTCTATTTATTTATAGGTTCACGCTGAAAATTAGTGCAGAATGTGCACAATTTAATTAGCTTTTCAACAGTGTAAATTTTATTGACATAAGATTTTAACTTTAAGAGAAGTATTGAACACCAAAATTGTTCTGTTGGATGGTACTTTTTTCAATTTTTACTGTATTTCATATCATTATTAAGAGGGCTAAACTTTATCAAATTAAAATAATTTTATGATAATATTATTCTACAGTCTTTTCTCTTTTATAATATCTAAAAATTATTGTACTTAAATGTACCATTAATTTTATTATGCACCAATTGCGATTATCGGAAAAGATGGCGTGATGTCATCAGCCAGCATCCGGGTCACTCTCAGTCTCTCACGGGTACAAGTCAGTAATGGCGGCTTTATCAAAAGCCAATAAACGTCATATTTTATTTGCACAAATGACACAAAACGCCAAAATCTTTAAAAGTTTTGTTGTGTAATGAGGAAAGATTGTTTCCAGAATGCATATATTTTGAATTTGGAAGGAAAATATTGTGAATAGCGGAATATTTCCGTGTTTATTTATAGTAAAATATTTAGATTTTTTGACAAGCGCGGGCGGCTTTGATTTCTCGTTATTTAATATGCACCCTATTTCAGGCACTTCAGTCTCAAATCAAATTGAAATTTTATGACAATCTTACGCCGTAGTATTTCTGCTGTCGTTTTGTAGGATCTGTTTTTGGAGGAGACATATTTAAGATTTTAAATAACATACCACACATTTCTTTGATTTCAAAACTCCCAACAACTTCAACGGCATGAATATTGTACATTTTTATATATTGTTATATTAAATTATCATAATTACAAAATAAAATCGTGAAAAACGTATATTATAAAGCTGACGTTAGATGAAAACAAATCTAGAAAAATGTGAGCTGAAATGAATATTAAGTGAATACACTGGATAAAGTTTTCCAATACATATTACTATGTAGCCCCTTCAGTTTTCCGAGTTTAAAACAAACCTTGCCAGAATAATTTTTCAGACAGATGGCGGACAATTCTTTTTCAGTGGTTCTTATATTAAGTTAAATTTATTCTAGCTAATTCAGCTTTAATTTCAACGTATATTTACAATTTAACACACGTTTACCCGCACAAATATGTGTATTAAGTCTGTGTATTTATTGACTCTGTATCCTTGAGTTCACAGGTAATGTTATCGATGACGTCATCGCCATCTTTTCCGATAAGTGGAATTGACCATGTTTTCAAAATTTTTTACTATGTTATTGAATAGGCAAGTCAATCAGGGATAATTGGTTTTATGGTTTACCTGGAAGACAACGCTTTATGTAAAAAAATCAAGTTTCATACGCCAGATATAACATGGATAAACCTCGAGTTCCTAATCAACCGACGTCTTTCAAATTCCCTCAGTGTTCTTTCGACAAGGTGAATATGAGCTTTCAGGCTTTATGATTTTCGACAAGGACGTGGCCTCATTGTGATGAAGCAAATGACCTTGCTAAAAAAAAAAACAAGCAAGGATATCAGTATCAGGATTAACTGATGCCAACGCCTGATGAGACTCACCGAGGGGTCGAAACAGTTGTTAAAACTTTTTGGTTTGTAACATTTAGATACAATTAAAGCCTATATAAAAAGCGGCGTTACAAGGGCAAAAATGTCTCAAAGTGCATTAAAATCGTTTTTACGGACATCCGGAAATATAAAAAATTTTCAGGGGTGATGGGGAATACCCCCCTCTTGTGCTCTCCCCCACTCGTGCCTTCGGCACTCGTGAATCATATTTGACATTTCATAGCCGGACCACTTTACTCTGTAAAGTGTGAATCTATAATCACGGTAAGTCTTCAAGTTGCCGAAATCCCAGTATTTGTGTTTTGAGAATATGTTGGCCAGGATGGTAGATAGGGGTGCTCGCACCTCTGCCATTCGCAAATGCACTATGGTCATAGAACGGTTCAGGCATTTGCAGACCAGCATATTCTTAAATGGTTTTTTGATGACGTGTATAAATAAGGCTTGTTTGGGAAGACTGGGGACTGATACCCCAACCCCAACATTTTCCTGGAACAACCATTACCTAATGTTTATTTGAAGGCTAGAAACCCATAACCCGCTACACAGGCAACAGTGTTGATCAGTGGCAGATTTAGAGGGGTTCACTCGAAGCCTCCTCCGGGACCAACTTATTTCATTTTCATGGGTATTAAAATTGAGGATAATCTTGGTGACTTTGAACCCCCATTCCAGAAATCCTGGATCCCCCCTGTGGGTATGCACTGTTTGTTAAATTAAAATGCATGGTCTGTTCAAATACTGAAGCAGAGTCCTTGGGGCGAGTTGACATGCTACTAGTTTTTGTGGTACCAATTTTTGGGTGAAGGACTGTACCTGTCATGTAACATTTCCCCACCAAAATGTCACATGACATCATGCATGTGAATTTGCTGATTTCTGTTTGACTTGTTGGATGAATAGATAAACAAAATATCACTTTTTTTTGGTGAATACTGTGTAATTTGATAATGTCATGTATGGAATAATATGAATGTGCAATAACATCATATGATCAGCCAAGGGCCTGTCCCAGAAATACATAGACATTTGTGATAAAACAAGAATGTATATGCAGAATTGCATGAAATTTATACGATCTGTTTGCATACATCTAATAAACATTTCGTACAAATATGGACAAATTCGTCTCTTACACAACACATCTATATGCATTTATGCCAAGAGTGGTAGGTGTCTAAGGTGCATGTCAAAAACCCTGTTTTAAAATTCATAAAGATCAAATTCAACAGTTCCTGTAACTGCGAGTTGAGATGATATTACATAACGTTAACTATCAGTTGCACGAGTAACTATGTAAGATAACGTTTTGGAAGTTTGAAATGATTTTCACCTTCAGCTTTGATTTTATACAATTTTTTTTAATCATACTGAAATACTGAAATTATTTTACTGGAAAATTGTGACGTAATGTAAGTTTTACAGCGCAAAATTAGACCCTCCCCAACATTTTTTTTTCCAATTAAGTGCATTTAACAAAATTAATTTATAAAATCAACCTTATACTGTGTCATTAATGATTTTAGTGATGATTTTTGTGTGCATTTTTCTTTAAATATTCTAAATGCTTGTTTCTTGTTGTCGTTTTAAACAAGCGACCTCTTCTTGTTTTATTTCAGTCTAAAAAAATTAGTTGTCCCTCATATAAACGAAATTGATCATGCTATTTTTTTCTCTTTATCATTTCTATCTCAAACAATTGACTATCATTTTAACTAAGAAAACTTAAGTTAAATAACCCATGTTTAGATGGCAATATTCATCTCATTACGGCTCTAATAAAGAGTTTGCATACAAAACATTCAACCACCTCTCCACAAAAACGTAGCAAAATGATTTTCAGCGTACTTTAGTTACATCGATACACCATCATGTAAATGTCCATAACTTTTACAATTCGTAAGCAATTGAACTAATATTTTTACTGATTGCTCTATAGAAATGTAGTTTAAAAGCATGAAACTATCTTTAAATTTCAACCAACCGTTTGCGTATTATTAGATATGTTTATGATTTCACGGGACGGACCTCGTATATGGTAAGATTTTGTAATTTGCATGTAATTTTATAGCCATGGCTTCAACTAGAACTGATAGCATGTAGTGAATACGAAATTGATCACTTCTTTTTCTAGAACTAGAAGTAGATAACAGACCTGTTTATAACTACGTTTTTTGCGTAGTTTCTACGTATTTGGGCTTTAAAATACGCTCTACGGATCGCTAGGTCAAAACTACGCATCTCGCGAAATTTCGATTTTTCGGTCATTTTTTGTCTGTTTTGGTCCATTACCCGGACATTCGTCTATTCTGTTCTCAGCTAAGGGAAGTAACTCAATCTTCGATCTCGATCATTTAGGCGCAAAATTGTTGGAGTAGAGGCTTGATAAACAGATTAGCAAGCATCTGGTGGAAAATATTGCACTTTTCTCGCGAATTCTCGCACTGATTTTAGCCTCCATTTCTAGATGATAGATTTTTAGAAAAAGCTTTATATTTTTGTGGAAATGTCGAAAAGAAAGAATGAAAATGAACTTGAAGAACATGAAAAACCCTCAACTAAAAGGCAGAGATTCAAAAGTGGTTCGGCTAATCAGAAGTTCCTGCCCCTTTATCACGAACTTTGGCCATGTAAAGGGCTCAAAAGTGCCTATTACCAGAGTCTAGTCAACAAAACTTGAAAATTGGATCTATAATATAAATGACTATGCTTCTCCTGGCAATGATTTTTTTATTTTTATGATGAATTTTTAATAAATTTTAATGCCTAATCTGATTTAATGCTGATATTATGTATAATATGAAATAAAGGCACGCTGCCTTATCTGCAAACACACGGTAAACTTTACCCTAGAAACTTAAAATAATCATTACAGTCGAGTGTATCCAGCTGTCCAGTGCGAGGGGAAGTAGTTAGAGATGGGAAGCGAGGGAGGGATAGCTATGGAGTAGTGTAAGGAGGGAGATAGGTAGGTAGTGGATGTAGGGAAGGAGGTAGGAAGTTTAGGGAGGGAGGTAGTTAGGTAGGTAGGGTAGGGAGAGAGGAAGGTAGTGTAGGGAGTTATGTAGTGTATGTAGGTAGGGAGGGATCGAGCTATGGGGTAGTGTGAGGAGGGAGATATATGGAGGGAAAGAGGTAGGTAAGAAGTGTAGGGAGGGGTAGTTAGGTAGTGTAAGGAGGAAGGTAGTGTAGGAATAGGGTTAGGTAGGGAGGTAGTTAGGTAGAGTAGGGAGGGAGGGAGGCAGATTAGAGGTAGGTAGTGGGAGGTAGGAAGGTAAGTAGGGATGGAGGTAGGTAGGTAGGTAGAAAAGTATAGGGAGGGAGTTAGTGTAGGGAGTAAGGTAGAAAGGAAGTGTAGGGGGTACTTAGGGAAGGAAGGAGGGATATAGTATAGTGTAGGGAGTGCGGCAGTTAGGTAGGTATGTTGTCAGTAGACAGATAGGTAGTGGTGGGAGGGGGTGATTAAGGTGGTACTGTGTGGAGGTAGGGAGGGAGGGAGTGGGAAGTTAGGTAGTGTAGGGAAGGGGTATATAGGCAGAGAAGGAGGCAGGGAGGAGTATGTAGTGTAGGCGAGGTAGGTATGCAAGTCTGTAGGGAGGGAGGAATGAAAGGAGGTAGGTAGGTATTTAGGTAGGTGGGAGGTAGATAGGTAGGTACCTGGGTGCGAGTTGACCTGTGTGCGGGATGACTAGGGTGCGAGTTGACGTGGGTGCAAGTTGACGTGGGTGCAAGTTGACCAGGGACAGGTGCAATCGCGAGTTGACCCGGGGACGAGTTGACCCGGGGACGAGTTGACTCGGGGGCGAGTTGACTCGGGGGCGAGTTGACTCGGGGACGAGTTGACTCGGGGGCGAGTTGACTCGGGGACGAGTTGACTCGGGGACGAAGTGTGACACGGGGACAAGTTGACTCGGGGACGAGTTGACATGGGGACGAGTTGACTCGGGGACGAGTTGACCCGGGTTCGAGTTGACCCGGGTTCCAGTTGACCCGAGGACGAGTTGACTCGGGGACGAGTTGACACAGGGGACGAGTTGACACAGGGGCGAGTGAGGATTGACCCGGGTGAGAGTTGACTCGGGCGCGAGTACGTTACGGGGTGGTTTGGGGTGTTTCCACGGACCGGCCGAAACGACCTTTTTATGGCTCCGGTAAATCGTGATACCAACAAAAATGTCTGCCCCCACATTGCAACAAAAACATGGCCGCCTAACCGTCGGTTTTGTTCGGTAAGGTATGTAGATTTTTTATTCTAAATTTCTTACATGCGTTTATCGTTAAGCAAACACACGTGTGTTTGCTATTAAATTGTGTACAAAGCTTTTTGTTTGTTTAAGCCTTTCGTTTAAGGCAATCAAAGATGTTTGACGCATCCTATGATGGACTACACTTAAGTACCCAAAACTACACATATCCTCATTAGTGACTACACATGCCATGTTTTGAATGTAAACAGGTCTGAGATAAGCCCCTTGCTTCGACTTCAAGAACAGGGTTGCAGGCTTTTCTGGTCTTTTGGATGAGACCATTAAATGGAGGTCCCATTCTAGCTCTTGATGGGACGTTTAATCCCAAATCAACCAGTTAAAGCATCATGAGTGTCATGAGTGTCACAACGCACAGCTGTGTGTGTGTGTGTGTGTGTGTGTGTGTGTGTGTGCTGTGGCTCGGTGTAGAAACATATATTGTAGCAGTTGTTAAGCACTGACGTTTCACTTTATTCAATTACCTGTATATATATGGGCCAAGATCTGATAAAAGGGGTCTTATGTCGTCTTTGCGAAAACCGTCGGACTGTCGGTCGAAACCGGCAATTTTCAGAAGCGTCCGGCGAAATTCCCAAGTTTACCGGTCAGAATGTCCGAGAGAAAATATCAGAAAATCACATTAAATGCAAGTCTGGGTGGCTTGTTTTTTTCTGGAAGAGGGCTGCTTACCTTTCGTGTGCATTTTTAAAATAAGTTCCAAAGTTAATTCTAGTGAAAACAGCTCAGAAATTGACAAACATTTCTGCACGATGGAGGTGGCCATGTTGGACAGGTCTTACTAAATACCGCAAATTATTTGGTTCTAACTGATAATTCTTCCTACTGCATTAATTTTAATCAGTGTAATAAGCCTAGAAAATTTTATCATCCAATACCTAGGCGGGGGGGGGGGGGGGGGGGGGGGGGGGGGAGATAAACCGCCCTGACGGTATAAAGCTGAATGACGAGGAAAAGGGCTTTTTAATCAAATAAATTGCATTTCTAAAAGGTAGACCTTCTTATGGTATTAATTTTGAAACAGTGTAACATGCTTTGAAAAATTGATCCTCCAATACCTAGGTGGGGGCGAGATAAACTGCCCTGAAAAGCTTCACCCCCGCCTGAGAAAGTTAAGATAGGAACTGAATGAGGAGGAAAAGGGTTATGCATTCAAACTAAATGCACTTCTAACTGATAATTCTTCCTACTGCATTAATTTTAATCAGTGTAATAAGCCTAGAAAATTTTATCATCCAATACCTAGGCGGGGAGCGAGTTAAACCGCCCTGGACAGCTTCACCCCCGCCTGAAAAGTGAAGATAGGAACTGAATGAGGAGGAAAAGAGATATGTATTCAAACTAAATGCACTTCTAACTGATAATTCTTCCTACTGCATTAATTTTTGATCAGTGTAATAAGCCTAGAAAATTTTATCATCCAATACATAGGCGGGGGGCAAGATAAACCGCCCTGGACAGCTTCACCCCCGCCTATGTAACTGAGGGTATAAAGCTGAATGACGAGGAAAAGGGCTTTTTAATCAAATAAATTGCATTTCTAAAAGGTAGACCTTCTTATGATATTAATTTTGAAACGGTGTAACATGAGTAAAAGAGATATGTATTCAAACTAAATGTACTTCTAACTGATAATTCTTCCATGGTGGGGGGGGGGGGGGGGGGAGATAAACCGCCCTGACGGTATAAAGCTGAATGACGAGGAAAAGGGCTTTTTAATCAAATAAATTGCATTTCTAAAAGGTAGACCTTCTTATGATATTAATTTTGAAACAGTGTAACATGCTTTGAAAAATTGATCCTCCAATACCTAGGTGGGGGGCGAGATAAACCGCCCTGGACAGCTTCACCCCCGCCTGAGAAAGTGAAGATAGGAACAGAATGAGGAGGAAAAGGGTTATGTATTCAAACTAAATGTACTTCTAACTGATAATTCTTCCTACTGCATTATTTTAATCAGTGTAATAAGCCTAGAAAATTTTATCATCCAATACCTAGGCGGGGGGCGAGTTAAACCGCCCTGGGCAGCTTCACCCCCGCCTGAAAAGTGAAGATAGGAACTGAATGAGGAGGAAAAGAGATATGTATTCAAACTAAATGCACTTCTAACTGATAATTCTTCCTACTGCATTAATTTTTAATCAGTGTAATAAGCCTAGAAAATTTTATCATCCAATACCTAGGCGGGGGGGCGAGATAAACCGCCCTGGACAGCTTCACCACCGCCTGAGAAAGTGAAGATAGGAACTGAATGAGGAGGAAAAGAGATATGTATTCAAACTAAATGCACTTCTAACTGATAATTCTTCCTACTGCATTAATTTTTAATCAGTGTAATAAGCCTAGAAAATTTTATCATCCAATACATAGGCGGGGGGCAAGATAAACCGCCCTGGACAGCTTCACCCCCGCCTATGTAACTGAGGGTATAAAGCTGAATGACGAGGAAAAGGGCTTTTTAATCAAATAAATTGCAACGGTGTAACATGCTTTGAAAAATTGATCCTCCAATACCTAGGCGGGGGGCGAGATAAACCGCACTGGACAGCTTCACCCCCGCCTGAGAAAGTGAAGATAGGAACTGAATGAGGAGGAAAAGAGATATGTATTCAAACTAAATGCACTTCTAACTGATAATTCTTCCTACTGCATTAATTTTTAATCAGTGTAATAAGCCTAGAAAATTTTATCATCCAATACATAGGCGGGGGGCAAGATAAACCGCCCTGGACAGCTTCACCCCCGCCTATGTAACTGAGGTTATAAAGCTGAATGACGAGGAAAAGGGCTTTTTAATCACATAAATTGCATTTCTAAAAGGTAGGTCTTCTTATGGTATTAATTTTGAAACAGTGTAATAAGCTTAGAAAAATTGATCCTCCAATACCTAGGCGGGGGGCAAGATAAACTGCCCTGGACAGCTTCACCCCCACCTAGGTAAATAAAATATATTTTTTTTTTTTAAAAAAAAAAAAAGGGCTGATTAGACAACATGTCACTAAATAATGGTAAAATGACATGATATTATTTCATTGGTGCAGGAAAATAAACATATATATTCTAAAAACACTTTCTTTCCGAGTGGGTGGGGAGCAAGATAAACTGGCCTGGACAGCTTACCCCCCGGGGGTGAAGATAATCAGGGTGGGGGGTAAGATTTCCCGGGAAATTTTGCCCCCCAGGGGGCAAGCTGTCCAGGGGGGCAAGATAAACTGTTACATCGGGTCAACTCGTTCCGAACAATTTTGCATCAAGACAACTCAGCGTGGACAACTCGGCCAAATTTTCATTTTTTAATCCTGACACAATGGTGGTCACCTGCATGCATGTGTGTACTCAGAGTGTGTGTAAGAAAAGATTAAATAACTTTAGAAGAAAAGAAAGTTTGGATCTGAATAGCTTACTTCATGTACTTGGAGCCTAGAACCTTATGAAAATTAAGTTACCATCATCTTGTGTACAACAATTTACAATGAGTTACTTGCTGAGCCTTTTTGGGTTTATTTACTGATTTACTGGCAGGGGTGGGAAGGGTTTTGGGGTGGGTTTGGGGGCTACCACCAGAATTAAAAAACAAAATCAGGCAATTCAAACCCCATTCCTTAAGAAATGTGGAGGGATCTGGACCAGGTTACCCTTTGGATCTCTGTGTGTTTTCTGTCCAGCAAAAAATTTCAGATTGTCAGACAGTTGTCCAGCAACACTTCAGAAGATTTCGCGAAGACTGCTTATGGCAGAAAATTCAAAATTAAGATATTCATGGCATGTAAAAGAGGAAGTTTCTCGGAGTATTTCCTGAAAATTTGATGTGATTATCTTCATAAATAGCACAGATATGAGCGATGAAAGGTGTGTAGTTGGTGCCATCTAAACATGACGTCATGAGAATTGTTGATGACGTTTCGACGTTGATGACGTCTTTATATTACTGTAATGAAAAGAAGCTATGACTAAAAGTCACGAAATTTTATATGTTTCTTGAAGTTCAACATCTATACCACTGTATAGTCTATGCAGTAGCCACACATTCACATACCGTTTGACAAAACATGCATTACAAACGGCGTACCTAGTTTTTAAAACGTGGGTTGTCCTTATGGCGTAACGGTTGCCATGACAACATACATGATATACACAACTTTGTTTCATAAGAAATATATGTGTCTTGGATTGTGTTACAATATCAAAGCAGTTAGACATTAATATCAGAGCATGCCAAATATTTCAAATATTTCAAATTTAGATGGTTTTTAAATGTTAATAGCACAAAATGTACTTGAATTCCCGAAGACACCTTTTACCAGATCCGCGCCCATATATGTTTATTAATTGTTATTGAAATAATAGAAATAGTATAATAGCAATGTGTTTATGTATCTTTTTTCTTTTCATAAATCAGTGAAAGACAAGTATTCTGGCAGTGTTTCAAGCTCAGACTCAGACGATGACAGCTCCTCAGAGTCAGAAGATGATGATGCAGAGGTGAGACATTATAAAAACTTGTCCATGCAATATACAGAGATTTTTTGAGCTTTAAAAATGGAAAAAATTCAGCTGAAAAATTTTGATATTTTTCTTATTTTTGCTCCAAAACATAGATTGTGGGTTCATGTTAGAACCGCCTCGGTGAGGCGGTTCTAACGAGTACCCACAATCTATGTTTTGGAGCAAAAATAAGAAAAATAGGTATAGCCCTGCATACCCCAGTTTTGCTATTTGAAAATGGGGTTCAAGGGGGTATACATTACACAGAGATATTTTCCTGAGACATTGAAAAACCATGCCCATGTAATAAAGATTTTTAAAACTATAAAAATTGAAAATTTTTACTATAAAAATTGAAAATTTTTATTGGAATAATTTTGATGTTTATCTGACTTTTGCTCAGAACAGATTCCAGGTGCATGTTAAAATCACCTCAACGCCACCTCGGCGAGGTGGTTCTAACAGGTATCCACAATCTATGCTATAGATCAAGAAAAAGTGTACTTGTATATCCCTTCACTCCTTGTTTTACAATATAAAAGTGGGATATTTATTTTATGGACATGTTATCCTAATACGTGCAATACACAGTATTTTTATCAACTGAAAAAAAGAAGAGAATTTTAGATGAATATTGTTTTTTTCTTTCTCAAAACATATAAAACTTATAAAATGGTCTCTTTCTATGGACCTCAAAGATAGCCTAGAAATATCAGTCTTCGGAATCTTCGCGAAATCTTTTTTCAGCTGCCGGACAGCTGACTGGCAGACTGCAAGTTTTTGATGGTCAAACCCCAATTCTGTAGGACAGTTATAAATGTCATCATTGTAATTTTGGAAATTTTTGCCATACGTGTCTGACAGAATAAAATATTTTGTCAGTCAGAATGAAATTTTGCTGGTTTTGACCGACAGACCGGCACTTTTCATGAAGACTTAATATCCGAGGTGCAACCGTTGATCTGTAGATTAAAATGTTCTCTATAGTCTATATTCTTCCATTACGAAAACATGCCCATACAATAAACATAGATTTTTCGAGCTTGAAAAATTGAAAATTTTCAGCTGAAAAAGTTTGCTATTTTTCTTATTTTTGCTCAAAACATAGATTGTGGGTACACGTTAGAACCGCCTCGCCGAGGCGGTTCTAACGAGTACCCACAATCTATGTTTTGGAGCAAAAATAAGAAAAATAGGTATACCCCCGCATACCCCAGTTTTGCTATATAAAAGTGGGGTTTAAGGGGGTATACTTTTCACGGACATGTTTTCCTGATGTGTGATTATAGGGTTTGACAGAAGGAATAGAGAGGGACTGGATGAAAACATTGGCTGCATTAAAGAATAAAGATCCCATTATTTACCAGAAGGATGCACATTTCTATAATGAAGGTATAGCTGATGAATTATTTGAGGATAATTTATTTGAAAACTTAAATTGTTTTATTGTGTGATGCAGGGTTTTTCTTGGTGCACAAACATTTTGACCCTTTTTGGACTCCAATGACCCCCCAAAACTTTCTGGAGAGGGGCACAGTGATGTCCCCTAAAGTTCTCAAACACTTTTGTTTCCAGAGGTTACCCCCTAATTGTCCCCCTAATTCTCAACAATATTTTCAAAATGTCCCTTAGCAGTTGCAGTAGTGAGACATTGGTTCCCTTCATTAAAACACCAAAGGAAAACCCTGGTGGTGGATGTGCTTCCTAAATAATAAAAATTTCAAGCCTCTAGCCATCTTGTCTTGTTATACAGCCCAGTTTGCATTGGGCCTGTTCAGAAACCCAAAAAACATAAATTTAATACCACACCTTATTGAAAGATTTTAGAAAATATATTTTCAGAGATTGCTCCTGGTCAGACAATAATAAGGCTGTGCGGCCTTGGAAAATGACTAGAGGGCTTGAAATTTCTCATTAGGAAACCACGTATTTTGGTAAAAACTAAAAATTTTCAGTAGTATTTTTTATATTTTTCTTATTTTTGCTCAAAACATAGATTGTAGGTATGTGTTAGAACTGCCTCGGCGAGGACGCACAACCTATATTTTGGATCAAAAATAAAAAAGATAGGTATACCCCTGCAAACCACAGATTTGCCATATAAAAGTGGGGTTTAAGGGGGAGTACATTTCACGGATATGTACAAACCACACTCCCCAGCCACAGGAAGAAGTGGTGACTGACTTTTGTCTAGCAAATGACTGAGCCACCTTGTGGGAAAACCAACAATCTGCATAGGCAAAAACAAAGACGCAGATCAGCTTCGCGGTAACGGCGAAGCTGATCAGCGCCTTTGTTTTCGCTACTCAGATAGTACAATTCCTCCTCTACTTACCTCCAAAATTTCAAGATTCTAGCCTGCTTCTATAACTGTACAGGCAGGTTTGTGTCGGACCTGTTCAAAAACCACATTGTTGGTTTTCCCACGAGGGGGCTCTGACTGGTGCATGAGAAATCAGAGAAATTGCTCTAATAGTATACTGAGGTAAAATGTGCATCACTTAACTCATTTAAGCCTGACGTCCCTTTTATGGGACATAGGCAAACAGAATAGCCCCAGATGTGACGCCGCAGAACGCGGCGTCCCATCTGGGGCTATTCTGTTTGCTTTGAGAATTTTCATCGAAAACTGAGATAAAAATTAAAAATCACTCCTAACACCCCTAGAAATGAAAGTGGACTCACCCAATCGATAATGATGGGAAAATCCATTCATCAAATGATTTCCCTTCACATGGCTCACACCTCACATATCCACTTGTATCTTCCTTTCTCAGAAGAGTCATCCTCTAGTGAAGAAGGAGAGAAGAAGAAGAAAAAGAAGAAGGACAAACCAATCTATCTGAAAGATTATGAAAGAAAAGTTATCTCAGAAAAAGGAGGGTAAGGTTTATCATATTAAAAAAGTAGTTCATGTATTAAGAAGCAAAGATGGCCTGTTGTTGAAATTGCTTACGTTTTATGATTTCTATGACAGAATTTAAAAAAAATAATAATTGAGGCTTGTTCGGTAGTTTGTAAATAATTCTCATTTACTTATTACTTACCGGTACATCCAGATTCCCTGTAACATTGTACTGTAAACCAGTTTTGATCCGTGAGTGACTTGCTTAGGAAAGAAAGATACTTTTTATTAAAATAAATTGTGCCAAAATTACTTGCTTTCTATCCCATATGAGCCGCATCGTGAGAAAACCGGATTTTTGCCTAGGCGAAAACAAAGGCGCAGATCAGCTTCGCGGTAACTGCGAAGCTGATCAGCGCCTTTGTTTTCGCTACACGGATAGTACAATTTCTCTTCTTCTTAAATCCGAAATTTCAAGCTTCTAGCTCTTTCCTGAGCTTGTACAGGCCGGTTTATGTCAGACCTGGTCGGAAACCCCGAAGACCGGTTTTCTCGCGTCGCGGCTCATATAATGCTGTATTTTCAGTGTAATAGATGAAGAGAGTGATGCAGAACAACCACAGACCGGTAAAAGCTACTATGAGGAACAGGATGAAATCAGGAAAAAGTAAGTGGGTCTTGTAGAATCATAACATCAACCTGTTTCAACCAGGCATGGTAGCTCAATCAGGGGTATGTCAGATTCATAACCCATATTTGACGAATGGATTTTCCCATCTTTATCAATTGGGTGAGTCCACTTTCATTTTTAGGGGTGTTAGGAGTGAGGTTTAATTTTTATCTCATTTTTCGATTAAATTCCTCCAAGCAAACACTCCAAACAGAATAGCCCCAGATGGGACGCCGCATACTACGGCGTCACATCTGGGGCTATGCTGTTTGCCTATGTCCCATAAAAGGGACACCAGGCTTAAATGAGTTAATGAAGGGGATCTGTGGTCATTCCTCATATCTGTCACATTTCTTTTATGGTCATGAAAATAGTTTGACCATTCTCTCCCTTCCACGGATTCAAGAAAAGTTTTGCCAGTGGTATTAGAAAAGTGCACCATTACTGATAAACTGCTTGTGAGAGGTCAAGGATAAATGACATGATGTCAGCTGTTTATCATAGACGTAGTTACTAAATCGAATAATCAGCTTGTCAAAATTAGAAAAAATGTTTATTTTATAAATCCAGTATTTACTTTTTATGACCTCTCACTGAGGTACAGCATAGAGAACAATCAAAAATTGTCTTGGGAATAGTATTCTTATGACCACATTTGGCGTTAGTTCTCTCATTATAAAAGTTTGGTTTCCAGTAGTTTTCTTATCAGATACATAACATTTGAGCAGCCTCATGAGAAAACCAACAATCTGCATATGCGAAACCAAAGGCGCCGATCAGCTTTGCAGTAACTACGAAGCAGATCAGCGCCTTTGTTTTCGCTACACAGAAAATACAATCCCTCTTCTTCTTAAATCCAAAATCTCAAGCCTCTAACCTGCTTCTGTGACTGTACAGGCTGGTTTGTGTCGGACCTGGTCGGAAACCCAGATTGTTGTTTTCCCACGAGGCAGCTCATTTGTATTACCATGCTCCTTTCCAGTTTGTTGGCAGCAGCAGCTGATTCTGATGAAGCAAGTGGTGATGAATTGATAAAAACCAAACATAAAGCCAAAACTAAACAAGTGAGTAAACCATTGGACTGATATATGAGCTGCTATGCGAGAAAACGAGTCTTAGGGGTTTCCGACCAGGTCTGACACAAACTGACCTGTACAGTCACTGAAGCAGGCTAGAAGCTTAAAATTTTGGATTCAAAAAGAAGAAAAATTCTACTATCTGTGTAGTGAAAAACAAGGCGCTGATCAGCTTCGCAGTACGAGACTGTGAAGCTGATCTGCGCCTTTGTTTTTGCATCGGCAAAAATCCTGTTTTCTCACTATGCGGCTCATATATCTCTTAATTGACATACATGCAGTGTTCACAAAATCATATCAGAAAGTGGTCTTGGTCAGACAAAAAAATTTACCACTCATAACTGGAATTTGTATAAAACATTTAGAGATGAAAACTGAACCAACATTTTACATACATGCAGTGAATTTACCTGAATTTACATGCCTGCAGTGTTTACAAAATTGCGTCGTGACATGTCAGAAAGTGGTCTTGGTCAGACAAAAATTTTGCCACACAGGACTGAAGTCCTATAAAACATTTAGATGAAAACTGAGCCAACATGATGTTGGTCAGGTAAAAATTTGTTTGGTCAAATAAACGTCTAGAGTTTGTATGACCAAAGGTCCTGTAAGGGTTCAAAAGTTTCGTGAACACTGGGCTAGTATATCAGGTTTACAGGAGAATTTGTTCTCTAGAAAAATGGTAACAATAAAGGGATTTATAGAGAAAAATTATGTTTAATAGCTGATGTACTGTAGGGGAAACGGTAATATGGTAGTTCTAAGTAGGAGAAATAGGGCTATGAGAAATAGGAACGTCCCTTTTGTCTTACTCCGATTCTGGTTATGACTGAGGTAATGAGCTAAGCCTCACTGGCACTGAAAATCCAGAAATTTTCCTGTGACATATTCGGGAATTTCCTATTTATAAGAGAGTTCTTGTTTTCAAGAGACAGTACTTGAGGTCATAAAACTTTATGTATGCTTTTATTAACAAATACTTTGAATTCCCAAGGTATGAAGTTTTCAAAAATTAGCAAAATGAAGTTATCAGGGACAATTTTGTACTTACAATATCCTGCTTTAATCTCTTGTAGGTTGAAGGTCCCTCAGTACAACAGAAAGGAGACAATAAGCAGGTAGGTAAAGGATCACTCGCCAGAACAGCTGTGGATGATTTTTGCTGAGTTTTCTAAAAAAGAAGCCTGTGTGGCATAGTGGTCAAGCTACTTGACATGTTTACAGGGTGTCAGTACGAAAACATGTTCATGCAATATACAGAGATTTTTTGAAGTTGTAAAAATTGAAAATTTTTAGTAGAACATATTTGTTATTTTTCTTATTTTTGCTCAAAACATAGACTGTGGTTACACGTTAGAACCGCCTCGCCCAGGTGGTTCGCCGAGGCGGTTCTAACGAGTACCCACAGTCTGTGTTATGGAGCAAAAATAAGAAAAATAGGTATACCTACCCCTGCATACCCAGTTTTTCTATCCCCAATTTTTTATATAAAGGTGGGGTTTGAAGGGGTATACTTTTCATGGATATGTTTTCCTGATGTGTGGGTTTAGTGTCAGGCTTCTCAAGTCTTTCAGATGATACTTTAAATGTGAAACACAATCAGCCAACAATTTTCATGAAAATTTATCAGTTTGTAGTAAATTGTGTGATTTCATGATTAAGTGTAATAGGGGCATAATGTCCTAGTTACATGTACTTTTGCTAAATATTTAGAGACAAGATATTTACTAAACTTTCTATTTTTTTCCCAAGAAACCATTAAAAATCAAATAGAATAATCCAAGTTTTGATAAGTGGCAGGAGATTATATCCTGAAAGACTTTAACTTGAAACACAAGCATGTACAAAGATAAGGAAAATTTTCTCTTTAATGCATAATTGTGAATATGAGAGTATTGCTCTTTAAATTTTTTATAAAAAATTTTGATTTTTTTTTGCAGGAACCTTTAAAGAGCTATTGGAATAATCCCAGTCTTGATGAAGGAGAGAAATTTCTTCGAGATTATATCCTCAAGAAGAAATACATAGATAAAGACGAGGACAATAAGTAGGTACATGTAGTTGTTCAACTGAGTAGATCTTGGGATCATAAGAGCCACAACCCGAGAAAACGGGTCTTTGGGGTTTCCGACCAGGTCTGACACAAACCAGCCTGTACAGTCACAGAAGATGGCTAGAAGCTTGGAATTATTGATTTATGAAGAGGAGGGATTGTACTATCCATGTAGTGAAAACAAAGGTACTGATCAGCTGTGCAGTTACTGCACAGCTGATTTGCGCCTTTGTTTTCGCATTGGCAAAAATGCGATTTCTCATGACGTGGCTCATAAGACAAATGAATTTGTGGGTAGTATTGACAAAATCTATCCCAAGGGACAATATTTTCTATCCTTTCCTCAAAGAGATGTTGCATTCTTTTCCTTAGAACAATTTTTTACCAGAATTAGAATATGAGCCACTACACAAGAAAACCAACACTCTGTGCATAGGCGAAAACAAAGGTGCAGGTCAGCTTTGCAGTAACACTTTTCACTACATGGACAGAATAATTCCTCTTCTTTCTAAATCCAAAATTTCAAGCTTCCAGCCATCTTCTGTGCTTTTACAGTTCGGTTTGTGTCGGACCTGGTCGAAAACCACATTGTTGGTTTTCCCATGAGGCGTCTCATATAATAAATTCTATGTGAGATAACAATATCCACCATCTTGAAGATAGCTGATGTTACAATGAATTATGGGAAAAGCTATTAAAAAGACACCTTTGTCTAATTTTCACAGGTGATCTTTGAAATTGGCTGGTCAATTGAGCAGACCAAAAATTGTTATTGGAATTAAATTGAAGAGTTTCATTGTCTGTGGGGCTGAATATAGAAACTGTTTTAACATACATGTATCTCAAATTATTTTTTAGTTTTATGGAATCTGACCATGAAGAAGAGGAGGAAGGATTTTCAGAGGAAGAGGAACTTCTAGTAAAACAAGAAACGTTTGAAAGAAAATACAACTTTAGATTTGAAGAGCCTGATGCAGACCAGGTATGGCGTATCATTTGAGCCGCTGCATAAGAAAACCAACAATCTGCATATGCGAAAACAAAGCCGCAGATCAGCCGTGCAGTAACTGCACGGCTGATCAGCGCCTTTGTTTTCGCTCCATAGATAGTGCAAGACCTCGTCTTCTTAAATCTGAAATTTTAAGGTTCTAGCCTGCTCCTGAGATTGAACAGGCTGGTTTGTGTTGGACCTGGTCGAAAACCCAAATTGTTGGTTTTGTCATTAGGCTCATTTGCTCTAATTTCGACTTGGTTCACACCTTAGTCCCGAGACAACCAACATGATTGAGAACAACAAATGCAGTGGAAATCAATATCGGGCTGTCTGGGATCCATTATGAAAACACGCCCATGTAATATACAGAGATTTTTAAAGTTGTTAAAAAATGAAAATGTTCAGAAGAGAATTTTTGATATTTTTCTTATTTTTGCTCAAAACATAGATTGTGGGTACATGTTAGAACCGCCTCCCCGAGTAGAACCGCCTCCCCGAGGCGGTTCTAACGAGTACCCACAATCTATGTTTTGGAGCAAAAAAAAGAAAAAATAGGTATAAACCTGCATACCCCAGTTTTTCTATATAAAGTGGGGTTTAAGGGGGTATACATTACCTGATGCCTTACAAAACCATGCCCTTGCAATAAACAAAGATTTTTAAAACTATAAAAATTGAAAATTTTCATTTGAATAATTTTGATGTTTTTCTGTTGTTTGATGTTTACATAGACATGTTTTCCTGATGTCAGGTTACCATGGTTACAGTAACAATGATATGCTTTCAGTTGTTCCCAAAGAGGTATTTATTCCCTATTGTCACATTGATTTCGTCTGTGTTGGTTGTTCTGTCAGGTTTGTTGTCTCTGGACAATTAGTGAACATTTTGTGGTGTAGAGGGGGTTTTGGGGTGTGATGCTTGGGGGAAGAGGACAAATTTTCAGAGGAAAGGAAATTCTAGTAAAACAGGAAATATTTGAGAGTAAATTTATTATTTGACTTCACCTTTTGGTCCATGAGCTATTTAAGATGTCGGTACCACCTGACCTGAACAGATCCCCCCGCACTTTTTCACAATTTTGGCATGTATAGAATTAGATAAAATCGGGGGGACCTTTCTAGGTGGTAGCTTTATGGTTAAAATCTTCGAGTTTATTCTAGTATACCCCCTTCATTTGTCTGTGTTTTTCTCTTATATCTTAAGTTTTCTTCAATTTTTGGAACAAGATAGTCAGCTTGTTCGTATGTCTTATTATATGACATGCCTATCAATTATTGTGATACCAATCATTTGATACCAATTTCAGCTCTCTTGGACTTTTGGCTGCTGAGATATAAACGTTTCTGTTGGTACACCCCCTCTATTTTTCTGTCATTTTTATCTAATATTTTAAGTTCTCATCAATATTCAACACTGAGAAAGCCTACTTTTTCATAAATCTTATCCTATGATTATAGAACAATACCATAGCAATCATTTGATACCAATTTCGGCTCTCTATAACGTTTGGTTGCCGAGTTATAAAGATTTTTTGGGGGTATACCCCTCCACTTTTTTTCTGTGATTTTTCTCTAATATTTATAGTTTTTATCAATATTCGAAAAAAGTAAGTCAGGTTGTTTGTGTGTCTTACCACGTGATTTTAGAACATTATCTTAGCAATTTTTTGATACCAATTTCAGCTTTCTAGAGCTGTTTGTCATTGAGATAGTAGCAGTTTTATTGGTATACCCCCTTCGTTTGCAAGTGATTTTTCTCTTATATCTTAAGTTCTTTTAAATATTTGAGAAACAAGAAAGTCAGCTTGTTTATATACTTGTTGCTTGGTTATAGAATATTGTCATAGCAATCATTTTATAGCAATTTCAGCTCTGTAGAGCCTGTGGTAACTGAGGTATCAGCAGTTTTATTGATATACCCCCTTCTTTGCCAGTGATTTTTCTCCTATATTTTAAGTTTTCTCAAATATTTGAGCAGCAAAAAAGTCAGCTTGCTATATACCTTTTACATGGTCATAGAATATTGTCATATCAATTATTTGATGCCAATATCAGCTCTCTAGGACTTTTGGTTGTTGAGATATGTATGTTTCCTTTGGTATACCCCCTATATTTTTCTGTGATTTTTTATCTAATATTTTAAGTTTTCATCAATATTCAAACACTAAGAAAGTCTAATTTTTCATAAATCTTATCTTATGATTGTAGAATATTACCATAGCAATCATTTGATACCAATTTAAGCTTTCTATATTTTTTGTTGCTGATGTATTAAGTTTTTTGGTGGTATACCTCCTCAATTTTTCTGTGATTTTTCTCTAATATTCAAAGTTTTCATCAATATTAAAAAAGGTAAGTCAGATTGTTTAATTGACTTACCAAGAGGTTTCAAAGCGTTATTTTAGCAATCATTTGATACCAATTTCAGCTTTATAGGGCTTTTTGTCGATGAGATATTAGCAGTTCTATTGGTATACCCCCTTCGTTTGCAAGTGATTTTTCTATTATATCTTAAGTTCTTTTAAATATTTGAGCAACAAGAAAGTAAGTTTGTTTATATACTTGTTATATGGTTATGGAATATTGTCAAAGCAATCATATTATAGCATTTTCAGTCTCTAGAACGTTTGGTTATTAGCTCGACTGCACGAAGTGCATAGAGCTATTGCAGTCACCTCGGTCGTCCACGTTCCCGTTCCCGTTCCCGTTCCCGTTCCCGTGCGCGTGCGCGTGCGCGTGCGCGTCACACTTGCGTTAAAGTTTTCTAGAAGTCCATATCTTGACAACCACTCATCAGAAAGCATTCATACTTGGACCATAGATACCCTGTAGGGTTAGCTTTCATTCCATGGCATCGGGCCCCTGGGTCCAGGCCAGGGGGTGGGGCTGGAGGTTAAAATCTAGAACACCTTCAAAAATGGCAATTCTTGTGTTAAAGTTTTCTAGAAGTCCATATCTTGACAACCACTCATCAGAAAGCATTGATACTTGGGCCATTGACACCCTGTAGGGTCGGCTTTCATTCCATGGCATCAGATCCCTGGGTCCATGCCAGGGGGTGGGGCTAGAGGTTAAAATCTAGAACACCATTAATAATAATGGCTTTTCTGTGATATAGTATTCTAGAAGTCTATATCTTGAAAACTTTTTATCAGAGGGCTTTCATACTCGGACCATAGGTACCCTGTAGGGTTGAGTTTCATTTAATGGCATCGGGTCTCTCGGGCCATGCCTGGGGGGTGGGGCTAGAGGTTAAAAACTAGAACACTGTAAAAAATAGATGTACTGCTGTGTAACTTTTACAAGGAGTCCATATCTTGACAACAACTTATCATAAAGCATTCATACTTCATACACTTTAGGTTCCATGACATCGGACCTCTGGGTCGGAGTCAGGGGGGCGGGGCTAGAGGTCAAAATCTAGAACTCCCCGAATTTTTTTTCTTTTTATTTCTTAATAGAAACAACTTAGGAAGATGGTTGGTCATTCATCTTTTGACTTTATGACACTGACTTGTGTGTCATGACGGAAAGGGTCGGTTGACCTACTTTCCATGGTTCAGTGATTTTGCCTTATATCTTGACACTCAATTAGTATATTTTCTTACTTCTTTCAGATTATGAGTGAGTACGACCAGGCCTTTGACCCCGATATACTTATAGGTCACTGTGACCTAATTTCACGGTTCAGTGATTTTGCCTTATATCTTGACACTCAATTAGTATATTTTCATACTTTTTTCAGATTATGAGTGAGTATGACCAGACCTTTGACCCCAATATACTTGTAGGTCACTGTGACCTAATTTCACGGTTCAGTGATTTTGCCTTATATCTCAGTTCTCAAATGGTTTATGAACAAACTTCTTTCAAAGTATGTTTGCGTATGACAAGACCTTTGACCCTGAATTAGTCCTAGGTCACTGTGACCTAATTTCACGGTTCAGTGATTTTGCCTTATATCTTGACACTTATTTAGTATATTTTCATACTTTTTTCAGATTATGAGTGAGTATGACCAGACCTTTGACCCCAATATACTTATAGGTCACTGTGACCTAATTTCACGGTTCAGTGATTTTGCCTTATATCTCGATACTCAAATGGTTTATGAACAAACTTCTTTCAAATTATGTTTGCGTATGACAAGACCTTTGACCCTGAAGTAGTCCTAGGTCTCTGTGACCTAATTTCACGGTTCAGTGATTTTGCCTTATATCTTGACACTCAATTAGAATATTTTCATACTTTTTTCAGATTATGAGTGTGTATGACCAGACCTTTGACCCCAATATACTTATAGGTCACTGTGACCTAATTTCACGGTTCAGTGACTTTGCCTTATATCTCGGCACTTAAGTAGTTTATGAACAAACTTCTTTCACATTATGTTTGCGTATGACAAGACCTTTGACCCTAAAGTAGTCCTAGGTCAATATGACCTAATTTCACGGTTCAGTGATTTTCCTTTATATCTCGGCACTCAATTGGTATATGAACATACTTCTTTCACGATATGTATGAGTATGACAAGACCTTTGACCGTAACGTATTCCTGGGTCACTGTGACCTAATTTCATGGTTCAGTGATTTTGCCTTATATCTCAACACTCAGTTGGTATTTTTTCATACTTCTTTCTGATAATGAATGAGTATGACTAGACCTTGGACCCAAACATACTTATAGGTCACTATGACCTAATTTCATGGTTCAGTGATTTTGCTTTATATCTCAACACTGAATGGGTATATGATCAGATTTCTTTCACATTATGAGTAAGTATCACTAGACCTTTGAGGCTTTGACCCTGAAATACTTATAGGTCAGTGTGACCTTATTTCACGGTTTAGTGATTTTGCCTTGTGTCTTGGCACTCAGTTGGTATATGAACACACTTCTTTCACAATATGAGTGAGACCTTTAAATCTTAGGTAGTTATTGTTAACTTTCATGGTTCAGTGATTTTGCCTTATTGCATCAAGGCAAAAAGATGTATGAGCATAATGCTCTGGGTTACTAGTCGGGTTTGGCCTTATGTTTGACAAAGGTCAGAAGCAGTCGAGCACGCTGTCCTGCGACAGCTCTTATTGAGATATATACGTTTCTGTTGGTATACCCCCTATATTTTTCTGAGATTTTTTATCTAATATTTAAAGTTCTCATCACTATTTCACCAATGAGAAAGTCAAATTATTTATGTTTTTATCACATGATTAAAGAAAGTTATTCTAGTAATCATTTGATACCAATTTAAGCTCTCTAGATCTTTTGGTTACTGATATATTAGCAGTTTTCTTGGTATACCCCCTTCGTTTGCCAATGTTTTTTCTCCTATAGCTTAAGTTCTCTTAAATATTCGAGAAAGAAAAAAACATATTTTGTTTATATACCCTTTAAATGTTTATAGATTATTGTCATAGCAATCATTTGATAACAATTTCAGCTGTGTAGGACTTTTGGTTGTTGAGAAATATACGTTTCCGTTGGTATACCCCCTATATTTTTCTGAGATTTTTATCTAATATTTAAAGTTTTCATCTATATTCCAACAATGAGAAAGTCAAATTAATAATGTTCTTTATTTTATGTTTATAGAACATTATTCTTGCAATCATTTGATACCAATTTTGGCTCTCTAGAGCTTTTTGTCACTGATATATCAGCAGTTTTATTGGTATACCCCTTTCGTTTGCAAATGTTTTTTCTTCTATAGCTTAAGTTCTCTTAAATATTCGAGAAACAAGAAAGACATTTTATTTATATACCCTTTACTTGGTTATAGAAAATTGTCATAGCAATCATTTGATATCAATTTCAGCTGTCTAGGACTTTTGGTTGCTGAGATATATACGTTTCCGTTGGCATACCCCCTATATTTTTCTGAGATTTTTATCTAATATTTAAAGTTTTCATCTATATTCCAACAATGAGAAAGTCAAATTAATTATGTTCTTTATTTTATGTTTATAGAACATTATTCTTGCAATCATTTGATACCAATTTTAGCTCTCTAGAGCTTTTGGTCACTGATATATCAGCAGTTTTATTGGTATACCCCCTTCGTTTGCAAATGTTTTTTCTTCTATAGCTTAAATTCTCTTAAATATTCGAGTAACAAGAAAGACATTTTATTTATATACCCTTTACATGGTTATAGACTATTGTCATAGCAATCATTTGATACCAATTTCAGCTGTCTAGGACTTTTGGTTGCTGAGATATATACATTTCCGTTGGCATACCCCTATATTTTTCTGAGATTTTTATCTAATATTTAAAGTTCTCATCTATATTACAACAATGAGAAAGTCGAATTAATTATGTTTCTTATCTAATGATTATAGCAAATAACTCTAACAATCATTTGATTTAAATTTTAGCTCTCTAGAGCTTTTGGTCACTGAGATATCAGCAGTTTTATTTGTATACCCCCTTCGTTTGCCAGTGATTTTTCTCCTATATCTGAAGTTCCCTTAAGTATTTGCGCTACAAGAGAGTCAGCTTATTGATATATCTAATTGTATAATTATAAAATATTGTTATAGCAATCATTTGATACCAATTTTTGTTCTTTATGACTTTCGGTTCCTGGGAAATACACGTTTTCGTAGGTATACCCCTCCATTTTCTGTGATTTTTCTCTAATATTTAAAGTTTCCTAAATATTTGAACACCTCAAAAGTCTGACTATTAATGTATCTTATTATGTCGTTTTAGAATGTTATCATAGCAATCATTTGTTACAAATTTCAGCTCTCTATGGCTTTTGGCTGCCGAGCTATAAACGTTTCTGTAGGTATACCCCCTACATTGGTATGTGATTTGTCGCTAAAATTGAAAGTTCTCATCAATATTTGAACACCAAGAAGGTCAAAATTATTCTGTATTTTTTCACATTAATATAGAACATTATCATAACAATAATTTAATACAAATTTCAAGTCTTTGGAGTTTTTGGTTGCTGAGATATCTGAATTTTGTTGATTTTTCCCTTCATTTATCTGTTATTAGCTCACCTGAGCCGAAGGCTCACAGGTGAGCTTATAGTATACCCATGCTCCGTCGTCCGTCGTCGTCCGTCGTCGTCCGTCGTCCGTCGTCCGTCGTTCACAATTTCAAAGATCTTCTCCTCTGAAACCACAAGGCCAATCGAAGCCAAACTTCACGTGGAGCATCCTTAGGAAGGGGGAACGAAAGTTTGTATAAATGGTCCAGGTCACATGACCAAGATGGCGGCCATGGCTATAAATAGCAAAAACCTTTAAAAATCTTCTCCTCCAGAACCAGAAGGCCTATGATTTTGAAACTTGGCATGAAGCATCAGGCAATAGAGCTCTACAAAGTTTGTATAAATCATGACCCTGGGATGACCTTGACCTTTTTATGGCAAGGTCAACTTAGGCTGCCCATGCATTTGAATTGGAAAAAATAGGAAAATGTCATATAATAGCAAAAAACTTGCTAGGAATGAGCAAATGGACAGTTGATTTATGTTTATGAAAATATTTTTGGCCCAGAGGGGTGTCTGCCCCTGTCCCGGGGCTATATACATGTGTATGACCATAATATTCAAACATTTTCTTCTCTGAAACCGCTTGGCCAATTAAAGCCAAACTTTATGTGGAGCATCATTAGGAAGAGTGAATGATAGCTTGTATAAATGGTCAAGATCACATGACCAAGATGGCCGCCATGGCTATAAATAGCAAAAACCTTAAAAAATCTTCTTCTCCAGAACTAGTAGGCCTATGATTTTAAAACTTGGCATGAAGCATCAGGCAATGGAGCTCTACAAAGTTTGTATAAATCATGACCCTGGGATGACCTTGACCTTTTTTTAGCAAGATCAACTTAGGCCGTCCATGAATTTGAATGGGAAAAAAATAGGAAAAAATCATATATTGGTAAAAAACTTGCTCGGAATGAGCAAATGGACAGATGATTTGTGTTTATGAAAATATTTTGGGCCACAAGGGTTGTCTGCCCCTGCCCTGGGGCTATATACATGAGTATGACCATAATATTCAAACATCTTCTCCTCTGAAACCGTTTGGCCAATTAAAGCCAAACTTTATGTGGAGCATCAATAGGAAGAGAGAATGATAATTTGTATAAATGGTTAAGGTCACATGACCAAGATGGCCGCCATGACTATAAATAGCAAAAACCTTAAAACATCTTCTTCTCCAGAAGTAGCAGGCGTATGATTTTGAAACTTGGCATGAAGCATCAGGCAATGGAGCTCTACAAAGTTTGTATAAATCATGACCCTGGGATGACCTTGACCTTTTTTATGGCAAGGTCAACTTAGGCTGCCCATGAAAAAATAGTAAAATGTCATATATTGTCAAAAAACTTGCTAGGAATGAGCAAATGGACAGATGATTTATGTAAATGAAAATATTTTGGGCCCAGACAGTTGTCTGCCCCTGCCCCGGGGCTATATACATGTGTATGACCATAATATTCAAACATCTTCTTCTCTGAAACCGCTTGGCCAATTAAAGCCAAACTTTATGTGGAGCATCAATAGGAAGAGTGGATGTAAGTTTGTATAAATGGTCAAGGTCACATGACCAAGATGGCCACCATGTCTATAAATAGCAAAAACCTTTAAAAATGTTTAAAAAATTTCTTTTTCAGAACCAGAAGGCCTATGATTTTAAAACTTGGCATGAAGCATCAGGCAATGGAGCTCTACAAAGTTTGTATAAATCATGACCCTGTGATGACCTTGAACTATGTAATGGCAAGGTCATGTTAGGTTTCCCATTCATTTGAATGGGGGAAAATATGAAAATGTAATTTAATGTCCGAAAACTTGCTAGGAATGAGCAAACGGACAGAAGATTTATGCTTCTGAAAATATTATGGGCCCAAGGGGTTGTCTGCTTCTGCCCTGAGGCTGTATACATGTATATGACCATAATATTCAAATTATTTCTTCTCCGAAACCTCTTGGCTAATCAAAGCCAACTGTGCAGAGGATCCTTAGGAAGGGTGAACGAAAGTTTGGATAAATGGTCTAGGTCATATGACCAAGATGGCCGCCATGGCTATATATAGCAAAACCTTTAAAAATCTTCTTAGTCCCAGGGGGTTATCTGCCCCTGTCTCAGGGCTTTTATAAATGTAATTGATAGAAATAGTCAGGCATCCTCTTGTCGAAAATTGCTTGGCCAATCAAAGCCAAACTGCATGTGGAGCCTCCTTAGAAAGTGGGACCTAAAACTATGTAAATTGTCCAGGTCACTTGACCAAGATGTCCGACATGCTCAATTGTGCAGACAGATTTTAATGCAGTATTCTTGATACTGTTCCTGGTGTGGAACTGATTATCAATCAAGAGCCGTTGAAAATTTGATTAGTCAAAAATGAATTTCATTTGGAAGCAAAAAAAATTGTTAAATTTTCCAGGTCACATGAAGAGTCTGTGGGTTTTTGCAGCTGATTTGTGCATCCACTTGGTAGCTTTTGATGCATAACACAGTGCTTTTTTGGTGTAGATGCTTAGATTTAAATGATTTCTTTTATATTTTCAGACCTGAAAAATTCACAGAGTAAGGGGACAGACTGGAGGACAGGTAAGTATGAATCATAGACAAGTCCCATCAGCGAGTGGGCACAAAGTCCGGAAAGGAGGCCGGCATTAAGTCCCATCAGTGAGTGGGCACAAAGTGTGGAAAAGAAGCCAGCATTAAGCCCCATCAGCGAGTGGGCAACAAGTTCCATCAGTGAGTGGGCACCAAGTCTCATCAGCGAGTGGGCAACAAGTCCGGAAAGGAAGCCGGCATAAAGACTTTAAAGAATACATGCAAATGACAGTCCGGAAATGATGCCGGCATGAAGTCCTGAAATAATACAGGCACTAATTCAAGAAATGATGACACTGTGAATTACAGTACAATTATTAACTAGAAAATGCTTCTGTGTATAGTCATGAAACAAATCTGCCTAATACTTCGAACACAAAAATCTCAGATAACCATTCTTCAGATTATTTAAGTACCATTGTGTTTAGAAGTGTTCATCAAAATGATGCAAACTTTTTCCGAACAGTCTAGAGGTTATAAGTGCACATGCATTGGCATACTCAGTTTGCCTTGATGTAGAATAAAGTTCACTATTAGAAATGGTACTTTATGAGGGTGAGTATAATATACAAATAAAATGCAGATTGAAAATTTATTCATCATATATAATTTTATTGAACTGAGAAAAAGTTCTAGCTGTGTTTAAAGTAGATTTATAAACAAAAACTTCCTTCAGAAAAGATTAAAAATAACATATATTTGAACATTTTGTTTCCTCCATTTTAACTTAATTTGATTCTCATAGGGGTGGTAGGGGATTGGGTATTGGAGGCATGGAAGAGGTGAATATATTGTTATATGATGATGTAATGGAATAAATGCAAAAATATAAATGTGTTTGTTTTCGTTTAAATCCTCCCCCCCCCCCTCTGCCCACCCCTCACCCTGCCAAAACTAAAATTAAGTTTGTTTCCCCCATATGTGATTAACCCTAAAAAGTTACTCCTACTCAGAAGAATTGGGTCCATTTTTTTTCACAAGGAAAATATATATTTTATTTATTTATTTATTTTGTTTGCTTAACATCCCAGTCAACACATTTTCAGTCATGTCGGGATGGAACCAATGCTTCCCATGCTTAACCAGTACTGTTGGGAGTTAATGTTAGTTAATGTGTCTTGCTAAATGGTGTCTTCTTTTATATTTTCAGATTGAGTAAAGATGCCTAAGAGGAAAGGGTGGAAAAAGTCAAAGAGCAAGAGGACAGACTGGAGGACAGGTAAGTATGAATCATCGACAAGTCCCATCAGCGAGTGGGCACAAAGTCCGGAAAGGAGGCCGGCATTAAGTCCCATCAGCGAGTGGGCACAAAGTCCGGAAAGGAGGCCGGCATTTAGTCCCATCAGCGAGTGGGCACAAAGTCCGGAATGGAAGCCGGCATTAAGACCTGAAAAGATGCAGGCACTAAGTCCGGAAAAGATGCCGGTGTTTATACATGAAAAGAAACAGGCATATAATCAAAAACAGTCAGTATACAACACTGAATTAGAAGGTGAAAATATACAAAATAAACAGACTGAGTTTCAGCATAATGATTTGTTAGAGGATGCTTTATTGACAAGTCTTGATTCAGAACAAAAAAGGGCTAACAAAGACAATCAGGCAAATACAAATGAGTTTCAACAGTTAGTTATTGATCTCAGCAAGCTCATAGAAAATGTTAAATCAAATGTACAGACAGATTTTGATGCAGTATTTCTCGATACTTTTCCTGGTGTGGATGCTGATTATCAATCAAGAAACATTGAAAATTTGTCTGAAAGACAGGATATAACGGTTTGTTCACAAAAAACAATGTTCCAACAACATGCATGGCATAAGAAAGACATTACAGCACAGCCTCATGTCAACAGAGATTCATCAGAACCGGGATTAGATAATGATGTGGTGTGTTACCAAGCAGTAAAATCATCGGTACAATTGTGGAATGCCTGTGATTTGGTCTTTGGAAGTTTTCACCAGAATGATGTCAGATTTTCTGAGCAATCAAGAGGATATCAATGCACATGTAACGCATTATGTATGCTGTCATACTCTTCATGCCTTGATACCGAAAAAAGCTCTATATTAGACAAGGTGCTTTGTGAGGGAGATGTTCTGTATCAAAGTGTTATAAAAAAATTAAGAGAGGATGGAAAATTTGTTAACCACCTGCTGACTTTAGAAGAAATTCCAGATGACTTTAAGGTAGAGATAGGAAAATTTACATCTGAGAAATTGCCTATTGTAAGTGGTGTGCTTCTTGATACTCAAAATCTTGGTTTGCCAACACTTCACGAAGTATTGCAATCCGTCTTTTTGTATGCAACATCAGGGCTCTTAACTATTGGAGCCATATGCTCTGCTGTATTTAGAAAGAATGACATGTATGTATTTTTTGATTCTCATTCCCATGGAGAAAATGGACTTTCGTCAAATGATGGTACGTCCTGTTTGATAACTTTCACAAGTATCAATGACTTAGTTACATATATGTATGCATTTTATGACAGTTTAAATTTGGATACCAACACCAACTTACAGTTTGACTTCTTACCTATCAAAATTAAAATGACTGAAGAAACACGAAGTTTTAAAGATCAAATGGATAGAAATATGGAAGCTTACTTCAATGATCAAAGGTTGAGACAAGCTCACAAAGCACAATTAAAACGAAGTAGAATTTCAAGCATATCAATTGAAGAATCAAAGGCGGCATTAGGAAAAAAAAGGAAGAAAAATCGCATGGAGTATTATAAACTTTATAGAAGAAAATGTAGACAAATCACAGCATTCAAAGCTAAAGAAAAACAATCAAAGCAGACTGCTAGAGCAAATCCTGTTTTTAAGGCCAAGGAAACTGTGTACCAGTTGGAATCAAAGCAATCAGCAAGAAAAGACCCTGTCTTCAGAACAAAAGAAAAAATATCAAAGCAATATAGGAGAACCAATCCTGTTTTTAAGGCCAAAGAATCTGTGTACCAGTTGGAATCAAAGCAATCAGCAAGAAAGGACCCTGTCTTCAGAACAAAAGAAAAAATATCAAAGCAATATAGGAGAACCAATCCTGTTTTTAAGGCCAAAGAAACTGTGTACCAGTTGGAATCGAAGCAATCAGCTAGAAAAGACCCTGGTTTCAAAACAAAAGAAAGAATAGCAAAGCAATCAGCAAGAAAAGACCCTGTCTTCAGAACAAAAGAAAGAATAGCAAAGCAATCTGTGAGAGCCAATCCTGATTTAAATGCCAAAGAAATTGTGTATCAGTTGGAATCGAAGCGAGCAGCCAGAAAAGACCCTGTATTTAAAGCAAAAGAAAGAGAATCAAAGCAATCTGCAAGGACAAATCAGGCATTCAAAACAAAGGAAAGGAAATCAAAGCAAATAGCAAGGGAAAATCAGGCTTTTAGAGCACGTGAGCGAGTATACCAGAATGCATCTAAAAAGAAAGCAAGGGAAAACCCTTATATTCTTGAATGTGAGAGAATTAAGAAGCAACAAGTAAGGCAGGAAAAAAGAAAAATTGAAGATAATTCAGAGATAAATGTTCCTAGAAAAAGATGTAAGCATGACACAGATACTGTTTCAAAACCTCATCATAAACATTTTGAAAATATTGAAAATGCTATCAAACAATTCCATTCAGATATCTCTATTGGACCTATATATGCTTGTTCATGTTGCCATCAGACATGGTTCAGGAAAAGTGTTTCAATGTTAAAGAACACCCATATTTCAGCAGAAAGTAAAAGACTCCATTGTACAGGTTTGACATCTTTAAGAAATGAAGAATGGATTTGTCATACCTGCTTGAGTGCCCTGAAAGATAGTAAAATTCCAAAGTTATCAGTTGCTAATGGCATGAAATGGCCAGACAAGCCTCCAGAGCTCAATTTACATCAGCTAGAAGAAAGGTTAATAGCCCTGCGTATCCCATTTATGCAGATTAGGGAATTGCCACGTGGTGGTCAATATTCTTTGAAAGGAAATGTTATAAATGTACCTGTTGACATTCAGCCCACTATAAACTGTCTCCCAAGGCCAATGGATGAAAATTTTACAGTTGCCATCCAACTGAAAAAGAAATTGTCATACAAGAAGGTGGATTTCAAAGAAAATGTAAGACCATTAAGAGTTTTGTCTGCATTACACTGGCTTATGAACAATAGCAAACTATATAAAAATTCTGGCATAGTTATTAATGATAGCTGGTTTCAGGAAGTTACTGAAAGTGCTGAGGATACAGTCAGAGAATTTTTGGAAGTGTCAAAAGAGCAATCCACGGGTAGAAGTAGTACAGAAAATGAAAAGCAGGAACAAGATAAAAGTAGTGAAAATGCAATTGAAGAGGCTACTGACTATGAATCTGATCATTACAGTGAGATTGATGTTAATGATCATGTTGGAAATATAGATACATTAGTGGATGATGCTGATATTGACAATAAATATGATAAAGTGTTCACTTTTGCACCAGGTGAAGGACAACATCCATTAAGCTTATATCAAGATCAAGAGGCTGAGTACTTATGCTTTCCAACAATATTTTGTGGCCAGACCCCGCCCAGCAAGGATGAAAGGGTAGTGCCAGTTCATTACAGTGACATTGTAAAGTGGGAATTACGAAGTGTTGACAGGAGAGCTGCACAGTCAGTTCCCAATATATTCTTTAAACATAAAAAGCTACAGATGAAACAAATAAGTGACAAAGTCAACTTAGCCATTAGAAGGTGTAAAAAAAGAGGCCAAAAAATCACAGCAGCTGAAGCTAGAGATTCCAATTATTTGGACAAACTTGTAAATCTTGATGAAGGTTACTATATATTTCGCCAGCTGCGAAATTCTCCAGCCTATTTGGAAATGCGCAAGAAAGACATTTTTGCAATGATTAGACAACTTTCCTTGCCTACTTGGTTTATGTCATTGTCAGCTGCTGATACTAGATGGACAGATCTGTTGAAGATGTTAGCAAAATTGAATGATGGCACTGAATATTCTGAAAAGGAATTAGAAAAGCTAACTTGGCAACAGAAAACAAAGCTTGTCCAGAAAGACCCAGTTACATGTTCAAGGTACTTTGATCATAGGGTACAAGAGTTCCTCAATACTATTCTAAAAAGCAGTTGTGAGCCAGTCGGAAAGGTACGTGACTATTTTTATAGAGTTGAGTTTCAGCAGCGTGGCTCTCCTCATATCCATATGCTTGTTTGGGTAGAAAATGCTCCAACTTTAGAAACAAACTCTGAAGAGGAAATAATTCAGTTTGTTGATCAGTATCTAACATGCAGTAGTGATAATGAGAAGACAGCAGATCTTGTTAAACTTCAAAGTCACAAACATTCTAGAACCTGCAGAAAAAAGGGAAAACCAATATGTCGATTTGGATTTCCATTGCCACCATTGCCAAGAACTATGTTGTTGTACCCTCTTGAGGAGAATGTTGACAAGTACAAAAAGAAGAATACAGAGCTCCAAAAAGTGATGAATGAGTGTAAAGAAAATGAAGATATGACATTTAACGAATTTCTACAAAACATCGCTAAAATGGACTTTGAAGACTACATTTGTTGCATCAGAAGCTCTTTGAAAGCACCGAAGGTTTTCTTAAAACGTAAAACAAAGGAAATGAGGATAAATCCATTTAATGAAAACATACTTCTTGCCTGGAAAGCTAATCTTGACATTCAGATTGTTCTTGAACCATATGGATGTGCTTCATATATAGTTGGTTATATAAGTAAATCACAAAGAGGAATGAGTGCACAACTTGATGCAGCAGCAAAAGAGGCTAGAAGAGGAAACCTTGACCTTAAAAAACAAGTCCGGCATATTGGGAATGTATTTTCAAACTGTGTGGAGGTTAGTGCTCAAGAGGCAGTTTATCTTGATCTGCAAATACCTTTGACAAAGTGCACAAGGGATATTGTTTTCATCAATACATCTATACCTGAAGAAAGAATCTTCCTGCTGAAGCCAAAAGCTGCTCTTGATGAACTTCCTGCTGAATCTACAGATATAGAATCAGAAAATGTCATACAGAGGTATTCTAAAAGACCAAGGCAGCTTGGGAAGTTTTGCCTGGCTGATTATGTTTCAAAGATTGATGTTATTTATCCGAAAGGAAATAAACTACCAGAGAAATTTGATGATACTAATGATGACGACAGTTTCGTCAGTAGCTCTGAAGATGAAGGTCATGAAAGTTTGGATGAAAGTGACACAAAAACTTCAGATTTGCTGTTCAAAGCAAAGAATGGAACAAAATACAAGAAAAGAAAAGTTCCAAGAATAATAAGGTATGTTAAATACAACCAGAAAAAGGATCCAGAAAATTACTTCAGAGAGCAGCTAATGCTTTTTGTACCTTGGCGAAATGAACTAAAAGATTTAATTGGTTGTTTTGGCACATATGAAGCTCATTATAACTCTGTACAGACATCATTGATATCCAAAAGAAATGAATATGAGCATCATGCTGAAGAGCTTGAGCTTGCAAGGCAGATGATGGAAGCTGAGGAAAGGGACTATGATCAAATTGCACCAAATGCAGAGCAAGAAAATAGGGAGGCAGAAGAAGAAGGGTCAGGAGAATCAGAAAAGTTTGTTTGTTTTAACCCAAGTAGAGTTGTAGAGCAGAGACATTATGATATTGGAATAGAACTACAGTCAACTTGCTCAGTACCCCCAGTAGAAACTAACAGCATTTTATTACCAGAAGAAGAATACTTAGGACTACTCAGAAGTCTTAATTTGAGACAAAGAGAATTCTTTAATCATATTGTGCACTGGATTAAGTGTAAAGATGAACCAGTCTACGCTTTCCTAACAGGAGGGGCAGGTGTTGGTAAATCAGTAGTGATTCGAGCACTTTATCAAAGTCTGTTCAGGATTTTGAATTTGAAAGATGGAGAAAATCCAGATGAAAAAAGAATTCTGCTGTGTGCGTACATGGGCTTTGCTGCATTTAATATTAGTGGCCAAACTATTTGCTCTGCATTTCACAGGAAAATGTATCAAAAGGGCACAAATCATCTTTCAGCTGATGAGTTAAATACATTCAGAATTAAGTACCGACATCTGAAAATTATCATTATTGATGAAATATCAATGGTAGGCAACATGACACTAAGCTTTATTGACACTCGCTTACAGCAGCTGATGGGAACAAAAGAAGTTTTTGGTGGTTTAAGTGTTATTGCTGTTGGGGATCTTTTCCAGCTTAAGCCAGTAGGTGATTACTTGATATGTCTTGATTTGAAAAAGGGAGCATCTTCACTGGGAAGGAACTTATGGAAAGAGCTCTTTACGATGTACGAATTGGTTGATATCATGAGACAGAAAGACGATCTAGCATTTGCACAGTTATTAAATCGACTTCGATTGAATGAAATGACAGAGGAAGACAAACAAAAGCTGCAGACCCGTGTTGTTGACCGTGAAACTGGTGACTATCCAAAGGATGCCCTTCATTTGTTTGCTATGAATTGTTATGTAGACAAACACAATGACACTATTTTGAGTCAGTTGCCTGGAGAAAAGTTTGTGATTCCATGCCATGGCAGTGTTGTCTCAGCAAACATTCCTGCCAGCAGGCACCAGTCCTTGATTGATAATCTCCCAAAGGACTATGGACAAACAGGCCAGCTAAAGAAATCATTGACTGTAGTTGTTGGAATGATTGTTGTTCATACAGCTAATGTAGATGTAGAAGATGGTTTAACTAATGGTGCTACTGGTGTAGTAAAACACGTTGACTTCAGGTGGATGGAAGGAACTAACCGTCCTAGCATTATTTGGGTATTGTTTGATGACCCTCGGGTTGGTAGAGCAACACGTGAGAAAAACAAGAAATTCTACAATTCAAGCATTCATTCAGACTGGACACCTGTATTTGAAACACAACGAACATTTATAGTGAACTACAAAACATTTCAGAGAAGCCAGTTCCCAGTGACACCAGCTTCAGGTAAAACAGTCTGGAAAGCTGAAGGTGCAACAGTTGACAAGGTAGTTGTTGATTTGTCCCAGATTGTAACAAAGAAAATACCACACGTTCACTATGTTGCATTTAGTAGAGTGAAAAAGCTGGAAGATTTATATATACTGAATATGAATGAAGCTGCTATGGCGCTAGATGATGATGTGACTATAGAGATGCAAAGGCTACGCACAGATGCTGCCTTAGAACTGTGTTATGTTCCTCTGTATAAAATCGGATCAGACAAAACCAAAATTGCATTCAACAATGCTAGATCCTTGCATAAACATTATAAGGATGTCCAATTTGAACCAAATGTGTTGGCAGCAGATATCATTGGATTTGCTGAAACAAGGTTATGTAGTAGGGATGAAAATGTACATTTTGCCCTGAAACGGTTCAGACTTATTAGACTTGATGACACAGTAAAAGAGACAAACAACAGACCATATCATGGACTTGCATTGTATGTAAAGGAGTACTTGCAGATTCAGAAAGTTGTTAAAATGCAATGCAAGTCATTTGAATTCATATTCACTAACACTTTCAGCATTCAACGAAGTTATGTTCAAGTTGTTGTGTTGTACAAATACCCAAAAAGTTCACAGACAGATTTTAGAAAAGATCTTAATTGTCATCTTAGGCCTGTTATTGATCTGAATGCTAAATTAGTCATATTAGGTGACTTCAACATACAGATAGATGGTACCAGTACAGGGTTTGTGGATTTTGTGGAGACATTATTTGGGTGTATGCAGCAAATCAAGCAATGTACAACGGACTCTGGATCAGTACTAGATTTGATATTTTCAAATTCTGAAGGGCTTTGTGATGTCATTGAGGCTTATTGGTCTGATCATAAACTAATATATTGTGCCATAGACAAATAGATATTCAAATGAATGATGCTGAACATGAATGAAGTTATGAAGTACAAAAATCAGAATAAAGATAGCACCCTCAAGTTACATGGCAACTTTACAACTCGGCAAGAACATGGAAATTTAAATGAGCTAAATACATGTATTGTTGTTGACTAGGACTAGCAACTAAAATTGCTTTGTCTCAGTATTACTAAAATCTTCCGAATTGTATGTCATTTCAGAGTAGAATTGAGAATTTTGGTCTTTGTGGAAATCATTAAAAATGTAGGCGTAACCCCACTAGGAATTGAATCAGGTGGTTTAGCTTATTATTGGGGTTGCCACCTTTTTTTTTCTGTTTAATTTTTTTCTCTCTCTCTGTTTAAGTGTAACATTACATCCAATCATATTCATTTCAGTCATTTTTTGGCACTATGGTGAGTTCTTACAATTAGTTCACAGTGGCATACTTAATGTTCTGTATCAGTAATGAATTATTTTTGAATTGAGGCTTAATTACTGCTCTTAAAGGATCTCAGCTTTACTTTTTTACTCCCTGAATAGGGAGTGTGGAGGCTCAGTAGTAGACCTTAGAACTGGAGCGAGAGCCATCTCTTTGAGGTGTCATATATTTGTAGAAGAAGCTGTAATCACCAAAGTATTGGTCTAGTACTTATGAAGTAGTTGTTCTATTTAGGCATAACTGAAAAGATTTTGAGAGAGACATTAAACCTCAACTCTAACCAAAACAAAGAACAAAATAATTCTTTTATCATTATTGTTACATTTAGGCTGTAAAAAGTATCATAAAGTTATGTATTATTAATAGCAAATTTCACTATGGTAAAATGCAGTAACTGTTGTTATAGTGATATATATAATTTGTGTATAAAGAACATATAAAAATACATGTATTCTCAAACAAGATGTTAGAATTAAAGAGACTGTGACTATAACATATGATTTGAGTAGAATCTCAAATATGCAGTATATTACTTTTTTTTAATAACATTGAAGCAGGCAGTTAGATGCATTGTGAAAATTTCATTGTAATGATATGGTGATAACTGATGTAACAAGTGCTATATAGTTTTATATTTGTTTTATAAATTTTTGGCAAGAGGATATGCTTTTCACTATATATTAATGCAAATTATGCAATGTTTTGTAAAAAGACATTATTGCAATATATTGATAAACAGTTAGTGGGAGTGGTCTTTTTTATTGTAAAGATTCTGTACATTAGTGAATGGTTGTATTGCTTCACAAAAGCATAGTGACTTAGAGTTTGATTCTGTGTTGATAATGTACATAAATACTGGTCAAAAGTATTTATTATTTACAATTATGTATATAGATTTAAACAAAAATGAACATTATGCTGGATTGAATGAATATTAGAAATATACTATCAGTACATATATTTCATTTTGTTTAAACTGTCATACAATCTTAATTTTATTGACAAGTTTATAAACATATTGCCCATTAAAAATGTGTCATTATTTGTCCTATTCTCTATGATGTAGTCTTGTATTGTTAATAGATTGTGTAAAACTATACATTTACAATGATTTTACAAGGTATCTATTTAAGCCACAGAAATTTTACATGCATAAGTCCAGACTTGGAATGTTTTCTAACTGTTAATGTTATAGACACAGTCTCATTACTTCTACATCTACAATAAGATACTAGATTACCCAAGATTATTAAGATTCATGATTAAGTTTCTTCATCTTTTATAATCACCTTTTAAATTGTTGTCATTAGATTATAGTAGCCCTTATCATGTAGTATCTTTGTGTTTTATTTAAAAATAAGTGTCTAAAGTAAATACATTTTGATAGATGAACTATAAGATTCAGTGTACTGTAGTTCAATGAATAAAAAATATTAGAAAGCGACACTAGTTGTGTTTTCACTGAAACTCCTTTTGCAGCAACTAATTTTGCTTACCTGTGTAGTACCGTTAAAATGATGACAGTTGGTTGATTCTGACCTATTGATTACAAAGTTGGGTATGGCAGGACAGAGAAGTAGAAGGCATTAAAGCTATGATCAAGAACTGGCACAATGAGAACAAAGTCTCACAAAATCCCATATGGGAAACAACCAAATTTACAAAAACAGGTACTGGTTAAAGAGAACATAGTATAATAAGCAGAGTTAAATGTAGTAGCTATTTCCTTAAAGGTGGCCAAAATCCATACCAAAACATAGAATAGATAGAACTACTGCTGAACTACTATCTTTGAATGCTCAGCAATATATTTTACTGTTATTGGGCTTTAATTAGTTTTGAGAGGCGCCTAACACTGCGCTCGAAATCAAAGGAGGCACCAAGTGGTAATTAAGGTAAATGGTTTCATCAGATTTGGTCAGTTGATTTCATTTAAGTTTTATATTCCACTCAAGAGCTAAAAGCAAAACCTTCTTTTAAAGCCTTATCAGAAAAACTGGAGAAGCCTGGGATCGAATCCAGGATCCTGAGGAGTAGCTTAACCAACATTCTACAGAGGCTTTGGGTGCACCAGAATGTCCTCCCGGAACAGGCGATAGCTATCTATTAGGGTCTTATATGAGCATTTACAGGACCAATGGTCCTCTGGTATAAATCATGACCTTGGGTTGAAATTGACCTACGAAACTGTTGATTAAAACAGAAAGGTCAAATATTGCGGTGCATTCCTATACCAGAATGGACCGGAATGGACCTGATTGCCGAAATGGACTACTGGAATGGACATTTATATGTGTCATTGAGTACTTTTCATTTGGTTTTCGAGGACAGACTGGCCTAGAATATATACATACAGTGATAAGTTATAGAATTTAACGATAATTAGTTAAATTGTGTTCCTTACGGTCGGGTAGCCTGGGTCAGGTGCCCATATATGGTTATATAGGTCCTCGTCACAGTGCCAGCACATTTTACTCATTTCTACTTCTATATATATCCATATGTTTGCTATAGAACAACCACTGGTGATCTCTATATATTTCAATCAAAGAAACCTATGAACAGTGGCCCTATCCCAGACCCCACCTCTGAGCTTCCCTAACCACCCTGGGAAGTAAATTTTGCTATACTTAGATGAATTTTATCTGATGCAAACTACTCATACGACTACAGAAGTACATTTTATGCAAGTAAATACATTAAAAGCACCCAGAGCCATAGCATAATGTCCATTCCGGTAGTCCATTCCGGTAATTATGTCCATTCCGGTAAATGAACGCACCCTAAATATTGCCAGAAAGATCTGAAAGTTGGTAGAGACAGACAGTCTATAGAGTTAATAATTATGTGAGTATTTAAGGTCAAGTTTACATTTTACGTTAATTGACTAATATTGCCTTAGCCAAAGGTCATTGATCAAAGACAAAATCTCAGGTGAGCGATATCAGGACCATTGGTCCTCTGGTTTTTCTCTGATATCTGAAGTTCTTTTTTAATATTTGAGCCTTAAGATAGCCAGCTTGTTTATATATCTTAGTACATGTACATGGTTATAGAGCATTGTCATAGCAATCATTTGATACCAATTCAAGCTCTTTAGAGCTTTTGGTTGCTGAGATATAAACAACTGTGCTGGTATTCTCCATTTTCTGTGATTTTAGTCTAATACATGAAGTTTTCATTAATATTCGAATACCAGGAAGTCAGTTTGATAATTATATCTTATTACATAGTTATATAGTATTGCAAAAGCAATCATTTGATACCTATTTCTGCTTTCTACGTCTATCAGTAGCCAAGATACATGTGGTAATATAGGTGTACCACCTTACTATCTGCGCTTATTAGGGGTTGTATTGAACACTCTGTGATTTTAGGTGACACAAATGGGCATTAAAGTGATCCTCTGACCAAACTGGCACCCTTGAGCATTTGTTCTAAGGGTTCAACTTACATCCTATAACCCAAACCAAACCCTTCAAATGGCAATATAATTATTTTCCCTTTGTAAATCCTGATTTTCGTCATTTTCATTAATATTCATGAAAATGCAAATGAGATGATTTTCATTTAGGCCCATGGCATCAACAAATTTGTCAAATAGAATAATTGATACAATAACAAGGAGCCACAATGATAGTTTAGGCCTGAAATTAGTTTTTATGGGATAATTGATTTTTAACTCTTTTCTTTTTCATTTTAATGTTTTAATGAAAATTCATGAATATGCAAGTAAGATAATTTCCATTACTTATCATAGGAATATGAAAGAGATATGTCTAAGCTTAAGAATGAGACCAAGTTCAATGGTCTAGGATAAAAAACAATTGAGATATTTTTAATTTTCTATGTGTACCCCCATTATTGACCCAAAAATTGAACATTTAGAGTAATTTAATAAAACATAGCGTAAAACGCAAATGCCTCGACTTTCAGATGGCAAAAAACAGGATTTGATAGCTTTTTCAATGTACTTTTAGAGAATAATAATGTAGAAATTTCCCTTCGGGAGGAAAGGGGGATATGGATAGCTAGAAGACTATTCCCTACCGTTTTATGTGTTAAAATGACGTTTTTTTTAATTATGGGGTATCGTAAATAACGTGTCGTTTCACCATTAAAGCTACCAGCAATGCAAGTCCCCCCGATTTTCTACAAGTCTACAAACATAGTCCTACATGAAAATCATAAGGGGATTTGTTCAGGCCAGATGGTACCGACCCCCAAAATTTACGGTATTGGCTCATGGACCATTTAGTGCACATTGCATTTAGATTGTTTCATTTGTTTAGATCTGCAAGTTTATTTATAGAATCCTTCTATCTTTAGATACAAACCTATCCCAGAAGCCTCGAGGACACAGTGAGAAGGAAAGACACTAAGAGAGCTGAGAAAAGACAGAAAGCAAAGGAGAGAAAACAGAAGGTATCCAAATCTTTTTGTAGACAAGAAATAGACTGTACATTGTGTATTTCATGTCAGTTTCATGATGGTTGTACTATCTATTGGACTAATTACAGTAAAAGGGTGGCCTAGTGGTTGGTGCATCAGAGTCTGGATTAAGCAGTCTAGGTCGGGAGATATAACTGATATAGCTTGCCAATGGATAGTATCAAAAGCCTATTAAGGCGAAAGCCTGCATCGGCAATAGGTTGAGGAAACACGTGACTAATTTCCGCGGCTTCCCGCGCAGATATTTGTTCTATAATTAGAACAGTCATTGCGGAGAGAACATGTCGAGATAGCAGCAGGAGTTAATCAACGATAACATGGACTATTATAAATGATAATTAACATGTACCTGATAATCAGCGATAACCAATAGCAAAATTTTGTGGTGGTATGGCGATATACAAATGAATATTAATAAAATATTTAAATATCAACCAACGTACCCTAATAGATGATATACATGTTACGATAAATCTTTAAAATTGCATATGAATAACTTTATCACAAATGACGGAAGATTTCAGAATGTATACGAGTGAGCATCTGTCTAAACTTTGAGAGAAGCATATAGAAAATAATGTTATGACAAAGTTGTGAACTCAAACAGTTTTTATGAGCTTAACTACCTTTGGTGAAATGTATGATCGCAATGTAAAAGGAGCCAGAAAAAAAACTCGCTTTTCTGTTCAACTTTCATTTGGATTGTGGAAAAGACTTCGCAACATTTTTTAAGCAAATAGAAATTGCACAAATATGTATAGAAGGTAAAACACCAGTCACACATTAGCGTATGTTGACAAAAATGTAAAATTAAACATACGCCAGGAGAACGTCGGAGACACATTGAAGCGCGTTACACTCGCGTTTTGTACGCTTGATGTACGCTTGGTGCTTGTTGATATACGTCGCTGTAAGTCGCTGCGCACTTCAGGCGCGTTTGGCCTCAAAAATTTTTTAAACACGCTCAAAATTTTCTAGAAACTTGGCGTGTCCCGAGTGTGTGTCTTATACGTACTGAATAAGTTCCAGGCGCGTTGAATACGGTTCGAACGCGTTAGGCGCACGTTTGAGGCACGCCAGTGTACGCTACATGCGCGTTCCGATTTTATGAGATATTGCTTCAGTAGCATGCCCCAAGCGTGTGTGAGACGCGTGCTGATTGTTTGCTGCGCGCCTGTAGCGCGTGCATAGCGTGTTTGGGACGTTACACAAACATACTCAAAAAAACCTTAGAGATTTTGTTATACGTCGTGCACACGCCTCAGTCACGCGCTACTGTGTGACTGCTAAAACGAGCTAAAGGAACAAATTAATTTTTATACATCCAAAATCTTCAGCCTGTTGAGATTTTTCAGATGCCCTGTGCGCGTTCGGGTTATACGCTACAGTGTGACTGCTGTTTAAAATATGTGATTTGCTCGCGATTTTCAACATTCATGCATTTAATAGCGAATATCATGGTTGATCGTATCTTTGTTCGTCGCACATTTGTATTGCATGTATTTGAAAGATTTACTGATTCGGTCAATAGTTTTTTCAGTCATGTCGGCATAGAACATGCTTTTGTTGAATTTCATTTCGTATTTTAAATGCATGGTTTTATATGGTTTCTAAAAAGAAAGTCCTTAATACTATGTATATCAATGTCTTTATAATGTCTTTACGTGAAGGAAACATTGCGATTCTGGTCTCAATTACATAACCGTTATCAATAACACGTTTTCAGTTTTCTCAAAAGGAATTAAATTGCACTAAAATTCATGATAACAGCCTTGACACAACATACATATTAATGAAATAATTGGTCTAACAACAGGTTCAATTATGGTCAATTTTATGCCTGCTGTGCGATACAGATGGCGCTGCAGAGGTGCGATTTACCTATCCCATAAGCCGTTTCTATTTATAGCAACACCGTTTCAGGTCTGCTACGTCATCACATGTTATCGGTATGGGGGAAATTAGTACTGTGCCTTTCCAATACCTATTATCAGCAGATGCAGACTTTCTCCTATTCATCTACTTTTGATAGTATCCATGAACAAAATACATAAACTCCCCATTGTAGTGGCTAATACCATAACCGAGGAAGCTGTAGCTCTATCCTGTCTGAGACATTAAACCACAAAACGAATAAAATATGCCATGAACCATCTTTGTAATACAATACTTATTATGCCCCCAACTTTGAAAAAGTTGGAAGGGCATATTGCTTTCGGCTTGTCTGTCTGTGCGTGTGTGAGTGGGTGCGTCTGTTAGTCACTTTTTTAAACTTCTGAATGGTGCATGATAGAGATTTGAAATTTCATGTGTGTATTCCTCATGAAAAAATAGTTGACCCGTATTTTTTTTCTTCTCCGAGTTATGCCCCTTTTCTGAGTTATTTCCCTTTGAAAACAAAATTAGAAAATCTTGTGTGCAAGATATCTCAAAAAGTATTTAAGCTAGAACCTTCATATTTGGTATACTGGTTGGGTCTGATGAGTAGATGACCTGATTAACTTTTGAGAACTTTCCGTCAAATTTTGACAAAAATACAGAATTTTTAAATTTTGATTGATTTTTCCACTTTTCGGTGAAATTTGAAACTTTTGAACGGTGAATGCTAGGGTTTTGAAATTTCATATACAGATTCCTCATGAAAAATAGTTGACCCATATTTTTTTTCATGTCCAAGTTATGCCCCTTTTCTGAGTTATGTCCCTTTGAAAACGAAATTTGAAAATCTTGTGTGCAAGATATCTCAAAAAGTATTTGAGCTAGAGCCTTCATATTTGGTATAGTGGTTGGGGCCGAGGAGTAGATGACCTGATCAACTTTTGAGAACTTTCTGTCAAATTTTGACAAAAATACAGAATTTTGAAATTTTGATTAATTTTTGCACTTTTCGGTGAAATATGAAACTTTTGAACGGTGAATGTTAGGGTTTTGAAATTTCATATTCAGATTCCTTATGAAAATATAGTTGACCCGTATTTTTGTTTATGTTCAAGTTATGTGCCTTTTTGGAGTTATGCCCCTTTTAAAATAAAATTTGAATATCTTGTGTGCAAGATATCTGAAAAAGTATTTAAGCTAGAGCCTTCATATTCGGCACACTGGTTGGGGCAGAGAAGAAGATCACCTGATTACATTTTGAAGACTTTACGTCAAATTTTGACAAAATTACTCCCATTTTGAAATTTTACTCCATTTCTAATTTATCTGCAAAAAGCTTACATTCTGTTTCTGGATCGAGGTCAAAACAGAGGCTTCAGGAAATAAAATTTTACTTCATTCAAATGAAATAAATGAATCATACAAGCTGCCAGTTTAGGGACAAGCATACAGTTGGGGGCATAGTGTTTTACAAACACGCATTTCTAGTTTGCATACTTATTTTTCATTTTTGTATTCCTTACATATGAGAAGAGATGACAAATTTTCATTTTTCCTTGTAGGAGAAAGACTTGAAGAAGGAAGAATTAAAACAACTGAAAAACTTGAAGAAGCAGGAAATTCTGGCAAAGATTGACCAGTTAAGGGAGATAACTGGGAACAAGGATTTGCAGTTTGACCCTGATGACCTTGACAAAGATTTTGACCCTGCTGAACATGATAGGATGATGCAGGTATGTTGTGAATAATAAGACTAATCAGTGACCTTAGCTGTTGGTGGGTTATTAAACCCCGAATCAACTAAATATCCATCAGCGCAGACCCATCTCATTGAGTTTAATACTGTTAAAACTATGAATGAAATTTAAGTGTTGCTTTCACTTGATTGATTGATTACTGACTTGATTGATTGATTACTGGTAGCTGATTTCTGATGAGACATTGTGTCTACCCATATCCAGTTTGTCCTATATATAAGCCGCCTCGTGGGAAAATCAGCAATGTGGTTTCTGAACAGGTTGGACACAAATCGACCTGTGCAGCCACAGAAGATGACTAGAATCTTGAATTTACGGATTTAAGAAGAAGAGGAATTTTACTATCCCTGTAGTTAAAACAAAGGCGCTGATCAGCTTCCCGGTTAATGGGAAATTGACCTGCGTCTTTGTTTTTAGCTCGCCTGTACGAAAGTACAGGAAGAGCTATTGCAATCACCCCGGCGTCGGCGTTCGCATTCGTGTTGCTTAAATGTTAAAGTTTTTCATTAAAGTTTTTAGAATTCTATATCTTATGAACATGTAGATGGATCAAGTTGATACTTTGCATATTGGTAGATATTGGTCTGAAGTTTTATGCAGTACCATCATGACCAACCCTGGGTGACCTTGAGGTCAAGGCCACGGACTTAGAAATTTTATGTTAAAGTTTTTCATTAAAGTTTTTAGAAGTCTATATCTCTTAACCATGTTGATGGATCAAGTTGATACTTTGCATGTTGGTAGATATTGGTCTGAAGTTTTATGCAATGCCATCATGACTCACCCTGGGTGACCTTGAGGTCAAGGTCACAGACTTAGAAATTTTTTGTTAAAGTTTTTTGGTAAAAGTTTTTAGCAGTCTATATCTCTTGAACATGTAGATGGATCAAGTTGATACTTTGCATGTTGGTAGATATAGGTCTGAAGTTTTATGCAGTACCATCATGACCCACCCTGGGTGACCTTGAGGTCAAGGTCAAGGACTTAGAAATTTTTTGTTTAAGTTTTTGGTTAAAGTTTTTAGAAGTCTATATCACTTGAACATGTAGATGGATCAAGTTGATACTTTGTATGTTTGCAGATATTGGTCTAAAATTTTATGCTGTACCATCACACCCACCTGAGCAACCTTGAGGTCAAGGTCATGGGTCATAGATTTTGATAAATTTAGTGGCAAAGCACAAGTCAGGCGAGCTACGCTGTCCTGCGACAGCTCTTATTGCTTATGCAAAATGTTGGTTTTCTCATGATGTGGCTCATATAATCTCACTCCTTAAGTAGTTGGTATGTCATTCATGCTCAGATATGAATATCAGAGTTGCTTCCCAAACAGTTGCCAACCTATGTAATGCACTGAAGGCATTGCAAGAAATCAATGTCAACTTTTATCATAATTATTTGAATTTTAAGGCCCAGTTTGGTGACGATTTCTATGACATGGGAGATGATGAAGACGTCAAGCCCGTCTTTGATGATTTGTCAGGAGATGAATTTGATGAAGGTCAGTCAGTATAAGTGTATTTGAGTCGCCTCGTGGGAAAACCAACAATGTGGTTTCCGAACAGGTCCGACACAAACCGGCCTGTACCGGCACAGAAAAGAGCTAGAAGCTTGAAATTTCGGATTTAAGTAGAAGAAGAATTGTACTATCCGAGTAGCGAAAACAAAGGCGCTGATCAGCTTCGCGGTTACCGCGAAGCTGATCTGCGTCTTTGTTTTCGCCTATGCAGATTGTTGGTTTTCCCACGAGGCGGCTCATTTGTTTGTCGCATGTATGTGAAAATCGTGATAAAGTGATGTGCAACTGCTGAAGCTATAATTTTGACATTGGTGGTAAAATCTTTCTTAATGATTATGCAGAAAATAACTGTATTGCTATATATGCCTCTAGTGTGATGGGCTAGTGGTCAGTGATTCTGACTCTTGAACAAGAGGTTGGATGTTTAATCCACATTAATGTAATATAGAACTGGTTAATACACAACAAATATTGGGTCCATCCCAACATGACTGAAAACAAAGTACATGTGCATGTAATGACTCAATTTTATACCATGAAGCAAATAAACAAACAAATGAGCCGCCTCGTGGGAAAACCAACAATGTGGTTTCCGAACAGGTCCGACACAAACCGACCTGTACAAGCACAGAACATAGCTACAAGCTTGAAATTTCGGATTTAAGTAGAAGAGAAATTGCACTATCCGAGTAGTGAAAACAAAGGCGATGATCAGCTTCGCGGTAACCGCGAAGCTGATCTGCGTCTTTGTTTTCGCCTATGCAGATTGTTGGTTTTCCCATGAGGCGGCTCAAATGACTTGAAATTTCACAACTTGAATGTAGGGCGATCACATTCTGTAGTAGAAACTAAAGAGCTGATACCACATGTGAGACAAGCCAAGTTCTGCTTGTGGGTGTGTCAGGTGGTTTTTCTTGGGGTTCTCCCGTTTTCGCTCCACTTACTGATTGGCCCATCTCATATGAGCTGAAATAATCTTGAAAGGGACGTAAAACTGATCGGCTGTGCAGTTACAGTGCAGATGATCTGCTCCCTAATTTTTCGCATACAGGAAATGAGATGTTTTCCTAATGTGGTATACCTGTATTTCACATTGACAGGGAAGTGGGATGATTGGCAGGGACAGGATGAAGGTGCTGATTACTATGAACCACATGTAGATGATCCTGATTTCAATGTGAGTTACTATAGATCAGGGGCCAGTTGTTCAAAACTAAATTAGCTTAAAGTCATCGTAAAGACCTCAACTAGTTAAGTTAATGCAGACTACATTAGCAAATACACTGTTATTTTTTGTTGAAAAAATGTGAGAATCCTTTGCAGTGCAAAGGATTCTCACATTTTTCAACAAAAAATAAGTGTATTTGTAATATTGCCATTTGAAGTTTTAACGAATCGTTGACTAACAACATTGTTAATTTTGAACAACTGGGCCCTGATAAACAAAATCCTAAAATATTGAGGCATTGCTAGGCTTGGTAGTTTGGCTGTGGTCCATTTATTTCTGTTTGCCATAGATGAGTCTTACAACTGTTGCTTAGAAATGATGATAAAGAACACTAGAAAGGATTAGAAAGGCCTTTGCATGAGAAAACTAACAATTTGGTGTTCCGACCATGTCTGACACAAACTGGGCTGTACAGTCACAGAAAAAGGCTAGAAGCTTGAAATTTTTGATTTAAGAAGAAGAGGAATTGTACAATCTGTTTAGCGAAAGCAAAGGCACAGATCAGCTTCGCATTTACCGGGAAGGTGATCTGCGTCTTTGTTTTCGCATATGCAGATTGTTAGTTTTCTCAAGAGGCAGCTCAAATGGTGGTAAAGAGCAAAGAAAAGGATAAGTATGTGAAGCTCCAGAGGACCAGGCAGCCAGTTTATTATAATTTTTGCATGAACATAACTGTTCTAATGGTAGTAGCAATTTGAGCTGTGTCATGATAAAACAGGCCTTTTGCATTTGTGAAAGTAAAGATTGTACAGCTGATCAGCACCTTTGTTTTGGCTATATGGATAGCACAATACCTCTTTGTCTTAAATTCAAAAGTTCTAGCTTTCTTGTGTAATTACAGGCCAAATTATGTCCGACATGGTTGGAAACACCAAAGACCAATTTTCTGGCATTAAGGCTAAGTTAATGACATGGCTTGTGTATTTCGGTTGGTTATTTGCTGTAGATGGATGCTGACTATGATCCCACAGCTGTACCCAAGAAATCTAAGAAGAAGAAGAAAAAGAATAAGCTAGCTCAAGCATTAGAGGCCAAAAAGCCTGTCTATAATCCTAGTAAGTTTGACCTTTGATATTAATCTCCGGAGCTTGGACAGGGGAGTGTTGGTTGCCTAGTGGTTAGCGTGTAAGTCTACGGACCTGCTTATGCCTGCTTGTGTATTTGAGCAAAGCTTTAACATAAGTCCCTATAGTAAGAAAATGGTGTCTCTGTCCCAGCATGAGTGAAAAATTGTTGACGGAGATGCTTAACCACATAACAAACAATATCATTTTCAGACATAGTGATAAACTTGAAGATTACTGATCATTTTCTGGCTGTTTTGCGACCAAACCTTGCAAGGTAACCCATTGCTTATGATCATGAGCCCCAAAACTTGTTTGAAATTTATTCTGCTCAGAAATGTTAGAATGACATCAATTGGTAAAATGAGCCACCTCGTGGGAAAACCAACAATGTGGTTTCCAAACAGGTCTGACACAAATCAGGCTGCACAGTCACAGAAGCAAGCTAGAAGCTTGAAATTTCGGATTTAAGTAGAAGAGGAATTGTACTATCCGAGTAGCGAAAACAAAGGCGCTGATCAGCTTCGCGGTTACCGCGAAGCTGATCTGTGTCTTTGTTTTCGCCTATGCAGATTGTTGGTTTTCCCATGAGGCGGCTCAAATTTCAACATTTATAAGCAGGATAAAAGACTTAGGTATTCTAAACCTGAAACTGTGAATTGTGATTATTTCAGTATTAATGAGCAGTTTAAATTTCATGCTCAGCCATATTGAGCATGACAAAAGTTTTATAGCCTCAGGGCCTGGTCTTTCATCTAGGTGAGAAGACGTTTGAGGAGTACCTTGACGAGTATTACAAGCTTGACTACGAAGATATAATAGATGGCATGCCGTGTCGGTTCAAGTACAGGAAAACTGTAGCCAATGATTATGGCCTGTCAGCTGAAGAGGTATGTTTAAGATGTCATGTGTTATATCAGAATTGTGAATAGCCAATATAACTGGAGAAAGATTTTGATAGTTTATTCAAAGTAATAAATTTTGTAAGTTCGGAATTTTTTGCATGACTTTTTTTTAGCTCACCTGAGCCGTTAGGCTCACAAGGTGAGCTTATAGGATGGCCATGATCCCGCGTCCGTCCGTCGTCCGTCCCTTATAGGATGGCCATGATCCCGCGTCCGTCCGGCGTCCGTCCGTCCATCCGTCCACAATTTCAAAGATCTTCTCCTCTGAAACCGCTTGGCCAATCAAAGCCAAATTTTATATGAAGCATTTATAGGAAGGAGGAACCAATGTGTACATAAATAATCCAGGTCACATGACCAAGATGGCCGCCATGCCCATATATGGTAAAAACCCTTCAAAAATCTTCTTCTCCAGAACCGGTGGACCGATTTCAACGAAACTTGGCATGAAGCATCGATGGCTCAAGCACTACAATGTATATATAAATCATGACCCTGTGATGACCTTGACCTATTTTACGCCAAGGTCAACATGGGTCTCCAATGCATTTGAATGGGGAAAACTTTTAAAATGTCATTTAAAGTGAAAGTCTTGCAGGAAATGGGCAGTAGGACTAAATATTAATGATTCTGCAAAAAATTGGACCCCAGGGGCTCATATGCCCCCACCCCGGGGCAATATACATGTACATTACCATAATATTCAAACATCATCTCCTCTGAAACCGCTTGGCCAATCAAAGCCAAATTTTATGTGAAGCATCAATAGGAAAGGGTAACCAATGTGTACATAAATAATCTAGGTCACATGACCAAGATGGCCGCCATGCCCATATATGGTGAAGACCCTTCAAAAATCTTCTTCTCCAGAACCAGTGGACAGATTTCAACAAAACTTGGCATGAAGCATCGATGCCTCAAGCACTACAATGTATGCATAAATCATGACCCTGTGATGACCTTGACCTATTTTACAGCAAGGTCAACATTGGTCGCCAATGCATTTGAATGGGGAAAACTTTTAAAATGTCATTTAAAGTGAAAGTCTTGCAGGAAATGGGCAGTAGGACTGAATATTAATGATTCTGAAAAAAATTTGACCCCAGGTGCTATTATGCCCCCACCCCGGGGCAATATACATATACATTACAGTTCAACCTCATTATAACGCGCCTCACTATAGTGCGGTTTTCAATATAACATGGCCATGTCATGGCTCCCAAATTAATTATTTTGTTATATATCTATTGTAAATAATCTCATTTTAACACGGTTCACTTATAACACGGTCTGTTTCCATGGACCCCAAAGAGTTATAATGAGGTTGACCTGTACCATAATATTCAAACATCATCTCCTCTGAAACCGCTTGGCCAATCAAAACCAAATTTTATGTGAAGCATCAATAGGAAAAGGTAACCAATGTGTACCTAAAAAGTCCAGGTCACATGACCAAGATGGCCGCCATGCCCATATATGGTAAAAACCTTCCAAAAATCTTCTCCAGAACCAGTGGACAGATTTCAACGAAACTTGTCATGAAGGGGGAACCAATGTGTACATAAATAATCCAGGTCACATGACCAAGATGGCCACCATACCCATATATGGTGAAAACCCTTCAAAAATCTTCTTCTCCAGAACCAGTGGACAGATTTCAACGAAACTTGGCATGAAGCATCGATGCCTCAAGCACTACAATGTATATATAAATCATGACCCTGTGATGACCTTAACCTATTTTATGGGAAGGTCAACCTAGGTCGCCAATGCATTTGAATGGGGAAAACTTTTAAAATGTCATTTAAAGTGAAAGTCTTACCATACATGTACATTACCATAATCAAACATTATCTCCTCTGAAACCGCTAGGCCAATCAAAGCCAAATTTTATGTGAAGCATCAATAGGAAAGGGTAGCCAATGTGTACATAAATAATCCAGGTCACATGACCAAGATGGCCGCCATGCCCATATATGGTAAAAACCTTTCAAAAATCTTCTTCACTGGAATCGGTGGACCAATTTCAATGAAACTTGGCATGAAGTATTGATGACTCAAGTACTACAATGTATATATAAATCATGACCCTGTGATGACCTTGAACGTTTTTACTGCAAGGTCAACATAGGTCACCAATGCATTTGAATGGGGAAAACTTTTAAAATGCCATTTAAAGTGAAAGTCTTGCAGGAAATCGGCAGTAGGACTGAACATTAATGATTCTGAAAAAAATTTGGCCCCAGGGGCTCATATGCCCCCACCCCAGGGCAATATACATGTATATCTCCATAATATTCAAACATCTTCTTCTCTGAAACCACTTGGCCAATAAAAGCCAAATTTTATGTGAAGCATCTATAAGAAAGGGTAACCAGTGTGTATATAAATAATCCAGGTCATAAGACCAAGATGGCCGCCATGCTCATATATGGTAAAAACCCTTAAAAAATATTTTTCTCGGGAACTGGTAGACTGATTTCAAAGAAACTTGGCATGAAGTATAGATGACGCAAGTACTACAATGTGTATATAAATTATGACCCTGTGGTGACCTTGTCTAAAAGGGAGAGCAAAAATACCCACGGATGACCTTATCCCCAAAAATAGGCGTTGTAGGAATCAACACTCCTTGGCATTTCAGATACCTTCAGCAAGTACAAATGCCTATTTACACAGTTTCTTCCCCCAGACCATTAGAGATTGGAATGAACTCCCTGATTCTCTGATCTCCTCTGCTGAATTGTCAGACGATTGTGTGTCTAAATTTACTTCTCTTGTGAGAGCTCGGGACTAATCCCCTCCGGTCAAGCCCCATCCCCCTGGTGTGGTATTGTCAGTTTGACATTTCACCAGTAAACTATTCTGATTCTGATTCTGACATATTTTACAACAAGGTCAACATAGGTCACCAATGCATTTGAATGGGGAAACTTTAAAAATGTTATTTAAAGTGAAAGTCTTGCAGGAAATGGGCAGTAGGACTGAATATTAATGATTCTGAAAAAAAGGACCCCAGGGGCTCATATGCTCCCACCCCGGGGCAATATACATGTATATCTCCATAATATTCAAACATCTTCTTCTCTGAAACCACTTGGCCAATCAAAGCCAACTTTTATGTGAAGCATCTATAGGATGGGGTAACCAATGTGTACATAAATAATCACGGTCATGTCACCAAGATGGCCGCCATGCCCATATATGGTAATATCCCTTCAACAATCTTCTCCGGAACCGGTGGACGTATTTCAAAGAAACTTGGCATGAAGCATCGATGGCTTAAGTAATACAATGTATATATAAGTCATGACCCTGTGATGACCTTGACCGATTTTACGACAAGGTCAGCATAGGTCGCCCATGCCTTTGAATGGGGAAAACTGTTAAAATGTCTTTGGTCTTGAAATTGAGATGTAGCATCAGGGACTTACATATCACATGCCCGGGTTTGCAGAAACTTGCCAAGATGGCGGATATGCTTGTTGGTATATGCAGCAGACTCAGGTGAGCGTTTACAGGACCATTGGTCCTCTTGTTTTGCGAAGTTTGGATTTCCAAATTATTAGCCAGTCTTTGAATTCGCAAACAAGTACTCATGCAGTATAAAAAGCTTATTGTAATTCTTTATTAGCGAGAACTTTATTTTCGCGAGGCAACAAATTCGTGAAGATTAGCGAAAATTAAGTTCTGATCAGTTCTCGCAAACATTTCCAGATTTACAGTATTCCATTTTGCATTTTCTTTGGAGAGTGGCTTAGATCATTTGACTGTTGAATGATATTCATTAGGAAATGAAGACAATCAGGAATGACACTTTACATTAAAGTTGAATGCATTGAAAATGTATATACAAAATAAAATGGGTGTATTGATTTTTTCAGATCCTTGGTGCCAGAGAGAAAGAGCTCAATGCCTGGGCTTCTTTGAAGAAAATGAGCCAATATAGGTAAGAGCCTTATAATAAAATCACGCTTAACAAGAAATGAGAGGGTATTGGTTATAAAAGATACTTTTTATCATTTTTAGCTCGACTGCACGAAGTGCATAGAGCTATTGCAGTCACCCCGGTCGTCCACTTTCCCGTTCCCGTTCCTGTGCGTGTGCGCATGCGCGTCACACTTGCATTAAAGTTTTCTAGAAGTCCATATCTTGAGAACCACTCATCAGAAAGCATTCATACTTGGACCATAGATACCCTGTAGGGTTAGCTTTCATTCCATGGCATCGGGCCCCTGGGTCCAGGCCAGGGGGTGGGGCTGGAGGTTAAAATCTAGAACACCTTCAAAAATGGCAATTCTTGTGTTAAAGTTTTCTAGAAGTCCATATCTTGACAACCACTCATCAGAAAGCATTGATACTTGGGCCATTGACACCCTGTAGGGTCAGCTTTCATTCCATGGCATCAGATCCTTGGGTCCATGCCAGGGGGTGGGGCTAGAGGTTAAAATCTAGAACACCATTAATAATAATGGCTTTTCTGTGATATAGTATTCTAGAAGTCTATATCTTGAAAACTTTTTATCAGAGGGCTTTCAAACTCGGACCATAGGTACCCTGTAGGGTTGAGTTTCATTTCATGGCATCGGATCTCTGGGTCAATGCCTGGGGGTAGGGCTGGAGGTTAAAAACTAGAACACTGTAAAAAATAGATGTACTGCTGTGTAACTTTTCATACTTCATACACTTTAGGTTCCATGACGTCGGACCTCTGGGTCGGAGTCAGGGGGGCGGGGCTAGAGGTCAAAACCTAGAACTCCCCGAATTTTTTTTTCTTTTTATTTCTTAATAGAGACAACTTAGGAAGATGGTTGGTCATTCATCTTTTGACTTTGTGACACTGACTTGTGTGTCATGACGGTAAGGGTCGGTTGACCTACTTTCCATGGTTCAGTGATTTTGCCTTATATCTTGACACTCAATTAGTATATTTTCTTACTTCTTTCAGATTATGAGTTAGTACGTCCAGGCCTTTGACCCCAATATACTTATAGGTCACTGTGACCTAATTTCACGGTTCAGTGATTTTGCCTTATATCTTGACACTCAATTAGTATATTTTCATACTTTTTTCAGATTATGAGTGAGTATGACCAGACCTTTGACCCCAATATACTTATAGGTCACTGTGACCTAATTTCATGGTTCAGTGATTTTGCATTATATCTCGGTACTCAAATGGTTTATGAACAAACTTCTTTCAAAGTATGTTTGCGTATGACAAGACCTTTGACCCTGAAGTAGTCGTAGGTCACTGTGACCTAATTTCACGGTTCAGTGACTTTGCCTTATATCTTGACACTCGATTAGTATATTTTCTTACTTCTTTCAGATTATGAGTAAGTATGACCAGACCTTTGACCCCAATATACTTATAGGTCACTGTGACCTAATTTTACGGTTCAGTGATTTTGCCTTATATCTTTACACTCAATTAGTATATTTTTATAGCCCCGCTTTGAAAAAGTGGGGCTATACTGGATTCACCATGTCCTTCCGTCGTTCCGTCCTTCCGTCCTTCCGTTATTCCGTTATTCCGTCCAAATTTCATTTCCACTCAATATCTTGAGAACCAGTTTACAGAATCTGACCAAATTTTGTATGTACATTAACATTGACAAGATCTAGCTTGGGATTGTTGACCATCATTTTTCGCAAAATTTTGACAGAGTTACTGCCCTTGATTGACGTCAGAATTTCGTTTCCGCTCAATATCTTGAGAACGAATTGACAGAATCCGACCAAATTTTGTGTGCACATCAACATTGACAAGATCTAGCTTGGGATTGTTACCCGTCATTTTTCGCAAAATTTTGACGGAGTTACGGCCCTTGATTGACGTCAGAATTTCGTTTCCGCTCAATATCTTGAGAACAAATTGACAGAATCCGGCCAAATTTTGTGTACACATCAACATTGACAAGATCTAGCTTGGGATTGTTACCCATCATTTTTTGCAAAATTTTGACGGAGTTACGGCCCTTAATTGACGTCAGAATTTCGTTTCCGCTCAATATCTTGAGAACGAATTGACAGAATCCGACCAAATTTTGTGTGCACATCAACATTGACAAGATCTAGCTTGGGATTGTTACCCGTCATTTTTCGCAAAATTTTGACGGAGTTACGGCCCTTGATTGACGTCAGAATTTCGTTTCCGCTCAATATCTTGAGAACGAATTGACAGAATCCAGCCAAATTTTGTGTACACATCAACATTGACAAGATCTAGCTTGGGATTGTTACCCGTCATTTTTTGCAAAATTTTGACGGAGTTACGGCCCTTAATTGACGTCAGAATTTCGTTTCCGCTCAATATCTTGAGAACGAATTGACAGAAGCCGACAAAATTTTGTGTGCACATCAACATTGACAAGATCTAGCTTGGGATTGTTACCCGTCATTTTTCGCAAAATTTTGACGGAGTTACGGCCCTTGATTGACGTCAGAATTTCGTTTCCGCTCAATATCTTGAGAACGAATTGACAGAATCCGACCAAATTTTGTATGCACGTCATCATTGACAAGATCTAGCTTGGGATTGTTACCCGTCATTTTTCACAAAATTTTGACGGAGTTACGGCCCTTGATTGATGTCAGAATTTTGTTTCCGCTCAATATCTCGAGAACAAATTGACAGAATCTGATCAAATTTTGTATGCACATCAACATTGACAACATCTACCTTGGGATTGTTGCCCGTCATTTTTCGCAAAATTTTGACGGAGTTAAGGCCCTTGATTGACGTCCTAATTTCGTTTCCGCTCAATATCTCGAGAACCGATGGACAGAATCTGACCAAATTTTGTATGCACATTAACATTGACAAGATCTAGCTTGGGATTGTTGCCTGTCGTTTTTCGCAAAATTTTGATGGAGTTATGGCCCTTGATTGACGTCAGAATTTCGTTTCCGCTCAATATCTCGAGAACAAATTGATAGAATCTGACCAAATTTTATATGCACATCAACATTGACACGATCTAGCTTGAGATTGTTGCCTGTCATTTTTTTTGCAAAATTTGGACAGAGTTATGGCCCTTGGTTGACGCCAGAATTTCGTTTCCGCTCAATATCTCGAGAAGAAATTGATAGAATCTGACCAAATTTTATATGCACATCAACATTGACATGATCTAGCTTGAGATTGTTGCCCGTCATTTTTCGCAAAATTTGGACGGAGTTATGGCCCTTGGTTGACGTCAGAATTTCGTTTCCGCTCAATATCTGGAGAACAAATTGACAGAATCTGACCAAAATTAATATGCGCATCAACATTGTTAAGATCTAGCTTGGGATTTTTGCCCGTCATTTTTCGCAAAATTTTGACGCAGTTATGGCCCTTGATTGAGGTCAGAATTTTGTTTCCGCTCAATATCTCGAGAACAAATTGATAGAATCTGACCAGATTTTATATGCACATCAACATTGACATGATCTAGCATGGCAATGTTGCCTGTTACTTTTCGCAAAATTTTGACGGAGTAACAGCTCTTGATTGACGTCAGAATATAGATTCCACTCAATATATTGAGAATGAATTGACAGAATCTGACCAAATTTTGTATGCACATCAACATTGACAAGATCTAGCTTGGGATTGTTGCCTGTCATTTTTTGCAAAATCTTAGAGTTTTGGCCCTTGATTGATGCCAGAATTTTGTTTCTGCTCAATACCTTAAGAACAAATTGTCAGAATCTGACCAATCTTTTTATGTGCATCAACATTAACAAGATCTAACTTGGCATTGTTGCCCGTCATTGTTTGTCTCTCCCTAGCAAAAAGCTCAGAAGCGGGGCTATAGTCAGATCCTCTGACAATTCTAGTTAGCTCACCTGAGCCGTCAGGCTCACAAGGTGAGCTTATAGTATACCCATGCTCCGTCGTCCTTCCGTCGTCCGTCCGTCGTCCGTCCGTCCGTCGTCCACCTTTTTCAAAGATCTTCTTCTCTGAAACAGCTTGGCCAATCAAAACTAAATTTTACATGAAGCATCTATGGGAAGGAGGAACCAATGTGTATATAAATAATCCAGGTCACATGACCAAGATGGCCGCGATGCCCATATATGGTAAAAACCCTTCTTTTATGTTAAGCATCAATAGGAAGGGGTAATCAATGTGTATATAAATAATCCAGGTCACATGACCAAGATGGCCGCGATGCCCATATATGGTAAAAACCCTTCAAAAATCTTCTTCTCCAGAACAGGTGGATCGATTTCAAAGAAACTTGGCATGAAGCATCGATGACTCAAGTACTACAATGTGTATATAAATCATGACCTTGCGGTGACCTTGACCTATTTTACGGCAAGGTCAACATAGGTCGCCAATGCATTTGAATGGGGAAAACTTTTAAAATGTCATTTAAAGTCATTTAAAGTGAAAGTCTTGCAGGAAATGGGCAGTAGGACTGAATATTAATGATTCTGAAAAAAATTGGACCCCAGGAGCTCATATGCCCCCACCCCGGGGCAATATACATGTATATTACCATAATATTCAAACATCATCTCCTCTGAAACCGCTTGGCCAATCAAAGCCAAATTTTATGCGAAGCATCACTAGGAAGGGGTAATCAATGTGTATATAAATAATCCAGGTCACATGACCAAGATGGCCGCCATGCCCATATATGGTAAAAACCCTTCAAAAATCTTCTTCTCCATAACAGGTGGATCAATTTCAAAGAAACTTGGCATGAAGCATCGATGGCTCAAGCACTACCATGTGTATATAAATCATGACCCTGTGATGACCTTGACTTATTTTACGGCAAGGTCAACATAGGTCGCCAATGCATTTGAATGGGGAAAACTTTTATAATGTCATTTAAAGTCATTTAAAGTGAAAGTCTTGCAGGAAATGGGCAGTAGGACTGAATATTAATGATTCTGAAAAAAAAATTGGACCCCAGGGGCTCATATGCCCCCACCCCGGGGCAATATACATGTATATTACCATAATATTCAAACATCATCTCCTCTGAAACCGCTTGGCCAATCAAAGCCAAATTTTATGTGAAGCATCAATAGGAAGGGGTAATCAATGTGTATATAAATAATCCAGGTCACATGACCAAGATGGCCGCGATGCCCATATATGGTAAAAACCCTTCAAAAATCTTCTTCTCCAGAACAGGTGGATCGATTTCAAAGAAACTTGGCATAACTTGGCATGAAGCATCGATGGCTGAAGTACTACAATGTGCACATAAATCATGACCCTGTGATGACCTTGACCTTTTTTTACGGCAAGGTCAACATAGGTCGCCAATGCAATTGAATAGGGAAAACATTTAAAATGTCATTTAAAGTGAAAGTCTTGCAGGAAATGGGCAGTAGGACTGAATATTAATGATTCTGAAAAAAATTGGACCCCAGGGGCTCATCTGCCCCCACCCCGGGGCAATATACATGTACTGTATATTACCATAATATTCAAACATCTTCTCCTCTGAAACCGCTTGGCGAATCAAAGCCAAATTGTATGTGAAGCATCTATGGAATGGGGGAATTAATGTATATATAAATTATCTAGTTCACATAACCAAGATGGCTGCCATGCCCATATATGGTAAAAACCCTTCAAAAATCTTCTCCGAATTTTGACGACCGATTTCAAAGAAACTTGGCATGAAGCACCAATGGCTGAAGTACTACAATGTATATATAAATCATGACCCTGTGGTGACCTTGACCTATTTTACGACAAGGTCAACATAGGTCGCCAATGCATTGGAATGGGGAAAACTTTTAAAAAGTCATTCGAGGTGAAAATCTTGCAGGAAATGGGTAGTAGGACTAAATATTAATGATTCTGAAAAAGAAAATGGACCTAAGGGCTCATATGTCCACACCCCGGGGCAATATACATGTATATTACCATAATATTCAAACATCTTCTCCTCTAAAACCACTTGGCCAATTGAAGCCAAATTTTATGGGAAGCATCTATAGGATGGGGGAACCAATGTGTATATTATTAATCTAAGTCACATGACCAAGATGGCCACCATGCCCATATATGGTAAAAACCCTTCAAATATCTTCTTCTCTGAAACCAATAGATTGATTTTAATGAAACTTGGCGTGAAGCGTCCATGGACAGAATATTGATTAGTCTGAAAAAAGAAAACGGCCCAAGGGCTTCATCTGTCCCTGCACTGGGGTTAAATACCATAATATTCAAACATGTTTATTGGTATATGCAGCAGACTCAGGTGAGCGTTTACAGGACCAGTGGTCCTCTGGTTATACTTTTTTCAGATTATGAGTGAGTACGACCAGGCCTTTGACCCCAATATACTTATAGGTCACTGTGACCTAATTTCACGGTTCAGTGATTTTGCCTTATATCTTGACACTCAATTAGTATATTTTCATACTTTTTTCAGATTATGAGTGAGTATGACCAGACCTTTGACCCAAATATACTTATAGGTCACTGTGACCTAATTTCATGGTTCAGTGATTTTGCCTTATATCTTGACACTCAATTAGTATATTTTCATACTTTTTTCAGATTATGAGTGAGTATGACCAGACCTTTGACCCCAATATACTTATAGGTCACTGTGACCTAATTTCACGGTTCAGTGATTTTGCCTTATATCTCAGTACCCAAATGGTTTATGAACAAATTTCTTTCAAAGTATGTTTGCATATGACAAGACCTTTGACCCTGAAGTAGTCCTAGGTCACTGTGACCTAATTTCACGGTTCAGTGATTTTGCCTTATATCTTGACACTCAATTAGTATATTTTCATACCTTTTTTTAGATTATGAGTGAGTATGACCAGACGTTTGACCCCAATATACTTATAGGTCACTGTGACCTAATTTCACGGTTCAGTGACTTTGCCTTATATCTCGGCACTCAAATGGTTTATGAACAAACTTCTTTCACACTATATTTGCGTATGACAAGACCTTTGACCCTAAAGTAGTCCTAGGTCAATATGACCTAATTTCACGGTTCAGTGATTTTGCCTTATATCTCGACACTCAGTTGGTATTTATACCCCCCGCAAAACGAAGTTTTAGGGGGGTATACTGTTTTCAGCCTGTCCGTCATTCCGTGATTCCGTCATTCCGTGATTCCGTCATTCCGTCATTCCGTCAACATTTGGACATCTTTGCTGAATAACTTGAGTAGCTTTTGCCTGATTTGTTTCAAATTTTCACCACACTTGCGCCATCAGACAATACATGTGTGGTATGAATTTAGGGGCCAAAGGGTCAGTATTGCAAGAGTTATGGGACTTTTTAAGTCTTCCTATAACATGTTTGCCATAGTACTGAAAGTACATACTTTGTGAAATCAACTCCTCTTACAGCTTTCAATGTTTCCTTTTAATATTTTGCTGATATGTTTCAGATATATTGCAGATGTGCATGAACAATTGTCATGCTGAAAAAAATCATTTTTGACAAATTTACAGCATTTTTAACTTAGCAAATTTTCTATAATTGCTTATATTCAATAGTGGTTGGTAGTGCATACTTTGTGAAATCAACTCCTCCTAGGGCTTTCAGTGTTTCTTTTCAGTACTTTGCAGACATGTTACAGACATATTGAAGATGTGCATGAAGAATTATAATGCTGAAAAAATAATTTTTGACAAATTTACAGCATTTTTTAACTTTGCCATTTTTCGACTATTGCTTACATACATACTTTGTGAAATCAACTCCTCCTAGGGCTTTCAGTATTTCTTTTCAGTACTTTGCAGACATGTTACAGACATATTGAAGATGTGCATGAAGAATTATAATGATGAAAAAATAATTTTTGACAAATTTACAGCATTTTTTAACTTTGCCATTTTTCGACAATTGCTTACATACATACTTTGTGAAATCAACTCCTCCTAGGGCTTTCAGTATTTCTTTTCAGTACTTTGCAGACATGTTACAGACATATTGAATATGTGCATGAAGAATTATAATGCTGAAAAAATAGTTTTTGACAAATTTACAACATTTTTTAACTTAGCCATTTTTCGACTATTGCTTACATACAATAATGGTTGGAAGTGCATACTTTGTGAAATCAACTCCTCCTAGGGCTTTCATTGTTTCTTTTTAATTCTTTGCAGATTTGTTCCAGATATATTGAAGATGTGCATGAAGAATTGTTATGCTGAAAATTTTACTTTTGACAAATTTACAGCTTTTTAAACTTAGCCAATTTTGACCATTTCTGCTTATATTCAATTATGGTTGATAGTACATACTTTGTGAAATCCAACTCCTCCTGGGGCTTTCAGTAATTCTTTTCAATACTTTGCAGACATGTTACAGACATATTGAAGATGTGCATAAAGAATTTTATTGGTGAAAAAATAATTTTTGACAAATTTACAGCATTTTTCAACTTAGACATTTTTCAACCATCGCTAATATACAATACGGCTGGTAGAGCATACTTTATGAAATCAAGTCCTCCTAGTGCTTTCATAGTTTCATTTGAATTCTTTGCACACTTGTTCCAGATATATTTCAGATGTGCATGAATAATTCTTATGCTGAATAATTTATTTTTGACAAATTTACAGCTTTTTTTTAGCATAGCCAATTTTTGACCATTTCTCATGATAAATAATGATCAACAGTGTACAGTGAAATCAACAATAATTGTACTCCCTGAGCTTTCAGTATATTATTTAATACCTTACAGACATGAGTCAGACATACGGAGGATTTTCATGAAGGATTATAATGCTGAAAAGATATTTTTGACAAATGTTTTGCATGTTTGACTTAAAGGAAGTTATTGGCCTTAGATAATTTTGCGGGGGGTATACTGAAAGCCTTGCTTGCAGCCAATTTCTAGTTTTTCATACTTCTTTCTGATTATGAATGAGTATGACCAGACCTTTAACCCAAGCATACTTATAGGTCACTATGACCTAATTTCATGGTTCAGTGATTTTGCTTTATATCTCAACACTGAATGGGTATATGATCATATTTCTTTCACATTATGAGTAAGTATCACTAGACCTTTGACCCTGAAATACTTATAGGTCAGTGTGACCTTATTTCACGGTTCAGTGATTTTGCCTTGTGTCTTGGCACTCAGTTGGTATATGAACACACTATAACTATAACTATAAATCTTAGGTAGTTATAGTTAACTTTGATGGTTCAGTGATTTTGCCTTATTGCATCAAGGCAAAAAGATGTATGAGCATAATGCTTTGGGTTACTGGTCGGGTTTGGCCTTATGTTTGACAAAGATCAGAAGCAGTCGAGCATGCTGTCCTGTGACAGCTCTTATGCTCTATATTGTCAAGGCAGGCACCCGGTGTCCGTCTGTTGTTGTCGTCGTCCGTCAAAGATCTTCTCTGAAACCGCTCGGCCAACCAAAGCCAAATTTTATATGAAGCATCTATAGAAAGGGGGAACCAATGTGTATATAAGAAATCCAGGTCACATGACCAAGATGTCGCCATGCCCATATATGGTAAAAACCTTTAAAAATCTTCTCCAGAACTGGTGGACCGATTTCAAGGAAACTTGGCATGAAGCATCAATGACTCAAGCACTACAATGTGTATATAAATCATGACCCTCTGATGACCTTGACCTATTTTACGGCAAGGTCAACATAAGTCGCCTATGCATTTGAATGGGGAAAACTGTTAAAATGTCATTTAAAGGGAAAATTTTGCAGGAAATGGGCAGTAGGACTGAATATCAATGATTCTGAAAATAATTGCACCTCAGGGGCTCATCTGCCCCCACCCCGGGGCATATATACATGTTTATTACTATGATATTCAAACATCTTCTTCTCTGAAACTACTTGGCCAATCAAAGCCAAATTTTATGTGAAGCATCTATAGGATAGGGGAACCAATGTGTATATAAATGTACAGGTCACATGACCAAGATGCATTTGAATGGCGAAAACTGTTCAAATGCCATTTAAAGGGAAAGTCTTTTAGGAAATTGCTAGTAGGACTGAATATCAATGATTTTGAAAAAAATTGGAACCCAGTGGCTCATCTGCCCACACCCTGGGTCAATAATATACATGCATTACCATAATATTCAAACAACTTTTCCTCTGAAACTACTTGGCCAAACAATGCCAAATTTTATATGAAGCATATATAAGAAGGGGGAATCCATATATATATATAATCCAGGTCACATGACCAAGATGGCCACCATGCCAATGTATGGTAATAACCCTTCAAAAGTCTTCTTCTCCGGAACTGGTGGACTGATTTCAAAGAAACTTGGCAGGAAGCATGCCTAAAGTACTACAATGTAAATATAAATCATGACCCTGTGGTGACCTTGACCTATTTTACGACAACGTCAACATAGGTCGCCTATGCCTTTGAATGGGTAAAAGTGTTAAAATGTCAATTGAAGGGAAAGACTTGCAGTAAATTGGCAAATAGAGAGGATATTGATTATTATGAAAAAATGGACCCAGGGCTTCATCTGCCCCTTTACTGGGGCAATTTTCCAAAAAATTTTCAGACATGTTTATTGTTATATACAACAGATCTTAAGTGAGCGTTTACAGGACCATTGGTCCTCTGGTTTCCTAACCCACTATAACAAACTTTAGCTCTTTGTTTATGTCAGCTTGAGATATTATTTGAGCCGCATCGTGAGAAAACCAGATTTTTGCCTATGCGAAAACAAAGGCGCAGATCAGCTTCGCGGTAACCGCGAAGCTGATCAGTGCCTTTGTTTTCGCTACACGGATAGTACATTTCCTCTTCTTCTTATATCCGAAATTTCAAGCTTCTAGCCCGCTTCTATGACTGTACAGGTCAGTTTGTGTCAGACCTGGTCGGAAACCCCGAAGACCGGTTTTCTCACGTCGCGGCTCATTTTGGTATTGCTTCATAAAAAAGTCAGAATGTATTTAAAACATTTATCCCAACATGGGTGAAACATTGTTGTATGAGAAGTAATTTCAACAATATAAAAGTGTTTATCATGTTTATCCAAATGTTTTTCAAGGGACATAATACTAATTTTGTTGATTTTGTCATGCTGCAACTTATATTGCATTCTTGGAAGCAGCAAATGTTTTCAATATTGCCCATTGGATAGGTTACATTAGAAACACTGAAGCAGTCAATACGTACAAGCTAAAACCAGAGCTGTGTGAAAAACTTGCTAATGAGTAGACTTATGTTCCCAGATCTGAGCAAGAAGAGATGCATGATGTTCAGGTCTACACTAGAAAAGGAAAGAATTTTAACAAGAAAAAGAATGTTCTGCCTAGTCTTTTTACACCGTAAGTAGCTTAGGTTTAAATATGTTAAAACCAGATTTTTGCCTAAGCCAAAACAAAGGCGCATATGATAGACTTAGTACAATTCTTCTTCTTCCTAAGTCCTAAATTTCAAGTTTCCAGCGTGGCCGGTTTGTGTCAGACCTGGTCGGAAATCCTGAAGACCATTTTTCTCACATCATGGTTCAAACAGCTTAGGTTTGTATTGTAGTCAGTGTCGAATGGGCCAAAAAAATCGTCCCGTGGGAATTTCATGACGATTTGTGACGACCTACCTAAAATCAAACTTTGGGGCATATGCAACAATTTAAACCAGTTCGTCGCCCTGAGACCCGCGTCTGGGCTGAGATATGACGTCATCAAAATGGCGACCAGCGCACTCATAATATGCATTTTAAACAACCATTTTCATACTATGCTTCTCAGATAAAATTTGATTTCCAGCTTCTCGCTGTTTTTAAATGGGTGGATTTTACCAATTGTATTTATAAAAGCTATTTTAGCACAAAAAAATTCTCACAAGGAGCACAGCACTGAAAATTTGAGCATGTGACGACAAAATCTGCATACAAAGTGCTAATCTATGCATAGTACAACGGGATCTAATTTGACCTTCTTTGCATCCCCCAAGACAATTTTTCATGGGCGCCAAATCATTTATTGGGACGCCAGAAATGCCAAACGCTTTTGTTCCTAAAGATAAACTCAAGTGCACATGAAAAAATGCACGGTTTCCAGGGCAACCGTTATCGTGATTCTTCAGTATGGGGGTATACATACAAAATTGACCAATATCTCCATTGTTACTTATCCTAGATTATTGACTATGGTCTCATTTTAAAGCTTAGACATAACCCTTTTTTCTGTGGTAAGTAATGCAAATTATCTAATTAGCATATTCATTAATTTTCATGAAAACCTGAAAAATGGCATAAAAATATTTTTAAAATCCATAAATGAACTAATTTCAGGCCTAAACTGTCGTTGTGACACTTTTTATTGAACCAGTAATATCATATGATGAACTTATTGACCTGGTCCCATATGAAAATGATCTCATTTGCATTTTCATGAATATTAATAAAACTATCAAAAAGTGAGGATCAACGAGAGAAAACCTATATCCATTGCAAAGTATTGGATAGGTTATAAGATCCAATCTATCTTGCATCCCCGGGACAAATTTTAAGACTCTCGGTGTTTTCAGAGGAACCACCTTAATGTCATCAAATATTGTCGCCAGCAATGAAAAAAAATTGCATGATGTAAAATTACGTAGTCCACACCACTCCTCATGCGATTCTAAAGAATAGGATGTACTTACAAAATACTTACATCCCAACATTAGAATGCTTTATAATTGGTCTGATAGTGATAAATGAACCTAACAATTTAACCTTGATACCTATTATTTAAATCATTGAATTTACTTATTCATGAATTAATAAAACAAACATAAAGGATTGAAGAAAAGTTGTGAAAAATGGAGGATATATGTACAATATCGCTTGTACCAGAGCTGTTAATCAACCCTGGATGCTGAAAAGGTATCAAATGAGTGCTTTGACAATGTACTATGACCCTAAGGTATGGTATAAGAATAATCTGATTTTTAATTTCATGAATTAATGAAAACTTAAGAAATTTTAGAGTGTGAAAATATGAGAAAAAAAATAGATAAATGAGTTAACCTACAAAATGACTTGTAAATCGGTAATTGAACGCCATATGGTGCTGAAAATGACATTAAATGGTGTCTAGGGCATTATTATATCATCCTGTACTACAATATATAGATTATTTGTTTTTTTTTTTAGTTTAAAGAATAATAACAAAACCTTTTGAATTTAGAAAAAAAAAAAACGAAAAAATTAAGGGGTATACGTAGAAAAAAAACACACATAGCTTGGCTACTGAAAGACCTAGGGAGCTATAATTGGTAATAAATGATTGCTAGGACAATGTTCTGTGTCCATATAATCATATGTATAAAGTTAAAAAAAAGTAAAACTGAGATCTTTTAAGAGCAGTAAACATATAAATGTATATGGGTAATACCGCGGTTTCGGCTACTCAAGTTTCAGCTATTTGTTTGTATTGAGATCTTAATAAATAAGAGCAAAATCAATAAAAAATGAAGGGGAACACCAACAACATCGCTTACAAGCTGTAGAGAACTCAAAATGGCATCAATTTATTGCTCGGACAATGTTTTATTGTCATGACCTCAGATATATTAACAATGCTTTCTGACAAGCAAGATTTAATACATTTTGTTGAAGCACAGCCTTCAATTTTATGTAATTGTCACAATTTTTCGAAACTTTATGTAACGTTCAGAAAATTTAATTACATGTGGTTGGACTATCGGACAACATGGCAGTGGTGCATTCTCCTATTATTCCATTGGTACCATTTTCAGCATTCTAAGGATATTGGCAGCTGAGATATGAGCAATTTTGCTTGGTGTACCCGTTCATTTTTTTTTGTTGATTTTCTCTCTTATTTATGAAGATCTCAGTAATATCCCTAGAACAAAAATAGCTGATTTTATGGTTAGTTACAGAACATTGCCCTAGCAATCATTTGATGCCAATTATAGCTCTCTGGGTCTTTCAGTAGCTAAGATACGTGCGTTTTTCTACATATACCACCGTAATTGTTCCGTATTCCCCACCCCCTTAATTTCAAAAGGTTTTGTTAATATTCCTGAAACTAAAACCAAATGACTCAAACATTGTAGTTCAGGATGTTATGATATTGCCCTAGACACCATTTTGATGCCATTTTCAGCACTATAGGACTTTTGATTGCCGAGATACAAGTCATTTTGTAGGTTTACACATATATTTCTTTTTTCATTTTCTGTTCTCTAAAATTTCTTAAGTTTTCATTTAAATTCATGAAATTGAAAATCAGATTATTGTTATATTAAACTTCAGGACCATAGTACATTGTCATAGCATTCATTTGATACCTCTTTCAGCATTTTGGGTTGATAAACAGCTCTGGTACAAGCGATTTTGTACATATACCCCCTATTTTTCGACAATTCTTCTCCATTTTTATGTTGTTTTTTTTTTTTTATTAATTTTCATGAATAAATAAATTCAAAGATTTATATATTAAATATGAAGGTTAAATTGTTAAGTTCATACATCACTATCAGGCCAATTATAGTATTCTAGGGCATTCTATCGGTGGGATATGAGTATTTTTGTAGTACACCATATTCTTTAGAATCGCATTAGAGGTGGGTGTGGAAACTATGTAATTTTACATCATGCAAATGATTTTATTGCTGAGGACAATATTTGATGGCATTAGGATGGCCCCTCTGACAACACTAACAACCTTGAGAATTTGTCCAAGGGATGCAAGATAGGTCCTTTAACATATGCAATACCTTGCAATGGATATATTTTTCCCCTCGTTTTTCCTCATTTTTTTATATTTTTATTAATTTTCATAAATATACAAATGGGATAATTTTCATATAGGATCAGGTCATGAATAAATTTGTCATATGATATTACTGGTTCAATAATTAAGTGTCACAATGGCAGTTTGTTATGAAATTAGTTCATTTATGTTTTTTATAGACTTTTTGCCATTTTTCATATTTTCATTAAAATTAATGAATAGGCAAATAAGATAATTTCAATTACGTACCATTGGAAAAAAGGGCTATGTCAACGCTTTAAAATGATACCATGTTCAGTAGTCTAGGATTAGTAACAGTGGAGATATGATCATTTTTGTATGTATACCCCCATCCCCAAGAATCCCGTAAGCGGTTGCCATGGAAAACATGCATTGCGTCAAAGTGCCATGGAGTTTATCTTTGAGGATGATTTTTTTTTTTTTTCATTTCTGTGGTCCCAATGAATGATTTGGCACCCATGAAAAATTGCCCTGGGGGTGCATCAAATTAGCTCCCGGGGTACTTATGTTGTGGGCAGTTTTAGATGAAAAACGTATGTCCAACGTATGCACGAACGAACATACGACCGGATAAAGCAAAATCCTTTAACCCATCGACTTAATTCGTCTATCGTGTGTATAATCAGATGCATTTCATATTTTTTCTTTGCAAAAAAAAGCAAAAATGCGATGGTTTCAATTGATTTTGATGGAAATACGAATAATTCATATATAGTCAGATAGCCGCCATATTGATGACGTCATAAATTGACTCTGACGCGGATGCAAGTGCGACGAACAGGTTTAATGTTATACATATACCCCATAGATAAGTTTTATATAGGTCGTCATAAATCGTCAAAAAAATCGCACGAGATTCCCATTCGACATGGACTATTGAGCATGGTAGAAGAAAAAATAAAATTTGGTCAGCTTTGGTTTTTAGTCATCTTCTATGGCTGTATGTTAGGATAGAGAGAAATTGATCCAATTAAAATTAGGATGTAAAGCCTGGTTTGTATCAGACCTTGTCAGTACCTTGAAGAGACCTCCCCCCCATGGTTGAAGGTGTACCTTGTCAGTACCTTGAAGAGACCTCCCCCCCCCCCCTCCCCCGCAATGGTTCAGCTCATTTAACTAATGGACTGCAATCAATATACATGTAATTTGTTTGATGTTTGAATTTTGACCTCCTGAATACAAGTACATTTGATATCATGACCCAAAATTGTAGCGATGTAATTTTGAGAAACGTGGTGGCTCTTTGGCTTTGATTTTAAAGATTGTTGACTTATTATTTCATCTTGTTCAACGCTTAACAACTCATCAGGGTTGACAGGTCACAAACAAACAAAAAATGTTGATTGAAATGTTTAACAACAAAGTAAGAAAAAAGAATATGATCCACTTTTGTCTTTATAGGAAAGAAGAGGAAAATGAGGAAACTTCAAAAGACAGAGGGAAAAAGAAAAACAAGGATAATGCTGAAGAGACTAAATCTCCGGATAAATTGAACAATAAACACAGTGTCACTGCAACAGTGACATCTGAAAGTTTGACTAAGAAAGAAAAGAAAAATAAAAATAAACTGAAAAGAAGTTTGGAAACGGGTGATATACCTGTTAAGAAGCAAAAATTGGACTTGGATATGACAGAGGAAAGTGAAATTGGAAATGAAAATGACATTGTAGTGAATACAGCATCTGATGTAGCTGGGGAAATATTGATAAAGAAGAAAAATAAGAAGAATAAGGCAAAGAATGTGAGTAAAATAAATGAAAACAAACAGCAAAGTGTCAGTGAAGGCAATGAAAGTAAACAGCAAACCGAAAGTGAAACTAAAAGTGATAAAAGGACATATGAAACTAACGATTTGACTGGTCCTAATGAAATATCAGAATCAAATGTTAAGAAAAGGAAGAAGGGAAAAAAGAAAAAGAATGAAGAAAAGAAAGTGAAAATGTCCGATGAAAGATTAAAGGCATATGGGATAAATCCTAAGAAATATAAGTACATGTCAAAAGAGGATTTATTTCAGTTCAAGAATAAAGATGATCAATAAGGACATACATGTATTTGTATGTTATGGCAGCTTAAATAAAAATTTAGAACATGCTGTTTGTTTTGAAATAATAACCTGTGAAATTTTTTTTTAACAAAACAATTTTTAATTTCTAGAATGTTAACAAATGTGATGAGGAATGAAGAAGTAGTATCCTATGTTCTGAAAAATTCATTTTGTTTGAATCCAAAAGGCAAATTTTGAAGTACTGGAGTTCAAAACTAACGACGTCGTTAGTTAACGTTTCGTTAAAATTTCAAACATTAATATTACAAATACACTGTTATTTTTTCAACAAAAAATAACAGTGTATTTGTTACTTTAGCTGATATTTGCTTAACAAATTTATGTCTTAACGATATCGTTAAGCTAACGATGCTTTGAACAACTGGGTCCTGGGTGTGATAGCCTGATAGTGTGGTTGAATGATAGGAAGTGAGCCCAATGTAGGAGAGCACATCCAGACCATCTTTATGCCGATTTGGTCATGAAGAATATTTCTACTGCCATGTTTTTTTGTCTCTTATGCTGATTCAAGAGTATATGTCAAATATGAATAATGAAAGAAATGTGCAATGCTATTGTGGACTTATGGAATAACAGTTTTACAATGATGTAAAATAAATTAGAGAACCAGCATTCTTATGAAAGGAAATATAGTACAATAAGCACTTTTACTGCAGGGCCATTACGAAAACTTGCTCATGCAATATACAGAGATTTTTTCAGCTGTAAAAATTGAAAATTTTATCAGAAAAATGTTGATATTTTTCTTATTTCTGCTCAAAACATAGATTGTGGGTACACGTTAGAACCGCCTCGCCGAGGCGGTTCTAACAAGTACCCACAAATCTGTTTTGGAGCAAAAATAAGAACCAGAGAACCAATGGTCCTGTAAACGCTCACCTGAGTCTGCTGCATATACCAATAAACATGTTTGAATATTATGGTATTTAACCCCAGTGCAGGGGCAGATGAAGCCCTTGGGCCATTTTCTTTTTTTTCAGAATAATCAATATTCTGTCCATTTGCCAATTTCTGCTGGCTTTTCCCTTCAAATGACATTTTAACAGTTTTTCCCATTCAAATGCATGGGCAACCCATGTTGACATTGCCATAAACTTGGTCAAGGTCATCACAGGGTCATGATTTATATATACATTGTAATACTTTATCCATGCATCGATGCTTCACGCCAAGTTTCATTGAAATCAATCTATTAGTTTCAGAGAAGAAGATATTTGAAGGTTTTTTACCATATATGGGCATGGCGGCCATCTTGGTCATGTGACCTAGATTATTAATATACACATTGGTTCCCCCATCCTATAGATACTTCACATAAAATTTGGCTTCAATTGGCCAAGTGGTTTCAGAGGAGATGTTTGAATATTATGGTAATATACATGTATATTGCCCCGGGGTGTGGGCATATGAGCCCTTAGGTCCATTTTCTTTTCATGGTTCATGCCAAGTTTCTTTGAAATCGCTCCACCAGATTCGGAGAAGATTTTTGAAGGGTTTTTACCATATATGGGCATGGCAGCCATCTTGGTCATGTGAACTAGATAATTTATATAAACATTAATTCCCCCATTCCATAGATGTTTCACATAAAATTTGGCTTTGATTCGCCAAGCGATTTCAGAGGAGAAGATGTTTGAATATTATGCTAATATACATGTATATTGCCCCGGGGTGGGGGTAGATGAGCCCCTGACGTCCAGTTTTTTTCAGAATCATTAATATTCAGTCCTACTGCCCATTTCCTGCAAGACTTTCACTTTAAATGACATTTTAAAAGTTTTCCCTATTCAATTGCATTGGCGACCTATGTTGACCGTGCCATTAAAAAAAGTCAAGGTCATTACAGGGTCATGATTTATTAGCTCACCTGAGCCGAAGGCTCACAGGTGAGCTTATAGGATAGGCAGGCATCCGTCGTCCGTCGTCGTCGTCCGTCGTCGTCGTCCGTCGTCGTCCGTCGTCGTCCGTCGTCGTCCGTCCACAATTTCAAAGAAGAATATTTCTAAAGCTAGTAGGCCGATCTTGATCAAATTTAATGTGAACCATAATTGGGTTGGGGGATTGATGGCATTAGGTTTTGGAGCAGATTGTATCAAAATTGTGGTTTCCATGGCAACAGATAGGTCCCATAGACTTACAATGGGAAAAACTAAAAAAATCTTCTTCTCTGAAACCACTAGGCCCACAGCTTTGATATTTGGTATGTAGCAATGGCTAATGGTCCTCTACATAAATTGTGCCATTCATGCCCCTGGGGTCAAATTTGGCCACGCCCCGGGGGTCGATAGTCTCCATAGACTTACTATGGGAAAAAAATTAAAAAATCTTCTTCTCTGAAACCACTAGGCCCACAGCTTTGATATTTGGTATGTAGCAATGGCTAATGGTCCTCTACATAAATTGTGCCATTCATGCCCCTGGGGTCAAATTTGGCCACGCCCCGGGGGTTGATAGTCTCCATAGACTTACTATGGGAAAAAAATTCAAAAATCTTCTTCTCTGAAACCACAGGGCCCACAGCTTTGATATTTTGTACGTGGCAATGGCTAATGGTCCTCTACATAAATTGTGCCAATCATGCCCCTGGGGTCAAATTTGGCCACGCCCTGGGGGTCAATAGTCTCCATAGACCTACAATAGGAAAAAAAAACTAAAAAAATCTTCTTCTCTGAAACCACTAGGCCAACAGCTTTGATATTTGGTATGTAGCAATGGCTAATGGTCCTCTACATAAATTGTGCCATTCATGCCCCTGGGGTCAAATTTGGCCACGCCCCGGGGGTTGATAGTCTCTATAGACTTACTATGGGAAAAAAATTCAAAAATCTTCTTCTCTGAAACCACAGGGCCCACAGCTATGATATTTTGTATGTGGCAATGGCTAATGGTCCTCTACATAAATTGTGCCAATCATATCCCCGGGGTCAAATTTGGCCACGCCCCGGGGGTCGATTGTCTCCATAGACCTACAATAGGAAAAACTAAAAAAATCTTCTTCTCTGAAACCACTAGGCCCACAGCTTTGATATTTGGTATGTAGCAATGGCTAATGGTCCTCTACATAAATTATGCCATTCATGCCCCTGGGGTCAAATTTGGCCACGCCCTGGGGGTTGATAATCTCCATAGACTTACTAAGGGAAAAAATTCAAAAATCTTCTTCTCTGAAACCACAGGGCCCACAGCTTTGATATTTGGTATGTGGCAATGGCTAATGGTCCTCTACATAAATTGTGCCAATCATGTCCCTGGGGTCAAATTTGGCCACGCCCCGGGGGTCGATAGTCTCCATAGACCTACAATAGGACAAACTAAAAAAATCTTCTTCTCTGAAACCACAGGGCCCACAGCTTTGATATTTGGTATGTAGCAATGGCTAATGGTCCTCTACATAAATTGTGCTATTCATGCCCCTGGGGTCAAATTTGGCCATGCCCCGGGGGTCGATAGTCTCCATAGACTCACTATGGGAAAAAAATTCAAAAATCTTCTTCTCTGAAACCACAGGGCCCACAGCTTTGATATTTGGTATGTGGCAATGGCTAATGGTTCTCTACATAAATTGTGCCAGCCATGCCCCTGGGGTCAAATTTGGCCACGCCCCGGGGGTCGATAGTCTCCATAGACTTACAATTGGAAAAACTAAAAAAATCTTCTTCTCTGAAACCACTGGGCCAACAGCTTTGATATTTGGTATGTAGCAATGGCTAATGGTCCTCTACATAAATTGTGCCATTCATGCCCCTGGGGTCAAATTTGGCCACGCCCCGGGGGTTGATAGTCTCTATAGACTTACTATGGGAAAAAAATTCAAAAATCTTCTTCTCTGAAACCACAGGGCCCACAGCTATGATATTTTGTATGTGGCAATGGCTAATGGTCCTCTACATAAATTGTGCCAATCATATCCCCGGGGTCAAATTTGGCCACGCCCCGGGGGTCGATTGTCTCCATAGACCTACAATAGGAAAAACTAAAAAAATCTTCTTCTCTGAAACCACTAGGCCCACAGCTTTGATATTTGGTATGTAGCAATGGCTAATGGTCCTCTACATAAATTATGCCATTCATGCCCCTGGGGTCAAATTTGGCCACGCCCTGGGGGTTGATAGTCTCCATAGACTTACTAAGGGAAAAAATTCAAAAATCTTCTTCTCTGAAACCACAGGGCCCACAGCTTTGATATTTGGTATGTGGCAATGGCTAATGGTCCTCTACATAAATTGTGCCAATCATGTCCCTGGGGTCAAATTTGGCCACGCCCCGGGGGTCGATTGTCTCCATAGACCTACAATAGGAAAAACTAAAAAAAATCTTCTTCTCTGAAACCACTAGGCCCACAGCTTTGATATTTGGTATGTAGCAATGGCTAATGGTCCTCTACATAAATTATGCCATTCATGCCCCTGGGGTCAAATTTGGCCACGCCCTGGGGGTTGATAGTCTCCATAGACTTACTAAGGGAAAAAATTCAAAAATCTTCTTCTCTGAAACCACAGGGCCCACAGCTTTGATATTTGGTATGTGGCAATGGCTAATGGTCCTCTACATAAATTGTGCCAATCATGTCCTTGGGGTCAAATTTGGCCACGCCCCGGGGGTCAATAGTCTCCATAGACCTACAATAGGACAAACTAAAAAAATCTTCTTCTCTGAAACCACAGGGCCCACAGCTTTGATATTTGGTATGTAGCAATGGCTAATGGTCCTCTACATAAATTGTGCCATTCATGCCCCTGGGGTCAAATTTGGCCATGCCCCGGGGGTGGATAGTCTCCATAGACTCACTATGGGAAAAAAATTCAAAAATCTTCTTCTCTGAAACCACAGGGCCCACAGCTTTGATATTTGGTATGTGGCAATGGCTAATGGTCCTCTACATAAATTGTGCCAATCATGTCCCTGGGGTCAAATTTGGCCACGCCCCGGGGGTCGATAGTCTCCATAGACCTACAATAGGAAAAACTAAAAAAATCTTCTTCTCTGAAACCACTAGGCCCACAGCTTTGATATTTGGTATGTAGCAATGGCTAATGGTCCTCTACATAAATTGTGCCATTCATGCCCCTGGGGTCAAATTTGGCCAGGTCCCGGAGGTTGATAGTCTCAATAGACTTGCTATGGGAAAAAAATTCAAAAATCTTCTTCTCTGAAACCACAGGGCACACAGCTTTGATATTTTGTTTGTGGCAATGGCTAATGGTCCTCTACATAAATTGTGCCAGCCATGCCCCTGGGGTCAAATTTGGCCACGCCCCGGGGTAGATAGTCTCCATAGACTTACAATGGGAAAAACTAAAAAAAAACTTCTTCTCTGAAACCAAAAGGCCCAGAGCTTCTATATTTTGTATGTAGCAATGTTTGGTAGTCCCCATTATATATTGTGCCAGTCATGCCCCTGGGTCAAATTTGGCCATGCCCCGGGGGTCAATAGTGTCCATGCATAGACTTTCATTGGTCGATTCTCAATTAATTTAAATCTCATGAGCTTACAATGTGATAATCTCTCAGGTGAGCTACAGGACCAATGGTCCTCTAGTATACTCATTGTAGTACTTGAGCCATCGATGCTTCATGCCAAGTTTCTTTGAAATCGGTCCACCGGTTCTGGAGAAGAAGATTTTTGAAGGGTTTTTACCATATATGGGCGTTGTGGCCATCTTGGTCATGTGACCTGGATTATTTATGTACACATTGATTACCCCTTCCTATTGATGCTTCACATAAAATTTGGCTTTGATTGGCCAACCGATTTCAGAGGAGATGATGTTTGAATATTATGGTAATATACATGTATATTGCCCCGGGGTGGGGGCATACGAGCCCCTGGGGTCCATTTTTTTTCAGAATCATTAATATTCAGTCCTACTGCCCATTTCCTGCAAGACTTTCACTTTAAATGACTTTAAATGACATTTTAAAAGTTATCCCCATTCAAATGCATTGGCGACCTATTTTGACCTTGCCGTAAAATAGGTCAAGGTCATCACAGGGTCATGATTTATATACACATTGTAGTGCTTGAGCCATCAATGCTTCGTGCCTAAGTTTCGTTGAAATGAGTCCACCGGTTCTGGAGAAGAAGATTTTTGAAGGGTTTTTACCATATATGGGCATGGCAGCCATCTTGGTCAGGTGACCTGGATTTCTTATATACACATTGGTTCCCCCTTCCTATAGATGCTTCATATAAAATTTGGCTTTGGTTGGCCAAGCGGTTTCAGAGAAGATCTTTGAAATTGTGGACGGACGACGGACGGACGCCGGATCATGGCCATCCTATAAGCTCACCTTGTGAGCCAAACGGCTCAGGTGAGCTAAAAATAGGTTACCCCTGCATACCCCAGTTTCGCTATATGAAAGTGGGGTACAAGGGGGTATACATTACACGGACATGTTTTCCTGATGTAGTTTAGGAGAATGTGTCTGCTGTAAACCTCTGTCTTTGCATATTGAACTAAGGTGTAGCAGTGGAAGCAGATCTATTGATCATTTTCGAAAATTGAGCAAGTATAGGCAGGAAAATACAGAAGTCATAGTGCTTCGAGAGAAGTAACCAATGAATAGGTTCCAGATAAGCCATTTTCCTGAAAATTTCAGCAGTGATGTGTTGCGAAGTTCCTATGTACAATTTTAATTCATTCTCTTACTGAGATATAGGCAAAGTCTCAAACCTTTCCAGACAGCCTACACACATGCATTAACTTTCAGTTTCAGGATGCACAAATTTAATTTTGTGGCTTACCAAAGAAGTAATTTTTAAGTCTATTTGCATCATTTGAACTCCCACTAGAAACACTTTCCTTCAGTTAGAAACTTAAAATAATTCTGGGCTGCAAGTACAGAACAAATAATTACAAATGACAAATCAAGATTATTTCAGCTCATATGAGACGGGCCAATCAGTAGGTGGGGCGAAAACGGGAGAACCCCCGAGAAAAACCACCTGACACACCCGCAAGCAGAACTTGGCTTGTGTCACATATGGCCAGAGCGGGGCTCGAACCCACACCACAGCGGTGAGATGATCGAATGGTTTAGTGCTCTTAACCACTCGGCCACGGGGGCCGCCAGGTTGGCAGCTGTGTCTTTGGTAGTGTTTGCATACCAAGTATTACTTTTTGCCCACTTTAGAACAACATAAGCAATGACCAGGACACTGAGATGGTCAGTTGGTTTTGTTTTACGTCCCACTCAACAAATAAGGTCATATCCATCACAATGAGATTTCCCCATTCGGACATATTTTTTGACAAACTTTTCATGCATGGGGCCACTTTAAGAGTTGGTGGCTAAAAAGATCAGTCAGCAGGTCAATCATTTTTAAAAGTTTAATTATTAAGGCAGCTTACTCCAGACTACCCTTGGTGTTTGTTCTGGCTGAATTCGAGACACAGACTGCAGATCTGACCAAATTTCAAACTCATCAAAATAATTTTTGTTTGTATTGTACTTTAGCCCAAGTCAATAGCTATGGTCATGTCTGGATGATGCATCTATTTAATGGAACTTTTACCCAACATTAGGATGTCATGACATGCAAAAATATCACCTAAGTAAAACAGAGGACCAATGGTCCTGTAAACGCTTACCTGAGATCTGCTGCCTATACCAATAAACGTTTGAATATTACGGTATTTAACCCCAGTGCAGGGGCAAATGAAGCCCTTTGGCCATTTTTAGCTCACCTGAGCCATTAGGCTCACAAGGTGAGCTTGTAGGATGGCCATGATCCGGCGTCCAAAGATCTCCTCTGAAACCGCTTGGCCAATCAAAGCCAAATCTTATATGAAGCATCTATAGGAAGCCTTCAAGGAGGAACCAATGTATATATAACAGCGATGTAGATAACGATGCGTACTGCGTATGTACGCACGATTTTTTGCTCTGTACGCATTAAAAATTCAGACCTTTGCGTACCATGTACGCAGTGAAAATCAGCGGTACGCGAACAGTTTACGGGTTTATGCGTACCCAGATTAAAAATAAACTTCAAAAATTGTTACAAAATGACAATTTTTCAACTAGTTTTGTCTGGCTGCTCTGTCAACAATCGAAAACTGTAGTTACAATAGTGATAGTAATGCAGCTTTTGATCGTTTCATATTACGCATCATGCAATATATCATGTATCTTCAGTAGTTATACCGTATCAGTACCTCGGCCAGTCAAAGTGTTTACCAAAGGTTTATTCATGAAGTTTAATGTTAGTGTGTCACTTTGGTTTATTGAATGTGCATTTTGTATCGATTTCTGGCCATTGTTTTCAATTTAAATCTTGATGTATTCCATGTTCTACAGCCACCCCAGTTTATCACGTTTTCCTCATTTTTTTCTCTCTTATGATCTATACAGGGGACAAAAGTATGGTTTAACATGCCTAAATGATAGAATAACATGTGATTACAGGATTTTCTACCAGTTTACTAGAATTTTCAAACTTGAATAAATGGTCTTATCCACATGTGTACACATATCTATAAGTTTGATTCTGAATGAGATGTTAGAATAAGAGTCCTCAGAAATCGTGTACACAGTTGTATTGTCGGTACGCACTGTATATTTATTTTGATGCGTACAGTACACATTGCTAAAAATAATTATCTACATCACTGTATAAATAATCCAGGTCACATGACCAAGATGGCCGACACACCCATATATGGTAAAAACCTTTAAAAATCTTCTCCAGAACCGGTGAACCGATTTCAACGAAACTTGACATGAAGTATGGATGACTCAAGTACTACAAAGTGTATATAAATCATGATCCTGTGATGACCTTGACCTATTTTACGGCAAGGTCACCATAGGTCACCAATGCATTTGAAAGGGGAAAACTTTAAAAATGTCATTTAAAGTGAGTCTTGCAGGAAATGGGCAGTAGGACTGAATATGATTCTGAAAAAATGGATCCCACCCCGGGTAAATATACATGTAGATCTCCATAATATTCAAACATCTACTCTGAAACCACTGGGCCAATCAAAGCCAAATTTTATGTGAAGCATCTATAGGAAGGGGGAACCAATGTGTATATAAATAATCCAGGTCATATGACCAAGATGGCCTCCATGCCCATATATGGCAAAAACCCTTGAAAAATCTTCTTCTCCTGAACCAGTGGACCAGTTTCAACGAAACTTGGCATGAAGTATCGATGACACCAGTACTACAATTGTGTATATAAATCATGACCCTGTGATGACCTATTTTACGGCAAAGTCAACATAGGTCGCCAATGCATTTGAATTGGGAAAACTTTTAAAATGTCATTTAAAGTGAAAGTCTTGCAGGAAATGGGCAGTAGGACTGAATATTAATGATTCTGAAAAAAATTGGTCCCCCAGGAGCTCATATGCCCCCACGTATATTTCCATAATATTCAAACATCTATTCTGAAACCACTTGGCCAATCAAAGCCAAATTTTATGTGAAGCATCTATAGGATGGGGTAACCAGTGTGTATGTAAATAATCCAGGTCATATGACCAAGGTGGCCATGCCGATATATGGTAAAAACCCTTAAAAAATCTTCTCCAGAACTGATGGACCAATTTCAAAACAAGAGGACCAATGGTCCTGTAAACGCTCACCTGAGATCTGCAGCATATACCAATAAACATGTTTGAATATTATGGTATTTAACCCCAGTGTAGGGGCAGATGAAGCCCTTGGGCCATTTTCTTCTTTATTTTCAGAATAATCAATATTCTGTCCATTTGCCAATTTCCTGCTGGCTTTTCCCTTCAAATGACATTTTAACAGTTTTCCCCATTTAAATACATGGTCAACCCTTAAGCCATAGATGCTTCACATCAAGTTTCTTCGTCGGTCCACCGGTTCCAGAGAAGAAGATTTTGAAGGGTTTTTACCATATATCGGCATGGTGGCCATCTTGGTCATGTGACCTTGATTATTTATATACACATTGATTCCCCCATTATATAGATGCTTCACATAAAATTTGGCTTTGATTGGCCAAGCGGTTTCAGAGAAGAAGATGTTTGAATAGTATGGTAATATACATGTATAATGCCCTGCAGTAGGGGCAAATATGCCCCTGGGGTCCAATTTTTTTTCAGAATCATTAATATTCAGCCCTACTGCCCATTTCCTGCAAGACTTTCATTTTAAAAGACATTTTAAAGGTTTTCCCCATTCAAATGCATTGGCGACCTATGTTGACCTCGCCGTAACATAGGTCAAGGTCATCCAAAGGTCATAATTTATATACACATTGTAGTACTTCAGTCCCTGATGCTTCATGCCAAGTTTCATTGAAATCGGTCCATTGGTTCAGAAGATTTTTGAAGGGTTTTTTACCATATATGGGCATGGCAGCCATCTTGATCATGTGACCTGGATTATTTATAAACACATTGACTCCCCCTTCCCATAGATGCTTGCTATAAAATTTGGCTTTGATTGGCCAAGTGGTTTCAGAGAAGAAGATCTTTGAATATTATTGTAATATACAAGTATATTGCCCCGGGGTGGGGGCAAACCCCTGGGGTCCAATTTTTTCAGAATTACCTACCTTCAGTCCACTTGCCCATTTCCTGCAAGTTTTACCTTTCAAATGATATTTTAACAATTTTCCCCATTCAAATGCATGGGCCACCTATGTTGACCTTGCCGTAAAATAGGTCAAGGTCATCCAAAGGTCATAATTTATAAACACATTGTAGTACTCTAGTCCCAAATGCTTCATGCCAAGTTTTGTTAAAATCGGTCCAGTGGTTCCAGAGAAGAAGAATTTTGAAGGGTTTTTACCATATATGGGCATGGCAGCCATCTTGGTCATGTGACCTGGATTATTTATAAACACATTGGTTCCCCCTTCCCATAGATGCTTCATATAAAATTTGGCTTTAATTGGCCAAGTGGTTTCAGAGAAGAAGATCTTTGAAAATGGTGGACGACGACGACGGACGCCGGATCATGGCCATCCTATAAGCTCACCTTGTGAGCCTAACGGCTCAGGTGAGCTAAAAACTTGGCATGTAGCAACAGTGACTATAGTACTTCAATGTAAATATAAATTATGACCCTGGGATGACGACCTATTTTACGACAAGGTCAACATAGGTCGATCATGCATTTGCATGGGGAAAAGCACAGACTTTCATTTTATTATCAGGATATTCATTGTCGCCGCCAATTCAGCCAGAGCAAACACCAATGGTAGTCTAGAGTAAGCTGCCTTAATAATTTATCTTTTATAATGTTTGACCTGCTGTCTGATCTTTTTGGCCACCAACTCTTAAAATTTATCTCATAAATCAAAGTCACATGCGAGAGATCTAAATGAGGTCTTGTCAGATCTGGCGTGAAGGGAAGAAAAATATAACAATACTATGAGATTTTCAGTTTAATTCTCATCAAAAATATAATTAATTTAAGAGCAATGATACAAATTCTGTCTAAAACAAAGTAAAGCCAAATTGTAGCAATACAATGAACAAATAACTAAAATGGCATACAAATTGTTTTGGCAAAACGTCCAACTTTAAAATGCATTTATGAACAGAATAAATTTAGTAATCATTTTGAAAACAATGTTATCATTTTGAACACAATGGTAATCATTTTGAACACAATCGTAATCATTTTGAACACAATGGTATCATTTTGAACACAATGGTATCATTTTGAACACAAAAGTATCCTTTTGAACACAATGGTGATCATTTTGAACACAATGGTATCATTTTGAACACAATGGTAATCATTTTGAACACAATAGTAACTATTTTGAACTCAATGGTATAATTTTGAACACAAAAGTATCATTTTGAACACAAAGGAATCATTTTGAACACTAATTGTAAATTTTTTATGTTTGCTTTGTGTTGATGCTTAACGTCCCAGTCAACAATTTTTCAGTCATGTCGGGACGGAGCCAACGCTTCCTGGGTTTAACCAGTACTGTAGGGAGTTTATGTGTATCTCTCAAACACACAACATGGTGACACCTATGGGGATTAAACCCAGGACCTCTCGATTTGGAGTCTGACGCTCTACCACTACGCCACTGTGCTCCCTAATAATTGTAAATTTGTAATCATTTTGAACACATTTGTAATAACTTTCAATACATTGGGTAATCATTTTTGAACACATTGGTAATCAGTTTCAATGTGTTGGTAATCATTTTGAACAGTGGTAATCATTTTGATCTCAATGATTATTTTGGTGAAATATTGAACACAATAGTAATCATTTCGAACATGATGGTAATAGACACAAATACAATCTTTTTCTTTTTTGGAAATTAAGTGGTACTAGTAATATTTTTTTAAATCAGAAAATATTTGACAATGCATTAATCTGAATTTCGGTTTCCATCTGATAAACTCTGCTTCAGTTCTATTTGAACATAATCTTTAAATGAACATTACAGTTTTTGCTTAATTATAGTGCTTACAATTCAACCAAACTAAAAAGATCAAATCATATCATGAATTCCTTCTTCGCATACTCGAATGTTTGATGTAATATTTCACAAATATTTGATGTAATATTTCAGAATTTTAGCTAAACAGAATCTGCAAGAAGGAGACCTATCATTTGGGCTACAATGCTAACCAATTTACAGCTGTGACATATTGGTGGTGTTTGTTTATTGCCTCATTTAATTTCTAAGGTCATATGAAGATGAGAGCTCTGTTTAAGATATGAGCCGCCCCAATGGGAAAACCAACAATTTGCATAGGCGAAAACAAAGGCGCAGATCAGCTTCGCGGTAACCGCGCTGATCAGTGCCTTTGTTTTCACTACACGGATAGTACAATCCCTCTTCTACTTAAATCCAAAATTTCCAGCCTCTTGCCATCTTCTGTGACTGTACAGCCCGGTTTGTGTCGGACCTGGTAGGAACCCAAATTGTTGGTTTTCTCATGCACAGGCTCATAGCGTATCTAATATTCTCAGACTGGCCATGTCAGGGATTTAACATGTGATCCTGGTTTAACCACTATGCAATGCAGGTTTCCACTTTGGAATAGTAGAAAATGTATTGCATAGTAAATGTTAAGTCTTTCTGATCCCATATCAAAATAATCACCACTGGACTGTCAAGAAATCAGGACCAAGTTGTTCAAAGCATCGTTAGCTTAACGATATCATTAAGACATAAATTTGTTAAGCAAATATCAGCTAAAGTAACAAATACACTGTTATTTTTTGTTGAAAAAATGTGAGAATCCTTTGTAGTATACACTGTTATTTTTTGTTGAAAAAATGTGAGAATCCTTTGCACTGCAAAGGATTCTCACATTTTTTCAACAAAAAATAACAGTGTATTTGTAATATTCATGTTTGAAATTTTAACGAAACATTAACTAACGACGTCATTAGTTTTGAACAACTGGGCCCAGTTCAGTAAAACTTTGTCATGTCCACTTGCAAATTTCAATATACACGTATTTCATAAAAAGCTCATTTTCTATAGGATTTCCTTAAATCTTAACATGACGGTATTCTTAAAATTTTGAGATATGGCTTTTGCCATGATTATTAACAGCCATGATTATGAAGTCATGTCTGTTGCCTTAGTAATGAAATATGGTTGATTTTCACAGAGTATTGCTCAGATATTTTACTTACAGATTGGTAGGTCATAAATTATTCACTTAATTTAAGCTTCATCATAAAACTAAAATTTGAACCAGTCCAGAGGACCAATGGTCTTGGTATCCCTCACCTGAGATTTGATTTTTGATAAACAACCATTGGCTAAGGTCATGTTGGTCAAGGTAAAAAGTAAACTTGACCTCGAATACTCAAATAGTTTTGTGTTGTGCAGTGTGGCGGCCTTAAAAAGTCTCATCATTTTCCTTTTGGTCGAGGGTATTCTGAGATATCAGAAAATTATTATTGGTTTACATTCATTTTCTAACCAATGTTTAAAATATTTGGCCCCATTTGGATTCTACTAGTCTTTGTGTCGACTACCCTGTTGAAAGAAGCAAAAATACAATAACTCTCTTTGGCTCCATGTTGCTAAATTTAGGGTGACTGAAGAGGCTTCAGCAGCCGAAACCGAGGTATGGCCCATTACCTTTCTTGTTAATATGTTCACTGCTCTTATTTAGGATCTGTTTTATTTTCATTTATAAACTGTCTGTATCTACCAATTTTTAGGTCACAGGCTACAAAACTTTCAGGAAAATCCAATGTTTCCACTTTTTCCCATTAAAAAGCCTATGTAACCATATTTGACCTTGCCATTAAATAGATCAAGATGAGCTAAAAATCAAGGTACATGTTATGTAAGTTAAACACAAATAAATCCATTCTTCAATAAATAGATTAACCTTTTGTTTTGTACAATTTGATCACATCACTTTCATGACCACTGAAAACCACACATTTTACAAAAATACTGTTCTGACAACTGTTTTGAACACTTCAACATACGAGCTGCCTCGTGGGAAAACCAACAATGTGGTTTCCGAACAGGTCTGACACAAACCGGCCTGTACAAGCACAGAAAAAAGCTAGAAGCTTGAAATTTCAGATTTAAGTAGAAGAGGAATTGTACTATCCGAGTAGCGAAAACAAAGACGCTGATCAGCTTACCGCGAAGCTGATCTGCATCTTTGTTTTCGCCAATGCAGATTGTTGGTTTTCCCAGGAGGCCGCTCATACCTTTTAGACTCCTATAATCAGAGCAACTTTTAGACTGCCATTCAGAACACATTTTAGACTATAGTTCATAACACTTTATAGACTATTTTTACAACACCATTTAGACTCATTCAAAAGACCTTTTAGACTATTCATAAAACCTCTTTTAGGCTACCATTCAGATCCCCATTTAGACTACTACAGACTACTATTCACAGCATCTTTTATATTGATGATATGAGCCACCCCATGGGAAAACCAACAATCTGCATAGGCGAAAACAAAGACGCAGATCAGCTTCGCGGTAACCGCGAAGCTGATCAGCGCCTTTGTTTTCGCTACTCGGATAGTACAATTCCTCTTCTACTTAAATCCGAAATTTCAAGCTTTTAGCTCTTTTCTGTGCTTGTGCAGCTCGGTTTGTGTCGGACCTGTTCAAAAACCACATTGTTGGTTTTCCCACGAGCCGGCTCATATGAAAACCATTCAGTCTTCTTACTCCTAAGCTGCTAGACTACTGCTTAGAACACCTTTCATACAACTAACAACACCTATCTGTAATCAGTTTTCCACCTGTTTTGTTAAATGACTTAACTAAATGCTTTCTATGCCTCACAAGAAAGCAGCATTTGTATTCACAAAAAGTACTTGCACTTCAACAAACAATTCATACACAACAGAAGAGCCGTCACATAAGAAATCAAACAACATGTATAGGTGAAAACAAAGGTGCAGATCAGCTGTCAGCGTCTTTGTTTTCGCTACTCGAAATAGTACATAGATCTAAAGTTTCACGCTTCTAGCCTGCTTCTGTGACTGTAAAGGCCTGTATGTGTCAGACCTGGTCAGAAACCCTAATTTTTGGATGTCTCATGCAAAGGCTCAGAATACATTATACTAGGGTTGGGATTTAAGTTCGTAGACTTTTATTATGGCATTTATCATATTTGATGCATTATGATAAAGAAAAAAAGTCTCCTTGTTTGGTTTTCAAAATATTTTTCAAGAAATTTTGCGCAGTGCACATTGAAATGGTATCCATAGCAACCTAGGTTTCGATACCCAGGGCATGTCATATTTTGAATAATTCTGAAGCAACAAGACTTGAAGAACATACCAATAATAATCATATTGTAGACTAAAATTTGAGCTTAATCAATTTGAGGCAGCGTAGTACCATGGTGTAACCTAGATTTAAATTTTAAAGCATTATGGGAACGACGTATTTTGTTATTGGAGAAAGTGTATAGCGAGTCGTAACTTAACAACGGCTTTAACAGGCAACGTCAAAACAAAAGATATGCTACTATCTTATGTTGGATAAGTACAAATGCCCACATAAACATTCAAAATGATAGTGATTTGAAGTACAGGACCCAGTTGTTCAAAGCATCGTGAGCTTAACGATATCGTTAAGACATAAATTTGTTAAGCAAATATCAGCTAAAGTAACAAATACACTGTTATTTTTTGTTGAAAAAATGTGAGAATCCTTAGAATCCTTTGCAGTGCAAAGGATTCTCACATTTTTTCAACAAAAAATAACAGTGTATTTGTAATACTAATGTTTGAAATTTTAACGTTAAACGTTAACTAACGAGGTCGTTAGTTTTGAACAACTGGGCCCTGATGTACAACAGATAATGCAATGGCATTTAAATGGCACGTGATATGTCAGATTGACGCACTTGATTTTTACATGCTAAAAAATGTACATGACTACAATTAATCTGCATTCGCCATGGCCAACATTCTTATTTTAAAACACAGATACGCATAATACCCATAAAATAAAGTGTAACAGCTATTTCTGATTATCACAGTATTTCGGCAGTAGTAATTAACAAATCCCTGAAAGAAATTTTGCAGATAACTAAAGGTAGTGAATTTGTTTGGTTCAAAAACAGACGTTTTAATGCCGATATTCATTGACATTTGACCGTTTTGACGTAGTTTTGACGTCAACTTTTCCACGGCGTGCCCCGGGCGATGGAGGGTCATTGTGTTTAATTCACTGTTGTGCTCAAACCATAGTGAGTAGGACTACCCTAAATGTCTCATAAGATAGGTTACAGAATGTATTTTCAGATGATATAATTTTAATTTCTGTATCACGCATATCTGAACTTTTATAAAGAAAGTCTACAAACTTAAATCCCAACCCACTTACTTCCAGCATAAATTACAGTCATTCTATAGACTAGCACACAATCATGTTACATAATTAAGACCAAGACTCACAAAAAATAAGAGTTCCCCCTACGAATAAATATTAAGACATACAAATGAACAAGAGTTTAAAGATTAAAGACTGCCAATAAACCCATAGGTTTGGTCATTTATGAAATACAATAATTGTGATATAATATAAACACCATTTTATAGAGCATTATTTACATTAATGATGAACAACTTAATAATTAACTAGTAACTGGACTAATACAAAGAAAATGGGGGAAACATGCAACAAACATTCATCAGGAATTTCAAAACGTTTGCATTATTCTTCAAAATGTGTTTCAATTTTATAACCACGATAATGACTTGCAAGAAATACAATCACAATATGATTATATCTATATCTGTTGGCGCATCTTATCCTCCAATCATTTAGTATAATTTTAGTATAATTTGTTACACAACTGTGATCGCTTTTGTATTACATCAATTGTTCAACATTTTTTCGACAGAAATAAAAGCACACATTCACATCAAATCATAACAAAAGTCGGACCTTCAACCTTTGAAAGTAAGTTAATACAATGCTGCCTATTGCATATTAAACATATTGAATACATGTAGTTGAAATGCTGCCTTTAACGAAAGAAATAACATTGACTGTTCATTTCTCTCTATTGTAAACCATCATACATCCTGAACAGTGAACATAACTGATGAGTGGTTATAGGGATCATGTATGTTTTTTTCTTGCAAAACATTTATGGTGTTTGAATTAGCAGACAGAACATTTATTATGCATTGAAATAAAAATGTGATTGTTGTACCTACATTTTCTCAATGATTTTATTGAACCCGTTTGGGACAAACGTACTTGCCCATCATCATCATCATCATCATCAGGCAAGTCCAATTTCATTTTAAGGTGAAGCAGGTATGATTTAAATAAAAAAAATAAATTCAATTTTTCAAAGAAATTTCTCTAAACATCAGAATACCACGGATGGGATGCTGCATTCTGCAATGTCACATCTGGGGCTATTCTGTTTGTCTATGTGCCATAAATAGGATGTCAAGCTTACATGAGTTAACTCATTTAAGTCTGGCGTCCCTTTTATGGGACATAGGCAAACAGTATAGCCCCAGATGTGACGCCGCAAAATGCGGCGTCCCATCTGAGGCTATTCTGTTTGCTTTGAGAATTTTCATTGAAAAATTGAATAAAAATTAAAAATCACTCCTGACGCCCCTAAAAACGAAAGTGAACTCATCCAATTGATAATGATGGGAAAATTCATTCGTCAAATACGAGTTAAATACGTGTTGAAAATAAAATCTCAGCAAAATCCTGTTTAATCTCAAGCATCAGCCATTTTGTACCTTCGGAGATCAATGCCATCAAGTTGATTCAGGATTGACTGACCAGTGTGGCTGATGTTCAAACAGCATATAAATTTCTTGACTCAAACCAAGAATTTCTTGAGTACAACTTCTGGTCAATTTGATTAACTAATTTAAGCCTGGCGTCCCTTTAATGGGACATTGGCAAACTGAATAGCCCCAGATGTGACGCCGCAGAACGCGGCGTCCAATCTGGGGCTATTCTGTTTGCTTAGAGGAATTTCATCGAAAAATGGAATAAATTTTAAAATCACACCTGAAGCCCCTAAAAATTTAAGTGGACTGACCAAAATGATAATGATGGGTGAATCCATTCGTCTATGGGTTAAAGCATCGAACGTTTATGTGCATAAATATCTATGCAAAAAGGTGAGTTCAAAGATGTCATATTAAAATATAATTTGATTTGTTTCAATAAAATAATGACTAAATCTGACATGTCATGATGATTAACAAATTCTCGGCATGATTAAGGAATGCATTCATACAGTGTATATATGATGGGTTAGACATCATACAACATTTAAAAATAAAATAATTTTACCCTCAAACAAGAATCTAACCTGCTCATAATTGAGCTGCATCATAAGAAACCATTATTATGTGCTTACTTGCCAAGTGTTGCACGAAAGTGCCAATCTCGGGGTTTCCAACTGTACGAGATCTACTTATTAATCTGTCCCATTTTTAAAAAGAATGCCACAGAATTTCATTCAGACAATAGAATGGGCCTATGAACATATGGTAATGAGTGACTTTAATTTCACTATTATATAGAAACACTGCCTTATAAATCTCAATTGAATTAAATTCATTGATATTATTTATGATAACATATAGTATCCATTGTCTATAAAAATAAAACAACCTTCAAATGAGTAATGTCATAAGAGCCGTGTCACGAGAGAAATAGAATTTTTGCACTTTGCAATAACAAAGGTGCAGATCAGCTTCCTAGTAGCTGCAAAGCTGATCAGAGTCTTTGTTTTTTAGCTACACAGATAGTAAAATTACTCTTCTAAAATCCTAAAAAATTTCAAGCCTCTAGCCTTTTTCTGAGTCTGTACAGGCCAGTTTTTGTCAGACTTGGTGGGAAACCCCCAAGACTGGATTTCTTGCATCCCGGCTCATAAAATAATAGCTAAATAACAATAAACTTCAACTGAGCAAGGTGATCTTGAGCATTTTAGCCACTGGAATATTATTCAAACCCCACTTCAAACCAGATTTTCTCTAACTTTGATCCCCCATATACTGGTTCGTCTTATTCCCGTTGTTGGCCGTGCTATGCTAGAGAACGGGAAATTATTGATGTCTATATTTGGCATACTGTCCTTGAGTTCCTTCAACGCACCCTCGCGTAACATTCCAAACACGTCTATGGCAGCTATTCTCGGTAAGTACTTCAGTTGCCTGAAAACATGATAGTCAAAAGTTACTTCACAAGTTAGCAGTTTACCTTATCAATGGGACATCACAAAATAAGCTGTCTTTTTCTATCAACTGACAGAGTTAGACATCTGGACCCAGTTGTTCAAAGCATCGTTAGCTTGACGATATCGTTAAGACATAAATTTGTTAAGCAAATAGCAGCTATAGTAGCAAATACACTGTTATTTTTTGTTGAAAAAATGTGAGAATCCTTTGCAGTGCAAAGGATTCTCACATTTTTCAACAAAAATAACAGTGTATCTGTTATATTAATGTTTGAAATTTTAACGAAACGTTAACTAACGACGTCGTTAATTTTGAACAACTAGCCCCTTAACTTTTAAATGGTTGGAAGCAGAGTTCAAAAACACTTCTGTTGACTTTCTGTTACTTATTTCGCACAAAATCTATTTGATCCGCTGCATGGGAAAACCAACAATCTGCATAGGCGAAAACAAAGGCGCAGATCAGCTTTGCGGTAACTGCGAAGCTGATCAGCACCTTTGTTTTCGCTACACAGATAGTACAATTCCTGTACTTTCTAAATCCAAAATTTCCAGACTCTTAATTGCTTCTGTGACTGTACAGCCCAGTTTGTGTCTGAACCCAAATTGTTGGTTTTCTCAAGCACAGGCTCATTTACAGTTTTAATATCAATGGTCTCTCTTCAAACCTTATTTCTATACCTCAAATTGTGAGATTTCCCTTATGTGCAGTTTGCCTTTAGTACGTCAGGGTGAACATGTGTCACCTACAGGACAGGCATATGTACCAGCCGGGAATCGAACCTGCATTCTCTTGATTGCAAAGCAAATATGCTATCAATTAGGCTACAGCGGCTGTACAAGACATTAACTCATATAAGCCAGTCGTCCTTTTTGTGGGACATAGGCAAACAGTATAGCCCCAGATGTGGCGCCGCAGAACGCAGCGTCCCATCTGGGGCTATTCTGTTTGCTTTGAGGAATTTCATTGAAAAATGGAATAAACAGTCAAATTCACTCCTAACGCCCCTAAAATTGACAGTGGAGTCACCGAAATGATAACGATGGGAGGGTCCATCCGTCAAATATGGGTTAAGCTACAGTTCTTTGACTTCTACTTACAATATAGTAATTCCTAGGATATGGTAACATCTACTGATAGCTAGGTACTCTAGGTGTTTGAGGTGATTGGCTATAACTGTAATGGCCTGGCAGGTCAGTGATGTGGAGTCACTCAGGTCGAGTTCACGCAGGTTTGGGCAAGCTTCACATAGGTGTAGTACATCTAAAAGGAAAAAGTGCTCCAATGAGATATTTAATTCTAAAGCATCAAAATTGCACTTTTACCAGACATAGGCCCCATCACACAAAGTTGACCAAACAGAATCAATGTTACTCTTTAAAAGCATCCGTAACAGACAACTTTTTCTTCTTTATAATAATAAATATTATTAAAGGGGAAGTTTTATTGAAAATACCTTCATCAGAGAGATTTTCCCGACATCCACTGAGGTTGAGCCTGACTACATTCTGAGGTAGACAAACACACAGCACAACTACACTCTGTTTACACAGTCCAGTCCAACCCATGTTTAGTGACTCCAATCTGTAATTATTGAACATTAACTCAAATTTGACGAATGGGTTCTCCCAGCATTATCATTTGGGTGAGTCCACTTTCATTTTAGGGGTCTTAGGAGTGATTTTTAATTTTTATCTCATTTTTCAATGAAATTCCACCAAGCAAACAGAATAGCCCCAGATGGGACGCCGCGTTCTGCGGCGTCACATCTGAGGCTATGCTGTTTGCCTATGTCCCATAAAAAGGACGCCAGGCTTAATGAGTTAATGTTACAGAAAATTTCATAACGAGAATATCTGGTGATAAATGAAAGGACAATTTTGTTTTGTTTTTGACATAAAAACCTATGCTGTGGGTACTAATTAAATCAGTCCAAAGTGGCGATTCTAATGTGTTTCTTCGCATACAACAAACAAACATATGCAGACCAGACCTTGGTTTGACCCTTATTTGACAAATGAATTCTCTCATCATTATCAATTAGATGAGTCCACTTTCATTTTTAGGGGTGTTAGGTGTGATTTTTATTTTTTTTATCTCATTCTCTGTGCAAACAGAATAGCCCCAGATGGGACGCTGCGTTCTGCGGCGTCACATCTGGGGCTATCCTGTTTGCCTGTGTCCGATAAAAAGGACGCCAGGCTTATATGAGTTAAAATCTCAGCTGAAAAAAGGGAAAAAGCCTAGGAAGAAAGAACCAAAGCCTGGTTTACACCGAGTCAGAGTGGCTTAATCTAACGCTACACCACATTATAGATCTCTCAAATAATCTATGACACTGTGCAACAATGTACTTACTTTTCACAATTATTGAGCATCATCATCAAGCCATCAAGTGTAATACCCTGACACATAGCCATGTTGAGCACTTCTAGATCCCGATTCTTACCTATACACCTGAAAATACAGTCAAAAATTGGCTGAAAGAACCATAAAGAAACATAAACTGTCAACTGGATGCGACAATGCAATGTTGTCACATATGTACTGAGGTTCACCAGCAATTGAGCATCATGTGAGGCACATTTCCTTTTAATAAGAAAATTTGGCCATCAATAAATGAGCCACCTCATGGGAAAACCAACAATCTGCATAGGCGAAAACAAAGGCGCAGATCACCTTCGCGGTAACCGCGAAGCTGATCAGCGCCTTTATTTTCGCTACTCGGATAGTACAATTCCTCCTCTACTTAACTCCAAAATTTCAAGCTTCTAGCCATCTTCTGTGACTGCACAGGCCGGTTTGTGTCAGACTTGTTCGAAAACCACATTGTTGGTTTTCTCATGAGGCAGCTCAAATTATACAGGGAACAACCTAGGGGGCGACTGGGGCGACTAAGTCGCTTTTTCCGTCGGCACTTCGCTCCCGGTGGACCGGCGGGCGAAGTTTCAGTCGCCGGGTTTCGCTCACGATGAGCCGTTGGGCGAAGTCCTTTTTTTGTGTGTGTTCTTTTGGGGGAGTACTTACGGTAATTCAGTAGCGAGTTGCCATTAATCCGTTATCAATAATGACACCTGTATTGTGATTGTCAAATTATCACGCATCAATAATCCGTGAACAAAAGGTGTGGAACATCAATCGACACGAGTTTGGCCTAATTATGTCCAATTATCATGATTACGTTTTACTTTGACACGCGCACTTATTAGCTCCGCCTATTCTGCATCAGATTTTGTGTTTTCGTCCAATGATCGATAGCGTTTTAATACGAACTACGTCAGAAAATATTTTCTATAATTAGATTGTGTAATAGTGAAACTGATACGTGTGTACTGATTGAAGTTTGTCGGCGTCTTCTTTGAAAGTTGGAAGACGCATTTTATATGCGAAAAACATGGATGATTAACAAACGGATTAACTAATCATTCCTTAATTATTCCGGTGAGTCGCGAAAGACTTTACAAATGCATGTTTGTTTTGCTCATCGCCGATCATTATTTTAATTGTGTATGCCGTATGAAGAGATAGTAAGAAATTAACGAAAGAAGTTTCCCAAAACAGCTTCGACTGGTATACGCAAGACGAGGCTGGCAAGTGGCACTGTTCGATTTGCCGACTTGCTTTTAAAGATCGACGGTACATGTTCTCGTGGTCACGACACCCCAGCTAAGACTAGCAACCACACCAGACATATATATAATCAGCTTTAAACACACACACACACACACACACACACACACACACACACACACACACACACACACAAAAAAAAAGTACCATGTACAAATACACAAAAACCCATGTTATAAAAGGCGTATGTTACCGAAATTAAAAAATTAGAAAAAAAAAAAGAAGAAAGAAAACCTGAAGCCTATTAACAGTGTGTGTGTGTGTGTGTGTGTGTGTGTGTGTGTGTGTGTGTGTGTGTGTGTGTGTGTGTGTGTGTGTGTGTGTGTGTGTGTGTGTGTGTGTGTGTGTGTGTGATATCAATGTAATTCAGTAGGAACACAGTTATAAAGTATAGACATATTTCTGTTTGTCCGTCCATTCGTCATCCGTGTTACTACTCTCACTTCTCCCTAAGATTAGCAAACTTCTCTCTAAAATTCTCAGATGGAGAAGTCACTTCTCCCTAAAATTTTGGGCCAGGATGAACCCTGATTATAAGGGCATTATTTGCTAGTTAGTTGTGGAAGAATTGTGCATTATGTTCTGGCAATCTGCCTCTGTGAGGCTGACAGTGCAGATGATCTGTGTCTTTGTTTTTGTGCATGCAAAAGCAGGTTTTCTCATGCTGCTGCTCATATCATCATTTACTGTAAGTTTGGAAATATTCGAAAGTACATAATTTTTCGCAACTTTGATGCATTGCAAAATCAAACTTTTTGCTTTAAGAACTTGCACAAGCCTTTAAGAACACCTGAGCACATTCAAGAACTAGCTTATATGAGCCGCATCGTAAGAAAACCGGATTTTTGCCTATGCGAAAACAAAGGCGCAGATCAGCTTCGCGGTAACCGCGAAGCTGATCAGCACCTTTGTTTTCGCTACTCGGATAGTACAATTCCTCTTCTACTTAAATCCGAAATTTCAAGCTTCTAGCTCTTTTCTGAGCTTGTACAGGCCGGTTTGTGTCGGACCTGTTCGGAAACCCCAAAGACCGGTTTTCTCATGTCGCGGCTCATATGTGAAAGTACTTACTTGCATATTTTCTCACTGACTTCGAGATTTTCTAGACTAATTTTCCTGAGGTCAGTACAGAGACTAAACAAACTCTCTAAGACATCGACCGACACGCCAGCCATACTGAGATCTAAATACTGTAGCCGGCAAGCTCTGAAAGAAAGGAAACATCAGGAAAACATGTCCGTGCAATGAAGACCCCCTTAACCCCCACTTTTATATAGTAAAACTGAGGTATGTATGGGTATACACCTGAACCTCTTTATTGAAAAAAGTTGAAAAAGTCGTTTCGACTTTCTTCTGAATCCCTTGTTATATATGCAACGGTTGTATAAAATGCTTTGTATGTATTATTATATGTGCATGTATACAGAAATAAAAGTTTAAACCAACCTCTTTATAACACGGTTCTTTAAAACATGGTTTTGGATATAACACGGATCATTGTTGGACCCTAATTGGACTATTTTTGCTATATGTCTATACATTTTACTCTCGTTATAACACGGATTGGATAGCTAACACGGAAATTGGCTTGGACCCCAGCAATAGTGTTATAAAGAGGTTGAGGTGTACCTATTTTTCTGGTGAAATTTTCAATTTTTACAGCTGAAAATATTCTCTGTATATTGCATGGGTGTTTGTAATGTGTACATCTAGGTTAGATTAAAATCAACCAACAAATCCAACAAATAAAGTTAACCTACTTTTCTTACATACCTCTATCATAAAGATAGAAAAATTCCGGTATTTTAGTGGTGGTAGATAAATCGATCTTACACTGCTGGCTTGGTTGCTCATACAAGATAAAAAAAGCATGCGACTAAATTCAATCGTTTCTAGCCAAAAGCAGCTGCCTGCAGCAATAATGGTCAACAAAACTAGACTAAATTGGTGTGAATTCATTGGGTATAATCTTGATTCACGCTCGTTTTCAACGAAAAACAAATCAAAACTGCATCTCTTTTGACTTTGACAATGATTTATTTACATTTGACGTCATATCCATAATAAACACTACGTCATCAGAGTTAAAGCACGGTACCAGGTTACTTTACCGGTAAAATGAATTTAGGCCTAATCGGGGTATGTAAGAAAAAGAATCCATCAGTGGTGTTCAGTGGAGAAAGGAAAATCTCAACCCTCGGGTCCATCGTTCCAGTGGTAAACTCGGCGAGCCTCGTTTCCCACTGGAACGGATGGACCCTTGGGTTGAGATTTTCCTATCTCCACTGACCACCCATGACGGATTCTATTTATCTTACACCAATATATGAGCCGCGACGCGAGAAAACCGGTCTTCGGGGTTTCCGACCAGGTCCGACACAAACCGGCCTGTACAAGCTCAGAAAAGAGCTAGAAGCTTGAAATTTCGGATTTAAGTAGAAGAGGAATTGTACTATCCGAGTAGCGAAAACAAAGGCGCTGATCAGCTTCGCGGTTACCGCGAAGCTGATCTGCGCCTTTGTTTTCGCCTAGGCAAAAATCCGGTTTTCTCACGATGCGGCTCATATCATACTATGCAAGGTAGTGAATATTTTTAAGTAATTACTATAAACTTTAAATAATCATGTTTTTTCACATGAAAAAGTACATGTATGCCAGAAAAAATAATCAATTTGGGAGAGAAAAAATATTTTTTGTCAGAATAGATCTCTGTCATGATTTGGCAAAGCCTTGAGACACAGCATTATTTTCTGTTTTAATCACAGCTGTGCAAGATTCTTCCATTCCTTACCTTAATTCTGTTCTGGTGAAAGACTGTGGTAGAAATACTGGGCCTTCAATCTGTAAAACAAAAACAAAACAAAACTAGAAATTGGCTGCAAGCAAGGCTTTCAGTATACCCCCCGCAAAATTATCTAAGGCCAATAACTTCCTTTAAGTCAAACATGCAAAACATTTGTCAAAAATATCTTTTCAGCATTATAATCCTTCATGAAAATCCTCCGTATGTCTGACTCATGTCTGTAAGGTATTAAATAATATACTGAAAGCTCAGGATGTACAATTATTGTTGATTTCACTGTACACTGTTGATCATTATTTATCATGAGAAATGGTCAAAAATTGGCTATGCTAAAAAAAAGCTGTAAATTTGTCAAAAATAAATTATTCAGCATAAGAATTATTCATGCACATCTGAAATATATCTGGAACAAGTGTGCAAAGAATTCAAATGAAACTATGAAAGCACTAGGAGGACTTGATTTCATAAAGTATGCTCTACCAGCCATATTGTATATTAGCGATGGTTGAAAAATGTCTAAGTTGAAAAATGCTGTAAATTTGTCAAAAATTATTTTTTCACCAATAAAATTCTTTATGCACATCTTCAATATGTCTGTAACATGTCTGCAAAGTATTGAAAAGAATTACTGAAAGCCCCAGGAGGAGTTGGATTTCACAAAGTATGTACTATCAACCATAATTGAATATAAGCAGAAATGGTCAAAATTGGCTAAGTTTAAAAAGCTGTAAATTTGTCAAAAGTAAAATTTTCAGCATAACAATTCTTCATGCACATCTTCAATATATCTGGAACAAATCTGCAAAGAATTAAAAAGAAACAATGAAAGCCCTAGGAGGAGTTGATTTCACAAAGTATGCACTTCCAACCATTATTGTATGTAAGCAATAGTCGAAAAATGGCTAAGTTAAAAAATGTTGTAAATTTGTCAAAAACTATTTTTTCAGCATTATAATTCTTCATGCACATATTCAATATGTCTGTAACATGTCTGCAAAGTACTGAAAAGAAATACTGAAAGCCCTAGGAGGAGTTGATATCACAAAGTATGTATGTAAGCAATTGTCGAAAAATGGCAAAGTTAAAAAATGCTGTAAATTTGTCAAAAATTATTTTTTCATCATTATAATTCTTCATGCACATCTTCAATATGTCTGTAACATGTCTGCAAAGTACTGAAAAGAAATACTGAAAGCCCTAGGAGGAGTTGATTTCACAAAGTATGTATGTAAGCAATAGTCGAAAAATGGCAAAGTTAAAAAATGCTGTAAATTTGTCAAAAATTATTTTTTCAGCATTATAATTCTTCATGCACATCTTCAATATGTCTGTAACATGTCTGCAAAGTACTGAAAAGAAACAATGAAAGCCCTAGGAGGAGTTGATTTCACAAAGTATGCACTACCAACCACTATTGAATATAAGCAATTATAGAAAATTTGCTAAGTTAAAAATGCTGTAAATTTGTCAAAAATGATTTTTTCAGCATGACAATTGTTCATGCACATCTGCAATATATCTGAAACATATCAGCAAAATATTAAAAGGAAACATTGAAAGCTGTAAGAGGAGTTGATTTCACAAAGTATGTACTTTCAGTACTATGGCAAACATGTTATAGGAAGACTTAAAAAGTCCCATAACTCTTGCAATACTGACCCTTTGGCCCCTAAATTCATACCACACATGTATTGTCTGATGGCGCAAGTGTGGTGAAAATTTGAAACAAATCAGGCAAAAGCTACTCAAGTTATTCAGCAAAGATGTCCAAATGTTGACGGAATGACGGAATGACGGAATCACGGAGTCACGGAATCACGGAATCACGGAATGACGGACAGGCTGAAAACAGTATACCCCCCTAAAACTTCGTTTTGCGGGGGGTATAAAAAACAATAGAGAATACATTCAGTTTTAAGCACTTGGACCTATGACCTACAATACTGCTTTCATTTGAAATTTTCTCTGACAAATTTAATGTGGATGTAGTATAAGCAAATATATAAATTGACTTTTATATCTGTTTTTCTATCACATTTATTTGCTTTGATATTCAGCATTTTCCATTTTTGCTTTGCAGATGTTTTTGTTTTTTTCACCTAAATTTTGTCTTGGACTCAAAAGATTGAAGAGAGTCTGTATTAAGCTATCATTTTTACTTTGTTTGTGGTTTACATCCCAGTCAGCAGCTATGGTCATGTTGCCTCCATTTTATGGGACTTTTACCCAAAATTAGGATGTTATGACATCAAAAAAGTGCTTCATGTATAACCTCCCAACTAAGCCATTAAGGCTTATATGAATGGCCGGTCAGTAGCGTAGAAGCTTTGCCTGGAGACCCAAGCAGCCCATCTATAACTTTAGGCCCCATCGGACGGGGGCCCACACTGGCACACTTGCATTCAGCCACCCTTGGAAACAATGAACAGAACAAAGGAAGAGTTATGTACCCTTAATTTCAAAATGCCGTGAGAAACCTGCTTCCTGTTTTCATATTTGTTAATGCAGACAAGTTGTCAATCAGGGGCCAGTTGTTCAAAACTTTGTTCGCTTAACACCATCGTTAAGACCTCAACTTGTTAAGTAAATGCCAACTACATACGCAAATACTGTTATTTTTTTGTGGATAAAATGCGAGAATCCTTTGCATTAAAAAGGATTCTCACATTTTATCTACAAAAAATAACTGTGTATTTGTAATATTAATGTTTTCAATTTTAATGAATTGTTAACTAACGATGTTGTGAATTTTGAAGAACTGGGCCCAGATTCCTAGTATTTTTGATACCTCAGATTTAGCCAGTCGTAGTGCTGTAACACCTCTGTTTAGCACACACCCCAGTACACCTTCAGACAATGTTTTGTTGGCTAGATCTATCCTCTTCCATAGAGACTCGTCTTTTCTGTAGTATAATGAAAAGTTTAAACACTACTGCATGGATGCCAAGATAATCAGGAAATTTTTTTTTTTTTTTTTTTTTTTTTTTTTTTTTTTTTTTTTTTTTTTTTCATATGCTAAAACAAAGATGCAAATCAGCTCTGCAGTTACTGCCTAGCTTATCAGCACCTTTGTTTTTGCAACATGGACAGTACAATGTTTCTTCTGCTTAAATATGAAATTACAAACTTCTAGCTTTCTCTTGTGACTGTACAGGTCAGTTTGTGTCGGACCTGGTCAGAAACCCCGAAGACGATAAATTTCTTGCTATGATCATCTCATGTGACAACATGAGGTTTTGATGAATATTTTCAAAGGGCCGTGTGACAACATGTGGTTTTGATGAATATTTTCAAAGGGCCGACAACTCTACTGGAATACTTACACTAGTCGGCTCCATCTCTTACAGACGCGAGCACATCTGGACAAGACAAACCTCGGCAACCAGTGATATATAGCCAAGATCATCTCATCGGACAACATGCTGAAGTAATCTGCAATGAACAATACAGCTTTCAGCAAAAATTGCATGATATAGGTCTTATATTAAATAAATACTGGGATTTGTTGCAACTCTCACGCAAAGACAGCGTAAAATATGCGCACGATTTTGGCTTTTAAAAGACCTAGGAATTTGCGAGACTTTCTAGTTCATTCTGCATTTAAAGATAAAACCAGTCATTTTTCTCAGGCATGTGACAGACGGAGATGTTCTCATTGTAAAAATATCATTACCAGAGGACCATTGGTCCTGAGAACGCTCACCTGAAGCCTGATCTTGGAGTATTAAGTCATCATGAAATGACCTTGACCATGAATACTCACACACCTTTATTGAATTCGTAAGTTGTCTGCAACTGCAAAGTTTCAGGTCTCAGCTGGCTGCAATAGTTTCCAAACCCAGTGATTTGTGAGAAAACCATAATTTTAACTTTGATATTTAAATGACTTTGGGTCAAGGTCAAGAAATGACCTTGGCCTTCATTAATTACTTACCTTCATTAACTCTATTGGTTGTCTGCATCTAGCAACTTCCAGGTCTCAGACTGCAACAGTTTCCAAAATATCCATTGTTTTCGCCTTTTCCCATGTAAAAGCCTATGTTTCCAAAATTGACCTTGCTGTAAAATAGGTCAAGGTCATCCTATGGTCATCATTTGATCAAACTATAATGGGCTGGAGTCCCAAATGCTACATACCAAGTTTCGCGAAAATTGGCCTGCCAGTTCTGGAGAAGAAGATTTTTGAGTGGTTTTTACCATATATGGGCATGGCGGCCATCTTGGTCATGTGACCTGGATTTCGCGATCAAACTTTCGTCTCCCCTACCCATGGATGCTCCACATAAAATTTCACTTTGATTGGCCCTGCAGTTTCAGAGAAGAAGATCTTTGAAAAGTGTGTATGGACGACAGACTGGCCAAGGTCAAGAGATGACCTTGACCTAAATTAATCACCTACCTTCATCTACTCCATCAGTTGTTTGCATCTACCACTTTTCAAGCATTAGGCTGCAATAGTTTTCAAAAAATCCATAGTTTTCACTTTTTCCCATGTAAAAGCCTATGTTTCCAAAATTGACCTTGCCGTAAATTAGGTCAAGGTCATCCTAGGGTCATCATTTTACCAAACTATGATGGGCTGGAGTCCCAAATGCTACATACCAAGTGTCATGAAAATCGGCCTGCCGGTTCTGGAGAAGAAGATTTTTGAGTGTTTTTTACCATATATGGGCGTGACAGCCATCTTGGTCATGTGACCTGGATTTCGCCATCAAACTTTTGTCTCCCCTACCCATGGATGCTCCACATAAAATTTCACTTTGATTGGCCCAGCAGTTTCAGAGAAGAAGATCTTTGAAAAGTGTGTATGGACGACAGACTGGCCAAGGTCAAGAGATGACCTTGACCTACATCAATCACATACCTTCATCTACTCCAATAGTTGTTTGCATCTACCACTTTTCAGGCATCAGGCTGCAATAGTTTTCAAAAAATCCATAGTTTTCACTTTTTCCCATGTAAAAGCCTATGTTTCCAAAATTGACCTTGCCGTAAAATAGGTCAAGGTCATCCTATGGTCATCATTTGATCAAACTATAATGGGCTGGAGTCCCAAATGCTACATACCAAGTTTCGCGAAAATTGGCCTGCCAGTTCTGGAGAAGAAGATTTTTGAGTGGTTTTTACCATATATGGGCATGGCGGCCATCTTGGTCATGTGACCTGGATTTCGCGATCAAACTTTCGTCTCCCCTACCCATGGATGCTCCACATAAAATTTCACTTTGATTGGCCCTGCAGTTTCAGAGAAGAAGATCTTTGAAAAGTGTGTATGGACGACAGACTGGCCAAGGTCAAGAGATGACCTTGACCTAAATTAATCACCTACCTTCATCTACTCCATCAGTTGTTTGCATCTACCACTTTTCAAGCATTAGGCTGCAATAGTTTTCAAAAAATCCATAGTTTTCACTTTTTCCCATGTAAAAGCCTATGTTTCCAAAATTGACCTTGCCGTAAATTAGGTCAAGGTCATCCTAGGGTCATCATTTTACCAAACTATGATGGGCTGGAGTCCCAAATGCTACATACCAAGTGTCATGAAAATCGGCCTGCCGGTTCTGGAGAAGAAGATTTTTGAGTGTTTTTTACCATATATGGGCGTGACAGCCATCTTGGTCATGTGACCTGGATTTCGCCATCAAACTTTTGTCTCCCCTACCCATGGATGCTCCACATAAAATTTCACTTTGATTGGCCCAGCAGTTTCAGAGAAGAAGATCTTTGAAAAGTGTGTATGGACGACAGACTGGCCAAGGTCAAGAGATGACCTTGACCTACATCAATCACATACCTTCATCTACTCCAATAGTTGTTTGCATCTACCACTTTTCAGGCATCAGGCTGCAATAGTTTTCAAAAAATCCATAGTTTTCACTTTTTCCCATGTAAAAGCCTATGTTTCCAAAATTGACCTTGCCGTAAATTAGGTCAAGGTCATCCTAGGGTCATCATTTTATCAAACTATGATGGGCTAAAGTCCCAAATGCTACATACCAAGTTTCATGAAATCGGCCTGCCGGTTCTGGAGAAGAAGATTTTTGAGTGGTTTTTACCATATATGGGCATGGCGGCCATCTTGGTCATGTGACCTAGATTTCGCGATCAAACTTCCATCTCCCCTACCCATGGATGCTCCACATAAAATTTCACTTTGATTGGCCCAGCAGTTTCAGAGAAGAAGATCTTTGAAAAGTGTGAATGGACGACAGACTGGCCAAGGTCAAGAGATGACCTTGACCTAAATTAATCATATACCTTCATCTACTCCATTAGTTGTTTGCAACTACCACTTTTCAGGCCTCAGGCTGCAATAGTTTTCAAAAAAAAACATAGTTTTCACTTTTTCCCATGTAAAAGCCTATGTTTCCAAATTTGACCTTGCCGTAAAATAGGTCAAGGTCATCCAAGGGTCATCATTTTATCAAATTATGATGGGCTGAAGTCCCCGATGCTACATACCAAGTTTCGTGGAAATCGGCCCACCGGTTCTGGAGGAGAAGATTTTTGAAGGGTTTTTACCATATATGGGCGTGGCAGCCATCTTGGTCATGTGACCTGGATTTCGCGATCAAACTTGAAATGCCACTACCCAAGGAGGCTCCATATTAAATTTCAACTAGATCGGCCAAGCGGTTTTAGAGAAGAAGATCTTTGAAATTGTGGACGACGGACGGACGGACACCGGATCATGGCCATCCTATAAGCTCACCTTGTGAGCCTTCGGCTCAGGTGAGCTAAAAACTGATGTTTTTACAAGCACCTGTACTCAAAACTCGTTCAATCTACGGTTTTCTACAGATTGTATGTCACAAAATATTATTTATCTGATTGAATGTAAACGTTGCAATAAGCAATATGTTGGTCAAACTAATCAACAAGTTTCCAAACGTATGAATAGCCATAGATTTGACATAAATAATTATGACAGTGAGGGTTATGCAACAAACGTTGCTTTACATTTCAATTCCGATTCACATTCCATTGCAGATTTCAGTTTCCTTCCCATTGATGTTGTTAATGATGAAATGACTCGCCTGTGTAAGGAAACTTATTGGATACATAAACTCGAAACAATGTACCCAAAAGGCATGAATTCCAAATTGTTGTACAATGTTGAGTAGCAGTTAAGCAGCTATTGTTTGTTCCTATTATTACTTTTTTGTGTAACGATCTTATAGGAATAATTGTATCATTTTCGATCAAATAGTTTTCTCACTATAATACTTCTAATATTCGCTTAATTGCTACGTTCACATTTACAGGGCTTTTTATGCCCCTGTCACATTGTATTTTTTTTCCGCTAGTTTCTCATAACGTATCTGACGTGGCGCGCTGTCACACATTGTGTTTTACGGTGCGCGACGTCATATACTTGTTTATTTATATCCCTGAAGAAGCCAAGATGGCGAAACGTTGGGTTAAATAAATCTGAACATTTATTCATGTTGGTGTTGTGCATTAATGAACTGTTTATGAAAATTGTATATCATTTAAATAATGTTATCATCTTTTTAATTTCTTATCAAAAAGGAGCATCAAACTTTTAATCATAAATAGGATTAGAAAACAGATGTCTTTGAATTTCTTTCATATCAGTCTGTAAAATAATATAAAATTATAATTTTTCTTTTTTGATTATAAACATGTTGTTTACCCCAACAGAAAAACATGACTACCATATTCGTTCAAATAAGCGCACAGTGCACTTAACTTTTCAAAATAAGTTAAAGTAACAAATTATTATTCTAATTAGCGCACACTGCGAATAAAACAACACGTAAACTGCTGATATGGGCAAAATCAAAATATCATCGATTATGTAATTTTAGTGTTTCAATCGTTGCAAAATAGTGCTTGATCATCTGAGGTCATGTGTTAATGCAGATTATACGATATTAATGTGTAAAACTGGTGTATAATACCAATATGCTAGTCGAGCAGTGTGCGCTTATGCACAAGTTTTTCGGAAACAACCAGTGTGCTCTTATTGCAACATGTGCGCTAATTAGAACGAATACGGTAAGTCTTCTTTTTTATAGGACTTTACCTTTGTCTATACACCACAGTTTTGCAAATTGTCTGACACAATCAAACTTTTGCTGGTTTTTTAGTATTCCACAAACTGGCAATTTTTGCAAACTGTGCTCTATTCCTAAAATAATTGCACTCACCAAAACCTTTGGTTTCCTTCTGTTTCTCCTCAGACTTGACAGCAACATCAAGGGACAAGTACTTTTTCTGGGTTGGGGTACCAGCTTGCTTCCCCTCTGTTGACCTGCTTGGCACCAGTGAGACTGGGGGACAGCTCAACACAATCTTTGGTGCCTAGAATTTAAAGGTGCATAAAAAAAGAAACAATAATCCTGCTTCTTGTAAAACAGATAAAAAAGTAAAACATAAGCTTGTCTAAAAATGTGACTTCAGATTTTTCTGTTACGCTGTACTGCATTAATATAATAAAAGCGCTGCAGGCATGCATGATACCCCGCCACGCAAATTTAAATTAGTACAAATGCACAGAATATCTTGGTCAAGAAATTCTCAAGATAAAGACCAGAATGAAATTTTGACATAAATCAAGGACCATAACTCTGTATGTATTTGATAAAATTTCCCCATCTTCAATCCCAAACCACTCCTTCCTATTATACAAAGTTTAAAGAAAATTGGTTGATAAATGCACAAAATAGAGAGAGGAAAATTTTTTTTTAACATAAATCAATGGCCATAATTCTGTATTTATTTGATGCAAATTTACCCATATTCAATCCCAAACAACTCCTTCCCGATATTAACTCCTATACACAGTTTGAAGAAAATTGGTCAATAAAATGCTCAAGATAGAGGCCGGAAACAAAATTTTAACGTAAATCAAGGGCCATAACTCTGTACTTATTTGACAAAATTTACCCATCTTCCATCCCAGGCCACTCCTTCCTGATATGAACTCTTATACAAAGTTTGAAGAAAATCGGTCAATAAATGCTCAAGATTGAGCCCATAAACGAAATTTTGACGTAAATAAAGGGCCATACTCTGTACTTATTTGACGAAATTTACCAATCTTCATTCCAATACCTCTTCTTTCTGATAATGAACTCCAATACAAAGTTTGAAGAAAATCTGTCAATAAATGCTCAAGATAGAGTCCGTAAACGAAATTTTAATGTAAATCAAGGGCCATAACTCTGTACTTATTTGAAGAAATTTACCCATCTTCAATCCCAGACCTCTCCTTCCTGATATGAACTCCTATACAAAGTCTGAAGAGAATCGGTTAATAAATGCTCAAGATAGAGGCCAGAAAGGAAATTTTAACGTAAAGCAAGGGCCATAACTCTGTACTTTTTTGACGAAATTTACCCATCTTCAATCCCAGACCTCTCCTCTCTGATATGAACTCCTATACAAAGTTTGAAGAAAATCGGTCAATAAATGCTCAAGATAGAGTCCGGAAACTAAATTTTAACGTAAATCAAGGGCCATAACTCTGTACTTATTAGACGAAATTTACCTATCTTCAATCCCAAACCACTCCTTCCTGATATGAACTCCTATACAAGGTTTGAAGAAAATTGGTCAATAAATGCTCAAGTTAGAGCACGGAAACGAAGCGCTGACAGACGGACAGACACTCGAACGCAATTTTTTTTTGGAGGGTATAACATAATACCCCGCACTTTTTGAAGTGGCGGGGTATAATAAGCTCTTTAAAAAGTTGGAAAAGTGTCTTCACTGTTCAGTAGACTATCATGCCTCTAAGTTTTTATGAAAGATATTATATTGTATATATCATATTATGTTCAATATTTACATAAAAATTTTGCATGCCTACAATTCATAAGAAAACTTCTGTAACTTACACCTGGAGGTTCTGGTGGCTGGGACCCACACAAATCCTGCTGACTCCCGTCTATAGACCATGTCCACACAGCTGGCGTTGTCTCTCTTGACACAGCCCCTAATGTGTCCCTATCAAGCCCACCAGGGGAGATGTACTTGATCCCCATGTCCTCGAAAAGACGATCGGTCTGGTGAATGTTGTGTGATGAAAATTGACGACCATGTTGATTAGGGTGAGATTTTGGCTGACCATGCGTTTTGATGGATCTTTCATTGTTTTGGTGACCATGAGTTTTGAGGGATCCTTCATTATGTTCAGTCTGGTGATTGTGTTCTCTCAGTGGCTGCGGGTGATGTTCTCCGAGGACTGTTCGTTTTCTAGACAAACCATCAGATAGTGGGCTGTTAGCTTTTCTCTTTCTTCAAATATATATATATAGAAGAGATGAGTGGACTAACTTATAATAATCAAGAAACACTAACAATATTTTCTCTTTTTTTTTTTTTCAACAAAATGTTTGTTTTTGGTTTATTTTTTAATTTTTTTTCTGCTGCTCAGTGCTCAAACTCAAGATAAATTGTTTTGTTTTGCATATCTTAACTGGCAAGGCTCAAGATTTTCATCATTGTTGCCTTTGAAATGCTACATGCATAATCACATCCCCTATTTTGAAAATGATTGTTTTTGATCTTCACCTGAGGTAATGATCAGAAACTGATCAACTCAGTTTCAGAGGGTAGATGGTGTTGAGATGCTTAACGACAAATGACATGAATACAAATCATAGCCAATGTAACAGGTAAATAGAAACACTAAGACTTTATAAAGAAGGCCAGTGCTAAGGATGCTATTCAGCAGTATGAGAGTATATTGGACAAAATAGTTTATAATGGCACCATGTGCCGAAATTATTGATCTTTATTTCGTGGTTTTGCTACAAGACATTTTACTTTTGCTACAAGGCAAAATGATTTGGACACCCCTGCACTTTACAAGAAGGGCAGACGTCCTGTATCACAATCAGTGACTTTTACTTGCTCATCCTGCATCCTATAGTCATAATTTGGTTTGCAGAATGCAATGATTTTGCAGATTTGCTTTGAATAGTAAGATTTTGGACCAATTAGTTACATGATCTGGAGCCAGTGATATGGAATCCAGTGAGTCCCAAGGACCCATAGACTACAGTAAATAAACTAGAATTGTCAGAGGATCTGACTATAGCCCCGCTTCTGAGCTGTTTGCAAGGGTGAGACAAACATTGACGGGCAACAATCCCAAGCTAGATCTTGTTAATGTTGATGCACATAAAAAGATTGGTCAGATTCTGACAATTTCTTCTGAAGGTATTGAGCAGAAACAAAATTCTGACATCAATCAAGGGCCAAAACTCTGTCAAAATTTTGCGAAAAGTAAAGGGCAACAATCCCAGCTAGATCCTGTCAATGTTGATGTGCATACAAAATTTGGTCAGATTCTGTCAATTTGTTTTCAAGATATTTATCTGAAACAAAATTCTGTCAATCAAGGGCCGTAACTCCTTCAACATTTTGCGAAAAATGACGGGCAACAATCCCAAGCTAGATCTTGTCAATGTTGATGTGCATACAAAATTTGGTCAGATTCTGTCAATACATTCTCAAGAAATTGAGTGGAAACTATATTCTGACATCAATCAAGGGCCGTCAAAATTTTGCAAAAAATGACGGGCAACAATCCCAAGCTAGATCTTGTCAATGTTGATGTGCATACAAAATTTTGTCAGATTCTGTCTATTCATTCTCGGAATATTGAGCGGAAACGAAATTCTGACATCAATCAAGGGCCAAAACTGCGTCAAAATTTTGCGAAAAATGACGGGCAACAATCCCAAGCTAGATCTTGTCAATGTAGATGTGCATACAAAATTTGGTCAGATTCTATCAATCTGTTCTTGAGATATTGAGCGGAAAAGAAATTCTCATGTCAAACAAGGGCCGTAACTCTGTCGAAATTTTGCGAAAAATGACGGCAACAATCCCAAACTAGATCTTGACAATGTTGATGTGCACACAAAATTTGGTCAGATTCTGTCAATTTGCTCTCAAGATATTGAGCGGAAACGGAATTCTCACATCAATCAAGCGCCGTAACTCCGTCAAAATTTTGCAAAAAATGAAGGGCAACAATCCCAAGCTAGATCTTGTCAATGTTGATGTGCATACAAAATTTGGTCAGAGTCTGTCAATTTGTTCTCAAGATATTGAGTGGAAACAAAATGTTCACGGAATGCAAAACCACGGAATCACTGAAGGACAGGGTGAATCCAGTATAGCCCCACTTTTGCAAAGCGGGGCTATAATAATGATGGGCAACAATCCCAAGCTAGATCTTGTCAATGCTGATGTGCATACAAAATTTGGTCAGATTCTGTCAATTCGTTCTCAAGATATAGAGCGGAAACGAAATTCTGACGTCAATCAAGGGCTGTAACTCTATCAAAATTTTGTGAAAAATGACGGGCAACAATCCGTTCTCAAGATATTGAGCGGAAACAAAATTCTGACGTCAATCAAGGGCCGTAACTCCGTCAAAATTTTGCGAAAAATGACTGGCAACAATCCCAAGCTAAGATGTTGTCAATGTTGATGCACATACAAACTTTGGTCAGATACTGTCAATTCGTTCTCAAGATATTGAGCGGAAACAAAATTCTGACGTCAATCAAGGGCCGTAACTTCGTCCAAATTTTGCGAAAAATGATGGGCAACAATCCCAAGCTAGATGTTGTTAATGCTGATGTGAATACAAAATTTGGTCAGATTCTGTCAATTCGTTCTCAAGATATTGAGCGGAAACTAAATTCTGACATCAATCAAGGGCAGTTACTTCGTCAAAATATTGCGAAAAATGACGGGCAACAATCCCAAGCTAGATCTTGTCAATGTTGATGTGTATACAAACTTTGGTCAGATTCTGTCAATTCGTTCTCAAGATATATTGAGCGGAAACAAAATTCTGACGTCAATCAAGGGCCGTAACTCCATCCAAATTTTGCAAAAAATGACGGGCAACAATCCCAAGCTAGATGTTGTTAATGTTGATGTGAAGACAAAATTTGGTCAGATTCTGTCAATTCGTTCTCAAGATTTTGAGCGGAAACAAAATTCTGACGTCAATCAAGGGCAGTAACTCCATCAAAATTTATCGAACTAGAAATGCGTGTTTGTAAAACACTATGCCCCCAACTGTTTACTTGTCCCTAAACTGGCAGCTTGTATGATTCATTTATTTCATTTGAATGAAGTGAAATTTAATTTCCTAAAGAAGCTGTTCGGTTGCCTCTGTTTTTGACCTCGATCCAGAAACAGAATGAAAGCTTTTTGTAGACAAGTTATAAATGGAGTAAAAATTTCGAAATGGAGTTATTTTATCAAAATTTGACGGAAAGTCCTTAAACGTTAATCAGGTGATCTTCTTTTCAACCCCAACCAGTATACCAAATATGATGGCTCTAGCTTAAATACTTTTTGAGATATCTTGCACACAAGATTTTCAAATTTTGTTTTAAAAGGGGCATAACTCCAAAAAGGCGCGTGACTTGGACATGAAAAAAAATACGGGTCAACTTTTTTTTCATGAGGAATTTGTATATGAAATTTCAAAACCCTAACATTCTCCGTTCAAAAGTTTCAAATTTCACCGAAAAGTGGAAAAATTAATCAAAATTTCAAAATTCCGTATTTTTGTCAAAATTTAACAAAAAGTTCTCAAAAGTTAATCAGGTCATCTACTCATCAGCCCCAACCAGTATACCAAATATGAAGGCTCTAGCTCAAATACTTTTTGAGATATCTTGCACACAAGATTTTCAAATTTTGTTTTCAAAGGGACATAACTCGGAAAAGGGGCATAACTTGGACATGAAAAAAAATATGGGTCAACTATTTTTTCATGAGGAATCTTTATATGAAATTTCAAAACCCTAGCATTCACCGTTCAAAAGTTTCAAATTTCACCGAAAAGTGGAAAAATCAATCAAAATTTCAAAATTCCGTATTTTTGTCAAAATTTAACAAAAAGTTCTCAAAAGTTAATCAGGTCATCTACTCATCAGCCCCAACCAGTATACCAAATATGAAGGCTCTAGCTTAAAAACTTTTTGAGATATCTTGCACACAAGATTTTCAAATTTTGTTTTCCAAGGGAAATAACTCAGAAAAGGGGCATAACTCGGACAAGAAAAAAAATACGGGTCAACTATTTTTTCATAAGGAATACTCACATAAAATTTCAAATCCCTAACATTCACCATTCAAAAGTTAACAGACGTACACACGCACACACAGACAGACAGACAAGCCGAAAGCAATATGCCCTTCCAACTTTTTCAAAGTTGGGGGCATAAAAATGAGGGGCAACAATCCCAAGCTAGATGTTGTCAATGTTGATGCGTATACAAAATTTGTTCAGATTCTGTCAATTTGTTCTCAAGATATTGAGCGGAAATGAAATTCTGATGTCAATGAAGAGCCGTAACTCCGTCAAAATTTTGCGAATAATGATGGGCAACCATCCCAAGCTAGATCTTGTCAATGCTGATGTGCATACAAAATTTGGTCAGATTCTGTCAATTGGTTCTCAAGATATAGAGCTGAAACGAAATTCTGACGTCAATCAAGGGCTGTAACTCTGTCAAAATTTTGCGAAAAATGACGGGCAACATTCCCAAGCTAGATCTTGTCAATGTTGATGTGTATACAAAATTTGGTCAGACTCTGTCAATTCGTTCTCAAGATATATTGAGCGGAAACAAAATTCTGATGTCAATCAAGGGCCGTAACTCCATCCAAATTTTGCAAAAAATGACGGGCAACAATCCCAAGCTAGATGTTGTTAATGTTGATGTGAATACAAAATTTGGTCAGATTCTGTCAATTCGTTCTCAAGATATTGAGCGGAACAAAATTCTGACGTCAATCAAGGGCAGTAACTCCATCAAAATTTATCAAACTAGAAATGCGTGTTTGTAAAACACTATGCCCCCAACTGTATGCTTGTCCCTAAACTGGCAGCTTGTATGATTCATTTATTTCATTTGAATGAAGTGAAATTTTATTTCCTGAAGCCTCTGTTTTGACCTTGATCCAGAAACAGAATGTAAGCTTTTTGCAGATAAATTAGAAATGGAGTAAAAATTTCAAAATGGAGTAGTTTTGTCAAAATTTGACGTAAAGTCTTCAAAATGTTATCAGGTGATCTTCTTCTCTGCCCCAACCAGTGTACCTAATATGAAGGCTCTAGCTTAAATACTTTTTGAGATATCTTGCACACAAGATATTCAAATTTTGTTTTAAAAGGGGCATAACTCCAAAAAGGCACATAACTTGAACATAAACAAAAATACGGGTCAACTATATTTTCATAAGGAATCTGAATATGAAATTTCAAAACCCTAACATTCACCGTTCAAAAGTTTCATATTTCACCGAAAAGTGCAAAAATTAATCAAAATTTCAAAATTCTGTATTTTTGTCAAAATTTGACAGAAAGTTCTCAAAAGTTAATCAGGTCATCTACTCCTCAGCCCCAACCAGTATACCAAATATGAAGGCTCTAGCTCAAATACTTTTTGAGATATCTTGCACACAAGATTTTCAAATTTTGTTTTCAAAGGGACATAACTCAGAAAAGGGGCATAACTTGGACATGAAAAAAAATATGGGTCAACTTTTTTTTCATGAGGAATCTGTATATGAAATTTCAAAACCCTAGCATTCACTGTTCAAAAGTTTCAAATTTCACCGAAAAGTGGAAAAATCAATCAAAATTTAAAAATTCTGTATTTTTGTCAAAATTTGACGGAAAGTTCTCAAAAGTTAATCAGGTCATCTACTCATCAGACCCAACCAGTATACCAAATATGAAGGTTTTAGCTTAAATACTTTTCGAGATATCTTGCACACAAGATTTTCAAATTTTGTTTTCAAAGGGAAATAACTCAGAAAAGGGGCATAACTCGGACAAGAAAAAAAATACGGGTCAGCTATTTTTTCATGAGGAATACACACATGAAATTTCAAATCCCTATCATGCACCATTCAGAAGTTTTAAAAAAGTGACTAACAGACGCACCCACTCACACACGCACAGACAGACAAGCCGAAAGCAATATGCCCTTCCAACTTTTTCAAAGTTGGGGGCATAAAAATGAGGGGCAACAATCCCAAGCTAGATGTTGTCAATGTTGATGCGTATACAAAATTTGTTCAGATTCTGTCAATTTGTTCTCAAGATATTGAGCGGAAACGAAATTCTGATGTCAATGAAGGGCCGTAACACCGTCAAAATTTTGCGAATAATGATGGGCAACCATCCCAAGCTAGATCTTGTCAATGCTGATGTGCATACAAAATTTGGTCAGATTCTGTCAATTGGTTCTCAAGATATAGAGCTGAAACGAAATTCTGACGTCAATCAAGAGCTGTAACTCTGTCAAAATTTTGCGAAAAATGACGGGCAACAATCCCAAGCTAGATGTTGTCAATGCTGATGCACATACAAAATTTACAGTAGTCAGATTCTGTCTATTTGTTCTTGAGATATTGAGTGGAAACAAAATGCAAAAATGTTCACGGAATGACGGAGCCACGGAAGGTCAGGGTGAATCCAGTATAGCCCCACTTTTCCAAAGCAAAGCTACAATTACTGCAATCAGATTTGAAATTTCTTACCAGACTCTATTTTAAAAATAAAAGTTCAATCGTCATGAAAATATGAAGCACCGAACTTCAAAATTTTTCCTGGGAGTGGGAAATACTCGAATTGACCTGTTGACCAAACATTCCATTGCATTGTATACCTACCCTTCCGTGAACCTGTAACAACCCGAGGTACGCTCTTTACGCAGATTTCATGCTTATGTACCTCTCAATGTCTTGAGTTATAATGAGACAGACTCTCTACTATGGACTTGATATGGGAGCGAACCACCTAGTTTTAAAGTGGATCAATCACTACGCCACAGTCTCCTCGATCTTTTTATCAAATGGGGCAATGTTATTACCATTACCTTTGTCATGAATAATATGGGCCGATATCTTTTGTAGGAAATGTTTTTAGGAAATAGGCGCACTTTCAGGACTTTTGTTTTATGTTTCCTCACATTACTCTGAAGTTTATAAAATATTAGCGAACTGAAATGCAAAGAAACGTTGTTAAACAGTGTTTTTAACCTTGAACGCTGGCCCGATTCATTTTCTTTTTGGTCATTGATCTCATTTTTTCTCTGTACCCGCTGTTTCGGCATTTTCGAAGGAAAGAACAAGCCCGCCCAGTAACGACAAGTGCGACCGCAACGAACGGAAATAACCAACGAGACAGTTCACCAAAACTCACTCACTCTCGCTCCCATCTAACCAATCAACTGACTGACTGACTGACTGACTGACTGACTCACTCACTCACTCACTCACTCACTCACTCACTCACTCTGACTGACTGACTGACTGACTGACTGACTGACTGACTGACTGACTCACTCAATCACTCACTCACTCACATTCATTCTCACTCACTCAGGCACGCACGCTCGCACTTACTAACTTGCTCGCTTTCCCACTTGATTACTCAACTGAAATGGGAATCTCTTAAGAAAAGGAGGAAGGATAGTAGACTTATATTGCTATACAAAGGTCTAAAGGGTAAAGCCAGAATACCCACAGATGACCTTATCCCAAAGAATAGGCGTTGTAGAAATCAACACTCTTTGGCTTTTCAGATACCTTCAGCTAGCAAAGAAGCGTACAAAAGTAGTTTATTTCCACAGACTATCAGGGTTATGTATAAAACCTGTAACCGAACCAGACCAAACCGAACCTACGGAAATTACCGAACTTACCTGACCGAACCTACGGGAATTACCGAACGTTCCGGACCGAACCTACGGAAAATGCCGATATATCGATACTGGGATGTAGCATCAATACCGGTTTAATTTGGAAAAATAAAAGGTAGATGTATGGAAGAACGATTCTTATATACAAACGCAAGGAGTACTTGATACGAAACCTATCAACACAAAGTAAGAAAATCAAAATACAAAATATGTTCTGTAATTAATGAATGACGGACCATAAGTGAGTTGATTTTCCGGGTCATTAGACAAATTTTCGTGCAGCTAGTTTCTTATTTGTAATATTCTCATGTGAAAAAACGTGGACAGTTCGGAAATTCAAACTGTATACGGCTATATACGGCAATAAATAAACAAATAAATAAAATAAAATAAAATAAAATAAAATAAAATAAAATAAAATAAAATAAAATAAAATAAATAGATAACTGAGTCCGAACATATAAACCGAACTGTGACCGAACCTGTTAACCGAACATGTAAACCGAACTGAGTGCGAACATGTAAACCGAACTGAGGCCGAACCTGTTAGCCGTACTGGTGCCGAACCTATTAGCCGATCTTGGGACAAACACTTAAACCGAACTTGCACCGAACCTGCTAACCGAACTGTGGCCGAACCTGCTAACCAAACTGTGACCGAACCTGCTTACTGAACTGTGGCCGAACTTGCTAACCGAACTGTGGCCGAACCTGCTAACCGAACTGTGGTCGAACCTGCTAACCGAACTGTGGCCGAACCTTCTAACCGAACCGGTTAGTCGAACTGGGTCCAAACATGTAAACCAAACTGGCACCGAACCCGTTAGCCGAACTTAGGCCGAACATATTAACCGAACTGTGGCCAAACCTGCTTACCGAACTGTGGCCGAACCTGCTAACCGAACCGGTTAGCCGAAATGGGTCCGAACGTGTAAACCGAACCTATTAGCCGAACTGGGACCGAACCTGTTAACCGAACTTGGGCCGAACCTGTTAGCCGAACTGGGGGTTAACAGGTTCAATGAATTTTTCATTTTTCGTTTACATCTTTAAAGTGACGTATCTTTTTTTTTTTTTTTTTTTTTTAAATCAAAATTTTCATGATTTAATTATTTGGATTGTTTGTTAAAGTTAATTGACATCTGGTATCAATTAAAAGAATAATAAACGCTTTATCAATCTGGGCCCAGTTGTTCAAATATATAATGTCGCTAGTTAACAATTCGTTAAAATTTCAAACATAAATATTACTAATACACTGTTATTTTTTGTTGAAAAAAATGTGAGAATCCTTTGCATGGCAAAGGATTCTCACATTTTTTCAACAAAAAATAACAGTGTATTTGCTTATATAGCCAGCATTTACTTAACCAGTTGAGGTATTAACGATAAGATTAAGCTAACAAAGTTTTGAACAACTGGGCCCTGATAATTAGCTATGTTTGACGAGGGCGTGAAAGACAGTCTTTATCGTAATAAAGACATGATTATGAAAGTGACACCTGCGTTTATTAACAGTAATTGGATGAAGAAGGATTATCACCAGCTATTCTGTGAAGGTGGTCATGCATCACAGCAGGGGTTCACTGTGTATAGAAAGACTTTGCTCTAAGTAATCTTTGAAGTATTAAATACAACCGCACCATTACAATAGGAAAGGAAAAGAAAATACTATAACACCATTATAATATAGAAACGTACGCGTATAAAAGATCATAAAACAAACAAATAAATAAACAAACAATAAACCTTTATGATCCTTCATTTAGCTTAACTTAAAATTAGCGGTAAAACTACATAAAATTCTTTGTAAATAGTGAAATAGGTGCTTGATCTTCAAAATTTTGGTCATTTTGACAGGTAATGCAGTTAATTCCCGGTATCGAAAGATCATAATTGCCATAGGTCGGCCCGGATGTTCGATAATTTCCGTAGGTTCGGCCGGATATGTTCGGTAATTTCCGTAGGTTCGGTTCGGTTTGGTTCGGTTACAGGTTTTATACACAGCCGACTATGAGGGACTGGAATGACCTCCCTGATTGGGTCTGCCTAAATACAGTAAAGTAGCGTAATGGTTAGAGCGTCCGCTTCGGAAGCGGGAGGCGCGGGTTCGAACCCGGGCCGCGTCATACCAAAGACGCTAAAAATGGTACCAGTGGCTGCCTTGCTTGGCGCTCAGCATTCATAAGGCAAGCACTGGCTTCTCTTCTCTCAAAAAGATTACTTCACTGATGGGAATACAGTAAATATGTTAGGGTGATGGTTGGTGGCGGGCAGTGTAGTTCTATCATTGGAGTCTGGTGATGGTAATACCCTTACTCGGGGTTAAAACGAGGTGCGCCGACAAGTCAACGGCGGAACACTACGAACATACATACATACATACATACATACATACATACATACATACATACATACATACATACATACATACATACATACATACAGTGGCGTAAAGAGGCGTAAAGTAGCGCAAAGGGGCGCAAAGTGGCGTAAAGTTGGCGCAAAGTAATGTAGAATGACACAAAACCGTATTATTTATCAAACATGAGGTAAATGATACACTTTCAGTGCATGCAGTTCGCATGTAGGGGTGAGGAGGAGGCGGGGATGTGCGCAACATATCTATAGTCTGATGAACAGAAACAGTTATTTTTTTTTAAACTATTTTCGGCAATGTTTTGAAATGCAGAAAAAAATATTTGTGAATGTGTATCATGATGGTTGTTTAAACTTTTGACGGAATGTACGGGACACTTATTTTATGATGGTAGGCTTTTTCTTATGTTCATAATATTGATATGTTAGAGATACTCAGATAGGCAATATGTCTCTGTTACTAAGTACAAAGTAAAGTGTCGCAAACGTGGTGAAATGTGTCAACTATTGATTGGAAATTGTGGTCGTTTTATTTTTTATTATTATTATTTTTTTTTTTTTTGCTCTCAGAATTTTATATTAATGGAAAGAAAGAAGAGAGAAATAATTTTGTGTATTCAAAATCCTTTGTGTATTAAGATCATGTGTCTTTAACTCAATAAAAGGTGTGAAAACGTGTGTCCGGTTACCGTGCGGTAATCGAATTATCAGTCACGCGTCTGTTTGTAAGGTGGTAAAACAATCGGCTACTGTTGTTTAGCGCGTGTCATTAATTAGTGATAATCATATCACGTATCAGGTTTATTTAAATTTTGAATTACGGAATGTTTTTACGCTGGCCTTAGTAGTCCAATGGATAGTGCATCAGAATAACATGTCCATGAAGGAATATATCATTTTACATTGTAAAACTGGAGGTTACAGGGTTAACTTATTTTATTTTTTTTTTATTTTATTTTTCTTTTTTTTTTTATCAGAAACAAAATGTCGGTACTCGCTAAAACCGCCTCGTTGAGGCGGCTCTAACGTGTGTCTACAATCAATGTTTTGAGCAAAAACAAGAAAAATATCATCTTTTAATCTGAAACTTTTCAATGTTTGAAACTAAGCAAAAATCTGTATTTTACATGGGCGTGTTTTCGTAGCCGTACTTGCAATTTTTACGTACGATGTTGCGAAAGTAAGACAAACGGTTACGAGAGGCGTAAAGTAGCTTATAAAACTTTAAAAAACGTAGCATTTCAATTCTCAATCTTGTTTATTTCAGTATTTCAGCTTTAGTTGAAAAAAGAGCCTTCAAATAATGAAAATTTCGGTTTCATATCAGAACATCTGAACAAAGTAATAACATATGGTTTTCAACGTTTCTTTCAGAAAGGTAATAAATGATGAGACAATTTTATAAAGATTTTTTTCAAAGATAGGGGGACTATATTATTCGCCGATGTAAATGCATATGGCAATTGAAACTGGGCCTGGGGTCGAAAATGTGCTCAAGAAAAATGGTCATAAATCAGATGGGGGTCCATTGGTAAAGTAATATAAATTTTGCATTTTCTTTAATCTTTTCAGTTAACCTAAAGGTACTCAGACACATTTTCTTATAAAAATGTTTCTGCACTTTTTTCACACAACGGGTATTAACGCTTTACATTATACAGCGACAGCTGAAAAATTCTAGCATCAGTAAAGCATGTCCGTGAACTGTATACCCCCTCAAACCCCACTTTTATATAGCAAAACTGGGGTATGCGGGGGTATACCTATTTTGTCTTATTTTTGCTCCAAAATATAGATTATGGGTACTTGTTAGAACCGCCTCGTGGAGGCGGTTCTAACGTGTACCCACAATCTATGTTTTGAGCAAAAATAAGAAAAATGGCAAAAATTTTTTCAGCTGAAAATTTTCATTTTTTAAGCTCGAAAAATGTCTGTTTATTGCATGGGCAAGTTTTCATAATGGTTAGCGATTGCATACTAGAGATAAACAGTATAAACCGTAAAGACGATTTGTAAAATCACAATCCTAACAATTTATCAGCCATGCCAAATTAAAATGTTAAACCCAAAGAGTACGGGTACGCGACCCATTTCCGTGAAATACCATTTTACGTACACATGACGGCATCAGCTTTACCTGACGTTATGTTTGATCTATAGAAGAATCGGACGTAAGCTGCCATTTCAAAAAAAAAAAAAAAAAAAAAAAAAAAAAAAAAAAATCTGTTTTTGGTCGCAGTGCACTATACATAATGGTCTAAAATGTTCTTTTTTTCCGAAAGCATACTAGTTTGGTGGTGGGGTGTCATGTGCGCATGTTTCCGTCATTCATATTTTTGATATCCGTACTCAGTTGTATGAGGAATAATTAATGTACACAAAGGCTTAGCCGAATATTCAACTAAACGAAATCGTGACTCGCAAGGTTTTCCGAAGAAGCGAAAATATAAATGAAAATGAAACATGCGCTAAACATGCGACCATGCAAATGGGCGATATTAACACAGTCTGTTCGTCTATTGTGCGTCCTCTCGTATATAATGGTAATGCCTGAAAACGTAGCATACTCATTTTTTCTACTCCAAATGTTAATGCCGGTATACCAGAAGACTAATGAATGTTTAGTCCAAATGCCTGTGAATGACGCTTTAGCGCAAACTAACTTAATTTGGATGGGGAAAAAAGTAATTGCTCAAGGATTGAACGTCACATAGTCGCGCAATCGTAAAAAGCTAGATTAATCTCGAAACCAAAATATGTTTATTGGATTCGAGAATTAATGAAATTTAACATCGCGCAAACATTTGTATTGCAAAAAATAGTGCTGCACCGATCAAATAAAATTGTAACACCATGCATGTCTCCGTTTTAGGAATAAAAGTATTTCTGGCGAAAAGAAATATTAAACCCTATGGGCGGTTTGCCTTTATTACGTAGGCATGTACCAGCCAGGTATCGAACCAGCAACCTCTTGATTGCAAAGATAATACTCTATCAATTAGACCACCACGGCCGGTATGAAACGTTCTTATTTCAAATTAGGAAATATTTCCTTATAAATGTATAACAAATGACACGCGCTATCAGAGATTAATTCAACAATAGTAGCCGTATTTAACACCTTACAAACAGACACGTGGCTGATAATTTGATTACCGCCCGGTAACCTGACACACGTTTTCACACCTTTTATTGAGTTAAAGACACATGATCTTAATATACAAACGGTTTTCAATACACGTAATCATTTCTTCTTCTTTCTCTCCATTAACAAATATACCCCTGTATAATTATAAGAGCAATAAATAACAACGACCACAATTCCCAGTCTATATTTGACATACATACATGTATTTCAGCTTGTGTATGACATTTTGTAGTTTGTAACAGAGACATTGCCTATCAGAGTATCTCTAACATATCAATATTATGTACATAAGAAAAGGCATACCATCATAAAATAAATGCCCCGTACCTTCCGTCAAACCCATCATGATACACAATCACAAATATTTTTATTCTGTACTTTAAAACATTGACCAAAATTAATGCAAAAATAAGTTTCTGTTCATCAGACTATGTTGCGCCCAATCCCCTCTCATAACCCCTACATGCGGATTACATGCATGTATATGACTAAAAGTGTATCATTTACCTCATGTTTGATAAATAATACGGTTTAATGTCATCCTACATCCCTTTGCGCCAACTTTACACCACTTTGCGTCCCTTTACGTTTCTTTACGCCACTTTACGCTACTTTACTGTATTTAGTGACATCGCCCTGATTCACTTATCTCCTCTGCTGAAATGTCTGATGACTGTGTGTCCAAGTTCGCTACACTCGTGCGTTCAAGGGACTAATTTCTCCCCCATCCGAACCCCCTGGTGAAATAATGTCATTTGGCGTGTCACCAGTAAACTATTCAGATTCAGATTCAGATTCAGACTCACTTGCTCATCCATTCAAAATTCCTATTACAAACCAATTCGCCTAAAATGAGCAGAATCATCAAGTAAAGAAATGGAACACAAATTATGCACTCATGCACTCATTCACTTACCTCTTGTGGCGCTCCTCTCCCTCAGGCTCACACTCAGTTAAATCCGCCACTGTGACACACTCACTCACTTGCTCGCTCGCTCGCTCCCTCGATATTCACTTGTCTCCCCATTTTCTGAATGGCGGAGAATTCTCCGAACCGTTTCCTGTGACTTATGGGGCCAAACAGGACTGTGTTACGGCGCAAACAATGATGCATGATGCTTTCTGTCATGCTGTCAGATGCTTTTCGGGATCTTAATACTGGAATTCTATTTAGGTACCGCTTGCATTGATGAGAATGAGATCAACCAATGATGTTGAACGTCAAACCTATTGTGCAGACAGAAACACATGTATGCTAGACAAAGGTAAAAGTAAGCAATGATCAGGAATTGACGCAATCAGAAAGAAATTCACACTAACAAACCGAGGTGGGAAATGACTAAATTGACAATCAGGTACTTACACAAAAGGCCATATCGTAAGCAGAGTGAAGAGGCTATTTTCCAATAGGTGGCCACTCAGTTACACGGACTTTACTAAATAAATGAAAATGTAAATAACAGCACAAAATCAATACCAAAACATAAAACATTTAAAACCACCACAGATGTATCACCTTTGAACAGTATTACTTGGGGGCTTAAATCTATTTTACAGGTACCTAACCTCACCCCCAGCTTCTGCATTTATTCACGGCAACATTTAGATAGTTGTTCAATAACTCGTGGTGAATTTCTACCTATTAGTCAATGAATTATCACGGACAGACAAATAAATTGAAATACACACCACGATGATTAAAAAACGAAAACTCACAAATGCAATATTGAGAACCATGGAAAGCCAAACAACATCACTGAGAATCTGGAGAAAACGAAAAACACCAGTTCAACCCCGGTGGGCCAAGCGACAGACGTGAAACTCCAACCCCAACAAACTGAAATAAATAGCTTTAGGTCGGGGCCATCATAAGGTCTGACGCCCGATCCACCGGTGTGCAATTAAAGAAAGGAGGGATAGTTATGATTGGGTCAAAAACTAAGCATGCAAACTGTCGCAGCACATTTGAGTTATACATGCTTGGTTAAGAATCTGCCTATGCTAATTGTTGGGAAGCCTTTAATTATTTATTCCTTATTGATACAGGGTTTAAAAGACTAAAACATTCGAATTTGTTTATAGAATGTATTGTGGCTTTCAATCGTCCATGTTTGTTATAAAATACGAAGCATTTTAATCACATGTATACTACACAAATTGTATCAAACATTTGGACTAAACATGTGAATCATTAATAATATATAAATATTCCAAATATTCAGCCTCATCAGAAACGTCAAACTGACAATGCCACTTTATTTTATACTTTACAGTGAAAACCAATGTATATCAAAATTTGATAAAATTGGTATTTTCATTGATGTGAAATTTCACTGATATCAAATCTCACTGATATTAAAAGTCACTAGTAATATCTTCACTGTAGCTTTTGGATTACTTCTGACGTTTCCATTTACTTGACGTCATTAAATGTGTCTCACTTCAGAAATTCAAACGCCTATAACTCCGTTATTTATGAACGAAAACATAAAGTGTGGGTAATCATTTTCTTATTTAGCTAGAATGTAAGGAACAATGTGGTACCAAAATTATTTGTGTTTTCAAAAATGTTTGGTTTTTGCATTTTCACCGTCTGCCTTGTGAATGGAAAATGCCCGTGTATTGTATGAAATAAAAAGAAAATTTGCTTTTTTTTCGGTGAATACCAAATACATTTCATCACGTGCTGCGCACTCGTGAAAATTCTGATGTTTTCAACTCACTCGATGAAATATATTTGATATTCACCTCAAAAAAGCAAATATCCTCTATTTATTGAGATCAAATCAAGCTTATCACTAAGGCGTATAGTCACAATTATATGTATATCACAAATATACATCTAAATACCAATATACTTGAAACATCAATAGATTTGACAACATTATATATATAATCAGTCAGGCGAAGCTGAAGAGGTTGATTATTGATTGCACTGCAGTTCTCTATAAAGGTAGTGGAGTAACTCCACACAGCGTATAACTGTGTGGAGTGACTCCACACAATGTTAGACTGTCGTGGAGTGACTCCACATATGAGGTTTCATAGCGTGGAGTGACTCCACAGATCTTCGCCTTACTGACTATATAAACCCTCAGCCTGTGAATTTCTTTCTCATCGAACTTGTGGAACTTGTGGTATTTGGAATTTCTAGTTGTGCATGCTGGAATATTGGGGATATTCGGGTAAGATATTTTCATGTTTCTGTACAATAAATAGTTATAACTAGGCTTCAATCTTCTTTATCATTTTATTCCTTTTGATACGCCGACCCACATATTTTAATATTTGTATTGTGTGCGCGTTTTCTATTGCCCCCGAAGCTAGAAAACGACAGAGACAGGAAAAATCGCTATAGAAAGCAAGTATAAGTGGTGGGTGGGAGGGCAAAATTTTCTTCATAACATGGACTTTGTTGAATCTTGTCGAAATCTTTACGAACTGTACGCACCTCTATTCAGGTCTATTTATCTACTGAAAGAACAACCAACGAGATTCGTTCTTTCAGATAACGGAAATGAGTCTCTACAGAACTGGTGCTTGTCTGCCTTTCGACCTAAGATGGCTCGCTGAGATACATATATGTTGCATACAGGCCATGATACTAAGATTTAGTCTAAGCTTTTATTGCTTAATGTCAGACTCCTCTTATCTAATTCTTATATATTTATGTTTATATGTAAAAGTGTGCTGTGATATTTTATATATGTTCTTTTTAATTTGCATGCTTTCTGTGATATATTTCTATGTTAGTTAGTCTGTGGAAAAAGCTCCCAGGAGCTTGTGTTTTTATGTTTGTACAAATACCGACTCCAAATATTTTTATTTTTTCTTGACTTGACTTGCGTCGTTTCGATCGACAATGACGGCATCCTCCTAAACTGGCAAGCCACTTATCATCGTCCGCACTCGGCTTAGGGTATATAAATGTCATTTTGGGTTTTCCCACCCCTTGGTTTGTGGAGTGGGAATTTCTCTCTGATGCGCCATTTCCTGATCGTTGCCTACTTTTACCTTTTTTACCTTTTTTGCATGTAAGTATGTGAGATATTGTTCTAAGAAGTGCCAAGCAGAGGATGTCATCTTCTAGCAAACAGCTGTGTAATGCTATCAGATCGCTGCCCAGTGTGGAATATTGCGTGTAGATAAACTTTTAGTTCACAGACTTTTAATCACCAGAACACTTATAGTTTTATTAGACTTTACAGACCTATATTCACTGGAACATACAGTTATTTTATTCACAAGAACGTTTAAGACTTCACCAAGATAGTGATTTTGTAGTAAAGTGAAAATAGTTTTTATAAAAAAAAATCCTTTTACGGGTTACACCTTAAAAGCAAATTGTTTAGCTATGGAATAGGTGGAACAACACTGTATTGGATAATTAAATGCTTCCCTTTGTTTCAGACAACAACGGGTAGTGGTAAATGGTATTAAATCGGATTGGGCTCCAGTTGTGTCGGGGTGTCCCTCAGGGCACCGTTCTCTGCTACTTGCTGTTTTCCTTGTATATAAATGACATCTCAGCAGACACTGAGTCTGAAATAAGACTCTTTGCTGATGATTGTGTTTGCTATCGTGAAATCAAGAATGAAGAGGATACACTGAAACTTCAGAGAGATATTGATCGTTTAGGCAGTTGGGCTAGGAAATGGGGAATGAGATTTCAACCCGCAACATGATGCAGCTGACAAATAAACGGTCTAGTAAGATACAGGCTAACTACACCCTTGAGGGCACTGTACTGGAAAACGTTGAAAGCATAAAATACCTAGGTGTAATTATCACAAATGATTTGAAATGGAATACATGTACTCATATTTCCAATGTTTGTACAAAGGCTAACAGAACTCTCGGATTCTTGAGGAGAAATTTGTATTCTTGGCCCCCAGATGTGAAAGAAGCAGCTTATAAAGGACTGGTGCGGCCGGTCTTGGAATATGGAAGCTCAGTTTGGGACCCTCATACTCATGGCCTCCGGGAAGAACTGGAAAAAGTCCAAAATCGCGCGACAAGGTTTGCGACTGGAAATTATGTTTTTGAAACTGGGAGCATGACTGGCATTTTAGGTCAACTGAAATGGGAATCTCTTAAGAAAAAGAGGAAGGATAGTAGACTTATATTGCTATACATGTACAAAGGTCTAAAGGGTAAAGCCGGAATACCCACAGATGACCTTATCCCGAAGAATTGGCGTTGTAGAAATCAAGGGTAGTACTGAGATGCGAAATCGGCTTGATTTCGCGAAATCGTCTTGATTTCGCGAAATCGTCTCTACTGAATAGCGTAATCGTCCATTAAATTTTCAGTATACTTTTCAAAAACATTTGACTTTGCAATTATTCTATAGAACCAAATTTTAATCAATAATATTTAAATTTATTTTTAAATTGTGTTTTTGTGAGGACTAATATGACTTGTGATCACCGACAATAGCAAATTGACGTTTGTTTCATACGTTCTAGTGTTGTGATGTTGTTCTTGATCTTCATAACGATGTTGTTAAATATGTCGGTGTGTTGTACACCCGGCAGCATCCGAAGATACCCCTTACCGACATTTTTGCGGTTTTATTACATATATGATCGCTGTTTTAATGTTGCTTGACTTATACATAGGGAGCACTGTTGACGGCGTTGTTTGAATGTCGGCGTGTTGTACACCCGGTGAGACCAGAAGATCCCCCTTGCCGACATTGCTATGATGGCTGACGTACACATGTACAAAGAAGCATGTAAAATTGTTTAAATGTTTTGCATGTCGGTGTGTTGTACACCCGGTAGGACCCAAGGGTCCCCCTTACCGACTTTGTGATGTTGTTTGAATATAGTTATATATTGTTTAAATGTTGTTTGACCGATACCCAGAAGCACTTCAGTCAGAATTCACGGTTGACGACGTTGATTAGCATGTCGGCATGTTGTACAACAGGTAGGACCAAAGGCCCCCCCCCCCCCTTATCGACTTTGCTATTGTTTAAATGTTGGTTGACGTATGTATGTACACAGAAGCATGTTGTTTAAATGTTGTTTGACCATCCATAAGCAATTTATTAGAAATCATGGTTGATAACGTTGATTTGCATGTCGGTGTGTTGTACACCCGGTAGGACCAAGGGTCTCCCTTACCGACTTTGCTATTTGTTCGGCATTGTTGTAAATAATATCATTTGTAAAGATGCCATATTAATTTTGACCCGCTTTTGCAAAAAAAAAAAAACAAAAAAAACACACACACACACACGGAAATAGAAAATATGAGAGAGAGAGAGAGAGAGAGAGAGAGAGAGAGAGAGAGAGAGAGAGAGAGAGAGAGAGAGAGAGAGAGAGAGAGAGAGAGAGAGAGAGAGAGAGAGAGAGAGAGAGAGAGAGAGAGAGAGAGAGAGAGAGAGAGAGAGAGAGAGAGAGCGAGAGAGAGAGAGAGATTCCAGGTGTTCCGATGAAATTACCTGCGTCTCTTAGTGATCATGTACATTAAAGAAATTCGATAATCCTGTCTCGGCCCTTAATTAGATTAGTTGTTAATGATTACCTTCTGCGCGTGCTTGTTAATTGGATTATCGTCTTAGGTGTCATTTAACACGGAATGTGTCAATTGGTCTGATAATATTATAAGAAGAAGAACTTTATTCAAATGCTATAGGCCTATCGGCCCTTGAGCACATACATGCAACAAGACATGCAATACAAACATAAACATTTAAAGACAGCAGATAGTTTCGGTGGTGTAAATGAGCAACTTTTCACAAATATTCATATACGTATATTATAACGACATCCTTGATCTTTAAATAGAAACAGACACAAAAGCATTTTTTCTTTGATCTTTAATTAGAAATGAATTTAGAATTGAAAAAAAAAAATTTTTTTGATCTTTAAATTTCAAAGTCTTTGTTTTCGCCTATGCAGATTGTTGGCTTTCCCCATCAGGCGGCTCATATGATATTACGAAAACATGCCCATGCAATATACCGAGATCTTTCTCACTTGTAAAAATTTAAAATTTCACCAGAAAAGATTTGATACTTTTCAATGTGCGGCTCAAAACATACATTTCTCAGCTGTAAGAATTGAAAATTTCACAGAAAAAAAATACTTTATATATTTTTGCTCAAAACATACATTGTGGGCACACGTTAGAACCGCCTCGGTGCGGCCTCGGCGATGCGGTTATAACGAGTACCCACCATGTACGTTTTGGATCAAAAAATAAGAAAATTGTGTATATCTCTGCAAAAATTCATGCCATACTTCACCAACAAACTATTTCCCCTCCTGAAGGAACACGTGATAGAGCCTATGAAAAACGGGAAAATAACCGGTGCCTGGACGAACAACAATTGTGAGTGTGCAGACAGTTACAAGACCTGCCACAGTTCATTAGCGAGCAAGAAGAGAGATGTCGGGCCATCCGTGACAAAGGAAATTACAGACTATCCGACAGGTATCTACATCACAAGACAGACGTGAGTTTCTGGTCGACAATGACAGAAGAAAACACAGAAGAGGACGAAGCGATTTCTGTCAGACTGCGGCAAAGCCAACGCCAACGCCATGGTTTCGACAGACGGTACAAGGACTGCACAGAGAACTCCATCGGCTGGTCGAAAACCCCATCAAGTGAAGCGAAAACGAGCTGAGAGGTCGGTGACACCATCCGCGAAGAGGAGACTCTAGACAGCCAATTACTAAATTATGCGATTTCGCTATTCACTATAAATCATTACGAAAATATGTCCGCCAGAACATATATTGTGGGTACTCGTTAGAACCGCCCACAATCTATTTTTCACAATATTTCAGCTGAAAATTTTCAATTTCTAAAGTATTGGAGTTTAAATTTAACTTTACACTACATGATTTGACGAAATCACATAACGAAAACATGCCCATGCAATAAACAGAGAATTTTTGAGCAATGACGGTGTTATAAGTTTGGTAATTAATTCTTGAACTTTTTTCATGTAGAGAAAGGATTAATTATTTGTTATTTAAATTAAGTATTGTATAAGAAGCGATTTCGCTAATTGAACTTTGACTTCGTGAAGATTATCGCGCAGAATCTCTTAACGATAATTAAAAGATATAATCTTTTACTTTAAGATGTTGGATTATTACTACTAAAACATTTTACTTTATTTAAAATTTGTATCTGTGTTACTACGTTAATTTAAGAGGCGATTTCGCTAATTGAACTTTGATTTCGCCAAGCTAGCTTTACCAGCAAGCTCGAATATTACTCGAATAATTGTCAAAATTTCTTATCGCTTACATGTTCGTATATTTCTAATTAAATATATTATTGAATAGATAGGGATGTATCTGGGTTATAAATTTGATTTAAAGATTTAATATAAGGTGATTTCGCTGACTGAACTTCGATTTCGGAAAGCTTGTTGGACGAAATCGTCTCCCGAAGCTCGATTATCATTTAACAATTGTCCAAATATATTCATCTTTCTATGTCAAGATATTAGTTTATAACTAACCAAATTATAATTGTGCTTAAATAATGTATCTGGGTTGTAAAAAGGTACAAGTAGGCAAAGATCAGGAAAAGGCGCAATCAGAAAAAGATTCCCACTCCAAAAACCGAGGTGGGAAAAAACCAAACTAACAATCATGTAAATTTGCTTTTAAAATTTAATATTAGAGGCGATTTCGCTGATTGAACTGGTTGATTCCGTTGAGCTTGTCGCGCGAAATCGGCTCTCCTAGCTCATTTATTACTTAACACTTATCAATTAACAATTCGCAGTTAATACCTTAGGTATGGAACCCTCTCTTACAGTGTGTAAAATGTAAAAAGTTGTTCAAATTTTCAATTCTGTATTTTATATGTCTGTATATATTTGTTTGTATGTGTTGTTTTGATAGAGGACCTCAGGGAAGATTGGACTAGTCCAACTGAGCTTCCTCTTTAAATAAAGTCATTATTATTATTATTATTATTATTATTATTATTATTATTATTATTATTATTATTATCAAATTTTATTATCTTATACATCGATATGTTGGCTTATAACTAATTAAACATATTATCAAGGAAATAATGTCTTCTGTTTACCAATTTGCCTTTATATTATTAAAAAAGGGACGATTTCGCATTTCATTTTGATTTCGCGAAATCAAGCCGATTTCGCATTGGCAGTGGCTAGGGATACGGTACCGTATCTTTAGCCTGTGGGCTAGGGATACGGTACCGTATCCCTAGCCTGGCGGCTAGAGATACGGTACCGTATCTGTAGCCTATATATCGGAAATGGCTAAAGGTACGGAAGACTAGAGATACAGATTTAAGAATACAATGTCTATACATAAAGTTGAGAGATTTCATTTTTATTTCTAACCCCGTGGAACAAAATTTTCAACTGTTAAATTTGAGTATGTGCCCGGTTTGTGCAATATCACCATTATCTACAATTGTTAGACAGACATCAAAGGATATAAAGCCAAATCGCAGTATGAAAGTTTCTAACGATGCGTGAAGATAATAATAAGATAAAATTAGCCTTGATTAGTTGCTTAAGTAACCATCAATGCGATGTCCGCGCCTCAATGTGCGAACAACAAACACGGCATTAATGAAGTGTTGATATATTTTGTCCTACCGCTAAACCCCTAAAGTAAGACATTGACATTGTTTAATTTGCCAATAATTATTCGGCGAATGCTTTTAACTTTTGTTATGGTTAAGTAATTAACTGCAAAATAAAACAATTAGGCTATTACTCAATTCAATCGCCGTTCAATTTTATAACATGCATGCAAATCTCGATTCTTACCGTCAGAATGGCTCGTATACTTCACATCGGAATAAAATTTGAAAACTTTCAAGTATTTGAAAGTGCTAGCCTTTGAAAGTGCTATTGAGCGCTATCAGAATGCCGGAAGCGTTCAGTTCTATAAGAGAGATTCCAGAAGTGTAGAAAAGGCGCAAGTGCGTATTTCGTATAAGTTGAACGTATGAGGGTGTATTCACGGCGGCAAGAACTTCAAGTCTCGAGAGACAGGAGTGAGAGAACAATATCTATCTATCTATCTATCTATCTATCTATCTATCTATCTATCTATCTATCTATCTATCTATCTATCTATCTATCTATCTATCTATCTATCTATCTATCTATCTATCTATCTATCTATCTATCTATCTATCTATCTATCTATCTATCTATCTATCTATCTATCTATCTATCTATCTATCTATCTATCTATCTATCTATCTATCTATCTATTCGGGCTACATACATGTAAAACATGTCTTTAGCAAAGCGCTGCAGATAAAGACACGGCGTAACTTTGAATTGCGGCTCTCTACGTCAGTGCATTTACTTGAAAATTTTAAACAAAGTTGTTTGACATTTTTGGCGCTTTAGAATAGAATTTGCAGTTGAAAAAATGGTCTATCAAAGAACTCTTTCCGTCATTTATGATGTAATCTTACGCTTGGTTTAAACGTTTTCTTTTTCTCATGATTGTTCTTTATGCGCTCATCTTAAGTTGGAAAACATGATATGACACTTTGGCAATTACTCATACTGTTTACCTTAAGACGTCGATCATTTTTTTTTTTTTTTTTTTTTTTTTTTTTTTTTTTTTTTTTGCGTCGAAATGATTGAGATACATGTATGTTCATTTATCTAAGTGTTTTTATTATCATTATTATTTAAAAGTTTACAAGCGATTTTCCATTAAACTCCAGTATCAAATTGCCTAAAATGCAATCGAAATATGACATTTTTATACAAGATCTAATGACTAAGGCTAGCCAAAGTGCTCAAGCAATTAACAGCAATTAACGCTACTATTGTGCATGTGTAGAGCTTGCCCAACCATGAAACTGTGAGAAAAGTAAGACACCCGTAAATGTTTATCTGTATGATTCATTAAGATATCTGCAATGATTCAACTTAAAACTCACCTGAAAATATTATATTATCGATTTTTAATCTATACCGTACCTTTAGCCATTTCCGATATATAGGCTACAGATACGGTACCGTATCTCTAGCCGCCAGGCTAGGGATACGGTACCGTATCCCTAGCCTACAGGCTAAAGATACGGTACCGTATCCCTAGCCACTGCCTTTCGCATTTCAGTACTACCGAGAAACTGAGATAAAGATCTTTATCTCACTCTTTTGCTTTTCAGATACCTTCAGCTAGCAAAGAAGCGTACAAAAGTAGTTTCTTTCCACAGACTATCAGGGACTGGATTTGGCGTGTCACCAGTAAACCATTCAGATTCAGATTCAGAGTGATCAAAAAAAAAATATCCAGGCCCGAAAACATCTTCCATGCTCCCACCCATAAAAATCAAATGGTCGCACCCTAATTCAACGGTGGGACTCTACGAAACAACACCAACGTGAGAGGCTCTGTCTCATTTGGCACACAAAAACAAATGCTCCTGACCCACAGAGCCCAGGGCTTCCTAAATCAGAAGAAAATAAAATAGTTGGTGATTTGTCTCGGCTGTGTAAAATTGCTGCCTATTTCTTTACTTTCCGGTTATTCCGGCTAAGTTTCGGATTTGATCCAGCCGAAAAGTCACCTTGTTTCAAAATTTTACATAATCTGACATTTCCGTGCTCTCTCGGCGTTTGTATGTCGTTATTTAATGAGAATCACTTTATAAGCATGTAATGAATGCGATAAACTGGTATTTATTAGCTCAAAAAGTTGTGTCCTGTCATAAACCGGTTTGTTAAATATTGGACAAAAGCGGCCCGGGATAAAACGCAGTAGTTTTACGCAGCAATATATAATATATAGGAAAACGCAGCACATAGGGATATATAGTGTAACGCAGCTATTGGAGATATAGGTATAAAACGCAGTGACATATTGCAGCTAGTATAAAACAATAGTGAGAAAAGACAAGTGCAACCATGCAGCCATGAATACAGTGAGTGATGACTTTATGACGGCTCTTTGGCGTAGTTTGGTAATGTTCATACAATTATCATGGTTTACGCCGAACATATAATTATTATATTTGATCATGGATATAAAGCATATCTATTAGGTACATGAACATGCCTATTAAAAACTTAGATATTTATCCTTCTGGTGTTCAACGTATATCAGCACATGCCAGTGAGCGTTAGAAAAATTAAGAGCAAAAAAAGAAGAAAAGCAAATGAATGAATGAATGAATAAATGAATGATGTCCTGTGCAGTCACCCTAAATAGCACAAAGGACTCTGTTTCATCTTACCCTAAAATAAGAAAATGACTGGCGTTTCTAGAAAAGGATTTTATATAGCAAAAAGAAGTTGGTATTTGTATTAATGCTTTTCATTTCAAGAGATTGTGTTAACAAATTTAGTTATTAGACTGAGTATTGAGATCTGCCAAAGTTTAAGTGGCGCTTAATTAAGCGTATTATTTATCAAATATTTCTTTCTTCCAATTCTTCTTAACCTCCGAGAGGACTTTAGACGGATATGAGGCAGATGATACACATTTACGGTTATTTACATGTATGCGAAACTCATGTGTGGGTTTGAAGACGGGGGCCAGTGCGTGAGGGCGCAACATATTCGCCGGTCTGACGGACTGAAACGTTGCATTATTTTTGGCAATGTTTTCTTTTTTCTTTCGAATACAATGATTAAAAACGAAAATCACTCTTCTCAAGTTCTGCAGTCCTAACTTACAGTTTCCATGTTAGAATTTTCTTCACACAGTAGGGGTGTGGAAATTCAGATTTTACGCAAAATTTATTGAAAAAAAAAAACAACAACAAAAAACAATGTACAAAATAATGATCAGAAGACTTAAAACTTGAAGTGCAGATGTGATGGATCCGCCCATGTTTGGACAGTATTTCAATATTATAGAAATAATTTGTGTAAACAAGTGGAACTGATGTCTGAATTAAATTGTACCGAAATAGTCCCATTCTTAGCATTTATACGAAAAATTGAAATTGAGATCATTGCAGCTCTGTAAAAATTGAAATCTCATTAGAAAAATTATGATATGTTTATTTTATGTGCTCAAAACATTTATTGTAGGCACACGTGAGAACCGCCTCGCTGAGGCGGTTTTAACGAGTACCCACAATCTATGCTTTGGATAGGCACATCCCTGTAAACTCCTGTTTTACTGTATAAAATAGGGGTTCAAGGGGGTATTTATTTCACGGACATGCCTTCTTGATGGTGTGTTTTTTTTTTTTTTGTTTTTTTTTTTCAGATGAGAAACCAATTGCAGATCTTTTAAGAAATATTTGGTGGCGTTAAATAGAGGCGCTTTCTACCGACGACCACTAGCTGGACTCCCTATACGCTATGGCAATCAAGTCATTGGAGTAAATAAACATAAAAACATGATAAAAGTAATATGGGCACATGCTGAACTTCCTTGGAATTATACCAATCATAGCGGTAAAAGAACGTGTGTGACACAACTCTACATGGCAGGGGTGGATGAGCAAGAAATAATGCAAAGGACTGGACATAGATCTGAGAAAAGTGTACAGAAGTATAAGGTTGCTTCAAGTGAAATTCAGAAGCGAGTAGCTGCTGTATTAGATCCTCCAAAGGAAAATCTAGTGCCCTATGAAACCTAAGCTGGAACTAGCTGAACACAATTGCTGCACTCCGCCTGAGCAGTCTGATACAGAGTCTGGTAGGGCAGTGCTTGGTGAGAGACGGCCTTATTTCGCCAACTGTAATGTTTATTTGAGATATTAAATATTTGCTGAAGCCCACAGTTGTTGATATAGGCGATTCTTAAGTTTATGATATTTTTGATGAAAAATCAAGGCACACAAATTTGATTGGATATAAACAAAATGATCAATTTTGACCAAAAAATCGATGTTTGTTATCATAATTGTTGGTTGATTTTATTTTGGTGACTTTGTTTACCTTTAGACTTTAATGAGGGTGACAAGAGACTTTAATGAGGGTTACAAAATGTTGCCTATTTCTGAAACGTAGTCACACTTTTGATTGTATTGAGGGTTGATGAATTAATTGTTTAAATTCATGATTTTAATGAATACCCACAAAGTATGTTCTATTTGCCTTTTTTTAGCTCACCTGAGCCGAAGGCTCACATGGTGAGCTTATAGGATAGCCATGCTCTGGCGTCCGTCCGTCACCTGTCGTCGTTCTCCGTCCACAATTTCAAAGATCTTCTCTTATGAAACCACTTGGCCAATCAAAGCCAAATTTTACATGAAGCATCTATAGGAAGGGGGAACCAATGTGTATATAAGAAATCCAGGTCACATGACCAAGATGGCCACTACGCCCATATATGGTAAAAACCCTTTAAAAATCTTCTCCAGAACCGGTGGACCGATTTCAAAGAAACTTGGCATGAAGCATTGATGGCCTTGACCTATTTTACGGCAAGGTCAACATAGGTCGCCAATGCATTTGAATGAGGAAAACTTTTAAAATGTCCTTTAAAGTGAAAGTCTTGCAGGAAATGGGCAGTAGGACTGAATATTAATGATTCTGAAAAAAATTGGACCACAGAGGCTCATGTGCCCCACCCCGTGGCAATATACATGTATATCTCAATATTCAAACATCTCCTCTGAAACCGCTTGGCCAAACAAAGCCAAATGTTATGTGAAGCATCAACAGGAAGGGGTAACCAATGTGTATATAAATATAATCCAGGTCACATGACCAAGATGGCCGCCATGCCCATGTATGGTAAAAACCCTTCAAAAATCTTCTTCTCCAGAACCAGTTAAACGATTTCAATGAAACCTGGCCTAAAGTATCGATGGCTCAAGTACTACAAAGTATATATGAATCATGACCCTGGGATGACCTTGGCCTATTTTACGGCAAGGTCAACATAGGTCCCCAATGCATTTGAATGGAGAAAACTTTTAAAAAGTCATTTACAGTGAAAGTCTTGCAGGAAATAGGCAGTAGGACTGAATATTAATGATTCTGAAAACAAAATTGGACCCAAGGGCCTCATCTGCCCCCACCCCGGGGTATTGTATATGTATATTACCATAATATTCACACATCTTCTCCTGTGAAACTGCTTGACCAATCAAAGCCAAATTTTATGTGACGCATCTATAGAATGGGGGAATCAATGTGCATATAAATAATCTAGGTCACATTACCAAGATGGCCGCCAAGCCCATATACGGTAAAAACTCTTCAAAAATCTTCTCCAGAACTGGTGGACCGATTTCAAAGTTTGCTTTGGTCATAGTTTGATGTCTTTTTTTTTCTCTCTTTATTTATTTCTTTTAAATTTTATGACTACCCAATATAAATGAGAATTGTTACATTACCATCTAGTTTATCACACTGTAAATGCATCATGAGCAGTACATTGTTCTTAGAAAGTATAAATGTACGAGCTGTGTTACGAGAAAATTGGTATTTGGTTGTTCTGACCAGGTCCTGGGTGTTTTGACCAGATCCGAAAGCTATTATACAACCACAGAAAATAGCTCTAGATTTGGAAATTTGGGTTAACAAACGTTATAGGGATTGAACAGCTATGCAAAAATCCAGTTTTTCAGATGACGCAGGTCAGTCAATACCAGGGAAGCTCTCACTCACACATACATGTACTATCAGGGGCCTTTGATTTGATTTAATTATGCAATGAAAAGTAATCAGGCTGATTTGTTTTTTATGTGATTAAGCTGATCTGTGATTGTGTTTGATAGTTGGATGTTTGTATCAAATAATCAGGGTGTCAGGTGTCGTATATGAGCCTTCGCATGAGATAACCAACAATCTGGGTTTCTTACCAGGCCTGACAAATATCTGTCTGTAGAGTCCTAGATTTAAGAAGCTTGAAAATTTCATTTAACAGGAAGAGGGATTTTACTATTCCTGTACTGAAAAGAAAGGCGCTGATCAGCTGTACAGTTACTGCACACCTGACCTGTGCCTTTGGTTTCGCATATGCAGATTGTTGGTTTTCTGATGCGGCGGCTCATATATGAAAATTAATTGTTCTTTAATGTTTATCACATGATTATTTTAATAAAGAATGAAACTTTCATTTTTGTTTGACTAAATCGAAAATGCAAAAGTGGGGAATGGCAGAAACTTACCAGGGAGTAATTAGTCAAATTATCCCTTGTATAGTTTAACAATAGACAGTATTTATTTTGCATTTTCTGTTGCAAAATTCAACGATTTTAGCTGACATGAGATAGCTTATAGTATGGTACTCAAGTCGGCGTGCATCCGTACAGTCATATTTTCAAAAATCTTCTTCTCTGAAATCCCTTGGTCAACCAAAGCCTTTTTTTTAGCTCACCTGAGCCGTCAGGCTCACAAGGTGAGCTTATAGTATACCCATGCTTTGTCGTCCGTCCGTCGTCCGTCCGTCCGTCGTCCACCATTTTCAAAGATCTTCTTCTCTGAAACAGCTTGGCCAATCAAAGCCAAATTTTACATGAAGCATCTATGGGAAGGGGGAACCAATGTATATATAAATAATCCAGGTCACATGACCAAGATGGCGGCCATGCCCATATATGGTAAAAACCCTTCAAAAATCTTCTTCTCCGGTACCACTGGACCGATTTCAACCAAACTTGGCATGAAGCATCGATGACTCAAGTACTACAATGTGTATATAAATCATGACCTTGCGGTGACCTTGACCTATTTTACGGCAAGGTCAACATAGGTCGCCTTTGCATTTGAATGGGAAAAATTGTTAAATTGTCATTTAAAGGAAAAATCTTGCAGAAAATGAGCAGTAGGGCTGAATATTAATGATTCTGAAAAAAATAGGGCACCAGGGGCTCATCCGCCCCCACCCCGGGGCAATATACATGTATATTATCATAATATTCAAACATCTTCTCTGAAACCGCATGGCCAATCAAAGCCAAATTTTACATGAAGCATCTATGGGAAGGGGGAACCAATGTGTATATAAATACATGTAGGCATGCTATGCAGGAAAAGAGGTTTTCGTTTATCACCACGAAATATGAAGTTATAAATATAAAAATAAAAATCAAAAAAAAAAAAAAAAAAAAAAAAAAAAAAAGATTGTACAGAAAAAAGCAAGAATTGTAAAAAAAAAAAAAAAAAAAGAGAGAGAGAGAATTGTCTGTATGTTCGTGTTTTTATTACATGGGTTTGAAATAAAAACACGAACATACAGACAATTCTGCAAACTGGATGCCTGCCAGAAATGTTGCATTGTCAATCGACATTGGCCACTGTAAAATGCATTCTGTCCTCAAAATGTTACTCATAAGAATCACCGCCCACAAAACCTCGCATCATAAAAGTAAGCAATTGACACACTTCTGCAATCAGAACAAATCTACAAACTATCACAAATCTGTAACATGTATTGTATGTAGTACATTTTAAAAATTTGGATCACTAGATCTATAAACGTAATTGACAGACCCGAATTATAAACTTTTCCGTCATGCCTGTTACCAATTATGTAAGGAAATATTAATTTCAGGACTAAAATATATTCTATTTTATATTTACATCGAATTCATACTTATTGTTCACAGAAACTCAAGTCGCAGATTATTTCTATTATAATATTATATAGCTGCGATAAACTTCTGCGTTTAATACTCTTTCTTCAATAAGCTGCGTAACCTTCTTTTTCTTTGCAGCTGCGTTTTCCTATATAACTATTACAGCTGCGTAAAACTACTGCGTTTTATACCCACCCTTCACCCGACAAAAGCACATGGTTTCGCATGGGACATGGTTTCGCACACAGCATCATCTCTGATCAATATGTTTCAGCTGAGCATCTATACTCTTTGAAAATTTTGTATTGAAAAGATAAGTTTACTGATAACTATCTATCTATCTATCTCTATATACTGCCACACGCCCTCGCGGACATTCTAGGCAGGCTTGCGCAGCGTCTGTTAGTAGCAGACAGAAAAAAGGTGGATTATAGTACAGATGTTTAAAGTAAGGAAGTAAAAGGATAAAAACAGATGATAGGTTAAAATAGTTAAGAATAGCTAAAATCAGATAAAAACAGGCATCAGGGATCTATGGGCGTGAGTGCTGCAACTTGCAGACTTCAGCCTTGAAAGCATCAAGGCTCTGCAAGGTTGCAATTGACTCGGGTAGGGAGTTCCACTGTACTATTGCTAGGGGAAAGAAGGAATATTTATAATAATTTGTGGATGTAGAGACCTGCCTAAAGGTCATGGAGTGGCAGTACCGTGATATCCTGTTTGAGTACTGCACATGGTCCGGGAGGGGTACGGCAACCAAGCCGTGGACTACTTTGTAAAACAAGCAAAGACGGGCATCAGCCCGTCTTTGTTCCAATGTTCTCCATCCTAGTTGTTCAATCATCCTAGTTACACTAGCCTGTCTGCAAAAGTTATTGGCTGTCCAGCGAGCGGCCCTACGCTGGACTTGTTCTATCTGGTAGATCAGTTTGTCTGTGTTGGGGTCCCAGACAGCCGAGGCGTACTCAAGCTGTGGTCTGACTAGGGTATTGTATGCAGTTTCACGTACTCTTGGCATTTTTGTCTTGATATTGCGGCGAATAAAACCAAGGGTCCTGTTTGCATTTCCTGTTATGCGGTCAACATGGGAGTTCCAGGTGAGATCACTGGAGATATCAACCCCCAGATACTTGGCACAGGTGACGGACTCCAGGACCTGTCCATGCAATATATAGTCAGTTTTGATTGGTCTTTTAGACTTAGAGCCCGTCACATGTACCACCTGACATTTGGAGGGGTTGAATTCCATGTCCCACCTGGTCTCCCATGTTGCTAGAATGTCTAGGTCGTTTTGGAGTGCCTTGCTGTCGTCCTTGCCCTCCATGGTGAGGTATAGAGCCGTATCATCTGCAAACAATCTCACCTGGGAGCAGACCTCATCGGGCAGATCATTTATGTAGACGAGGAAGAGAATCGGACCCAGAACTGATCCCTGGGGGACACCAGATGTAACAGGTATGGACTCCGACTCCTCCCCGTCAATCACCACCCGCTGAGACCTACTCCCAAGGAAGGCTTGGATCCAGCTCAGCACAAGTCCTCGAATTCCGTATTGGTGAAGTTTCCATAAAAGTTTACTATGATTTACCTTGTCGAATGCCTTTGAAAAGTCCAGGAGGATTATGTCTGTTTGTTTCCCTGCACTAGCAGCCCTCGCCAGGTCCTCGATCAGCATGATGAGCTGGGTCTCACATGATCTTTTCTCTCTAAATCCGTGCTGGAGATCGTACATGAGGCCCTGCTCATCAAGGTGCTTTGCGATGTTGGAGGCTAATATGTGCTCGAGAACCTTGCAAAGGATGCAGGTGAGGGATATGGGTCGGTAATTTGATGCCAGAGACTTGTCACCTTTCTTAAACACAGGCATGACATTCGCCCTGGTCCAGTCTGTGGGGAGCTTCCCAGTCTGTAATGATCTTTGGTATATGATCTTGAGGATGGGAGCAATTTCTTCCCGAAGCTCCCTCAGCAGAAGGGGTTTCAACTTGTCAGGGCCAGCTGCCTTACCCGGTTTAAGATTTTTTAATAATTTTAGGAGACCATTTTCTGATATGATTATCTCTGGCATACATCTGGTATTGTCCGGTTGAGAGTCCGTATTTGTGTCGGAGGACAAACCACCCGCTGTTTTCAAATCCTGCACTCGCATTTCGGCCAGGCGTGAGAGAGACAAAGGTTCTTTTGGTGTGAAAACAGAGTTAAATTGAGAGTTGAAAAGATTTGCTTTAGTTTTTGTATCTGTATGGAGCTTGTTTTCATGTTTCAGGGGTGGTGTGCCTTGCTGGTCACGTCGAGAATTTTTCAGGAAGGAGAAAAGCTTTTTACTGTCACATTTATCTTCTTCTTCACTAAGGCCCAAGAGATTTTCAAGATAGGCCTGGTATGAGTCCTTTATTTTCCGTTTAATTTTCTGTCTGAGTGTCTGGACCTGTGTTTTGATGTCAAGACTGTTCGATTTTTTGAATTTTCTATAAAGGCTATCTCGTTTGCGGATTAAGCGTCTAATCTCTTGGGTTATCCAAGGCAAAGATGATTTGCCTCGGATGAGTTTGCTAGGTATACATTCTGAAGACAGTCTGTCTAGAGTAGATGTAAAGTCTGTCCAAAGTTCTTCAGCAGATTTTCCCACATGGTTAGTCAAGAAGGTCTGTTGGTATGTTTTCATTTTGGATTTAAGTTTCGGCCAGTCAGCTTTGCGAAAGACCAAGACTTTACGGGGTTTCTGTTTGTGTTGGGTGGGTTTTAGAAGTGTTTGTGCTGAGACTAGGTCGTGGTCACCAAGGCCAGGGGAGCATTTGACCTCGGTGATTAAGGTTGGGTTGGTAGTTAGAAACAGGTCTAAAATGTTACCTTGTCTTGTCGGTTCTGTGACTACTTGGGTGAGATTGTAGTCATTGATTGTATCCAGGAATGTGTCATAGACCAGATTGCGAGAGCATCCTGGCTTAAGTTCAGGCAGGGTCTCGGGCCAAATTAGCTTGGGCAGGTTGAAGTCGCCCAAAATCCAGACATTGTCACTGTGCTGCCTCACCTGGCTGATAGAATTTTGTAATTCTTGGAGACTTTCTAAATCATCTTCATGAGGTCTGTAGAAGGCACCAATGAATAGCGGTCTGTGTCCTATAATTTCGAGTTTAACCCATAAAATTTCACATTTGGTCCGAAAATTGGGCTGCTCAGAGCAAATAAAACTGTTCCTTATAAGGATAAAAACTCCTCCACCTCTTGAGGCTTTGGAGTTTCTGTCAGCCCGATATGATTGGTAGCCCTCAGGGAATACCTCGCTGCTAGAAATGTCAGGTGTCAGCCAGGATTCGGTGCCAATGACAATGTCAGGGTTTTCGGTATCAAGCAGGCAGTGGAACTCCTGCACTTTATTTACCATGGACTGGAAATTTATATTTAATATTTTGAGTCTTTTTGGAGGCTGTTTCTTGGCAAAGGCATTCGACAATTTCTTTGCCGGTGTAGATGTTAATGGAGGTTGTGAAATGTCAAGGGACGTGAAACTGTTTGAGGTTTCGAAAGAAGTTTCTGACGTGTCAAAATATGTCGTATTGAAGTTTGGAAGTCCGCAGTTCAGACAAGACCAAGAATAGCTATCATGGTCAGCATGGATTTTTAGTGTTCGGACATTCATGCCTTGGCAACTTATATGATGCCAGGTCTGGCAGCCGTCACACTGAATGCTATTTTGATTATTGCGGACAGCTTTCCCACAACTGCCGCAGGGGTACTTTGGCATCCTAGGTCCTGGTTGGATTTGCACGTCGTTGGACAATGTAACCAAGAGAATGCTGATATATAGAAGACTAGTACCTTTCGAATCGTTGGTTGGTCCGGGTAGGCGGTACAGCTTCTTCAGCTTTGACATCATTTGATGATGTCTTGAGGACAAGCATGGGCCGAGAAGGGAGAATGGGTCATGTGTGTTATTGGGAGGATTTTCTTTGGTGGGGCACTTAGCAAATGATGCTAAGTTGGACAGAACCGTCACAAAACACAGAAAACTTACCAAATTCATATCTTCACATGTAATTTCAATCAACCGGAAGTTGCCTCCTGATCAAAGTCATTCAGACGCTTGTCCAAGGTTTATGCAATGGGTGGGGGATGCCGGTAAATTCGATCAAAGAAAGAAGTTTTATTGCAAATTCTTATACCTGATGATGAATGAACCTAGCTTTATTTTTCAATTTTCAACCAAAATATACCAAGTTTGATGCCCGATGATCCCTAGATTGTTGTTTTTCAAGAAAAAATATAAGCTGAGAAATGAAGGAAGTCTTAGTAGAGTTGACGCATCCCTAATAGATCTATGTGTTCATGAAAAAAAAATGATTATATTTTGCAGATTTCTTTTTTGTGATTAACAGCCGGCAATATACCGCCATCCGCATCCTCCTCGCAATGAAATAAACTGCATTCAAAGTTGTTCCCCTTTACAATTTAATCAGCAAATTATATGCAAATTAGGTTTATTCCCTGTTTAATATTTCATATGATTATGTATAAAATTGTTTGTCCACAAAATAGCCTATGGCAAATGTTCTTCTGTTGTAAATTTAAAGGCAGTGGCTAGGGATATGGTACCATATCTTTAGCCTGTGGGCTAGGATACGGTACCGTATCCCTAGCCTGGTGGCTAGAGATACAGTAGTATCCCTAGCCTGGCGACTAGAGATACGGAACTGTATCTATAGCATATATATCGGAAATATCTAAAGGTACGGTATATATTAAAAATCGATAATATAGTATTTTCAGGTGAGTTTTAGGTTGAATCATTGCAAGTATCCTAATTAATCATAAAAATAAACATTTACGGGTGTCCTACTTTTCTCACAGTTTCATGGTTGGGCAAGCTCTACACATGCACAATAATCTTAACAGTAGCAGCGTTAATTGTTGTTAATTGCTTGGGAAATTATACATATATATGGCAATTAAGAGCGTACGAGACAAAGGCGGTTTGAATGCTTTTGAAACATATTTTTGGAGTATCTGGCTAGTCTTGGTTATTAGATCTGGTATAAAAATGTTATATTTTGAATGCATTTTAGGCAATTTATTACTTGATTTAATTGGAAAATCGCTTGTAAACTTTTGAATAATAAAAAAAACCTCCTTAGATAAAAAAAATAAATGTTGCACCCTATGGGCTGTTTGCCTTTATTACATCAGGGTGAACATTTGTCACCAACATGACAGGCATATGTACCAGCCGGGTTTCGAACCCACAACCTCTTGATTGCTAAACGAATACGCTATCCATTACACTACCGCGGCTGTACATAAATGAACATACATGTATCTCTGACAATCATTTTGGCGCAAAAAAAAATCGATCAAAATCTTAAGTTATAAGTTATTCTTTATAGTTGGGACATTCTAAAACAAAATGAAATTCGTCTTCAATGACGTTACAGAAAATGCATTTTCTCTCTTCAAACGGAATTCTAATTGGTCTTACCCATCAACCTGCTTCAACTTCCAATCTGTGAGATGACAGTCCAGGGCTTTTTCTCTATACAAAACTTGATCCGGTTCCCGGTACCAATTTTTTTCCCAATTGGCTGAAAAAATTCCCAATTGACCTGTAACATTCCCAATTAGCAGAAAAATCCCAATTTAAAAGGTTAACTTTCCCAATTTTGCTAAAAATTGCACTATTTTTTCCCAAAATTGTTTTATATTTCCCCAAAATCACACAATTTTTTCCCAATATCATCGGTACCAAAAATTTCCCAAAAAGGTCAGAAAAAGCCCTGCAGTCGTAATTTACTAAAGGCATTTAAATATTTAGAGACATTTTCATTATCAAGGTAGGGTTGAAACTCGAAAGTAACAAATGACCTATAAATAACATACTGCTGTTAAAGAGTTTTCAATTCTTGAATGCCAGTTTTGTATAAAAGTGTCAGATAATCTTTGTTTGAATACAGAGATAAAATTATTAAAGTTACCTACTCCCTGTTGTTGCCACACTACATTGAACCCCATATCCTTTGATGTCGGTCAAATAATTGTAGATAATGGTGATATTGCACAAATTGTGTTTTGCTTGCTTTAAGGCCTCCATTGTCAAAGTGTTTTTCGTTACCTCATATTGCCATTTGTATGATGGATTGAGAGAAATAAAGTTTGAATTGAACTGAATTATTGACAAACACACTCAATTATAACAATTGAAAATTTTGTTCCACGGGGTTAAAAATAAAATTGAAATCTCTCAACTTTCAGTATACATTAACATTGTTAAAAACATTTCTTAAGTCTGTTTCTCTAGTCTTCGTACCTTTAGCCTGGCATTTAGGATACTTGCAGCGATTCAACTTAAGACTCGCCTGAAAATATTATATTATCGATTTTCAATATATACCGTAGCTTTAGCCATTTCCGATATATATGCTACAGATACGGTACCGTATCTCTAGCCGCCAGGCTATGGATACGGTACCGTATCCCTAGCCCACAGGCTAAAGATACGGTACCGTATCCCTAGCCACTGCCAAATTTAAAAGTCGACTTTGAATTACAAGTTTCTTCTTGTATCTTGTAAGTCTGAGAAATTTGGAGGGTGGGTTGGTATGGTGGGAGGAGGTGGAAATATGGCGCAGGGAGGATGACGGTATATTGCCTCAGCCCAGTCCAGGGGCAGATTCAGGATTTCTAGAGAGGGGGTTTAAACCTGTTTAGGGGGTTCTTTTTCATACTTTTAACACTATTTCTCAAATTTCCCCACGAAAATGAAATATACCTGAGGTGATTATCAGAAATTGATGGACTTAGTATCAGAAGATAGATAAATAATTTGGCCACAGAGGGGGGGTTAGAGCAAAACCCCACGAACCCCCTCTAAATCTGCCTCTGCAGTCAACAATTTTCAGTTTCATTGGGACAGAAAGGAGACTATAAGAAACTTACATTCATGAGTGTCAGAGATGGATTAACGAAATTGTCTTGAATAGTTTGTCGTCGAGTGATGCCAAACAGTGACCTGAGGGACAGATCTATCCATACCTTACACGCTTGATAGATTCTTTTCCTTGCATGCCTTAATGCAGCGGCGCTTGGTTTTCATAACAAATTGCAGTCGCTGCTCGCGTCTGCCATTTTGAAATAGAATGTTTCTGTCCTTGTGACGTGTGCGCTTAATGAGGAAGGCATGTGATGTCTTATACAACCAATGTTAAAAAAGGAACACATACACGCAAGGTCAGACAATCAGGGCAAGATAAGAATTTCTACCCCTGTCCAAAACCTTGGATATACTGATATTTTCTCGACAGATGTGCAAGAAATCACTTTCTTAATATTAACCATTACTGTGGACACTACACAGGCTTCACAGCACACATGTGGAGATCAAATACAAGACCTCTTAATTGGGCCTGTGCATGAGAAAACCAACAATTTGCATAGGCGAAAACAAAGACGCAGATCAGCTTCGCGGTGACCGCGAAGCTGATCAGCGCCTTTGTTTTCGCTACAAGGATAGTACACTTCCTCTTCTTCTTAAATCCGAAATTTCAAGCTTCTAGCTTTATTGTGTGACTGTGCAGCCTGGTTTGTATCAGACCTGGTCGGAACCCCAAATTGTTGGTTTTCTCATGCACAGGCTCAATTGGTAGTCTGAAACTCCATTAATAGGCCATTTGTTCCCTCATTTTATTGAATAAACTACATTGTACAGTACACTCTATACATACAGTTCCATCATTTCAGTTTCTGTCTCCAGTAATGGGGAATTCAAGTTCACAAGGGGCAGCAGGAGATGCCTCCCAGAATGCTGTCCCAGCTCCAGCTGAGACCAATCTTGGGGGGAAGGGCATGAGCAAAGAGGAGAAACAGAAGTTGGCAGCGAGTGCCTTGTCCGAGGTTCCTAGTGAATGCCCCATGCATGGTGGTGCCCCTCCCCCCACCAGTGGGTGTCCAGTACAGCATGGTGGGGCAGGGAAGGAAAATGTAGACCCTACCAACATGGTAAGAATTGAAATGATTCTACTTCACAAAATAGGTGAAATTGTATTGATGTATCCATAATGTCTAGAGGTGGCATAAATAGATATATGAATAGATCTTTAAAACTTTTTATTTAATAAGTAACAGACAGAATTTCATTGAAAGTTATCATTCTTATGAGACACACACAAAAAATTGTTATTGGTCATGCACCTCTGAAAAAAGTTGTTACTTGACAAAAGTTGGAACTTATTAAGAAATTAAATTAAGGAGAAAAAACAGTGACAAAAAGGTGAAAACATTGTTTTAGTATCACAAATTCTGTATCCCTTACAGATGCCCCCACCAAACCAGAGACCTTCCCCAGGTCAGCCCTTCCCCCTACCAATAGACCGAGAAGTCTCAGGAATCCCGAGGGCAGGGACTGAGGGGAACTGGGTCTACCCATCACAGCAGATGTTCTGGAATGCCATGTTGAGAAAAGGTAAGGATGTGAAGAAAATAATGAGAATATTTTTTTTTTTTGAAAATAAAAAGAGAAAGAATACTTTAAGAGCACTTTTCAGTATAGCTTGAAAAGACCAATAAACTTCTTGCAAGCCAAAGAGGCTCAGAGACTTCTGATAGCAAGGAAATACAAACAAACAAAAACACAATTTATGTGTCATGATCATGTAGGAATGCTTGTGTATACATGTATTTCTGTTTCTTTTGTTTTACATGAAGTATATGAGCCGCATCGTGAGAAAACGGGATTATTGCCTATGCGAAAACAAAGGCGCAGATCAGCTTCGCAGTAACTGCGAAGCTGATCAGCGCCTTTGTTTTCGCTACACGGATAGTACAATTTCTCTTCTTCTTAAATCCGAAATTTCAAGCTTCTAGCCTGCTTCTTTTAACTGTACAGGCCGGTTTGTGTCGTACCTGGTCTGAAACCCCGAAGACCGGTTTTCTGGCGTCGCGGCTCATATGATATTGACATGATATTAGTACATGTCTTATTGTGAGTTCTATGGTATTTTTATCATCGTTTGAGCCGCATCATGAGAAAATGGGTTGCCTATGCGAAAACAAAGGTGCAGATCAACTGTGGCCCAGGGTTTCCACTTAATTTTGCAATTGAGGGTACACTTGGCTTAGGCCTAAATGAAATATATGTGTGGTTCCTGTTTCATGCCCCCAAAAATTAGGGTAGGTAGGTAGGGAGTATTATTTAATTTAGTCAAAACATTTAACACAGAAAACGGCCTCAGAATCGGAAAATATGTCTATTTTTAGTTGTTTGTCTCTCCAATGACCATTTTAATGTTTAGGGTAGGGTGAAAAAATTAGGGTAGATAGGGACACCGGAACCACACATATAAATCATTTAGGCATTACTTTTCTTAGTTTTATACCCCCGTGTATAGGCCTGTATAAGTGCAAAAATTGGGGATGCATGACAAATTTTGAGGGTAAAAAACTCTCAATAGAGGGTAAATGGGAAACCTGTGTGCAGTAACTGCACAGCTGATCATTGCCTTTGTTTCGCCACATGGAAAGGATAATCCCTCTTCTTAATCCAAACTTTAAGCTTCTAGCCTTTTTCTGATACTGCACAGGTCATTTTGTGTCGGACCTGGTCGAAAACCCCAAAGACCGGTTTTCTTGCGTTGCAGCTTATTTTCAGTATACTATATTGTGATATTTAAGGTTGGCGTTGGGAAGATGATGTAGTTAACCAGAAAGACATGTCAGATATTATAAAGATACACAATAGTAACAATGAACAGGCCTGGGAAGAGGTACTTAGATGGGAGGCTATGCATGCTAGGTATGTTATATTTACCCAAATATCCCATTACGAAAACATGCCCATGCAATATACAGAGATTTTTTACGTTGTAAAAAATGAAAATTTTCAGTTGAAAATTTATATTTTTCTTATTTTTGCTCAAAACATAGATTTTGGGTACACGTTAGAACCGCCTCGGTGAGGCGGTTCTAACGAGTACCCACAATCTATGTTTTGGAGCAAAAATAAGAAAAATAGGTATACTCCTGCATACCCCATTTTTGCTATATAAAAGTGGGGTTCAAGGGGGTATACATTTCATGGACATGTTTTCCTGATGCAGTCAGGGTTGGGCAGTCGAAACCACACCCGCTTTTAACCAGTGGTTCTAACCTGTTACCAATATATAGCCCAGGGGTCCTGCTGGCCTTGAAAAATAGGGAGAAATCACTTCTCTCTCCAAGAAAGTTAGGGAGAAGTTTTGGGACCTAGGGAGAAGTGACAAATAAAGCGACTTATGATACGGATTTGGATTGTTTCGGTTTAAAATGAAATCTTTGATTTGAAATACAACAGTTTTCCACTCCTTGTATTTTAATGACCAAATAAAAAAAGAAAGGAAATATTTTGCTAATCTTCTATTAATATTTCTATTAGACTGCATTTTGAAGTTAGGGAAACAGTGAAATCATTTTACAAACATAAAGAACCTCTAAATAGATAGGACAACAATTTTGTATAAGCTAGAACTTGTAAAACGATCTTTAAATAAAAAATAAAAACAACTTCTGTGCACAAAATGTCAATTGCTATGATACATAACTGTCCACATCAAAAAGGCATAATTGTGGAGAAAAATTTTCAAATACTTCTTTGACTTTATTGATCTCATTTGAATGCATGGATAAATAGGCCCGGATAAAAATGACAGGTAAATCTGTGACCACTCACATGTGGAATGATCACTGAAATGTGTCAATTTTAACACAATTATGACCTAATCAATGATAATTGATATGCTGAAGGGATTAGCAAACCAACTGCCAGCTGTTTGAAGTGTTGACATGTAGGGATAATGTTCCAGTTGATTGCGCTAGACATCGTTTGATGACCCATTTGTTTACACAAGTAAAGCTTTTAAAAAAGTTGCAGAAATTAAGAGGCAAAGTTTTAGTAGCCCTTGGGGCTCCCCAGAGCGATTCCTGGGCTCCTAGGGTGAAGTTTTTCGCCCTAGAGCCCAGTAACTGGACCCCTGAATTATTAGCCACTGTAAAGCAATTCTTGAGCAATTCTCTATATAGCCAGTTTTTTAGCCACACGTACAACTTCCATTAATGCAACTTCCATTAATGCGCGAAAGTTAGCATGTGTACTCTATATCTACATGTACTGTAAATCCGCAAATGTTTGCGAGAACTTAATTTTTGCTTATATTCGCGAATTTGTTGCCTTGCGAAAATAAAGTTTTCACTAATAAAGAATTACAATAAGCGTTATATACTGCACGAGTACTTGTTCGCGAATTCAAAGACTCGCTTATAATTCGAAAATCGTAAAATCGTGAAATAAAAGTCACACAAAAATTTCTGAACTTACAGTATATAAAAACTATGCATCTGTCTGCCCATTTTGCATCTGCTGATGTTATCTGTTAATATGACAGTTTTCTTACCATTGAATAAAACTCCTAAAACCGGAGTCGGTTTTATAGCGAAAAAAATCACTGAGACTACATGATGTAATGATGGTTAACATGTACTTTCTTGATGAAATTTGCAAGTTGCAATATATCATTAAATGTATTAAAAGGTAACAGTAGGCAATGATCAGGAAATTGCATAATCAGAAAGAAATTCCCACTCCAAAAACCAGGTGGGAAAAACTAAATTGACAATCAGGTACTTATACCAAGAGAACATATCGTAAGCTGAGTGAGCAGCTATTTCCCAATAGAAGGCCACTCAGTTACCCAAACTTAACTAAAAGTACATGTATGAAAACGTAGGTAATGTGCAATCAGCACAAAATTTCAACACCAAAACATAAAACAGAACCACAATAGAAGTACAGCCTTGGCACGAACAGTAATATAAAATTACTGGGGGGGTTAAACTGGTTTTACAGGGCCCTAACCTCACCCTCAGCTTCTGCAGTAATTCACAACATTTAGTTAGCTGTTCGGTTCTGGTGGTGAATAACTAGTCGATGAATCAACACGACCAAACAAATAAATTATAATAACCACCATGATGAATCAAAATAGAAGACTCACAGATACAATAAGCTGCCTGGCGATGGAGATCCCAGGGCGTCAAACAAAATCACTGAAATCTGGAGCAAAAGTTAAAATGCCAGTTGAACTGCAATGGGCCAAGCAACAGATGATAATTTCCAGTCCCAATACGTAAAATTTATAGCTTTAAGTTGGGACCAATATAGAGTCTGACTCACCTGCATGCAATTGAAGAAGGAAGTATAGTTCTCAGCCATGATTGGGTTAAAAACTAAGCATGCAGACTGTTGCATCACATTTACATTATATCTTTATACCCCCGGCATTTATTGTGTACTGTGTTGGATTCAAACCTTTGGGACCATGTCCGGGGTGGGGGTGGGGGTGGGGGTTGGGGTGGAGTGGGGGGTCAAGATCTAGACATTTTTGTTTGTTTGTTTGTTTGTTTGTTTTAGAGTGACATTCTACTTTTTGTCATCTAGGACTGAGAACCTGACCCTCAATGTCCACGATTAAGTCCTAGATGAAGTACACAAGTCAGCTTTGTGTACTTTTTAGCTCGACTGCACGAAGTGCATAGAGCTATTGCAGTCACCCCGGTCGTCCACGTTCCCGTTCCCGTGTGCGTTCCCGTTCCCGTTCCCGTGCGCGTCACACTTGCGTTAAAGTTTTCTAGAAGTCCATATCTTGACAACCACTCATCAGAAAGCATTCATACTTGGACCATAGATACCCTGTAGGGTTAGCTTTCATTCCATGGCATCTGGCCCCTGGGTCCAGGCCTGGGGGTTGGGGCTGGAGGTTAAAATCTAGAACACCTTAAAAAATAGCTATTATTGTGTTAAAGTTTTCTAGAAGTCCATATCTTGACAACCACTCATCAGAAAGCATTGATACTTGGGCCATTGACACCCTGTAGGGTCGGCTTTCATTCCATAGCATCAGGTCCCTGGGTCCATGCCAGGGGGAGGGGCTAGAGGTTAAAATCTAGAACACCATTAATAATAATGGCTTTTCTGTGATATTGTATTCTAGAAGTCTATATGTTGAAAAAATTTTATCAGAGGGCTTTCATACTGGGACCATAGGTACCCTGTAGGGTTGAGTTTCATTTCATGGCATCGCATCTCTGGGTCCATGCCTGGGGGGTGGGGCTGGAGGTTAAAAACTAGAACACTAAAAAATAGATGTACTGCTGTGTAACTTTTACAAGGAGTCCATATCTTGACAACAACTTATCATAAAGCATTTATACTTCGTACACTTTAGGTTCCATGGCATCCGACCGGGTCGGAGTCAGGGGGGCGGGGCTAGAGGTCAAAATCTAGATCACCGATTTTTTTTTTCTTTTTATTTCTTAATAGAAACAACTTAGGAAGATGGTTGGTCGTTCATCTTTTGACTTTTTGACACTGTCTTGTGTGTCACGACGGTAAGGGTCGGTTGACCTACTTTCCATGGTTCAGTGATTTTGCCATATATGTTGACACTCAATTAGTATATTTTGTTACTTCTTTCAGATTATGAGTAAGTACGACCAGGCCTTTGACCCCAATATACTTATAGGTCACTGTGACCTAATTTCACGGTTCAGTGATTTTGCCTTATATCTCGGTACTCAAATGGTTTATGAACAAACTTCTTTCAAAGTATGTTTGCTTATGACAAGACCTTTCACCCTGAAGTAGTCCTAGGTCACTGTGACCAAATTTCACGGTTCAGTGATTTCGCCTTATATCTTGACACTCAATTAGTATATTTTCATACTTTTGTCAGATTATGAGTGAGTATGACCAGACCTTTGACCCCAATATGCTTATAGGTCACTGTGACCTAATTTCACGGTTCAGTGATTTTGCCTTATATCTCGGTACTCAAATGGTTTATGAACAAACTTCTTTCAAAGTATGTTTGCGTATGACAAGACCTTTGACCCTGAAGTAGTCCTAGGTCACTATGACCTAATTTCACGGTTCTGTGATTTTGCCTTATATCTTGACACTCATATAGCATATTTTCATACTTTTTTCAGATTATGAGTGAGTATGACCAGATCTTTGACCCCAATATACTTATAGGTCACTGTGACCGTATTTCATGGTTCAGTGACTTTGCCTTATATCTCAGCACTCAAGTGGTTTATGAACAAACTTCGTTCACACTATGTTTGCGTATGACAAGACCTTTGACCCTAAAGTAGTCCTAGGTCAATATGACCTGATTTCACGGTTCAGTGATTTTCCTTTATATCTTGGCACTCAATTGGTATATGGACATACTGCTTTCACGATATGTATGAGTATGACAAGACCTTTGACCGTAAAGTATTCCTGGGTCACTGTGACTTAATTTCAGGGTTCAGTGATTTTGCCTTATATCTCGACACTCAGTTGGTATTTTTTCATACTTCTTTCTGATTATGAATGAGTATGACCAGACCATTAACCCAAACATACTTATAGGTCACTATGACGTAATTTCATGGTTTAGTGATTTTGCTTTATATCTCAACACTAAATGGGTATATGATCATATTTCTTTCACATTATGAGTAAGTATCACTAGACCTTTGACCCTGAAATACTTATAGGTCAATGTGACCTAATTTCACGGTTCAGTGATTTTGCCTTGTGTCTTGGCACTCAGTTGATATATGAACACACTTCTTTCACAATATGAGTGAAACCTCTAAATCTTAGGTAGTTATAGTTAACTTCCATGGTTCAGTGATTTTGCCTTATTGCATCAAGGCAAAAAGATGTATGGGTTACTGGTCAGGTTTGGCCTTATGTTTGACAAAGGTCAGAAGCAGTCGAGCACGCTGTCCTGCGACAGCTCTTATCTAAAGTAGATCTGTCACCTAAAACTGCTCTCCCCCATGTCTGCAGGAAAAGTGCTTTAGAACACGCATTCCTAAAATATATTTGATATGGGTCCTGTCTTTCTTTCAGGATTTTCAATGTCAGGGTTATGCATGTGGTGGTTGGCTGAGTGGCTACCAGCCGGGGGTATACGTGCCTCTCAAGGCACTTTTTCTAGATTACGTTTGTAACGTATGATTGTTTTTCTAAACTGAAAAGAAAAATCATTCCTTCCTATCAGTTTCTTAAATTTGTAAACCAGGCCACCATATAATGCTGGTTCCGAAAGGCCCTCACGTAAAAGCGTCTTTAACCCAACATTAAATTTGGAAATCAATTCATAGTGTCTGCGATAAAGTTTAGAATTTTTTTCGAAGATCTGCTATACATAGAAGTTTGGCTGCTCAACATTTATTTCATGTTTTGAAGTCTGTTACATGGGAATAGATTATCAATGTATCTTAACTCATTTAAGCCTGGCGTCCCTTTTATGGGACATAGGCAAACTGTGACACCGCAGAAGGCAGCGTCCCATCTGGGGCTATTCTGTTTGCTTAGAGAATTTTCATCAAAAATTTGAATAAGATTTAAAAATCAATCCTGACGCCCCTAAAAATGAAAGTGGACTCATCCAATTGATAATGATGGGAAAATCCATTCGTCAAATATGGGTTAAAGGTTATCAATATTTTTTGTTATCATTTTCAGGGAGTGCAGTAAGCCAAAGTTGAGGAAGTTTGGTGGGAAAGCTAAAGAATTCTCTCCTAGAGCAAGAATTCGGAACTGGTTAGGGTTAGTATTGTTCTCTTGACAGTTTAAAACTTGTGTTGCAGAGAAATGGCTTCAAAATGTACTTTTGACGCTAATGACCCATCAGGGTTGATGCGTCATTAAACAACAAACAAACAATCAAAATGTACTTGCCTTGCAAACTAGAATTCCAGAGTGTCATGTCTTTAGGAAACAATAACAACGAAAGAAACCCCATCCATGATCTAACCAAGTTTTCATTGTCAATATCGTAAGATTGCAGGCAGTTCCATGTTTAGAGTAGAAAATCTTAGTTTGTATTTTAGAGAGATTTCAGTAACATGGAAATATGTTGGGCTTCTTAAAATCAGACATCCATGTCATTCTTATTTGAGCTGCGTCATGAGAAAACCGGATTTTTGCCTATGCGAAAACAAAGGCGCAGATCAGCTTCGCAGTAACTGCGAAGCTGATCAGCGCCTTTGTTTTCGCTACTCTGATAGTACAATTTCTCTTCTTCTTAAATCCAAAATTTCAAGTTTCTGGCCTGCTTCTGTGACTGTACAGCCCGGTTTGTGTCAGACCTGGTCGGAAACTCCGAAGACCGGTTTTCTCACGACACAGCTCATTTGCCCTATTTAATATTGCAGATATGAGCTACCCTTCGATCGGCACGACTGGATAGTGGACAGATGTGGAAAAGATGTCAGATACATTATAGACTATTATGATGGCGGTGAGGTAGATGCGGATTACAGATTCACATTGTTAGATGTACGACCAGCTTTTGATTCATTCTCGGCATTCTGGGATAGGTCAAAGGTTGCCTACATGAGATGGCGGTATAAACCAAAAGATGTGATACATGAACCAGACAATGCTGAAGTGAATACGAATACCTCTAATAATGCGTCTACGGAGAAGTCATGACAAAGTGGTTGAGGATAGGCTGAAAGCTGTTGTTTAAAGTATTATGCATGTTGGCCATTCTTGGTGCAAAAGAGATTATCTCTACCAAAGCTGGTTTATGGATAGGAGAAATGTTCATTTTGGAATTAAGTATTGACCACAAGGCTGCAGTAGAAAAATGTCCATTGTTTCACTTCATTCAAGCAAAGAGCAGACAACATAGTAAAACTGAAATCTAGAAATGTGTGTTTGTAAAACACTATGCCCCCAACTGTATGCTTGTCCCTAAACTGGCAGTTTGTATGATTCATTTATTTCATTCGAATGCAGTCATATTTAATTTCCTGAAGAAGCTCTTCAGTTGCATCTGTTTTTTGACCTCGATCCAGAAACAGAATGTAAGCTTTTTTTGCAGGCGAGTTAGAAATGAAGTAAAAACTTAAAAATAGAGTAATTTTGTCAAAATTTGACAGAGAGTCCTCAAAAGTTAATCAGGTAATCTTCTTCTCAGCCCCAACCATCATACCAAATATGAAGGCTCTAGCTAGCTAACTCAAATACGTTTTGAGATATCATGCACAGAAGATTTTCAAAATTTGTTTTCAAAGGGACATTATTCCAACAAGGGGCATTACACGTACATGAAAAAAATACAGGCCAACTATTTTTAGCTCACCTGAGCCATAGGCTCACAGGTGAGCTTATAGGATGGCCATGATCCGGCGTCCGTCCGTCGTCCGTCGTCGTCGTCGTCGTCGTCCACCATTTTCAAAGATCTTCTCCTCTGAAACCGCTTGGCCAATCAAAGCCAAATTTTATGTGAAGCATCTATAGGAAGGGGGAACCAATGTGTATATAAATAATCCAGGTCACATGACCAAGATGGCCGCCATGCTCATATATGGTAAAATCCTTTAAAAATCTTCTTCTCCAGAACCCAAAGGCCTAGGATCTTGAAACTTGGCATGTAGCATAAGTGATTTAAGGTCCACAATGTGTATATAAATAATGACCTTAGGATGACCTTGACCTATTTTACAGCAAGGTCAACATAGGTCGCCAATGCATTTGAATGGGGAAAACTTTTAAAATGTCATTTAAAGTGAATGTCTTGCAGGAAATGGGCAGAAGGACTGACTATTTATGATTCTGAAAAAAATTGGACCCCAGGGGCTAATGTGCCCCCACCCCGGGGCAATATACATGTATATTTCCAAAATATTCAAACATCTTCTCCTCTGAAACCGCTTGGCCAATCAAAGCCAAATTTTATATGAAGCATCTATAGGAAGGGGGAATCAATGTGTATATAAATAGTCCAGGTCACATGACCAAGATGGCCGCCATGCCCATATATGGTAAAAACCTTATAAAAATCTTCTTCTCCAGAACCCAAAGGCCTAGGATCTTGAAACTTGGCATGTAGCACTAGTGACTCAAGGTCCACAATGTATATATAAATAATGACCTTAGGATGACCTTGACCTTTTTTTACGGCAAGGTCAACATAGGTCGCCAATGCATTTGAATGGGGAAAACTTTTGAAATGTCATTTAAAGTGAAAGTCTTGCAGGAAATGCACAGTAGGACTGAATATTAATGATTCTGAAAAAGATTGGTCCCCAGGAGCTCATATGCCCCCACCCTGGGGCAGTATGCATGTATATTTCCAAAATATTCAAACATCTTCTCCTCTGAAACCACTTGGCCAATCAAAGCCAAATTTTATGTGAAGCATCTATAGGATGGGGTAACCAATGTATATGTAAATAATCCAGGTCACATGACCAAGATGGCCGCCATGCCCATATATGGTAAAAACCCTTCAAAAATCTTCTTCTCCGGAACCGGTGGATCGATTTCAAAGAAACTTGGCATGAAGCATTTATGGCTAAAGTACTACAATGTGTATATAAATCATGACCCTTTGGAGACCTTGATCTATTTGACGACAAGGTCAACATAGGTTGCCAATGTATTAGAATGGGGAAAACTGTTAACATGTCATTTGAAGGGAATAAATAAAATAGAAATTGGCAAATTACAGAATATTGCTTATTCTGAAAACAAATGGCCCAAGGGCTTCATCTGCCCCTGCACTGGGGCTAAATACCATAATATTCAAACATGTTTATTTGCATATGTAGCAGATCTCAGGTGAGCGTTTACAGGACCATTGGTCCTCTGGTTTCATGAGGAATCTGTATATGAACTTTCCATAGCGTACACATCTCTTATAAAATTTTTGTGCATTTTTTCTTCACTGAACCATGAATCTGGCATATGGTTTCACCTATAAAACTGGGCAATAAAGTGTTCCTGATGCTGCAGCTCACTACATGGGGTGTGTAATTAGCTGATCATGTCAGATACAAAAATATTTTCATCAAGGTGCAAAATCGTTAATATTTCATGTAAAAAACGGATTGAGAATGCTATGTTATTCAAAAGAGTCTGATTATTATGAATTTTGGCTTTGTTTTCTTCTAAAATGTACAATTAGTTTTATATAGATATATCAATTATCAGCAGATAATTAATCACGAGATAACGATACGAAAATGTGCATACAGGTGCGTTCACTTATTAATATACCCCTGCGATATTCACAAATAAATTGACAACGTTTCTTGTTTTTGAACAATCGTCACTGGCAAGTAATAGACAACTGGATGAGTTTGTTTATATAATATGTTAAGTATGTCTATAAATATTTGTTTTGCATATAAAACTTTCAGATCGTATGATGTTGTATGCCTAAATTGATTACATAACATATGGAGCCAAATTTTTAACAAAAATTTCGCTGATATTCGAGTTTCAAACATTCCACAAGGAACCATGGTAAATGGTTGGTATATTTGTTTGTAAATTATAAAAGTATAGCCATTTTTATGCCACGGCTGAAAATTTGGTGTCTTTAAGAGCATTATTTACAAAGTTACACCCTGATTTTTGTTTATTGTACATTTTAGAATTTCATGGTAAAACGGTTTTTACAATATAAAACTAAGCATGTCAGTGTCATTTCGCAAGAAAACTAATATTCTACTAGGACGAGTTTACAAACCAAGCTTGCTGGTAGGTTCCTTTATGAGGTAAGCGTGCCTTAAAGCACTGTGGAGTCACCTATGGCTTTGTATTCAGCCAAAACGTGGGTTGACATTTTATCATACAATTCATGATTTGTTTCCTCGGGACAGAATACCACAGGAAACTGGGACTTTCACAGATAATGTTTAATAGCTAGGCTTTCTCTCTTTGCTTATATTCATAATATTTAAATCCTCTCGTATATGCATAAGTCAACGAAAACACCAGGACATGCAAAGACAGACATTCCTCTAACACCAATAATGTTGTTTGCGGATTAAGGATGGATACAAAGAACATTGCCTTGCATCCTTTTTTTTGACATCCTTTATTGGCATGTATATTTCCATGACTTACACGCTGTAGAAGAGGTTTGAAATATCACGAAGAGGAGATTAGAGTCATTGCCTAACAATATATTTACCCAACTTAGCCCCTCGGTGGGTAGGAAACAATGATGAAATGCCAATCCCACGTTTTGGCAGATAACAAAGTTATGGGTGACTCCACAGTGCTGTAAGCCATGCTTAATTCATAAAGGGACCAACTAGCAAGCTTTGGTCTTAAAACCGTCCTAGATGAATATTAGTTTTCTTGCCAAATAACACTGACATGCTTAGATTTGTATTGTAACAACCGCTTTATCATGAAATTCTTAAATGTATAATGAATAAAAATCAGGATGTAACTTTGTAAATAAAGCTCATAAAGCCACCAAATTTTCAGCTGTAGCACAAAAATGGCTATACTTTCATAATGTACAAACAAAATTACCAACCATTTACCATGGTTCCTTGTGCAATCTTTGAAACTCGAATATCAGCGATTTTTTGGTTAATAATTTGGCTCCATATGTTATGTAATCAATTTAGGCATACGGCATCACACAATCTGGCAGTTTTCTATACAGAGCAAATATTTATAGACATACATAACATATCTAATAAACAAATTCATCCAGTTGTCTATTTCTTGCCAGTGACGATTGTTCAAAAACAAGAAAAGTTGTCAATTTATTTGTGAATATCGCAGGGGTATATTAATAAGTGAACGCACCTGTAATGACCGCAGTAGCACTGGGGGAGTTTATTTTATTACCTTATAATTTGCACCATCTGTACCCGAGATACCTTTCATCTCAGGCAGAGTGAAAGGTATCTCGGGGTCCAAAACAATAAGACATGTACGCCATGCAAAACCCTATCATTCACCGTTCAAAGGTTTCAAATTTCACCGAAAAGTGGAAAAATCAATCAAAATTTCAAAATTCTGCATTTTTGTAAAAATTTGACGGAAAGTTCTCAAAAGTGCATCAGGTCATCTACTTCTCAGCCCCATTAAGTGTACCAAATATGAAGGCTCTAGCTTCAATACTTTTTGAGATATCTTGCACACAAGATTTTCAAATTTTGTTTTCAAAGGGACATAACTCAAAAAATGGGCATAACTTGACCATACAAAAAAATACAGGTCAACTATTTTATCATGAGGAATGTGTATATGAAATTTCAAAACCCTAGCATTAACCGTTCAAAAGTTTCAAATTTCACCAAAAAGTGGAAAAATCAATCAAAATTTCAAAATTCCGTATTTTTGTAAAAATTTGACAGAAAGTTCTCAAAAGTTAATCAGGTTATCTACTTGTCAGCCCCAACAAGTGTACCAAATATGAAGGCTCTAGCTTCAATACTTTTTGAGATATCTTGCACACAAGATTTTCAAATTTTGTTTTCAAAGGGACGTAAATCAATAAAGGGGCATAACTTGGCCATACAAAAAAATACGGGTCAACTATTTTATCATGAGGAATGTGTATATGAAATTTCAAAACCCTACATTCACCATTCAAAAGTTCCAAATTTCACCAAAAAGTGGAAAAAATCGATCAAAATTTCAAAATTCCGTATTTTTGTAGAAAATTGACGGAAAGTTCTCAAAAGTTAGTCAGGTCATCTACTCTTCAGCCCCAACAAGTGTACCAAATATGAAGGCTCTAGCTTAAATACTTTTTGAGATATCTTGCACACAAGATTTTCAAATTTTGTTTTCAAAGGGACATAACTCAGAAAAAGGGCGTAACTCGGACATGAAAAAAAATACGGGTCAACTATTTTTAGCTCACCTGAGCTGAAGGCTCACAGGTGAACTTATAGTATACCCATGCTCCGGCGTCCGTCCGTCCGTCGTCCGTCGTTCACAATTTCAAAGATCTTCTCCTCTGAAACTGCTTGGCCAATCAAAGCCAAACTTCATGTGGAGCATTCTTAGGAAGGGGGAACGAAAGTTTATATAAATGGTCCAGGTCACATGACCAAGATGGCCACCATGGCTATAAATAGCAAAAACCTTTAAAAATCTTCTTCTCCAGAACCAGTGGGCCGATTTCCACGAAACTTGGTATGTAGCATTGGCGACGCGGGCCCATCATAGTTTATATAAATCATGACCCTAGGATGACCTTGACCTATTTTACGGCAAGGTCAACTTAGGTCGCCAATGCATTTGAATGGGAAAAAATGGTAAAATGCTATTTAATGGGTAAAACTTACTGGGAATGGGCAAATGGACAGAAGATTAATGTTAATGGAAAATTTTAGCCCCTGGGGGATTGTCTGCCCCTGCCCCGGGGCCATATACATGTATATGACCATAATATTCAAACATCTTCTTCTCTGAAACCGCTAGGCCAATCAAAGCCAAACTTCATGTGGAGCATCCATGGGAAGGGGGAATGAAAGTTTATATAAATGGTCAAGGTCACATGACCAAGATGGCCGCCATGGCTATAAATAGTAAAAACCTTTAAAAATCTTCTTCTCCAGAACCAGAAGGCCTATGATTTTGAAACTTGGCATGAAGCATCACAGAAAGAAGCTTTACAAAGTTTATATAAATCATGACCCTGCGATGACCTTGGCCTGTTTTACGGCAAGGTCAACTTAGGTCGCCAATGCATTTGAATGGGGAAAAATGGTAAAATGCTATTAAATGGGTAAAACTTACTGGGAATAGGCAATTAGACAGAAAATTAATGTTTATGGAAAAATTTTGGCCCCTGGGGGTTGTCTGCCCCTGCCCCGGGGCTATATACATGTATATTTCCATAATCCTCTGAAACCGCTTGGCCAATCAAAGCCAAACTTCATGTGGAGCATCCTTAGGAAGAGGGAAAATAAGTTTATATTAAATGGTCCAGGTCACATGACCAAGATGGCTGCCATGGCTATAATTAGCAAAAAACATATAAGAATCTTCTCTTCCAGAACCAGATGGCCTATGATTTTGAAACTTGGCATGAAGCATCAGGCAGTGGAGCTCTACAAAGTTTATATAAATCATGACCCTTGGATGACCTTGACCTATTTTATGATAAGGTCAACTTAGCTCGCCCATGCATTTGAATGGGGAAAATTGTTACAATGTCATTTGAAGGACTAAACTTGCAGTAAATTGGCAAATGGACTGAATTTTTATGATTTAAAAAAAATGACTCCAGAGGTTGCTCTGAGGTTATATACATGTATATTACCATTCTAGTCAAATAAGTTTATTGGTATCTCAGGTCTCAGGTGAGCGTTTACAGGACCATTGGTCCTCTGGTTTTATGAGGAATGTGCATATGAAATTTCAAAACCCTAGCATTCACCATTCAAAAGTTAACACACAGACAGACAGACACACAGACAGACAAGCCGAAAGCAATATTCCCTTCCAACTTTTTCAAAGTTGGGGGCATAAAGAAAGATGGAAAACTTTTCTGGATATGTTAGACAACGAAATTAAATGGAATTAGGGTTATAAAACTTGAACCGAGTCATTACTGATCTGGATGTTCATCGAAAATCCCAGGAACTGTATTGTCTCAGTTCTACATAGTACCTGGACTGATCTTAATTGAGCTTGAGCGTGAGAAAACCAACAATTTGGGTTCTGACCAGGTCTGACACAAACCGGCCTGTACAGTCACAGAAGATGGTTAGAGGCTGGCAATTATGGATTTAGAAAGTAGAGGAATTGTTCTATCCATGTAGTGAAAACAAAGGCACTGATCAGCTTCGCGGTTACCGAGAAGCTGGACTGCACCTTTGTTTTCGCATATGCAGATTGTTGATTTCCCACGCAGCGGCTTAATTTCTTATGGAGTAATGAGATTTCTAGGTTTTGTCACTTGGTGGCTCATTTTTATTAATGTTCATTCTTTCTTCTATAAAAAATATTACAGATGTTTAACATCTTTGAATGTTTCTCTTTTTTCACAATGATTACATTTTGGGGATTCTTAGCACCCATCCTTGGTGGTTAACAATATAAGAATCTTACATGAGTGTCAGGGATGAATAGACAAATCTGTCATGAGGGTCATTTTGGCATCACAAGGCTTGCTTAGTTAACTTGAAAGCTTGAAATTATATAAAATTTTGAGCTGGGTCTTGAGGAAAACTACATTTTTGATATGCGAAAACAAAGGCGCAGATCAGTTTCGCTTGCACTGCGAAGCTGATTAGTGTCTTTGTTTTCACTATACGGAAAGTACATTTCCTTTACTTTCTAAATCCAAAATTTCCAGCCTCTAGCCATCTTCTGTGCTTGTACAGCTTGTTTTGTGTTGAACCTGCTCGGAAACCACAATCTATTTTGTTTTTCTTGTGAAGCGGCTCAAATATTTTAATAGTAGAAAGATGGTATCCTGATACTGCACACTTGAACAAGCTTGGCTGATCCTTCACTGGTAGTCTGAACAATCGGAGCCTATTTGAATAAACTGTCTTAATACTGACACAATTTTCAATGGGCAGCGCTGTGGCCTAGTGGTAGAACGTCGGACTCCGAATCGTGTGGTCCTGGGATGTTAAACCTCAATACAAAAAAAAAAAAAAAAAAAAAAAATAATGGAACAACATATATTAAAGAAAGCAAAGAAATTACTGACACAAATTTATTACTATAATAATAAACATAGGTAATATTTTCCCAGTTAAAAAGGGGTCACAACTTAAATGTATCACAGCTGTTAAGAACTTGTTTTCAAAAATCTAAAAAACATGTAAATTCTATGTATCCAATGTGTGTGAAACTATACATTTTCATGAATTTTCAATCATGCATGAAAGAGAAAGAAGCTTGGCTCACTTTTGGTCATCACGAAAACATGTCCGTGCAATGTGAACCCCCTTGAACCCCACTTTTATATAGAAAAACGGGTATGCAGGGGTATACCTATTTTTCTTATTTTTGCTCCAAAACATAGATTGTGGGTACTTGTTAGAACCGCCTCGGCGAGGCGGTTCTAACGTGTACCCACAATCTATGTTTTGAGCAAAAATAAGAAAAATATAAAAAAAATTTCAGCGGAAAATTTTCAATTTTTAAAGCTTAAAATCCCTGTTTATTGCATGGGCAAGTTTTCGTAATGTGATGCTAAGAGATAAGCTTGTCTAGTGTGTATGCAAATTTAATGCAGATCAAATTCATTAAATGAGCCGCCTCGTGGGAAAACCAACAATGTGGTTTCCGAACAGGTCCGACACAAACTGGCCTGTACCAGCACAGAAAAGAGCTAGAAGCTTGAAATTTTGGATTTAAGTAGAAGAGGAACTGTAGTATCCGAGTAGCGAAAACAAAGGCGCTGATCAGCTTCGCGATCAGCTTCGCGGTTACCGCGAAGCTGATCTGCGTCTTTGTTTTCGCCTATGCAGATTGTTGGTTTTCCCATGTGGTGGCTCAAATCACAACACAATGACTTCAGATGCTTCATACTTCAAAATAAGGGAATACATGGAATGACCTTTAAAACATAAAATAAATAAAAAAAGATGTGAAAAAAAAGCATTTTGATCCATAGCATGGCTTAAAAGCAAGAATTTGGCTTTGCCGTTATTTGAGATTCAGTCTGTATTCATATGCATGATAACAGCTAGGCAAAGACTGATTGGATGTGCAGGTTGATCTGATTCCAATATGAGCCTGTGCATGAGAAAACCAACAATTTGCATGGGCAAAAACAAAGCCGCAGATCAGCTTCGCGGTAACCGCGAAGCTGATCAGCGCCTTTGTTTTTGCTACACGGATAGTACGATCCCTCTCCTACTTAAATACAAAATTTCAAGCCTCTGACCATCTTCTGTGACTGTACAGGCCGGTGTGTGTCAGACCTGGTCGGAAACCCAAATTGTTGGTTTTCTCAAGCACAGGCTCATATATCTTCAGAGCCAAAATACTCAGATTTTTGCTTTGCAGAGGTTTATTTCACATTGCCACTTAACATGAAACTTCCAGTCTTTATAAATTACACACATAAACGTTATACAATATCACAGTTAGGTATACAAAAATATGAAAATTTTGGTGAAAATATGAAATTTATGTAGAACTATGATTACATAACATGAATATCACAGTATTAAGTTGATGATTTGCTTCAGTAATAGATTCAGGTCCACACATGAATGAGCTTATCTAAGGAGTCTGTCAGAATTTACTCTGGCCAGGCCCAACAGAATAAGGGCTGCATAACCACAGAAATCACAATGCAACCTTTGTTTTTCCATATACCAGAAAAGGAATTTTAAGGACACACCATAAATATACATAGGATCCTCAGTAAGTATGAAATCTAAAGGTTGTTGTCAGTTATTTCTTCTTCTAATGGAATGATTTCAAGCTCTTGCTTTTCTTTGTCTTTTGCTGATGCTTTTTGAATGAATTCCAATGTAGTATTTTTTTCTCTAGTCTTTTGAAATAACTTGGTAACAATCTGTTTTAGTCTCGAATATAACCTGTTTAAAACACACACTCCAAGGGTGTATCAACATTTGAGCCGCCTCGTGGGAAAACCAACAATGTGGTTTCCGAACAGGTCCGACACAAATCGGGCTATACAGTCACAGAAGCAGGCCGGAAGCTTGAAATTTCGGATTTAAGAAGAAGAGGAAGTGTACTACCCATGTAGCGAAAACAAAGGCGCTGATCAGCTTCGCGGTTACCGCGAAGCTGATCTGCGCCTTTGTTTTCGCCTATGCACATTGTTGGTTTTCTCATGAGGAGGCTCAATTTTTATAATGAAAAAAAAAATGAAGATTTCTAATGTCCAAATCCAAAGCTTTCTATTGGACTCTATCAAGCTTTCAATATTGACCAAATATTCCTCCTTTTAAGAAATCAAATTAGCCTTTTTTAAGTTTGCCAGTTTGCCATAATTTGAAACTTTTTTCATGGTCAACCTTTCAGTTGCTAACCAAATTCAAAAAGTGTTCTGTTCAATTTGTCCATATTCTCAGCTTTTCCATGTCCAATTTAAGGCATCCAATTTTTAGCTTTTCATCTGCCCAAATTTATGTTTAAAATGCCAAGAATTTAATATTTCTAGTATCCTATTTAAAAATTTAATATGTTCCATCAATTGTCTAACTTCTAAGCTGATAGCTTGGCAAGGAAAGGTTGTAGCAGCACATTCCCCGACTTGTCAAGGCAGTTGGGATCTGTGATAAGCTCTCCTATTCTATAATCATTTAAATTCAGGTTAAAAGCGCTGTTGTACTGTCTTACAATGTCTGTTACTTCTTTCTTTGGTAGGCAACCTAAAATGAGAAAGATAAAAAGATACAATAATGATTTATGTGTAATGTGGGAAGTAAAGTACATTTGTACTACTTAACTGTTTTAGATATCTTGCATTGTGTGTGTGTGTGTGTGTGTGTGTGTGTGTGTGTGTGTGTGTGTGTGTGTTTCATTTGGTTGAAAGGTCTATTGCTCTCTTAATGATGAGATTATCTCACTGTCAAGGATTGAGTCTAGCCAAGATCACAAACAAGACAAGCAGAGTTATGTTTGAGCCTTTGATTTTCCTTTGGGTACTCACATTTCCCTTATCTACGGATTGATTCTTTTTGATGCGAGTGAAATTATGAAAGGGACATGTAAAACTGCCATTTTACTGATAAAAACTACATGTATTAAGCACAACAATAGTAAAGAAGTATAGGATTATGTTAAAACCTACTTGAAGCCAAAAGAAGTTTTATAGTTATGTTATATTGATTAACTAAAACCACTTACCCCTGTTTGAGATATCACTGTTGTACAAAGCATTTGCCATTATGATATAACGATCCAGCCACGGCTTCTGGTTGCTGCTGATGGCATCCTTGGTTATCTACAGGTACAAAACAACAGTTCTTGTATAAAGATTTTTTTTTTTAATTACAATTTGAGCCGCCTCTTGGGAAAACCAACAATGTGGTTTCAGAACAGGTCCGACACAAACCGACCTGTACAAGCATAGAAAAGAGCTAGAAGCTTGAAATTTCGGGTTTAAGTAGAAGAGGAATTGTACTATCTGAGTAGCGAAAACAAAGGCGCTGATTAGCTTCGCGGTTACCGCGAAGCTGATCTGCGTCTTTGTTTTCGCCTATGCAGATTGTTGGTTTTCCCACGTGGCAGCTCATTTGATTACTCTATTAGAAACGGTCAAAAACGAATGCCAGCTGATACAAATAGACTGACAATTCATTGCCTTGCTTTTGCCATATTGCAATGTCTATGGGAGCCAATCTTGCATCATTGAGATTAAGTTTATAATAGAGATACCCATTCACTGAATGTTATCCATGGGTAACATTGCACTTAAATACAGTAGTTTGTTCTTTGATGTTTAAATGCACTCTCATTGGCATTTCAGACAGCTTCTTCCCACATACTATAAGGGATTGGTATGACGATCACCTGATAAAATGTCCAATGACTGTGTGTCCAGGTTCGCATCTTTTGTGAAAGCTAGGGACCAAGTTCCCTCCTGACGCACACCTTGGTAAAGTATTGACAATTATACTTGTCACCAGTAAACCATTCATATACTGACTCCTTGTTTCAGACAAAATCGTGCCAAATTACCTTGTAGTTAGTTTCTAAGGCTCTTAGCTGTTCAGAAAGGTCCCTAATTTGTTCTTCCCTGTTCATCTTACGCTGGGGTGGTGGGCCCTCGTCCCGACCATAACCAGGAGGGTCACGGCCGTAGCCAGGTGGGCCTAGTGGTCTCTCTCGACCTCTGTCACCATACCTGTGGAGAGAGAGAGTGAGAGCCATCTTGCATACAGTATTGCTGTAAAATACGGACAGATACAGACAGATACCCCTTTTTTTATCTGAAATGCAAGTTTCTAGAAAGAAGTTGAAACAATACGCCATACTGCTCATGAGCATTGGAACAAAACAAACATTACAACGTGCACGTATACACAAACTACCAGTTTATATATATACGCAACGAATCGGAATCCCTTCGGAAATGAATATTATAACACTACTGGGCTAGAAGCAGCCATACACAAAAGTAACACAGGATGGTGGCATAAGGATGAATTTCCTTCACAATGCCCTGAAAAACAATCGAATTGCACAGTAGTTATGGCATTACAAGTTCACATCAATCAGTATGTTATAGCACATTTCCTGCTATGACCAAATCAGAAAAAAATATGTTTTACTTTGGAGCTTGCTACATGTATTTTCTTAGCAGAAAAGCAAACGCCAAAAACATTGAATTGATAACAACGGATATGAGGAAAACCGTGTCAGTAGCAGAACATACAGTAGTAAAACTGGAAAGCTTACAAGATCATTCATAATTTAGTAACATTGAAACATCTTCAACCAACACCTTAAGTAGAACATCTGAAAAGTTTAACATTGACTTAATTACACGTCATTGGCGGAACATACAACTGAAAAGCTAGAACAAATACAATCATCAATAGCTGCAATACTGTTACATCTTCAACCAACATCTAAAGCGGCAATCCATAAACATAAAAGAGCTGAATGCCTCAAAAACTGTCAGTGGCGGACAGGGTAAAACTGAAAAACTAAATACACGCGAACAGTTAGTAAATAAAATAATGACACCTGCGCCTCCACCGAAGCTGCACGCACTCCGACTGAGCAGCATTATACCTATTATAACGACGTCGTTTCACCGGTGATGGATGTCTAGGTTTTGGTGGTGGCGAGTGGAACCTCACCTGGTTGGGTGGTGGTGGTGAATGGTGTTTGAGTGGCGGCAGTGGGGAGGGGGACTGAAGTCGTGCCGGGGAGGTGCTCCGATTTCGATTGTATGGCTCTTCAAACGGGACCGGCTCTTCTGCTCTGAGTGAAGATTGAAAATTATTTTTATGTCTTTACTTGGGAGCACTCTAACCGTATAAAACATTTTAACATTTTACTTCCATGTAAGGTCAAACTAACTATGACCTAAGTGCTTAGTGCTTGGTTGATACATTAAGAATAGAATCTGTGAAAATATTAAAAGGTAAGCGCTATAGACCCGCTGCATTTTCAGCAAGTGCCTTAAGAAAAGGTACAAGTAGGCAAGGAAGTACTGAAGACGTCATTAATACATTCTAGCGTGGTAATGTCTAGTACTAGTGCATAGGAAAAAGCTGTGCTAAGGAACGGGGACATAGTGCTAGAAGACTGTGAATTGTTTGCACATGCAGAATATGGAAGTTACCATAAATATTTCGATCGATTGCGTCAAAAAGTTTTGGGGATTATATTTGCCAGTGTCAGGTTCCTTTTGTGCTGAGGTTTGTTTCTGGATTGTGTAAAGCTAGCCGTCTACATTTGATGTTATGCGGAAGGGTTATCAAAGCGGACGTGACAAGTACCTTGGCGGTTCAGCGAAAGACCCTGGTCTTTCCCTTTGCTGGCGGTGCATCCCATTCTGGGGAGGGTATGACCTGAATGTAGTGAGAAAAAAATAATTTAAAAGTATCAAGAAGATTAATATTGCAGGATAGTACCAAGTATTGTTTCTTTCTCGTGTCCTCAATGATAAGTCATGGCCTTCCTTGGTCCCGATATAAAAAGGTTTTGTTTGACTTTTTGGTACCGGATTTTTTTCTACTACATTGACAGAGTAAATCTCCACAAAACAGAGTCGACAGTAATATAAATTTCATAATTTTTATCACTTCTTAAATAATCAAATAAAGACTTACTATAAAATTGCATTCAAAGCACTATTTTATGACTTGAAATTATTTCAATGACGTCATAAATGAGAATCAAATCAAATCTTTGACCAAATTCTAGGAATTATTGTAGAAAAAATTTTTTATACCAAAATCAAACAAAACCAAATCCTATCGGGACCTATAGTAAAAGTCAAACAAAACCTTTTTATATCGGGACGAAGGAAGCACCCAGTGATAATGGCCAAAAAGAGAAATCCAACTTAAGTGAAGGTAGGAAAATATTGCATAGTGACGTAAGAAGTAAAACTGACTTGCCAAAATGTATCGATTCGCTGAAAAACTGACTACTGAATTAAGTGAGTCGGATGAAATCATTGCATGTGGCTCTAGGCAACGGTTGAAGATATAGGAATTTTAATCAGCTGTTTAATATATATATGGCATTGTTTTTCTAATTTCCTTTACAAAGGTATGTTCTTGATTGTATTTCCTGGTGCGTTTTTCCTGTTGTAGACTAAGATGTTTTATTGCAACCAAATGAGCCGCGACGCGACAAAACCGGTCTTCGGGGTTTCCGACCAGGTACGACATAAACCGGCCTGTACAGTTACACAAGAAGGCTAGAAGCTTGAAATTTCGTATTTAAGTAGAAGAGGAATTGTACTATCCGAGTAGCGAAAACAAAGGCGCTGATCAGCTTCGCAGTTACTGCGAAGCTGATCTGCGCCTTTGTTTTCGCATAGGCAAAAATCCGGTTTTCTCACGATGCGGCTCAAATTCTTTGAAAAGGTGCATATGAGACAAAGAGAAAGACTGTGTGGATAGCTTAGAACTGACAGATACATTAAAAATAAAAATTAAAACTGAGATCCGTTAAGAGCAGCGAAGACACTAATAAGAAAGGGAATGTTAGTGCAGGAGAGTATAATAAAGTTGCCGCTACTCCTAGCATAGATCAGCATATTATTGACAGAGTAAAGGAAAACATCGCGGTCATTTTTTCATTCTATCTGGAAGAATTGATGTTGCAGCTACTTTGTAATGTTTATATGCATAGATATAGTAAGTCTCTGGTTTTACACGTGTACAAGATTCCTCATGCGTGTCTGGTTACTGTAAAAGCAAAGATAAAAAGTATCAAAGACAAACTCAGCGTACCTATAATTATGATCTCTAAACCTAGGGTCAAGATCTTTAAGGGGTACATCGTCCAATCTGGATTGTCGATCCTGCCAGCTTGGTACATATCCGCTATAAACAATAACGTTAAATTATTTGGGTACTGAACAAGGTGTTTGTGTGAATTCTAAAAATTCTGTTCCTGAAACTTGGGTAAATATGTGCAGATGAAAATTAAACTTGCTATATGATTTTCAAATACCAGAAGAGAAGAAAGTATAGTCAACGCACTTATTTGTTGAATGAAGATTTGTCGTATTATGAAATGGAAACAGTTAAGGTCATCAAAAAGGTTCATAAACCGAGAATCAGACAACATTAGTAATCACGTACATGTACATGACAATACACTACCAATTAATGAAGGCGAGAACATGTCATAACAAAATATTGATGGTTTTAAGAAACTAGTCAAAGGTGCCTTTAAAAAGAGGAAGTGTGTGAATTTATAGACCCCTATTCAAAATACAGTCCATGTCCTATCTAATTTATAAATCTGAACACGCAAAGATATGATTATGTTTAGTTGTGTAGTTGTCAGAAATGTTTATTTGGACTAAAATGTTAATGAAATCATAAACGGGCCAATCATTGAAACAGCAGCATTCCCTCAATTCAAAATAACGAATACATACATGTACATTAAAGTTTTTTATTAAAGAAACATGATGCACACAAGTTGCACGAAGTCAATCAAAATAAATTAAAATCACAGAATTATCAACAACTGCAGAAAGATAAATAAGCTCCGGTTATATAACACAGCACCTAACTGAAACAAAAACTTAAGACTACACCATTGCGTTACTTCTGCAAGAGATGTGTATACAACGTATAAGCATGTGACATAGTACAAATAAGCATGTGGTGACGAATTGTATCTGGACAAATACAAAAAGCTCCGGTTATATGATACAGCCGCTAACTGAAACAAATGCTAAAACTACACTGTGGCGTTACAGCTGCGAGGGTGTGTTCACAGTGTATTAGCCTATGACATGCTACATATAAGCAGGAGGTGACAAATCGTACCTAGGCTTTTCATCATATAACCTAGAATTTCGGCCTTCATCATACAGCCTAGAGTGCCTGCCCTCACGTTCAGCATGTCTATCAAATTCCGGTTGGAGATCCATTTCCGGGCTACCATTCATTAGTTCTCGTGGAACAGGACTTTTTTCTCTAAAAATTGGTTGTTGACCATGAATTTGCCTTCTTTGTCCTGAGAATTTGTCCCTAGAATTGGCATTTAGGTATGTACTAGTACATTTGGAAAGCATATACATGTAATTAAAATATACACTGAATAATCAAGAAAACACTATACATATACAGCTATGGAAGCAATCCTATCAATTGAACACAATAAAAACATTAATTTCCACTTTAAAAGAATACATACATCGTAGTTATCTAACAAACTGTGTAACAGAAATCCATACAATTATAACAACATTTGAGACAAGATTAATCTGCATAATATATAACAGTTAAAAATGTTTGTATGACAGAATTGGATATAGAATTCCCGTTTTGACTGGATATAAAACCCAGCATTGGCACTTCAGTTAAGAATACAAGATACATTTTTTACTTCGCTTTGGATGTTTCCTCATAATCTAAAGGTACCAATACCAATAATATATAAGCATGATAATGTATGATTTAAGCACCCTTGTAAAAGTGGGAAGCAAATCCTTTTAAGCGCCAAAAGCCTCAGAAACATACAGATAATACTTAAAACTTTCTTCGAAATGTCTTTGAATAGGGTCAGCTGTGCTCATAAACATCGTTTGACGACCGTCTTTTCTTTCGAACTGATAAGTTCTGTAGAGCATAGGAAACTCAATTTAATTTTAACCGAAATGGGGAAAGTCCGACCTTGATAAGGCACTTTGTAGTGACTTATCTGGAAGTGCCCAAAATCAAAGCATGCCTTCAAGTATAGGAAAACCCAAATACTATTTGCTACATTTCGTGCCAACGATTCATTGAGTATCTTTCAGTTTCATGATAAATCGGATGAGGCAGCTCATCATACAGACTGTTTATCTTTAAATTTACAGAAAATCTGGTCGAACTAATGCATTTCTTAAACTAATTGCAACTACAAACTTCTAAATTAAACGTCTATGTCAACATGAGTGCACCATAGTCGCATATATAACAACATTTTCTGGGATAATTGAAGACCATAAAAGTAAATAAGGTAAATGTAAGCAACGATCAGGAAATGAGGCAATCAGAAAGAAAGGCCTACTCCAAAATCTACAACTTGGAAAGTATGTTGTAGCTGGTCGGACGTTCTGGGGTAAAATTATCACAATTCATCTCACTGGACACACAATATCAAACGTTTTAACCACCTGACGTTGCTTTGACCTCACATTAAAACTGTCTAGAGAAGCTTACCTTTCATCCTGAGGTCTACGGGGAGATGGTTCCAGTCTAGGAGAAGGTCCTGTACGCTGATCATAGTTTCTTTGTGGTGATGGATCTTTCCTTGGAGATACCCTTGGCTATAAAAACGGAACGTAAGAAAAATGAAAAAATATTTTCAATATTCATGCAAGCAAGTTTGCTTCGATACACTACATACTTAGTATCAAAACGGTTTGTATTGAAAACTAAATAAGGAAGTTTCAGCATTTATGAATGTACTTGATGAGAAGAAAATATAATATCCAATTATTGATGAAAAGACATTTGGAAATACTTCCATAAATGAAAAACATATGCATAATGTGGTTTTAAATTTTAGTTGTGTAATATAGTCATTTAGAGTTTTATTTTGAAAACGTAAATTGACGTTAACACAATGTTAATGCGAAAATCAAATTAAAATTTTAAAATGCAAGATACAAAAATAAACATGTTGAAAGCATTGACGAAACAAACATTAAAAAACACAGTACGTGACACTGATGCAAACAATGGGCCAATTAAACCTTACATGATAGATCTCATACATCGTTGTAGACACTGTATACAAAACAGAAGCTTACACGTGAATTTGACCCACAACCAAAGACGATGTTTAAGCTTTGATTTTTCTAACATATAAATGGCAAATTGACGTCGTAAGGCAAATGTAAGCAAATACCAGGGACCGGCACGAACAGCCAAATTCCCAACTTAAACACACGACTAAAAATCTACAAATAAGCATGGAAACAAATAGAACAAAGAGGTCATCTAAGAAGGAAGCTCATTCCAAACAGGCATCAAATAGACCAAAAATAGACCCTCCACCATGTACTCAAAAGCGTTCTCACTGCCTACAAAAGCGTGATTCACGGACCTCAACTAAACCTCCATCAGCACGTGGCCAGTTGGCTACCGGAGCAGGATAATGTTTGGCGTACTCCAGGGGGCGCTTACTTACTGGAATGGGAAGACCCGTGTTGGACGGCCGAACTCGACTCAAAAAGTCCAGGAACGAATGCCAACTGAAAAAGAAGCAAATGTTGGAAATTTGTAGTTTATCAATTGCGCTTGTTGTCTTTTTTAAAAAATGTACAATTATATATATAATGAAAATGTACAATTATATATATATCAACACATGTATTGTGATCATACTGATTTTGTAATAATGACAAAAAATATTTCATAAGAACACCACAGCCAAAGAAGCGATACATATAACGTCTGTAGCGGTCCCAAATAAACCTTTTAAAGTTCATCCTATAAAGGGAAACAGACGCCTGGCAAGACTACTTTATAAGAAAAATACTGGAAGCTTGGTAACAGCATTCTTTGTGACAGTGCCAGTTTTGTCTTTCATAATAAATAATCATTATACTCACTTATACTGTCCATCTGCATTGTTGTCTTCACAGTGCATTAAAATCTGGTTTTGCAGCGAGGCAGATAACGGTAGTTTTAAATCATAACATATATCTTTAATCTGAAAAATATGGCATACGAATGTTTTTAAAATTAAGGATTAACTGCAAATAAATGCCTTTTTGCGTTAAATTTTCGTGTTAGATGTAGGTGTTATGTAGATTGTTAATGCTATACTGCACCATCAAAATTTGAAACCACTGACAACTGCATCGGCATAGAAACTGATTTTAAATGTCTGATTTTGACATTTCATGGTGGTAAATGAAGGTAATGATCAGGAAATAATGCAATCTGAAAGAAATTCTCACTCTAAAAACCGAGGTGGGAAAAACTAAATTGACAATTAGGTACTTATACTAAGAGAACATATCGTTGTACAATAAATATGAATAAAATAAAACTATGATCCTTTCAGAGCAGTGAGCATATTATGAGAACAGAGATGGGCCATACCACCGTCAATTGTATCTAAACATTTGAATTTTAATCTTTCTCACCTGTGCGCCCGACAGGGTTTCTCTGTGCTCCCTATCTTTGGCGTTGAAGGCATCATGCCATTTGGTCCAATCCATTACATAAGTACTCTTTGATAGTTCTTGTTCAACCATTCGTAACAGCTTTGCAACTTCACGGTCTTTGTACAGAGATCCTGACTTGGCGCTGTAAATGATACAAAGTATGATTTTGTTTGTTTTCTTTGAAAGTTGCAATCAAGAGCTTAAATAAAATTCTATCGTTGAACTAAAACATATTTCATTTCAACGTCAAATAGCAGACTCAAATAGAACAAGATAAATATTTTTTCTGACACTCAGAACTTCTTAATATAATAAAGCTCAAATGAAGCAGACTGAATATGGTGCTATACCATTGTTGCAAATGTCATTAATGGTCATGTATAACAGGAATATGCTCCGCCATTTAAAGTCTTTGGTGTCTGTACTGCTTCAGAAGTATTCAAACATACGAACGTCAGCATTAGCTGGTTGCGATATTTGAGTGTCCAAAGTAGACATCTTCAGATTATCTTAATATTGTGTGCTTAGATGGGATATTTAAGAACTATAATGTTAAAAGAAAATCAAGTATGCACATGTAACACTTACAGGTCTGCTACGTCTTGATAGTACTTTGGCTTTCCATCGTTCGCCCTGTATAGGACAAAAAGAGATATTCAGAGTTCGTTCTGTCCATTTCGAAAACTTGCCCATGCAATATACAGATAATTTTTTCAGCATTAAAAACTGGAAATTTTACTGAAAAAATGGTTGATTTTAATATGTTTGCTCAAAACATTTAATGTGGGTACACGTTAGAACCGCCTCGTTTTGGAACAAAAATAAGAAATATAGGTGTATCCCTCCATACCCCAGTTTTTCTATATGAAAATGGGATTTAAAGACAGGGTTTTCATGCCGGGGGGTCTGGTTTCCAGCTTAAAGGTAAACAGGTAGCCAGTCCTAGATGTGGGCGGAGCTTACACACAGGTAACTGGCTAACTTTAGGGGTCATAATACTGATCATGTGTCATAATTGGATGCAATAAACAACCAGGAGAGATAATACCTGTCAATCATTTTATCAGTCCCTGAGACCTGAAACTGACAACCAATCAAATCTCTGGTATTGATGTTAACACTTCAACAGTCAGAGAAAGAATGACACAGGTATACCTGTGTGGCCTTTTATACCCCAGCCCTGTCTTTAAGAGGGTATACACTTCATGGATATGTTTTCCTGCTGTAAAAGATATTTGTTCAGACATTAGCTTTGCCATACGCAAAGTGACAAATGAACCAAAAACTAATGATACGAAGTCCAACATTTTTCTTGAAACAAACTTTAATTTTTTTGCTGTTGGCGCCTTATGTATGTTTTCATATTTTTAGTTACGTTTAAGTAACTGAGTGGCCACCTATTGGGAAAATAGCTGCTAATTCGGCTTACGACATGTTTTCATGATATAAGTACCTGATTGTTAGTTGTTTTTTTTTTCCCACCTCGGTTTTTGGAGTGGGAATCTTTTTTCTGATTGCGCCTTTTCCTGATCTTTGCCTACTTGTACCTTTTTAATGTGCATCTCGTTGCATGCCATGCAAGATCATATTGTTTGCTTACTAACTAGAATTTTTACACCGTTGTTTCACAGTTTGACCATCTTTGTATCATATAACGTATCAAATGTATCAAAACCAGTCGTTTTAAACGTCACGAATAGAAAATATAATTATGTACATATTTCATATGGTGGAAACACGTCTACAAAAAGTGGTTAATGTGTTAGTAAATACAACTTAAATATTTATAGAGACTGAAACGGGGATTACATGTATCATGCGTACTGTAGCTTACACCAAAAGATGCGCTATTATCGCATAGCTAGGGAATATATGGATCAGTTTTAAACCTTGCACTTATCTTACCCTTCAAACGGCATATATTAGCGTATGACATGAAAATGCTAAGACCCTTTGAAGATAGCGCATCAAAGAAATTAATGTACGACTTATGATACAATTTGATGTTTGCAGTCTTCAAATGCATGTAATTCTGCTAGAATGTTCAATGACACGTACATACACATGGAGTCTTTAGAATGTCACTGTAATGCAAAAATGAGAACATGGGGTTACAACCGAAATAATACAACACCGAGACATCGTGGAATCTTCAGCATTCGAACCCATCAAACTGTCCTCTGGCGTACCGCAAAATGTTATAACAAACTGCCCTCTGGCGTACCGCAAAATGTTATAACAAACTGCCCTCTGGCGTACCGCAAAATGTTATAACAAACTGCCCTCTGGCGTACCGCAAAATGTTATAACAAACTGCCCTCTGGCGTACCGCAAAATGTTATAACAAACTGCCCTCTGGCGTACCGCAAAATGTTATAAAGACTTCCGGCAACCAACTGACATTGATGTTAATAAATGAGCCGTCTCGTGGGAAAACCAACAATGTGGTTTCCGACCAGGTCTGACACAAACCGACCTGTACAGTCACAGAAAAGAGCTAGAAGCTTGAAATTTCGGATTTAAGTAGAAGAGGAATTGTGCTATCCGAGTAGCGAAAACAAAGGCGCTGATCAGCTTCGCGGATCTGCGTCTTTGTTTTCGCCTATGCAGATTGTTAGTTTTCCCACGAGGTGGCTCAAATATGAAATTATGTTCTCTGTACTATGTCCTATTTGTTTGCTTCTGAATTTTAGTATACACCTATTCAAACTACATTTATCAAGCGACGTAAATTAAACGCTACAACAAGCAAATTTCGCACAACATCTAGCTATCAACCTTTCCGTGTGCTCAGTCTTAGGTTCAGGCCCATTCTTTGATGTAACTTGAATTGGGGGATCTAACCTGAAAGAAGAGTTCAGTTGCTAACTAGAATCCGTTGCTACACACTTTTGTTTTGTTGTCAAATAAAAACCGTTAAAGAATACTTTCGTTTTGTTGCCAAATATAAACGGTTACAAAACGCATGCGTTTTGTTGCCAAATAAAACCTTTCGTCTTTCTTTACAACGTTGAATGCTTAGATACCATATTTTATTGTCATTTAAGACAAGGTGGTAGTAAAATGAAAATAAAGACAAAGTAATGCTCGGATAAGAGCAGAGATTAAAGGTCTCAGGATTAAAGCTGATCATCTAATGAATAATTAAAATATCCATGACAAGAAATAAACTGATTGCCTCCCCACATTGCTATGGAGAGGTTTTGAAGGCAAACTGAGTTCAAATGTTCAGAAAATTCGAAATGGATTTTTAAGTATTGCCATCACTGTTTTCTATTTCTAAAACAATGCGTTTCTGATGAAGTCGAAGAGGTGCAACAAAAATACATGTAGTATATATTTTTAGGGTTTTCCTGATCATTGCCTGCTTGTACCTTTTTATACTTAACAGGCAAGGTCGATTTCAATTTTATTCATACATGTATTCATTTTAGAATATACGCTGAATAATATTCCATTTTAGTGCTTCGAATAAATACCAATGTGCTTGAATATACACATAGACTATATTTGTGTACTATTAGCTTCTCAGGGGGTGGGGAATCATAGAGTGATACATTGCTAGGAAGTTAAATATGTTTTGTCTTGTTAATATATACAGAAAAGGCCTGCTAGGAGAAAGAAGAAACAGCCAAAATCTTAGTGGGGAACAGAAATACCTAAATATAAAACTAATATCTGCAGTGCGCAATCGGGAACTGTAGGATTTTGTGAAATAGATATACACTTGAATTAGTAAACAAACCTTGCATTTGAAATTGAATTGTTTCTCCTTGGGGTTCTCCGTCTGTGAACAATATTATAGCGTACTTAACATACTTGGTTATTTACCGCCTTGTCAAGAATTTTTTGTCTGGTTTGTGCCTTTTGCCTGTGGAATCTTGTTCTTTGCTATTTGTTTTCAAATTTTAAACTGACTTTCAGATATACAAACTTGTTTAATTCGCTCCTTGAAGGATTCCCTAATTTAAAGCACTGGTTTATCCTGAGTTTTTAATGCATATCAATAATTCAAGATCAGTACAAAATGGCCATCAACAGTGACTGTGATGCAAAGTTTATATATATCGATGTCTACCTAGCTGATTATAGCCTCTCTGTCGAAAAAATGTAAAACGTCATCTTAGGAAAAACAAATTAGTTTCATTTTAATTTTATATATTAGAACTAAACCGTTATCAGTCTACGTTTTGGCAAATGAGCTTTAATCAGAATTAAATCAACGGCGTTGATACACGCTATGTAATATCTGGATTGCTGCGTTAAGTTGTACAACAGATTTAAAAATACAGAAATATCTCGAGCAATCACGCAACCATGCATTTATTAGCGAACAACAGCATGCATTACTATGCAACAAGAAACACGATACTCACAATTGGCCTTTTCTGTTGAGTTCTAAAGCTGATCCGATGAAGGAGAGAATTTTCTCATAGTTGACTTTGTTAAGCTTCCCTGGTTGTGGATTCACGAATTGTGCTGCCAAGATTCGTAAAGTATCCGCTGAGATATAAGCCTGTAATGATAAGAGCCGCGCCGTGAGAAAACGGGTCTTCGGGTTTCCGACCTGGTCTGACACAAACCGGTCTGTGCAGCTACAGAAACAGGCTTGAAGCTTGAAATTTTGCAAATAGGTAGAAGAGGAATTGTACTATCCGAGTAGCGAAAACAAAGGCGCTGATCAGCTTCGCGGTGTAACCGCGAAGCTGGTCTGCGCCTTTGTTTTCGCATAGGCAATAATCCCGTTTTCTCACGATGCGGCTAAATTATCTGTTGAGTTCAAAACATCTTGACAGTGAATAAAAATTAAAACTGAGATTCTTAAAGAGCAGCGAACAAAAAACAAATGAGAAAGAGAATGGGCCATACCGCGGTTTCGGCTACTTAAGCCTCTTCAGTGACGCTATAGATTTGGCAACATGGAGACAAAGAGAATTACTGTAAGTTTGCAACTTACAACAGGGAATAAAATCTAAAGGTTTGATCCTTTGCAAGCAGTAAAAATATTTAAAGGGAAATAGTTTGGACTATATTGCGCAATTTCGGGTAATGAACCCTCATCAGTAGCCCTTTTAAAACCGGCAACGAAAACCAGACTATTGTACTGTAATTTCGAGAATTTTACGTGAGAAGTCTAAATCAAAGACATATTCCTAAACGGGGTCAAATAATTTAAACATTTTTTAGAAGTATGTTTCTAAACGTGATTGTTTTGAACTCTGAATATCTTTACTGATCTCAAAGGATCTAAATAAAATATACAAAGACTAGTATAATCCTAATGGGACCAAATGTATCAAATAATAGTTAGAAAATGAATCTAAACCGATAAAATTTTTTCTGATTTCTCAAAATACCCTCGCTGATCTCAAAGAACCTAAAGGAAAATAAAATATGCACAATGGATAATGTACAGGGGCCATACCGCGGTTTCGGCTACTTAAGCCCCATCGGTGACCTAATAGATTTGGCAACATGGAGCCAAAGAGAATTACTGTAATTTTGCACTTTTCAACAGGGTAGTCGATACAAAGACTAGTATAATTCAAATGGGGTCAAATGTATCAACCTTTAGTTAGACTAGAAATGCGTGTTTGTAAAACACTATGCCCCCAACTGTATGCTTGTCCCGAAACTGGCAGCTTGTATGATTGATTTATTTCATTTAAATGAAGTGAAATTTTATTTCCTGAAGCCTCTGTTTTGACCTTGATCCAGAAACAGAATGTAAGCTTTTTGCAGATAAATTAGACATGGAGTAAAAATTTCATAATGGAGTAATTTTGTCAAAATTTGACGTAAAGTCTTCAAAATGTAATCAGGTGATCTTCTTCTCTGCCCCAACCAGTGTACCGAATATGAAGGCTCTAGCTTAAATACTTTTTGAGATATCTTGCACACAAGATATTCAAATTTTGTTTTAAAAGGGGCATAACTCCAAAAAGGCACATAACTTGAACATAAACAAAAATACGGGTCAACTATATTTTCATAAGGAATCTGAATATGAAATTTCAAAACCCTAACATTCACCGTTCAAAAGTTTCATATTTCACCGAAAAGTGCAAAAATTAATCAAAATTTAAAAATTCTGTATTTTTGTCAAAATTTGACAGAAAGTTCTCAAAAGTTAATCAGGTCATCTACTCCTCAGCCCCAACCAGTATACGAAATATGAAGGCTCTAGCTCAAATACTTTTTGAGATATCTTGCACACAAGATTTTCAAATTTTGTTTTCAAAGGGACATAACTCAGAAAAGGGGCATAACTTGGACATGAAAAAAAAATATGGGTCAACTATTTTTTCATGAGGAATCTGTATATGAAATTTCAAAACCCTAGCATTCACCGTTTAAAAGTTTCAAATTTCACCGAAAAGTGGAAAAATCAATCAAAATTTAAAAATTCTGTATTTTTGTCAAAATTTGACGGAAAGTTCTCAAAAGTTAATCAGGTCATCTACTCATCGGACCCAACCAGTATACCAAATATGAAGGTTCTAGCTTAAATAGTTTTCGAGATATCTTGCACACAAGATTTTCAAATTTTGTTTTCAAAGGGAAATAACTCAGAAAAGGGGCATAACTCGGACAAGAAAAAAAATATGGGTCAACTATTTTTTTATGAGGAATACACACATGAAATTTCAAATCCCTATCATGCACCATTCAGACGTTTAAAAAAAGTGACTAACAGACGCACCCACTCACACACGCACAGACAGACATACAGACAGACAGACAAGCCGAAAGCAATATGCCCTTCCAACTTTTTCAAAATTGGGGGCATAAAAATGAATCTAAACCGATAATTGTTTTCTGATTTCTCAAAATACCCCCGCTGATCTCAAAGGACCTAAAGGACCTAAAACTGCATCAGAATTATTACTATCACGAACACATGAATGGTAATAGTTATGGTGCTATTAAGATAGTATGAACAAAGTTTGAAATCACTGCAACCTGTGAACTCCAAAAACTATAGAGTCATAGGTGATCAGCCAAAAGCAAGTTTTGACGCTATAATTGCTGGAAAGAAACACACAAACTTTATAAAATCGATTTAAACCCGCCAGTAACGTTGTGTTACTGATCTTTCCAAGTCGATACTTCTGTGGTGGTTCTTTTTGTTTTATGTCTTGGTGTTTAAAATATTTTTGTGCTGTTGGCGCCTTATGTATGTTTTCATATTTTTAGTTAAGTTAAGGTAACTGAGTGGCCACCTATTGGGAAAATAGCTGCTCATTCGGCTTACGAAATGTTTTCATGGTATAAGTACCTGATTGTTAGTTTGGTTTTTTCCCACCTCGGTTTTTGGAGTGGGAATCTTTTTCTGATTGCGCCTTTTCCTGATCTTTGCCTACTTGTACCTTTTTATAGATGCAATGAATAACAATTGAACCACCACATGGAAAAACCAACAATCCACATAGGCGAAAAGTAAAGCTCAGATAAGCTTCGCAGTTACTGTGAAGCTGATCAGCGCCTTTGTTTTCGCTACACGTATAGTACAATTCCTCTACTTTCTAAATACAGAATTTCCAGCCTCTAACCATCTTCTGTTACCTGTACAGCCCAGTTTGTGTCGGGCCTGGTCGGAAACCCGAATTGTTGGTTTTCTCAAGCACAGGTTCAAATGTACCTACCCCTCGTTCTCTCATAACGCTATCCAGATACTGAATATCGCAATATCCATTTAGTTCTGGGTCACGAAGACTTGCATCCATGTAAATATCCCTTAATTTCCTCTCATCAAATCCTTCTAAGTCTAAACAAATCAATTTACATAGAATCCTTTCTTTTTCCTTGGGTAACACAATGGGTTCAGAAGGTAACAAAACATTTCTGGGCACTAGCATCATAACACTATGTTTTTCTGAGTCTGACACATACAGTCTCTCTGGTCTGGGAGGATCCTGATATTCCATATTGTCCGGGTCGTAGTCAGGGTGGAAATTCTGTTTATATTCCGTATCCTTCGCTAAGGGTGGGTTCTCCTCGTAGGCCCAGGGCTCTTTTTCGAACACTGTTGAACAATCATTGCGCTTACGCAGTGCCTGAATCTTTGGTAGTTGCTTATACTGTGACCGCGATAGGTCCTTGGAGTCCGGACGCTTACTCACGAAGGCTGTCGGCTAAAATGGAAATATCATTTAGTAGTTAGTTGAAACATACAAATAACAAATCAAAGGCAATTTTAAATCCACGCAACAAAACCCTAGCGTGCATTATTTGGGTAAATTCGTATTTCTCTTCTTCATGTCTACTGGTTAGAAAATCTGAAACGAACTTTTATTTATAGAGAAAAATATCTTTCAAACACTTTAAGGTGTTGTTGTGTCACTTTTGAACTATACATTAAGAATTTGAATAAGTAGGTTCTGTTCCGTAACAATGATTATCATATTCTTTGTTTCAATTTTTCCAATTTAAATGTATTATTATAGTTATGCATTTTTAAGACTACAGAGTTCAAGTTCAAAGAGAGTTACATTGAGAATATTAATCCACAATATTAGATTATTTCTAGGAAATGCAGTTAGTACTATAGAGAATTTTGTATAATTATTTGTTTAAATCTAAGATACTATTCTAAACTTGACATAAAATGTTGTTTAAAAGGTTTTCTATATATCCTAAATTACATGTCCTATAATGATTTATGTCCTGCAGAAGAAGAAAACAGTCTGAACCAAAACCGAAATGTTAAGAGCTTCCTGACTGGTCCATAATTAAAATAAGCGCAGTTTTATTCATAGCAACACATGGACATGATTACTCAATAAACGGTTGCAACAAACAAAAATATTTTAACCAATCACACACAAAATATCATATATAAACTCATACATATCCTGTCTAAAAGAAATCCCTATGAAATTATGTCGAATTCAGTGTTGATAATTCTTATAGACTACATTTGCCATGTAATTTCCAATATTTAGTCAATGCTTTTAATTGTATTTGGTTTTCATTTTCCTTGTTTTTCATCATTAAATAAACTTTAACATAACAAGGCTTTTAAAACCGGTTCAAACCAAGTCAATCGACTAATTTGACCAAATAAACATAGATTATATGGCCGATCTATTTAGTGTTGGTGGAATAATAAAAATTAAATTTAAATGTGAAGTGCCACTCTCACTGTTTGAAAAAGAAAACAAATCATCAAATACATGTACTGTCCAAATTGAAACACAATGCATCAGCAAAGATATCAAGCTGCATTTCATGAGGTGTATGTGATGCAATTTTGAAGTGTAACAGAAGAGAATGATTTGCTGTCTCAAATTTAGATAGTCTAGATCTTTTTTACTTGCTATAATGACAAATGATGAAATTTATGGAGTGTTTTCTTTTAAATAATTGAAACAAATTAAAAAAGACATGGCAAATACCCATCACCACATAGACGCTGACAGTCAGAAACATCATGAAAGAACATAGAACAATCCGACATTGCAAACATCCTTTAGGAACGTTGTTCAAGACAGTGAATCAATAGAAACAATCTACGAGCGTGTTGTAGATAAACAATGGATATTTACATATTTGCAGAAAAAGGAAAACGTTTGGCCGAAATCATAATTATATGTTTGTTATAATTTATTTATTTATTTATTTATTTATTTATTTATTTATTTATTTATTTATTTATTTCCGTTTAGAGTCATTCAATGCTTTATATCTGTGCAGAAGTATTTGACAGATAGTTTTCTTTTGAAAAACGTTCCTTTAGTGGGATATTTTCACTGTTCACTATTTACCAGTGGATTGATATTTTCATAATACCAGTCAAGATTAACTGGCGACCGTTCCCGGGGTGGATTCAAAAGTTCTTTCAGCTTTAAGCAGTATAAAACATATCCTTTTGAAAATAACTGGCATACAAAAAGTATGTATCTGACACCCATCAAGTGCTTTCGGTTTGATGTCGAGCATTACGAAAACTTTCCCATGCAATAAACAGAAATTTTTTAGCTTAAAAAATTGAAAAAATTTCAGCTGAAAATTTTGGATATTTTTTTCATTTTTGCTCAAAACATAGATTGTGGGTACACGTTAGAACCGCCTCGGCGAGGCGGTTCTAACGAGTACCCACAATCTATGTTTTGGAGCAAAAATAAGAAAAACAGGTATACTCCTGCATACCCAAGTTTTGCTATATAAAAGTGGGGTCTGGGGGGTAAATATTGCACGGACATGTTTTCCTGATGGTGAGTTTCAAGTAAGTTCCTGAAGAAGAGCCCGAACCTTTATGGTGATTACCATCAATATATATACATAAACCACAAAATCTGTTTCAATCTACATGTATAAAATTAATCATCTATGGCTACGTATATAATGGTGCGTTTATCGTGCAGCATCTTTGCTCCCTGGAGTGGCTAGTCCGTGCAAATAACCGTCTGTGCAATTTATCTTACCGCTGATTTTGGGGGTTCGTACATGTATGGATCTGAATACTCAAAGTCGTACATATCATCCTTTCGGGAGAAACATAAACTTACATATTAAAGACGTAAGGAGTTAGTAAATTGCAGCACTGTAAAATTCTCTTGCAGTGGATAACCTTGACTTTAACTTTCTGACAACGGTACGAAATTTATAAACGCTTAAACCATCATCATCATATTGTTATTCAAAATAGACGGAATGGCTGTTTAATGCAAAACAAACTTTTCACAGGTACCTTTGCGTTGCTGTAAACACCACCCGGCATATCTTCGAAGTCTCTGGGGTCGGATCTCTGAGGTGGGTTGGGAATAGGGTCAAGAGGTTGCAGTCTGCTTCCCAGGTACTCTGGATCGCTAGAATAATCAGACGTTGAATAAGAACATGCATTTCATTTTTAAACACAGAACTATAAGTAAATAAAATATTGTAGTAGTATCTTCATTTTTTAATCTGAATGGACAAGTCTAAGTTATACAGTTAGGCGCCTGAAAACTAGTTGAAGCCCCCCTCCCCCAGTAATTTTATATAACTGATCGTTCCAAAGCGATACTTCTGTAGTAGTTCTTACTGTTTTATGTTTTGGCGTTGAATTTCTGTGGTATTTGCACCTTATGTATGTTTTCATATTTTAGTTAAGTTTTGGTAACTGAGTAGCCTCCTATTGGGAAAATAGCTGCTCACTCGGCTTACGATACGTTTTCTTGTATAAGAACTTGATTGTTAATTTCGTTTTTTTCCCACCTCGGTTTTTGGAGTGGGTATCATCTTTCTGATTGCACCATTTCCTGACCATCGCTTACTTTTTCCTTTGAAAGTAGGTCTATGGTAACTGAAGATAAACTAGGCTAACATGGTTGTTTTCAATGCATATTTATGCATATTTAGGCCTCGGACATCAACATAAGATTGACATCAGAGATTCGCCGTTAGATTTCTGAATAGAATGTCTGTTCCTATTGGTCAAATGCATGCATTTGATTTATATTTGAGCCTGTGCATGAGGAAACCAACAATTTGCATATGCGAAAACAAAGACGCAGATCAGCTTCGCAGTAACTGCGAAGCTGATCAGCGTCTTTGTTTTCGCTACATGGATAGTACAATACCTCCTCTGTCTATATCCAAAATTTCAAGGCTCTAGCTTTATTCTATGACTGTACAGGCTGGTTTGTGTCAGACCTGGTCGGAAACCCAAATTGTTTGTTTTCTCATGCACAGGCTCAATTTTATAACAGTGAATCTGTGACGCTACTCTTATGTTGATTGCCGAGCACTGTACATGCACCGCACAGGGGAGAATTTTGTGGAAACTACTCGCAGTGCTCACTATTTCGGTTGTGGTTCTATTACTGCTCTCTGAACTCCACCAATAATTTTCGTTGTAAGGTTCGGTGTGTCGAGCGTGCCGAAGGGGGCATCTTTAGTTGTAATCCCTTTTGACTGCATGAACTCGAACTCCGCCCGCTCCGACTGAAAATATGTATAGAAAGTCATCATTAACTCATTTAAGCATGGCGTCCCTTTTATGGGACATTGGCAAACAGAATAGCCCAAGATGTGACGCCGCAGAATGGGGCTATTCTGTTTGCACAGAGAAATTTTATCGAAAAATGAGATACCGATGGGACTCTGAGTCAATTCAACACCTACTTGTAAGTGTACTGATTATGATTTGTGCACCAAAATCAACGTTCGCAAATTTCAAATATATAAATACTAGATCCAAGGCCTAATAAAGATCAAAACGATGTTCATAGATTTTGATTTATAAACCACTTGTATATCATTTCTCAATTTACTGCACACATTAAAGAGATAGAATGAGTAAAATATTAATTTTATTGGTGATGAATACTATATACATGCATACGATGTACGGTGGTTAATCAAATACATTTCAGGCCATAAACGTATAAGGGCAATCATAGAAAGTGCAGTTTTTCTACTTTAGGAAAAAAGCTCACCCATGTTTAGTATCACTCCTTGTCTGTCAGTGAGTTTATTAAATGTGGATTACATTCCATGATTCCAAGTGGTGCTATCTAAAGAATGGCTTCTTAATTCATGATCGTGTTGTAATAGCAAGAGATGTTGCTGGAATATGAGCCGCATCGTGAGAAAACCGGATTTTTTTGCCTATGCGAAAACAAAGACGCAGATCAGCTGTGCAGTAATTGCACAGCTGATTAGCGCCTTTGTTTTCGCTACAAGGATAGTGCAATTCCTCTTCTTCCTAAATCCGAAATTTCAATCTTCTAGTCATTATCTGTGGCCGCACAGACCGGTTTGTGTAGGACCTTGTCGGAAACTCCGAAGACCAGTTTTCTCGTGTCACGGCTCATATATATCAACAACCATGAAAATCGAATGCCAGGAATTCTGCACCTAATAAACCCACTGTCTGCACTTGATGCCAACATTTTCTTTGATAACCCCTCTGTTTATAGACCATCTATAATCCGCTATGGTTTAAACGGGTTTAGTTTCCCGATATGAACCCAAAAATATACCAACTGAAGCTTAAACATAACGAAACATAAAAAGGCAAAGATCAGGAAAAGGCGCAATCAGAGAAAGATTCCCACTCCAAAAACCGGGGTGGGAAAAAACAAACTAACAATCAGGTACTTATACCATAAAAACATTTCGTAAGCCGAATGAGCAGCTATCATTTTCCCAATAGGTGGCCACTCAGTTACCTTAACTTAACTAAAAATATGAAAACATACATAAGGCGCCAACAGCACAAAATGTTTTAAACACCAAGACATGAAACAAAAAGAACCATCACAGAAGTATCGACTTGGAACGATCAGTAACACACAGTTACTGGCGGGTTTAAATCGATTTTACATGGCCATAACGGTTTAAACCTCACCCTCAGCTTCTGCAGTGGTTCATAACATTTAGTTAGGTCTTCGGTCCTCGTGGTGAATCTCTAACTAGTCAATGATTCATCAAGAACAAACAAATAAATCATGATAAACATCCTGATGAATCAAATACCACAGTAAGCTGCCCGACGATGGAGATCCCTGGGCGCCGAATAACTTAACTAACTCCGGAGCAAAAATGTAAAAATGACCAGGGCCCAGTTGTTCAAAATTAGTGACGTCGTTAGTTAACGTTTTGTTAAAATTGCAAACGGTAATATTACAAATACACTGTTACAAAAAATGACAGTGTATTTGCTTATTATGTAGTCGGCATTTACTTAACAAGTTGAGGTCTTAACGATGACGTTAAGCTAACGATGTTTTGAACAACTGGTCCCAGTGTGAGATCCCAAGTTAACATGAGATACAAAGACCGTAACCCTCATATAAGTGTGTTTGGTGTTAACCCCGCCTGTCGTTAGTACAGAATGACCAGGAACGTCATGTCCGTAAAAGAGGAATTCTGTACAAATGGTCGGGTCGACCTAGTTTGGTGTATGTAAATATATATACTTCTTACAGTTATTTTAGTTCAAAAGACGGGTCAGTCACATTAATTTAAGTTTTCGTCTCTTTTTCAGGCTTTTCTTTAACGGTGGATAGGTGGAACATTCTATTAAAATGTTAAGCATGTTGGAGACATATGTACAAAAGAACAAAGTTTGTATCATTAAAGGATTTAATGTTCGTTCGTTCGACAACTAAAATCTTAACTTTTAACAAATGACTAATTTCCACCTCTGAAGATGGTAGTGGTAGACCTTAACTATGCATATACAACATTTTGTTAGATAGTTACAATGGGACATTGGTGTCATTGTGATCGACCATTTTTCATGGCGACCACATCATTAGGCCTCTAAAATTTGATTTTCCTTAAAATACTTTCTTACATTATTTTTTTCTTTTTCAGGTCGATGTAGTGTCTTATCTCGGATCATGCACCAACAAAATACACATGGCTTAAAGTGATTAAAGTGATGACAGGAATGCAATAAATACGGGTACCAATATGCATGTGAAACTGATGTCTAGGCAAGTGTTTGAAAGACACTTGCATGTTAGGGCAGGAAATGTTAATTTCATCGCCTAATAAGACATGCAAACACTTTCGATACAGAAAGGTACAAGTAGGTAATGATCAGAAAAAGGCACAGAGTTTGTGAAAGCTTTTAGAAAACCCCTTCTGGAGTAATCATCAAAATTCTGTGCACGAAACGATGTAGATAATATATATAGGAGAGACTATACATTTAAACAGTAAAAAATGAAATTTGTTAATTGTTAAAAATTAACGTTGCTGACTCGCCAACAGTTTCCATGTTTCTGCAATATAGTATACCGTTCAGAATTGCAATCCAACAATACAATTTAATTTCAATGATGATGTCTTCAAAGTAAACAGTGATACGTATTGCACAGTGAAAAATGTCATTTACACTATAGGGTGCCGGGGGTGCCATAGATATTACATAGGCGAAACGAATAATTTGCGAAAGAGAACAACTGTTCATAAATGAATGTATGCAGGATGAAACTTGCTCGAAAGTTACAAAAATCTTTTATATTGCAAAGAGGATCAACTACTGTAAATTATTCTACACGCAGAAACATCAAGAAACTCAGACACAGCAGATGAATGAAATGGACATACAAACAAAAACAACAAGATATTCAGATGGAGTATATTTACACACAGCAACAAAAACCCAGACAGAGTAGACGAATGAAAACAATTTACACCAAACAACAACAACAAAAATACGACAGACAGAGTGGAAGAATATAAACAGAAACAACCAGAATTTCAGAATAGAAGAAGAATGGTTAAACTGACCTGATGATATATCTGTTACGAAAGTGGAACCCTGTTTAACCTCAAGCCTACGAGATGATTTGTTTTATTCTACAAAAAGTTTAGGTAAGTTACAGAAACTTTATTTGCTCAAGAGAAAATTGTTTGATTAAGGCACGTTAAGTGCGAGATATGATCAGATATAGGTTTTAAGTAGAAAAGTCAAGTATTTGTTTAGGAATTACATACTCATAGATACAGTAAACAAAGAAAGCGTTGACATTGTTGAGTTGCAAATGATCGAAAATTGGGAATATGGATTGTAAATAAAAATAATTGTTAGATCCTTTGGAAGCAGTAAAACATTCAGAGCGAGAAGATGGGTCATATTGTACAATTTCGGGTACTGAACCCTCATCAGTGACCCAACATAGCTTCCAACAGGCAGCATGAATGTATTTCAGTATTGTATTAAAACTAGTCATGATTAAAGCAAATATCTTACACAGCTAAAATTCTCCCATTTTGTTCTACTTTTTGTTATTTTTGAATAACCATTGGAGCGTCCCTCAAAGGTCCTTCAACTATGCTGTATAGCACAGATGGACATCTGTCCATGCCGAACACGTGCTACACGTACCCAGAAAAGGCATCGCAAATTTTGTCATTCCTATTTTTTCAGAAGACAGCGATACCAGCATACAAAACGAATGACGCGGATAAAGCCTTCAAAGCTATTCTTGATGTGGTAAAGTCTATTCGAAAGAAATACTAAGGGGTAAATTTCTGTAGTAGCCCTATAGGTACCACGTTTATTGAATATATTATGGTGCCAACTGGTGTAGTGTGTTCCTGACATTAAAGGACTGTTAGATGAATGGATTGTTATATTTTTGCAGGAGGTTATAAAAGGTCCCGAAAGGATCATCTTAATATTGGTGCTGCTGTTTATCGGTTTTATAGGTCAATTTACCTATGCACAAGTAGTATTATTATTACTTTATTTAATCGCAAAACCTTTATAGTGCAAAAGGATCACCCCACTGGAAGACAAAACTACAAACAATGTTGTTACAAATTACGTATTCTACAAACAAAGCTTTGAAATGAAGATTTTGGAATGTCATAATATAATATCAATATTTTGACTAAGCGTAGCAAATTGCAATTTGCAGTATGATACTCCTTTGGGAAATCGGTTCCATTTCAATCCATTTCATTTAATTCAAAATAAATAGTCTAAACTATATATGAAAACAATCGACGTATGTATTCAAAGTTAGGTTAATTAGGACATGGTAAAGTGAGTCGAGGAAATCATAAACAGAGCTTTCTGTCAGAGGTTCAAAGTATGGCTGACATTACTTTCATTCATTTATGGCACATCCCTGAAACATGGCATTACGAAAACACGAAAAATTTTCTATATACAAAATTTGGATATTTTTAATATTTTATACCAAAACATACATCAAAACATACATTGTAGGTACACGGTCGGTTCTAACGAGTACCCAAACTGTATGTTTTGGATCAAAAATAAGAAAATTAGGTATACCCCTGCAAACCCAAGTTTTTCTATATAAAAGTGGGGTTTAAGGGGTATACATATAACGGATATGTTTTCCTGATGGTGTTTATTCGCCTGTGTTAATTCTATGCTTGCCTTTGACCAGTCAAAAGCATACATTTTCTATTTGGTTGTATCTAAACGTTTGACAAATGAGGTCACAAATGTCAAGTAAAGAAACCAAGACTTTTGAATTTCTACTTCAATGTCTAATCTGAATTCCCACACAATTCGCTTCACCATCTGCTAAAGAGATTACAGGGAATCTTATGCAAAAGCGAAAGATGGTCCTATACCATGGAGTCGTTTCAAACGCCAGAAACCGAACAGTATCATTTTTTTTCGTTCCGTTTCTTTTCTTGTGAAAAGTCCCTATGTTATTTTCATTATTTCAACTTCACGTTGTCCAGTAATGTTTCGTTTCAAAATTTTGATGTTTTTAAGTTTGTAAAACGACTTTGCAAGGCTTTCACGTCAAAAACGTCTGTATAATGACGTCAGGGTGCATTTTTAAAAATGGTGAACCCACGCACGTTTTGAGAAAAGTGTGCATCTTAACCAAATTCGGTTATTGCAATACCATCAGACAGAACGTAAAAATAAGGAAAATGCGAATTTTGTTCATATTGTTTATCTCAGTAAGTTATACACAATTTTCGATGAGGCGTTTTTATTGACGTCAGTATAAAAAAGACGCATTTAAATGTTTTTGAATCACGTATTCTTGAGTCCTTTAACACTTTTAATATTATGATACTACTTCGGGACCTACTCGTGAAAGGTGAATATGGCAGTCACTCAAAACTTTCAAATATCTTTAAAGATCTCTTATTATTTATTGTTTAGCTATATTAAAAGGGTATTGATTAGGCTTTTAACTCCTTCAATGAGGTTTCAGGTTAGCGTTCTTAACTCATTTAAGCCTGGCGTCCCTTTTATGGGACTTAGGCAAACAGAATAACCCCAGATGTGCTGGGGCTATTCTGTTTGCTTAGAGAATTTTCATGAAAAAACTGCATAAAATTTAAAAATCACTCCTGACGCCCCTAAAAATGAAAGTGGACTCACCCAAATGATAATGATTTGCGAATCCATTCGTCAAATATGGGTTAATCATAGATACTTAGAAGCTCATGGAGCTTAACAAACCAAATGTATTCATCAGGTCCATTCACTTTAATAAGGGGAGTGTTTATCTATCACATTGAAGTCTTAACAACCGTATCGACATTTATGCCTGGTTAACAAAATATAGAAAAAGTGTTAATATCATTGACTAAGAAATACATTGAATATGTTAAAGATCACATCGACCGTTAAACCACTTGGTTTCGAACTGGCATCACTTCATTTTGTGGTCTTTCATTTCTATTACTTTTCTTTTGAATTGCCAGTTTTCATCTTTAAAAACATTAGTCCAAATAATCTTATACTTTTGGTGATGCATGTGCGTACTTTAATTTTCGGCCGATGGTTTTATAAATCAGCCCTTGCGTCAACATCTTAACTTTTTCTTTGATTTGTATGAATTTCATGATGAAGAGTTTATTTTCCAAATTTCGATTTGACTTTTAAGAGAGACGTGCATCTTACTTTTCAAGAAAAATCCTCTTCGCCTAGATAAAAAGTTAAACGTAACTATATAAAATGCGTTGTGTTGTAAACTACGGTCTACTTTCATATTTGATTTTAAAAAAGATTTGATTTTAAAAAGGAATGATCCTGATCAGATCTTGGCGATCGTTTGTGCCATCATTATTACCGTCATTTTCAATAATTCAAGCATACCCAAATATCGCGGTGCTTTGCAAAGAATATTTCCCGCCAGGTAATCCCAGCGACGGAGTTATTTCCGCTGACGATATCGCACCACATGCTGGATAACCGGGGTTTAATTCTATTAACTTAAGATTACTGCTAAACGGGTGGTGAAGCGATAAGAGTATAGCTATCCTTTAAAATATATTTTCAGCCGACGTTCATCGGATTTGACGAAACGGTCACACAAGTTGACAGAGTGCTAAACGGGTGGTCAAGCGATAAGAGCATAGCTATCTCTTTAAAGATGTTTTCAGGCGGCGTTCAACGGATCTGACAAAGCGGTCACACAAATTGAAAAGAAAAAAAGACAGAATACTAAATTCAATCAAATGTTGGGTAGCGACGAGTCATTTACCTAATGTCATCTACCAAATGCTAGTGGAGGACTGTCACTGTCGGCAAGTTTTGATCAGTAAACCGGCACTTTGACCTCAGCTGAAAACCTGTACATCTACTCCAACTACAATATCAAACTAAACGATAACCTTGTATTGGGGGCTCTTTAACTTCTTCCGATATCGTAATGATTTTAAGTCGAATATTTCGAAATTTGTCAGACCGTCATCCGAAAATGAAAGCATTGCATGACATTACATTCTCTCAAAGTGCCATTTTCAGGTTAACATCTGACACATACAATCATAAATCTAAGATCAAGAGATTAAGGATTAGCGGAATTATTTTTTTTTCACCTTACAGGGTCATTTTGATATACAAATTGAACGTGGTTTTGATTCGAAAATTAATCCAAAATTAGTCCTATATCTCGTATTTCAATCATTTTATGTACTTTCAGGAGGTGCTTGTACGAGACTGTGTTTCGACATAAGCATGTTTCTTCATTTTGGTAAAGCGGACACACCTCTTTCTTTCAATACAGACAGTCCTCCCCATTCTGCTGATTCAGAAGACTAAAGATTATTATATCACATACAATGGACAGCAAAGTCTGAATCACAGGTAACAGGATAGCGACAGATGTACCATTGATCAAATGAATTCGATGTATAAAACAATTAGCAACCATATGCATATTGTTATTAATTGTTTACAATGACGTTGGTTTGAAAATTAGCTTGGTCTATGGTATGCATATTTTCTTTTCTATCGTTTCATCTACTGCAGCACAATAGCAATCTGGTTTATCCAATGGTTTCGCAACCCAGAGAGCCACTGGCTTATATTCACACGTACACTTAACAACAATGCCAGTTTCACTTGCATTTTGGTACTCTATCATCGCTTCTGCAGTATATGCAGTATAGTGAATATAGTTATTTCAGTTTATATTTTTGTATGTTCGAAGGTATAACCTTGCTTCCCTTTTTGTCTTGAACTCTAAATTGGATATCGATGTTCTATGATATACTCTGCCGCTTCGTCCTCTGAAGCGTCAACGTCCAAGCTGACATACATGTATATCACTTTTATGAGTATTTATTGGATACCATATTGCAACACCATCTTTATCTCTTTGATTGTCTGCCATATTTAAGTGTTCCGTAATCTAACCACTATATCTTTTTCAGCACCTTGACTAACTGGTTCCTTTATTTATACCAAACAGATCGTCTCCCGTTCACCTGCGATCATAACATAGGTATCCACAGTATTCTTAAATCTACTGTCATTTCTGCTCCATTGCATAATCTAAATGTCCTCTCGTTGGTGCAATAGTTATGCTTTTCTTGTTCCCACTGCTTGTCCGTCATTATTCTCCAAGATAAATGTTCTTGGTATTCTATAGCACTCTGCCAATTTGTTATTTGCATTATTTACATCTGCCACTTTGACCGGACACCCTCTTTAGTGGATATTCTGTCCTTGTCCTATTACGATTTGATGAATATCTAATTCATGTTTAGTGTTCCCTCATTTTGTTACTTTTCGGTACAATAAAGAAATGTTTCTAATGTTACTGTCAAACAACGATTACATCGTATACGAATTATTGTCAGTGGTTTTGTCTCTACAATCTTAACGTGGATGATTCGGTATTCTTTAATTTTCGACCATTCCTGAGCACATTGCGTATCTTGTTTAACTGTCATATCAATTGTTCATTTTCTTCTTGTTTGTTCTCGGCATCATCTGGAATTATGTTATTTTGTCCTGTGCATTATAGCATCAACTATTTTGATAAAATATCTTCAGTGTTCTCAAATTTATTGTATATTCTGTCATTTTTGTCCTTTTCAGTTCCCTTTTTGTCTGATTCTTGGTTAGTGTACTACCTCTGTTTCGGCGCAATAACCAACTTCAGTCCCAGCATGATTCACCTACTATCACAACAGTTGATTTTCGCGATATTGTTTTTTTTTTTTTTTTCAATCCTGTCATTTTAGTAATATGTAGCATAAAAATATTTGGCATGAGTACTTTCATAGTTGATGCTTTTATGCTTTCAGTCGCTACTGCTCTGTGACCTCATTAACAATGTATTGTTATGATGGATGACTGCATATCGTGCAAGTTATCATATTTCATGACCATTATTTCGGTTTGTAAGGAATATAACGGTCCGCAGAATAATTACAGTAAGCTGTAAGATGAGCTAGATGAGTAAAGCTAAGCTGAGAATTCGTTGCGATTTCGCCCCAAGAAGGACCCAAAATATCGGCCAAAATATGCATACTTTTTGTCCCAATGTGCTGAGCATGATGAGCTGAGTAAGTTGAGCTGAGTTGAGATGTAACACTGTGCCTTTCCATTGTGTAGATATTCGGGACCGGAAGTATGAAGTATAAGCCATTATTTCTGTTTGTAAAACTGGAAACCAGAATAGAAGTATATTGTAGACTAAACCAGTACTCAGGTGGAGGTTTGTACTAAATAACAATACCTTATATACTGGCTCCTTTGTTTCGAGCAAGTCTCTAACAAACATATACACCTACTCAACAAAGGAAGTTTTGGCGGGAGGTGTATAAGTTTCCCGCCGTTTATTATACACCGGTGTATAATATCCGGCGGGAAACTTATACACCGGTCTCTAATATCAGGCGGGAAACTTATCAGTCCTGTATATATATGTAGTGATTTTTATATTTGACTCAATAAAAGGTAAGTACATTTTGTAATTGGTCAGATGCACAGCAAAAATAATGTTTTCGCCGTGTTCAAAGACATTAAATATTGCCAAGGCTGACTGAAAATCTGAAAGTGTTTTTTTTTTTTTTTTTTTTTTTTTTTTTTAGCAAATCGTGGTTAAGAATCTTTCTAACGTTAAATGCAGTTTCTTTCTACAAATCCATTTATTTACAATTCCCCCAAACGTTATATTAAACGAATCGTCGCATACATCTGTGTGAAACTAGCTCTTGCTCCCTGGTTCCATTGTTAGTAGAAGGTTAGGGTTAGGGTTAGTGTGCTGTGAATGAGAAACCTGGCAGTAGGAACGAACTTCACACAGTTATTTTTGACCAGCTGTTTTCCCCCAAAACAGCCGGGCATAAAATGGTCCTCTGTCTTTCCAGCAAGGAGATTAGCCCTTGACAGATCCATATACACTAGCTTATCAATTTAAGCACATTATGTATTTGTGTAAAATCATACTTAGAAGGTATTGAATTATTTGCGTTAATCATAAGCAATACGTTTGACGACGTTTAAAAGGGAAATTACTGTGAAGGTTCTATTTGTTCATGATTGCACGAGGAAATTTATCGTTCACAGTTAGTTACCTCGATAAGTCCGTGGGATAGTTTGGCTAATATGCCATGTCGCGAGAAAAGAAAGTTAAGCGGAATATAATTGGTCTAAATATGCTGCGAAAGGTTTGGCCAACAGGCTTGCTGTCATAAGATTAATAGCAGTTGTTATAACGAAACAAAGCAGCCAGTATATAAGTCAGTTAGAGTATGTCGGTATCGGTCAATACGAAAATTATAGACCCGGCACGTGAACTTAAAGCCTCCCTCGCTGCGCTCGGTCGGCTTTAAGTTCACGTGCCGGGTCTATAATTTTCGTATTGACCTCTCCTCCATACTCTAACTATTACATGTCTTAAAGCTAAAACCAAAAGCATTTGACAAATGTGCTTAATTTCTTTAACTTAAGGTCGAGAAGGTTACTAACTATTGATTGTATTTTAAGTTTGTCTTCATTTTCGTTTTCGTTTAGTGTATTCAATACTCCCAGAAAACAAATGTTATAATGGTTTTTAACAATATACTCGTTAAACACCTAGTATTCAATATTAATATCACTTTGTTTAAATCAATACGTTACACAAAATTATTAAATTTGTCAATATCAAACGAAATACTAGGTAAAAGTGATAGTAAATACCAGTGCATTTAATATGAAATTGCTTGTTTGACACTGCAGGAGCAATTATCTTATAGAATTCCATTAAAATGCTGATCGTAAATGATGATCAATATGTAGATATGATATGACTGACAATTTTTCTGTCTGTATGTTTTATTTGTACAGATGTAAAGGAAAAAAGTATTGAAATACAGGAGGAAAAGTTCAGTATTACAAACTACGTATAATACAAGGCATATCTATTCTGATTTCCTATTATGCATTTATGTTCAATTCGTATGTGATTTGTAAAATTAAATGTTTTATCTGTCTGTACTAAATCATTTAATACAAACAAATTGAAATTATTCCTTGTTCGAATTTTGATTTTAAAGATCTCAATGAATGGTTAGTAAATTAAATCTCGGAGAAATAGCTGTGCAATCACACCTTATAATGCAAATGCAAGAAGTGAAAAAAAAATACATACATAAAAAACATAGTGACCAATATTATTATCATACAGTATACATGTAATTTCATTATGAAAATTGATTTTCAAATGCAATAATTTTCTGTAGCATGCATCAAGTAATGACATTTCTGATAGTCTAGTTCATATCTTTGAGTGTTTAGCAAACATAGCTTTGAGGTTATCAAACGATGCAATAATGCCCCATATTTCAAAAGTTTTACAAGGAAACACTTCAAATGTTACTGGGCGATATTCACACCTTCACGGCCGATATAGATTAGTCGGTGTTTTCATCTGATCATTTTATTTATGTGGCCCATGTTTCGTTCGATACGAAAAAGAGGTTCTATTAAAGATGTTTATGAGTGATTTAACCCATATTTGACGAATGGATTCTCCCATCATTATCATTTGGGCGAGCCCACTTTCATTTTAGGGGGTCGCAGGTGTAATTTCAAAATTTTATTCCATTTTTCGATGAAATTTCTGAAAGCAAACAGAATAGCCCCAGATGGGACGCCGCGTTCTGCGGCGTCACATCTGGGGCTATACTGTTTGCCTATGTCCCACAGAAGGGACGCCAGGCTTAAATGAGTTAATGAACACAGTTTTCGATACCATTTACATGTACCTATATGTATAACATGCTAATATAATAATGTCAGATGGCGACACCATTAGACAAAGGCTATACCGTGTTGTATGAAAGCTCATAGGCTGAATACATCAAAAAATAAAAAACAAAGAAAAACAAAGAAGAAATAAAATAGAAAAGAAAAGAAACCGATTACAAGCAATCCGTATATCTACATATTAGATAACCTCCACACTGGAACGTCGGAAAGACATTGTCGACAGTGACAACAGTGATAATGGCCAGAGAGTTAGAAACAATGCCATATCATCAGGAGCATATAATTCTTCTTGAGAAGAATTATGTACTCCTGCATATCATAAAATGAAGAAATAGGTACATCGAATGAGGTAAATGGCGACAAGCATTGAAAACGACGTTGGTGATAACGAAGCTTTCAACGTCACGCCAGTTCGAAACAAAACTGTGTAAGAAAGTAAGAGTGGTGAGCATATTAATGAGAAAGGGAGAACGGGAATGGGCCATACTGCGGTTTCGGCTACTTAAGAGTATACTTATGCTTTTGAAATACTGCACCCGGAGCTTGAAAACTGAAATACTATCTTGTCATATGATAGACAAGGTATAATCCAATGTCAAACTATAGGATCAAGACATTGATATTTTGACAGAATAAGTTAACAGATGATAGCATGAAAATGGTAGATAAGGCGCATGTCAAGAAAGTGGGGCGCTTCAGACAGATGTCATGCCATGGATTAAGAAATATATCAGTGATAAATCTCACCGATAGAAGAGTAGCAATGAGCAAGTGAGAAAAGTCTAAAATAACTTAAGTCGCCGACGGGGAAGAACTAAGTTAATTAATATGTATGATACGTATAGCATGAAACAAGAAAGTAGGATTCAATGTCATATTACAGGTAAAAGAAACCGTCCAACGAAAGACTACAATAACAGATGGTAATCAAGAGAGTGTCAAGGAACGCATGATATACAATTATTAAGGCCATATCACAGTTAGAAGAAGTAGGTGCATATGATTTTTCAGTTAAACATCAAGAACATTACAAGGTCGAGAAAATAGTTAATCAAAAGACTACCATTTGCATCAAGTGTTAGAATCTTCAGCATATGGATGCCAGGTTGGACGGTATGGAATGAATATTTTTGTCACGACCAATGTAGGGTGAAAAATAACAAGGGTTCAGAACACAATCAAACAGAGGACTTTAATACTACTGCTAATACAAGACAAGATGACTCGAGAATGAATAGCTGAAACTGCAATGGAATGTGGTGATTCAAATTACGATGCTTTTGAGATAAGGTAAATTTTGTATGTGAAGGGTATTTTATCGAACTATCTGCTATAGTTGGTTCATGTTAATGGCTATATATTTATATACATTTCATCAATGACAATGCGACGGTACATATATTTAACTTTATTCCATAATCGCATTAACCGACTAAAGAAGCTTAACCTTGCATTCAATTGTTGTTGAATAGGTGTTATATGCCATATATCAACTAGGTATAGCTAGAACGTAACAGATCACTGCCCTTCTATAAATATATGTAAAATGTTTAAATAGTATTATGCATGTACTATATAATAAAATATAGATAAAGCTATTTCTAACACTTACCCTCCTCCCCAATTTCGGCATCTTGGCGTACTTCCTTTATCCTTTAATCCAGAAATATATGTCGAGAAAACATGTTCCTCGTATATTTTAAGTATTTTTTACTTATTAATAAATCATAAATAAGTAAATCCCGCTTATGAATTAAAATCCGTATCGGAAAGTTAATAGGTGTGTGTATTCTGCTCTTGGACCTTGTTGCCAACCCACTATCACCGGATACGCAGATATTACTTTCAACAATACGCTACAATAGCGCTCATTTAAATTTCAAAGCCGCTACCGTATTCGCTTTTATTCCGTTACTGTTTATTCTGCCGCTTCACTGGAAAGTAGATAACCGTGGATTCCAACTTTCTATATTACCTAGTCAAATCGATTCCCCCATTCATTTCTAAAAGGTTAAAACGACTAAACCAAAATAAATTAGTATTTGCCAAGTAAGATACGCTTGATATGAGTTAGGTGGTTTTTGTCTATCTAGCACTAGATAAACAAACCTTTTGATCTGCAATCCACATTTAAATAATTTAATATGGTTGGAACAATTGGAATTGGCCGCGCTGATATGTGTTTGTAAATAGTTACTAACGGTTACTTTTGCCGCGAAAGCAAAACACGAAGAACGCGTCATAGATATATCTATGATTACGATAAATGCCATCGGAAAAATATCGGAATTTAAAATTTGTAAATTATTTGATGGGTTTGACCCTCCATTGATGTTCGGTGAAATTTAATTAAGTGTTTATTGCGGGTGATTACGCTGGGGGTAATATTGAAAGGTAATAAAGAGAAAAGAAAGCGCGATCGAAATCATTACGCCATGCACCTTAGTGAAATAGAGTGAGGCAGTTTCAAAAGTTATTGATCACAAACGTAAATCAAATTTTAACTAGCAATGATGTTCAATAGTATTTTTCAGATTTGTTGTGAAGTTCGTATTATGTTGTGAAGTAAAATGTATGAATAAGATTCTGCGAATGAGTATATTCTCGAAATTGAAAATAAGCAATGACCATGAACTGATGCGATCAGAACCAATGTCTCGCTCTAAAACCTCAGGTGATAAACTGCCTAAATGTCAAAGAGGTAATGATACGAAAAGAACATACGTTTGCTTCCAAAGGGACTGAATTATGAGACGAACATGAATTACACAAAAAATAGACACTGCAACATAAAACAAAAGTAGAACCACAAAATAAGTAACGCCTTGAACGGTCAGCTACATGTATATTTATTACATCACTATGAGCTTTAACCGGCTTTGCATGCGCATAATCTCGCCTTCCGTTGACTTTTGAACCAGTCAATGAACCATCATGAATGAATATGAGGATTCCACAGATACAGATACATTGATACATATGTTTATGTTAATATGTTTATTTACGTCTCACTTCTGTACATACAATGACATATTTACACAATTAAAAACATATATCATGCAAAGATCCATCCTTTAAGAATTACGAGAGACGGCTATATTATGTTATACAACATGTGCCTGGGAAGCCAATGGCTCATTCGTTTCATGTAATAATGCAAAGTCGAATTGCCAGCCTAATATTCACTGTCTATAAGTAGCATATGGAGAGCACTGTTCACAGGGAGAGTATACCACCATAGTTTCAAGATTTCTGACACTAGAATGTCATTAATGACCACCATGATGTTGGAAGATTAACTTACGATCATACATAATAAATGAGCCTCCTCATGAGAAAACCAACAATCTGCATATGCGAAAACAAAGACGCAGATCAGCTTCGCGGTAACCGCGAAGCTGATCAGCGCCTTTGTTTTCGCCACTCGGACAGTACAATCCCTCTTCTACTTAAATCTGAAATTTCAAGATTCTAGCTCTTTTCTGTGACTGTACAGGTCGGTTTATGTCGGACCTGGTCGGAAACCACATTGTTGGTTTTCCCATGAGGTGGCTCAAATAGTCAGCATGCCATTAGGTGTCACCAATGGCACCTAATTATCACAACTGTGGTTAGCACGCAATAGTATTGACGATTATATTTAATATTTGAAACCGAATGACAATAGCATACCAAGAATCAGTTATGAAAGAAATCAGATGCTTGACTACAATCGACCTGTTTTGAACACGTCGATAGTTGAAATTAAATTCATTATATGATTTCAAACACAATATGTTAATTATTCCAGCTTTAAAATTTTCTGGAATCGGAAAGCGCGTATCTTGTGGAAATTTAAATTATAATCGTGTCTAAGTGATTTTGGAGTCAATTCTAAGGTTACAGCATTTAAAACATCCGCAATAATTAAATGACCCCTCAAGGTGCCATATGGTCCACACATCGAAGGCCTGTCATCATCACGAAAACATGTCCGTGTAATGTATACCGCACTGAACCCCACTTTTGTATACAAAACTGGGGTATGCAGGGGTATACCTGTTTTTCTTATTCTTGTTCCAATACATACATTGTGGGTTATCATTAGAACCGCCTCGCCAAACGTGTACATGAGCAACAATAAGAAAAATATCAAAACGTTTCTACCGTTTTTTTTTTATTTTTACAACTTCAGAAAAATCTGTATATTGCATGTAGTTGGAAGGTAGGACAGGAGGTCAGAACACCGTGGTGCAGCTGTCATATCCTGTAAAACTGACTAACTGTACCTCTACAATCACAATTGACTTTCCTCCTTCCTGTATTCAGGGCCCTTATCAGTCCTAACGTTGTTCTTATATCTCGCCCCTGATCCGTTGTCGGTGAAAACCTGATGGCAACCAATACAATAGAATATAGGTCTTTAAGGCGTGGTTTATGTAGGTACAAATGTAACAGGCGAAGAAAAAATCTTTCTTCCTTGACGGGGATTGAACCAGATTCTCTTACGTGCTAAGTAAACACTCTACAGTGGCGCTATAAAAGCCGGCTTGTATCGCAAGGCAGTACGAGTGTCCTAGACCCTGCGACATTAACCCATATTTGACGAATGGACTTTCCCATCATTAACATTTGGATGAGCTCACTTTCGTTTTTAGGGGCTTTAGGTGTGATCTTCATTTTTTATCTCATATTTCGAAGCGATAGCGAATTGCGAAGCACGTCCGAAGCTCTATTGTAGTTATAGACCGTCAAACAGACAGCTCATGAGGAATTAAAGAATCGACTTGGCGGGCCTTATTCAAGTGTGCGGGTTATTGCGATCAGCGTGGCTACCTCTCGGCGGCAAGGCCAATGTCGACCTATGAAGTACTTGGTTTGACAGTATTGTGTCGGGTAAATCACAGCGTAAAGTGACTCTTGTTAGTAGAGATTTGCATTGGGTAAGACTTTCATTGCAGACCTAGGGGAGACCGAAGTAGTTTGAAAATGAGATTTCCTCTATTAGGCAATAAACATGTCACCATCATACGTACATACATGTATACACTGTAAACCTTTGATGTCCAGTCTAAATGCGGTAAAAGACAAGCTTGTGATGGCATAGGGTAGGTAATATTTTTTCTTAACTCACATCAGCGTGGCATCCTTTTTGTGGGACATAGGCTATTCTCTTTGCTTAACGAGGAATTTTATCGAAAAATTGAATAAAATTTGAAAATGTCTCCTGATTCACATAAAAATGAAAGTGGACTCGTCCAAATCTTAACATTGGGAAAGTCTATTCGTCACTTATACTGCGTTTACACTATGTTCCCGGCGGTCACGGCGGCCACGTTTCAGACAACCGTGAGCAAAACGGGATAACCGTGAGGCAACGTAGGGGAACGGGATAGGCAAACGTAGCACGCCGGGATAACCGTGGACACCGTTACAAATTTTTTGACAGTTTAAAAATCTGCCACGGCAGTCACGGCGGAAATGAGAAACGTAATGGGCCGTGATAAAACGGGCTGAACGTAACACACCGTGACAGAACGTAACAGGACGTAGCGAAACTTGGGAGGCGGTCCGTAGTGCAACGGGAAGCTAGTGAATAGCCCGGCAACCTACGGATCTTCCACGTTCTGTTGCGTTTGATCACGGTCGTCTCACGTCTCGTCCCGTTTCCTACGGAATACTCAACACGTTTTGTTGCGTTAAGTTACGGTGCATTACGGTCTTTGACGGTGTTCACCCCGTTCTACTACGTATTTCACGTTATGTTACGGTTATCACGGCGCTATTGGGAAAATAGCTGCTCATTCGGCTTACGATATGTTTTCATGGTATAAGTACCTGATTGTTAATTTAGTTTTTTCCTACCTCGGTTTTTGGAGTGGGAATCTTTTTCTGATTGCGCCTTTTCCTGATCTTTGCCTACTGATATAAAGTGGCATATCATGGGGACAAGTTCCTTCATATTGGAGCAGTCACTATAGTGAACAATACAGACCATACGCTGCACTATGCAATTGAAGAAGAATTACAATCCCGAACTTTCAACTAGTCAACTCTGCAGTCGGTTGTTGAGGAGCGCGGTTGTTATTATTTCAAAGGACTTATTCGTGTACAAAAAAAAAAAGAAGAAGAAAAGTGCTTTATATTGTATGGTGTCTACGTTTCGTCTGTAGCTGACCTTGACAGACCGAAAAAACGTGTTACGCCTTGGTCAAAACGCAACTGACCGCAACAGAACGTAACAGGCCGTAATAGAACGTGCTAATAATCGTGATAGATCGTGGATAACCGTAACGTACTTTAGCGCCTCCGTGACACACCGGCTTATCACTACCACGGCTTGTTACGGATATCGTAATACAACGTAAGAAAACGTGATAGATCTTGAAAATCAGAGAAAAATATTACCAAAACTCCACGGCACGCTACGTTTCTAGCAAACGGGGCTACCGGGGCCGCCGGGAACATAGTGTAAACGCAGCATAATGGGTTAAAATCCCTCAGAGACAAGCAACGTCCTCTTGGTGACTTCAGTACTAGAGTTGGAACAGGTCGTCATACCTCTTAATAAGTTACATGTTTAATAATAATGTATAAAACAACAAAACAAATCAATTATTTCCTTCTCTGTCTCTAAACAAGCTGTTTTAATCACCAACTCAAACGTTGTGCAGACGTCTGGGAAGATCATAGACTGTCATAGATGTCAGCGAACTAAACCTAAAAATCCACATTGCAATGCGACCTCAGTTCAAGAAAGCTCATCAGAGTACGAGCCGCACACGTCACGTCACTACGAAAAAGGGGATTCTTCAATATGACATTTGCAACCCTTCTGATCAGAGGATCCAGGAGAAAACTGCACGGTTTTACCGTGAAAGATTACAAAGAGTACTTCAGTTTGCTACTTTAGGACAGTCATCCAACTCACAAACACCACGACTGTTTTGAAGACAAAAATGAAGAAAATAGGAGGTTTCTGGAAGAAGAACATTGCTTGTACAAGGGTTATCACGATGATACTAGCTTGGTATGCACGAAGGTCGCCTACAGCAATATCTACGAAAGTCGAAGAAACAACGCAGGCTGAGCGGATAAGAATAAAAAGGTTAAATGATATATTTGGAAAGGTACAAGTAGGCAACGATCAGGAAAAGGCGCAATCAGAAAAAAATTCCCACTCCAAAAACAGAGGTGGGAAAAACTAAATTAACAATCAGGTACTTATACCATGAAAACATATCGTAAGACGAATGAGTAGCTATTTTCCCAATAGGTGGCCACTCAGTTACCTAAACTTCTAAAATATGATAACATACATAAGGCGCCAACAGCACAAAAAAATTTAAACACCGAACCATAAGACAACAAGAACCAACACAGAACCAACAGTGTTTGTTAGTTTGGTTTTTTCCCACCTCGGTTTTTGGAGTGGGAATCTTTTTCTGATTGCACCTTTTCTTGTTTTTTGCCTACTTGTACCTTTTTAGCAATTGGCGTAACATAGGTACATCTATATTGCGAATATCGACTAATTCAGTAGAAGAAAAGTATGACAGAGACAAATGGTTTATATTTACAATTATCACAAAGGCAAATAAAGAATACGTGGAGTTTATCGGAAGTATTTGTGGACGTCTTTGAATTGTACATGTATATGTTTATTCGTCTTTGTGTTCCTCGATTTTCATAAATAATAATGACCTATTATAGCAAATAAAAAGCAGGTTAAATTAAGTCCATTGGAACATTTTGCAATACCTTAACATGAATGTATATTATACATTTTGATAGGTTTATTTTAAATGGTATTACATGATACAGGCAAACTATTGTGTCCCTGTGCGTTCGTTCGTTACATGTAACATTATTCATACCACTGAATGCAATTTGTTTGGTTTGGGAAACTCTCCAGAATCATTTCAGACTTTTGTCGATGTGGTTTTATAATAGCTCTAAACCACAAACTCGCTGCCTTGTCCTACCTTTGAAGATGACTGCTCAAAATATATCGTTGAAATAAGGTATCTATCTACGTTGATTAATTCAGGCTTTTAACAAACCCATGGATGTAATGTCCAAGACTAGGAAAGTATTGGACAAGGACTGTTGGCTGTGTCGTTATTATCGTAGACTTGTACGCAGCACTACCAACAACCCGTGATTTATCATGGACTGATGTTTTATTCAATTACACAATTGTACTGAAAGCAACTTCTTTTCATTAAAAAAGAAACCTATTATATGTTATCTTTTCTTTTTCAGACACAACGTCTTTTCGGCAAGAAGACTGATTACAGTGAAAATGTCAAGCAATGGCGCGCCATTGTCACGTCTGTCGTTTTTCTTTTTTTTTTTTTTTTTTTTTTTTTTTTTTTATACAATTTGTTTTGTTTTAGTGATAAGCATTACTCATAAAGAACTGTTTACCTTATTTTGTGCCTCTTGGTCTGTTGCTTCTTTCCTTGGCTCCACTTGTCTCGCTGCCTCTGATTTGCCCGCTCCAGCCTTCCTATAACTATAATACACCGGCTTAGGGATGCGAACCTCCTCTCTCCTGGGCGATATGTCTCGCGGGGACTTGAAGTGGAACCTATACGCCTCTTCCACAGGATACTTGTACATTCGAGATATCCACATTTTTAAAATAATCTTACCGCTTAGTAACCAAAAACAATAGAATCGTTTGATATAACGTCAGTATTTTGTCTATATCATTAAACTATCTTTTGTCTTATCTCTCAGATTACACATTTGATATTAGAATCCCGCTGAGATTATGATCAATATAATTAATATTGTTTGGATATTCGAATTATTCATTAATTTGAAAACTGGTCCGTAATTTTCTGCCATAAATGAACTATCGAATCGATACATGATGTGTAAAAATTGTCCTTCAAATATTTATCTTACAATGTGCTGATTGTAAAGTTTCAAAATTTACAGCAATTATCCTGCTCTAAATCTACAGGTTTTGTGTAGTTCAATCAATGTCAACATTTTACAAGACGTTTAAAGGTAAATTACCTAAGATATGTTTAATACAAATTTTCACAAGAATATGGTACTAGTCATTTATAATCATTACGAAAACTTGTCCATGCAATATTCAGAAAAAAATTGCTGAAAAAATGAAATTTTTCACTAGAAAAATTTTGATATTTTTCTTATTTTTGCTCAAAACATAGATTGTGGGTGCACGTTAGAACCGCCTCGGCGAGGCGGTTCTAACGAGTACCCACAATCTATGTTTTCGAGCAAAAATAAGAAAAATAGGTATACCCCTGCATACCCCAGTTTTTTCTATATAAAAGTGGGGTTTAAGGGGGGGGGTACATATTGCACGGACATGTTTTCCTGATGTGTTATCTGTGACCTTTGTTTCCACGTCTGCAACATTGTATGTCAAGCAACAATAAGAAACCACATGTATGTCTTGTGGCTTGGTATGGTTATTTCACTTTTAAACATGTCTACATCATGCTTGGTCCAGCTTCGGACGGAATGAATAGCATGCTAAATGCTATCACTGTTCTGGCAATTGCTTCAAGTTCCGCTAGTGCAAAATGTGCATAATGGTGTGGGCAAGAGTCCTGAAATCCCCTATCGACTTCAATCATTTGTTAAATACTCCTTATCTTGACAACTAATTGTTATAGATCAGCCAAACTTGAACCATACATGTAAAGGCCTTGTAATGTTGGCTTTCATTCCATTGGCATCGGGATGTAGGATGCGTGCTGGGAAGGGACTTAAACGTTTGAACACATAGAATTTGTTCATTTGATCTTTATTTAGACACATTCTTGTGCCCTAGGTATTATATATGTATGTTTGCTTTCATTTCATTTGACGCTGGGTCTATCTTCGAGAGTGGCCGGGCTAAAGGTTAGGCCCTAGAATACCATAACAATGTGTAGAATCCAAATGAGCCACCTCGTGAGAAAACCAACAATCTGCATAGGCGAAAACAAAGGCGCAGATCAGCTTCGCGGTAACCGCGAAGCTGATCAGCGCCTTTGTTTTCGCTACTCGGATAGTACAATTCCTCCTCTACTTAACTCCAAAATTTCAAGCTTCTAGCTATTTTCTGTGCTTGTACAGGCCGGTTTGTGTCGGACCTGTTCAAAAACCACATTGTTGGTTTTCCCACGAGGCGGCTCAAATGTTGACAACCACTTACATGTACCAAGCAGTATTCAAATCTGGGGTTAGTAACTCGAAACCATCTTAACCCAGCGGGCACATGACGTCATAATGACGTCATGTGCCTGCTGGATTAAGCTTAAGATCATCTTACGACCAGCTTAAGTATTTCTTAGGGATTATGGTGAATAACTGAAAAGGACCTTAAGTTACGGTGACAACATAACAGCATCGTAACTTTGCGGTCAACTCAAGCCACCTTAGCATCGTTTTATCTTACGAAGTGGCGCCTTTCATTTAAAAAAAGTTATGATAGAGCAAGGGCGTAAATTCTAAGGCGGTCATCTTAAGATCATCGTAAGTATGTCGTAACAAGGGGAACTTACGATGCTTTCGAGTTACTAGCCCCTGGACCATAAATGCTCTTTAGGGTTCGCTTTGATCCAATATTAAACATAAGAACCTCGTCCATGTCGTCAAATCCGAAAAGCATTTTAAAATGTGTTATTTCTGTGCTTATATCTTGACAGCCACTAGTAGTATTATAAAAGCTGTATAACAGAATATAATACAGACCTTCTACACCATGTTTGGTAAGCGGACATACTCAAGGATGTAGCCACTGACTCCACGGAGACCTTGTATTATATACTCTCTGGCCAAGCGCCCTCTATGCAATCAAGGCGCTCTCTGCCACTACGTCATTGCTAGCCAATGAAACTAAAGATAAGTCATTCAGCGCCATCTACGTATGTAATGGTCTAAAGATAATATGAAATAAAGGCACGCTGCCTTATCTGCAAACACACACGGAAAACCGTATGCTGGGATTTTTTTGTCAATAAGTGTATCCAGCTATCCATTTTAGTAGACCTGAGTAAGTAGACCTTGTATGTAAACCTAGGTAGGTAGATCTTGGTAAGTAGACCTTGGTACGTAGACCTAGGTAAGTAGACCCCGGACGTAGACCTTGGTAAGTAGACATAGTAGGTAGACCCAGGTAAGTAGACCTAGGTAGGTAGACCTTGGGAAGTAGACCTAGGTAGGTAGACCTAGGTAAGTAGACTTTGGTAAGTAGACATAGATAGGTATGTATACCTTGGTAAGTAGACCTAGGTAGGTAGACCTAAGTAAGTAAACCTTGGTAAGCAGACGTAGATAGTTAGACCTTGGTAGGTAGAAATAGGTTAGTAGACATTGGAAGTAGACTTAGTATGTAGGTTTTGGTAGGTAGACCTTGGTAGGTAGACCTTGGTAGGTAGATATTGGTTAATAGACCTAGTAGGTAGACTTTGGTAAGTCGACCTAGGTGGGTAGACCTTGGTAAGTAGACTTGGTAAGTAGACCATAGAAGGTAGACCTTGGTAAACAGACCTTGGTAAGTAGACCCCGGAAGTGAGACCTTGGTAAGTAGACCTAATTCGATAGACTAAGGTAAGTAGACCTAGGTAGATAAACCTTGGTAAGTAGACCTAGGTATGTAGACATTGGAAGTAGACCTAGGTATGTAGACCTTGGTAACTTGACCTTGGTAAGTAGACCTAGATAAGTAGACCTTGGAAGGTAGACCTAGATAGGTAGACTAAGACATAGGTAAGTAAACCTAGGAAAGGGAATCTTGGTAAGTAGACCCAGGTAGATAAACCTTGGTTAGTAGGCTTAGGTAGGTAGACCTTGGAAAGTAGACCTAGGTAGGTAGACCTAGGTTGGTAGACCTAGTTAGGTAGGTAGACCTTGGTAGGCAGGTAGACCTTGGTAGTTAGGTAGACCTAGTTAGGTTTTTAGGTAGACCTAGGTAGGTAGCTCCCTTAAATGTTTTCCTTCTGTTCCTTCAAACCTCAAATATTGTCCCCCAAAAATAACCAGGCACGCTATTCACGGCGTAATTTCCGTCTGTTCGAAACGTCTCGATAATTTCGCCGGTTACCTGCTTTAGGTACACCTCGCAGACGCTTGTTTTTTCGAGCGTTTATATTGCCTTGTTGACTGGTTTGCTATAATACGAGGATTTTAACGGTGTAATTTCGAAAAACCAATCTTCATCGTCGTCTGCATTTGTAAATTGTGTATTTATCTTATATTTTTACATTTTGGAGACAAATATGATCTGAAATAGGATATCTGGAAATATGTTTGACAAAGAAAAATGTTCAGCCGAAAAAAGAAAAAGAAAGTACAAATTTCCCGACATCTGAACGACACATTGTCTGCGCATGCCGACAAAAATGTCTGCGCCCAACATTAATGGCCGCCTAACCGTCGGTTTTGTTCGGTAAGGTATGTAGATTTTTTATTCTAAATTTCTTACGTACGTTTATCCTAGTAAAACACACACACACGTGTGTGTTTGCTATTGACCTGAGCCTCATGACCTTTCGGCGATTACGTTACTCTCCGTTTCTCTCCACCGCTGAAAGGACCCACTTTCGACATTTGGAGAAATGGGTTCGTTTATCGAGACAATGTTTGCTATAAACCACAGGGCAGCTGAATGATATTACCGTCACGTTCTGAAAGTTGCGTCATCCTAGATTTCACATACAATGAAACATGTGACTGACCATACTTTACCGAATGTTTTAACGGGTCATAATTGTCAGTCCAAATAACACCATTTGTAGGGGATGGCATTATACAATTATTGACTATTGAGTCATTGAATATGATGTGATTATATCCAACAGAGACTACCAATATTGACCGAGGCGAAGCCGAGGTCAATATTGGTAGTCTCTGTTGGATATTACATCATATTCAATAACCCAATAGTCAACAATTGTTTTATTATATAACACTTTCTTTTAATACAAAACTTTTAAAAAGAATGAGCAGAAGAAAAAAAAATCATTTGAAAATGGATTGTTTTCAACAGCTTGCATAAAGTCCCAGCATGACTAAAAAGGTTCATTGGGACATAAAGTCTTAATTCATAGGAATTAAACAGTAGTAAATATCTGTAGTTCATCAGCAGGACTGCAAGACATCAATCAATGTACATTTCCATGATAGATACAGTGTTCTAAATTTAGCAACATATATTTAATGGGAAAAACCCCAGGTCATAGAATATGATAAAATATCCAATGGGATGAAAGCATTGTCTGAAATACTGTCTATTTATAGTTAACTTACATAATAATGGCTATTATTATACTGGTTCTGAACAATATTGAGTATATTACAATTACAAAAACTTGTCTATGCAATAAACAGATAATTTGTTTAGCTGTAAAAATTGAAAATGTCACTGGAAAAATTTCGATATTTTTAATAATTTTGCTCAAAACGTTGAGTGTGGGTACATGTTACAACCGCCTCGCATAATATTCAAACGAGTACCCAAAATCTATGTTTTGGATCAAAAAAAAAAAAAAAAAAAAAAAAAAAAAAAAAGGCATACCCCTGCCCTGTAAGCATGGTAAGCCCCACTTTTATAAAAGTGGGGTATGAGGTGGTACACATTTCATGGACATGTTTTCGTCCAGCTCGGTTTAGAAATGATCTATAGCTTTGCAAAGGACAACTAGATAAATCACATTACCATTTTCGATATGGATAATCACAGAGTTTACTTGTAGTAAAGGCGTTGCCATTGGTTGCTCACTTTGTCATCAAGAAAAATCCCTTTAAACTGTCATCTGGCAGACACTCAAACTGTACTAAACTGCTACTTTTTTATTGAGCCGCGAAGTCAGAAAACTGGTCTTCGGGGTCTCCACAACCAGGTCTGACACAAACCGGCCTGTACAGTAACAGAAGCAGGCTAGAGGCTTGAAATTTTGGCTATAAGTAGAAGAGACATTGTACTATCCGAGAAGCGAAAACAAAGGCGCTGATCAGCTTCGCAGTTCTGCGCCTTTGTTTTTGCATACGCAAAAATCCGGTTTTCTCATGATGCGGCTTTTATGTAATAGGTCTCTGTTAATTGTCATTCAATCTCGACATGAGAAAAACTGTCTCAAAACTGGATAAGATCCCAGCGGCCATCGCTGTAGACATGTGATGTCAGCTGAAAGACGAGCAACAAAAAAAAAAAAAACAATCAGACTGTACCAATAAGCATGTTCATTCTTTGCAAGTAACGTCTGTAGGTATTTTATGGCATCCTTAGTGCGGGTTGACAGTCAACATTACGGTGTTCAAATATCTATCATGTATTTTGTAAATCTTATCAGCTCGTTATTGGCATGCAACCGACATTAATCTTCTGTTTTATTTATCAGCCATAAAATGTTTCAGTGTGTCAATGCACAGCTTGTTCCACTCGGGTATATATAGTATATCATTGTCGGGACACAAGCCCCTTTTGGGCTACCTAGCTTTTGGACCAACTTACTGTTTAGCTTCGTTTAACTTCGGTATCCCATTCTACTACATGAGAGTTTAGTATAAACACAAGGTCGAAGGCTCAAAAGCTGAGCTTAAACTTGAAGGCCGGCTATGCCCCGTCCTTCGTCCGTCTGTCCGTCCGTCCGTCGTCCATCGTCCACAATTTCAAAGATTTTCTCCTTTGGCTTGGTCAATCAAAGCCAAACTCATGCGGAACATCTTTAGGAAGGAGGAACGAAAGTTTAGATAAATGGTCAAGGTTATATGACCAAGATGTAAATGACTATAAATAGCAAAAACATTTAAAAAAAATCATTCTTCTCCAGAACCAGAAGGCCTATGATTTTGAAACTTCGCTTGAAGCACCAGGGAGGTTAATATAAATCATGACCCTGGGATGACCTTGACATATTTTACGACAAGGACAACATGGGTCGCCCATGCATTTGAATTGGGAAAATTGTCAAAATGTCATTTGAAGGGAAAAAAACTTGAAGGAAATGGGCAAATGGACAGACGATTTATGATTCTGAAAAAAAAAAAAAAATGGACCCAGGGGCAGGTCTGCCCCAACCCCGGGGCAATATGCATGTATATGACCATATTATTCAAAGATCAAAAATGGACTGAAGATTTATGATTCTGAAAAAAATGGACCCCGAGCAGGGGCTCGAAGATGCGCTCATCCCGGGGCAAAATGCATGTATATTACCATAATATTCAAACGTCTTCTTCCCTGAAACCACTCGGCCAATCAAAGCCAAATTTAATATGAAGCAACTATATGAAGGAGGAACCAATGTGTACATAAATAATAATCCATATCACATGACCAAGATGGCCGCCATACCCATTTATGGTAAAAACACTTCAAAAATCCTCTCCGGAACCGGTGGACCAATTTCAAAAACACTTGGCAAGTAGCATTGTGGACACTGTGTACATAAATTATGACCCTGTAATGACCTTGATATATTTTACGGTAAAGTCAAAATAGGTCACCCATGCATTTGAATTGAAAAAAAATGTTATATTGTCATTTGAAGGGAAAAACTTGAAGGAAATGGGCAAATGGACTGAAGATTTATGATTCTGAAAACATTTGACCCTCAGTGGTTGGTCTCACCCAACCCGGGGCAATATCCATGTTTATTACAATGACATTCAAAGATCTTCTTCTTTGAAACTGCTTGGCCAATAAAAGCCAAATACATGAAACATCTATACGAAGGGGGAACTAATGTGTACATATGATAAAAACCTTCAAAAATCTTCTTCTCCGGAACCGGTGGACCAATTTCAACAAAACTTGGTATGTAGCATTGGGGATAAGAGAACTACAATGTGTGCATAAATTATGACCCTTTGATGACCTTGACTAGCCTAGCCACTATATATATGCGTTAAAATCACAAATCTACAAAGGTAAAATCTTCAATATACAATGTACACCATTTGGACATAATGTGAGTCTACTCCTCTGTCTCTGTCCCTGTCCTGGAGCTATATACACGCAACCGAAGTTCTAAGCGGTCACCTTCAAGTCGCCATATATAATTCCCATATAAAAAGGTACAGTAAATTATCCAGTTCCGTGTCACTTTTTTTTCGAAGTGGTTTCCAGATAATTGCTCACAGCAAACTAGGTTATGACCTTACCATTAGAAAGTATAATCCTTCTTCTAAATAATGAACTTTAGTCCGATTAATTGTGAATATTCTGTGGGCCACACGATGGCTTTGAAGCAGACCACCAATTTATCCAGTTCCGAATCATTTATCCAGTTCCGAATCACCTGCGATAATTTTTAAACAGGACACTCTCTGGCGCTATTGCGTTATGATTTTGAGTTTGTAGCTTCATTACTTCTTTATAAAACAAGACTTACACACAGTTTACCATTTCAGATAGAAAAAGTGTCAAAAAACTGTGTACATGTATACGACGTATAACTTACGTTCTGGATATTGGCGTTCTAAATCGATAATGGCGTAACTGGTTCCAGATTTTTGCAGTTAAGAGCTGGTAATCATGGGCTGTGCACTGCTTATTTTCATTTTTGTTTGTTTGTTTGTTTGTTGATGTTTTATGAGTTAAACTTTCACCTGTTTGATTAACATTGAATTTCAAACACAGCTTTAATGTTGCGTAAACAGAGATATCTAACAGGAATATGTCAACTAGACTAGAAATCCAGACAGCATGTTTTGTTCGCGATGCAGACCGACTGCACAAAGAATCACCTGCGTAAGGAAACGAAATTTTGATTTTTATTATTGGGGAGGGGGGCTGTAAGATTAAAAAAAAAAAAAGATCCAATTTTGGCCGAAAAACATATCTAGGGCAGAGTAAAATCTGTATTACTATCTTACGTATTGTAATATATACCAATAAAAAGACAGGACCGCGTCGTGAGAGAAAAATAAAATCCAGGCCCGGAAACATCTTCCAACCCCCCCCCCCCCCCCCCTCTTAAAATTCATTCATTTATTTATCTATCTATCTTGGGTCAGTTTACTTCCCTTTCATGATTATTTCAGCTCATATGAGACGCACCAATCAGTAGGTGGGACGAAAACGGGAGAACCCCGAGAAAAACAAAACCACCTGACACGCTCGCAAGCAGAACTTGGTTTGTCTCACATGGCCAGAGCGGGGTTCGAACCCACACTAGACACAGCGGTGAGAACTTTGGGCACAAGTCCCATACCAGAGGACCAATGGTCCTGTAAACGCTCACCTGAGACCTGAGATATATACATGTACCAATAAACTTGTTAGACTAGAATGGTACAATGCATGTATATAACCCTAGGGCAGGGTCAGAATAACTCCTGGAGTCAATGTCTTTTTCAAATCATAAAAATTCAGTCAATTTGCCAATTAACTGCAAGTTTTGTCCTTCAAATGACATTTTAACAATTTTCTCCATTCAAATGCATGGGCGATCTAAGTTGACCTTGCCGTGAAATAGGTCAAGGTCATCCCAGTGTCATGATTTATACAAATTTTGTAGACCTCCGTTCCTTAATGCTTCATGCCAAGTTTCAAAATCATAGGCCTTCTGGTTCTGAAGAAGAAGATTTTTAAAAAATTTTGCTATTTATAGCAATGGCGGCCATCTTGGTCATGTGACCTTGACCATTTATATAAACTTTCATTTCCTCTTCCTAAGGATGCTCCACATAAAGTTTGGCTTTGTTTGGCTAAGCAGTTTCTGAGAAAAAGCTGTTTGAATATTATGGTTATCTACATGTATATAGCTCCGGGGCAGGGGCAGACAACCCCTGGGCCTAAAATATTTTCATAAGCATAAATCTTCTGTCCATTTGCTCATTCCTAGCAAGTTTTCTGCCATTACATGACATTTTCCTATTTTTTCCCATTCAAATGCATGGGCGACCTAAGTTGACCATGCCGTAAAATAGGTCAAGGTCATCCCTGGGTCATGATTTATATAAAATTTGTAGAGCTCCATACCCAGATGCTTCATACCAAGTTTCAAAATCATAGGCCTTCTGGTTCTGAAGAAGAAGATTTTTAAACGTTTTTGCTATTTATAGCCATGGAGGCCATCTTGGTCATGTGGCCTTGACCATTTATATAAACTTTCATTTCCTCTTCCTAAGGATGCTCCACACAAAGTTTGGCTTTGATTGGCCTAGCGGTTTCAGAGAAGAAGATGTTTCAATATTATGGTCATATACGTGTATATAGCCCCAGGGCAGGGGCAGACAACCCCCTGGGCCCAAAATATTATCTTAAACATAAATCTTCTGTCCATTTGCTCATTTCTAGCAAGTGTTCTGCCATTTAATTACATTTTCCTATTTTTCCAATTCCAATGCATGGGAGACCTAAGTTGACCTTGCCATAAAATAGGTCAAGGTCATCCCAGGGACATGATTTATATAAAATTTGTAGAGCTCCATTCCCAGATGCTTCACACCAAGTTTCAAAATCATAGGCCTTCTGGTTCTGAAGAAGAAGATTTTTAAACGTTTTTGCTATTTATAGCCATGGCGGCCATCTTGGTCATGCGACCTTGACCATTTATATAAACTTTCATTCCCCCTTCCCAAGGATGCTCCACATGAAGTTTGGCTTTGATTGGCCTAGCGGTTTCAGAGAAGAAGATGTTTGAATATTATGGTCATATACATGTATATAGCCCTGGGGCAGGGGCAGACAACCCCCCAGGGGCTAAAATTTTCCATTAACATTAATCTTCTGTCCATTTGCTTATTCCCAGTAAGTTTTACCCATTAAATAGCATTTTACCATTTTTTCCCATTCAAATGCATTGGAGACCTAAGTTGACCTTGCCGTAAAATAGGTCAAGGTCGTCCTAGGGTCATGATTTATATAAACTATGATGGGCCTGCGTCCCCAATGCTACATACCAAGTTTTGTGGAAATCGGCCCACTGGTTCTGGAGAAGAAGATTTTTAAAGGTTTTTGCTATTTATAGCCATGGTGGCCATCTTGGTCATGTGACCTGGACCATTTATATAAACTTTCGTTCCCCCTTCCTAAGGATGCTCCACATGAAGTTTGGCTTTGATTGGCCCAGCGGTTTCAGAGGAGAAGATCTTTGAAATTGTGGACGACGGACGACGACGGACGACGACGGACGACGGACGCCGGAGCATGGGTATACTATAAGCTCACCTGTGAGCCTTCGGCTCAGGTGAGCTAAAAATGGGGGCAAAGTCCTGACATGACCATAGCTGTGGACTAGAACGTTAAGCATCAATTCAAACAAACTGCATTGCAAATGAAAGACTGTGGTATTGTGGCGACACGCACGCACGCACGCACGCACACACACACACATCAAATAAAATACTTACTGAGATTTAAACACTCCCTCCTCAGTTCCTTTAGGTTTAGCGCTAAGACGTGTACTAGATATTAATAGATTTACGAGTACATGTACTATGTCGACACAATTAATTTTTACTGACCCGAAACTAGCTAAATTGGTAGATAAAATTAACAAGCTCCTACGCAACAGAAAATCAATAAATGAAGTTCAGTTTTCCTGGTGTGTTATAATTAATGTTGGAACGCATGTTGGAACCAAAAGTGTAAAAAAATAATGTTCAAGGTTCATGCATTTTGCGGAAACCTGCACCTTGCGGATAATTACACAAGTGCAATATACATTCTAATTCGACAGGTCATCTCGAAGAACAGATTTATTTTTAGCATGCAGATAAGTTTTCAAAATCTGACTTCGTGCAGAGGAAGAGAAAAAGATAGACTTCATGACCATACAAAATATTTGTTTTTTAATGGAACAGCTGCTGTGTAGTTCGTGACGATACTACCACTTGATTCGGAACTGGATAAGATTCGAAACCGGATAAATTACTGTATTTTAGCTTCGTCATCATGTTCAAACGAAACAAAGAGAAAAGCTATAAATTGTGCCAGTTTGCACTGTCACTTCAATTTACCATTCAAATACCTTGATGGGACGGAAGCCGATGGAATCTTTTTTTCATTTTAACGTTTTAATGGAAATCCATGAATATGCAAATTAGATAATTTCCATTATTTATCATAGGATGAAAGGGTTATGTTTAAGCATTAAAATGAGACCGAGTTCAATGGTCTAGGATAAAAAAAATCTTCAATTTTCTATGTGTACCCCCATTATTAAAACGCAAAAATTGAATATTTAGAGTAATTTTATGAAACATAGCATAAAACGCAAACGCTTCCACTTCCAGATGGCAGAAAACCGGGTTTGATAGCTTTTTCAATGTACTTTTAGAAAATCATAGTGTAGAAAATTCCCCCTGGCGGAGGGAGGGGGGTGTTGGTAGCCAGTCGAGTATTAAACACGTCGTTTCAGCCCACTGACCCAAACGCGAAAGACGGGCTAAATCTTTTAAACTTTGTCACGTATTTGCTACAAACGCATACTTGTAAAATGGCGGTAGGGGAAGCAACTTTAATTTGATAGCTTTGCAAAAACAAATACGTGTTTTTGTCTATTTACACGTTCTATCGGGTTTATATACAATAACATATAAAAACTCGTTAATGTAAAAATATAATGTGCCTTTAATTGTTTTGAGAGAAGGATTTGGAATCAAAATATTGCAATGAAAAATACATATGCAAAACCACTTCTGCACTTGAATTTCATAAAATTTTATGAACTACAAGATCGATATATTCCTCTTTTCTGTGCAATAATATTTCTTCATTGGGTGTGTTAAGCGACGACGGTTGCAAGGCACTGCAAATTCAAGTCGGGTGGTTCCGTATCTAGGTCCATTCGCAGATTTTTGAACTCTCGGGTGAGAGTAACCATAGTTCAATAAAAGAATCTTGTCTCGACTGACAACCCCTTTTGTTCTCCCGTAAAATTCTAAGATGACATTCCTGTTATTCGATTATGATACAAATAAAATTATTTGATTTGATTTGTAAAACTCGCATGCAATACTCTTTCACATGTATAACAAGAGGTCTAGTCTACCTTTATTAACTGAGTCACTAACATGACGGTGTTGAAGCAGCCGGGAATCGAACCTTTATATTTTTTTCGTATTAAACTCCTTCGTTGCTCAAATCAAATCAAATCAAATCAAATATCTTTATTGGTTTTAAAATCCAGAAACAGGATTGTTACCAACTACATACAAACATACATAATACTAAACATACAAACGTTGCTAGGCGAATGCATGTTTGCACTCTGAGGCTCCCCAGCCCATTGGGGCTTTGAGAAATATATAGATACATTCGCGGATCCAGAAAATTTTCTCGGGATGGGCGGGGGGGGGGTCCAAATTCCCAGAAGGGGTCTGACGGAAAATTTCAACATGGCAAAAATTAATAATCTGGCAATTCCAGGGGGGGGGGGGGGGGGGGGTCCGGACCCCCTGTCCCCCCTCTGGATCCACCCGTGAGATGGGCTGGCAAGGTTATAAACTACTGACTGACCATCTGATTACCGGTCAACCTCTCAGAAAGTCTGCCCTGGAAAAGTGGTTCAAGTCAAATCATCCACTTTATCCATAAGCTAGCTGCTTACTTGCATGTTTTGTATATAGTTTTCGACTATCCTTTACTTTTGTATGTCTATTCTAACGTCATAAGCCCCGAGACTATATACTACCCGAAAATTTTAATATATAATTAGTTATATTATTTCTTACCTAAGGTCCTATGCCCAACTGGTGTATTCTGAAATTTTCTGGATACAAAGATGAGGCTGATCTTTTTGGGTTCAAAATTTTGAATTTAAGTGTGTTTCTTTTTCTTTTTTTTTTTTTTTTTTTTTCTTTTTCTTTTTTTTTTTTTTTTTTTTGGGGGGGGGGGGGGGGGGTCAGAAAATATGAAAATTTATTCTGGTAAAGGGATTTTGTGGTTTTTTTTTTTTTTTTTTTTTTTTTTTGTTTTTTGGTTTATTTCTACAAAATATGCGGTATTGCTGTTGTTGTTGTTGTTGTTGTGTGTGTGTGTGTGTGTGTGTGTGTGTGTGTGTGTGTGTGTGTGTGTGTTTTACAAATTTTTTTACCTATCTTTGGGGGCGTGCTAGAAAAATTTGAGGGGGGTGGGATGGCCCTTTTTGGGATACAGAGCTAATGCTGGGGCCGAACCCAAGTATACGCAAAAGTTCAGAGTAAGCCTACCCCCCCCTCCCCCCCCCCCCCCCCCCACACACACGCACAACCCACCCGGTGCCCGGGGTCCTAGACAATTTAGTGTCACAATTCGCTGAAGAGGTTTCTCTCTGGTATGAGTTTCCAGGTTTTTTGAACGGGTTTGAGTCTAGTGGCTTGACCATCGTGTTAGTAGGATTCCGTGTCGTTTCGCCAAGGACCGTGTAAACACCCAGAACTCCCTTTGGTTGGTAACATTTGTACCAATGGTGCAGTAGGTACCAAAAATGGGGCAAATTGTTAAATTCATGGTACTGGTGCATGATTGCTTTCTATCTAAGCAACAACAGAATGAAATGAACCGACGGTATTGTGGCGCTATATGGTCAGGTATGAAAGCTTTGACCGCGCCCCACCTGCCGTGTAGCCAATTGACTCCTCCGCCAGCAAGATATAGCCACGCCCACCCCTATTTCCTTAGACAAACATTGTGTTTTTGCACCTATATTTACCTGTAAAAAACACGTGTTGGTTTGTTTGTCTAACCCACGTGTTGTCTAACCGTCATTGACCGTTAGCTATAAGGTGCTGATTTGAATGGTCAATATAAAAATGAATATTTTTCTAGCAATCTTGACACCGTAAGTGTCTAGGTATTACGAAACCTTCAACGGTCTACGGCGGTCCGACAGCATCCTGAGGTAGAACCATTTGCTTTACCCCTGTGTTCTAAGCAACATAATTTGCACTCCTGTCCATCTGCAAGAAAAACCAGTAGCAACCCTGATTGTATGCCCCGTTTAACTTTTCCATTCATAAGTATTTGTGCTTACGAAGAATATTGTTCTTCAACACGTAAAGAACCGATAGCTCAAGCTGGAATTGCACTGGCTGTTCAATTACTAAAGTACAATTCGCATGCGCAAAAAATACACACGTGTAAATATACTCCGGTATGTAAATATACTCCGGTGTGCAAATCAACCTGTGAGTAAATTTAAATTGCGTTCGCATAGGTTTTATCACAACGAGTATTTTTGTACGTAAATTTATCATTTCTAGATTAAAACCTGTACATTTAAGTTTTCTGTATTTGCAAATACAAGAAGAGGCTGCTTCAAGGTCTTCTTGCAGACTTTGGCATCAGAGGAGAATCATGTAATGGTCAGGCATAACTGAGCAGTTATACAGTTCCCTTTTATCATCCTTTCACAAGGAATTACTATTAAAATGCCCCAAGAATCCTCACCAAGAATGATGAAGAAATAGTGTGGCTGTTTGCACTCCATATGATCTGAAATGTGATGAATGGCAATAAACTCTTATTTAGCAACAATGTCCAGTTTCAGCAACTGTCATATATTCAGTTATGAACAAAAAATGTGAAAATTTGTTATCTAAAAGCAGAATATTAACTTGAAATAAAAATACTCATGGATAAATTTTACTTTGCGTTCACATGGGACAAAATAGTAAATTTACACTTGTGTATTTGTAAAACTAAAGTTTGCATCTGGTCAGACCCAGGAGTAAATTTACCCATATGTAAATATACCCCGGTGTGTATTTGCGTTCGCATGAGCCATTTGCTTACCCCGAGTAAAATTTGCACACCGGAGTATATTTACACGCGTGTATTTTTGGCGCATGCGAACTGGGCTTAACAAATGCATTTGAAGGTGTTTTAGCATTTGAGGAAGGGATTTATTTTTGTTACATTCCATCCATTCGCCTTAGGCATTATGGAATAAAGGGAGGCAATAACAAAATCATATACCTGATAGTTCAATATGAGTTAATGCAAGAGCATTATTGCTGATCTCGCCACGGCGAGAGCGCATATAATTGAACAGGGCTGGAATCTAGCCTGCTTCGTTCTGGCGAGTTCATTATCAATCACACAATCGCTTGTGTCATTGGATCTGAAAATCCGACACATGCGCAGTGGAGCAGTCTAGACTCAGGAATCTTGTTGTTAATCGACCACCGACTTCCGGTCGTACTTGATTGGACGAGGCAGCTCCGATTGGGTCACACTAAATACCACATGCCGGCTCGCGTATGTAAGCTCATGCTGAACCGAGCTGCCACAGTTTTCCGTCTGTGATTATCGACGTGGGTTTATACGTGGTCATACAGTGAAAATAGTGCTGAGAGATCGCAGGCGTTTTGAAAACGCTTATACTTGGTTCAATATGAGTTATTGCAAGAGCATTAGACAAGTGTGCAACTTGGTTTATGGCAATGGCATCGCTTAGTTTTCTTAGATGTTCTCTCACCAGAGAGTACAAATAATCGCGAATGGACCTAGGTACGATCACATCCGACTTAAAATGTGCAGTGCATTGCAGCCGTCGCCGCTTATTGTTATTTTTGTGACCCTGAATGATACGAGCTCTAGCTAATAGCTAGTTCTATATCATTCTGGGCCCCAGCATTTACCTTAACACTTTTTTTTTTTTTTTTTTCACTTTATTAACTTTATTTACAATATATACAAAAAATAAAAAAAAATCTTTGCTGGTTACTATTATATTCTTTTTGTCACTTATAGAACTATCTTTGTTTTATAAGGTTCCCCTTTAATAGTTTACATATATTTAATATTTTGTTTATTGACAATAGGTTTAATTTCATTTAATTTATTGATTAATATAAGTTTAATTTGATTAACATTATTTATTTTAAAATTAATTGTATTATGAATTATATGATTTTACTAACAATTTAAATTTTACTTGACATTACTCTATATTTGACATGACACAAATATCTAAATTTAACTTGACATTACTCTATATTTGACATGACACAATTTAAAACAACATCATAATATAACCTTTAACATCATAACACATCTTAACATAACATAACATAACACAAATCCTGTTCCTTGCTTACTGTTAAATCCTGTTCCTTGCTTACTGTTAGACCACACACCCAATGGACACCTGTATAGTAGGGGAATTACTAGACAGGTTGATCATTGGATGTGTGATCCAATATAAGTTCCCATACATTTAATACATATAACATTACATTTTTACATATTAACATGTTTTCATGGTTATTTTCTTTATTATTTGTACCTGTTTGAATTAAAGTTTTATCTAAAATTATGTTACTATTAATACTTTTAACATTTTCATACATATTTATTCTTAATAACTTTGTTTTCTCACAGTATTCAAACACATGTTCATGATTATATTTTCCATTTTTACATAATAAACAAATTGGTATTTCTTTGATAATTCCTATTTTGTGAAGATAATCTCCTAATGGCAAAATTTTATGAAAATATTTATAAAACATGTTTTTATTTCTCATATTTTTTATTGAATTCAGACATTTCCAAGTTATTTCCCAATTATTTGTATAATATTTATCTTCAATAGTTGGTGTGATTCTTCTTTCATCTATTAACAACTTATACATTAAATTAGTTTTTGAAACATCCCATATTTTATCTAAATATCTTGTTTTAATTAAGTTAAGTATCACATTTTCTAATTTTAATGGTATTTGAATTGTATGTACATATTTATTTGATGAAAATTCTTTAACAAAAAAGTTTAAATCTAATCCAAACCAATTTATGTATAAATTAGCCCATGGTTGATCTTTATTATTAATTATACTCTTAAATCTTTGAATATGTGTTGTTATAATGCTTGTATTTAAATCAGTTAATCCAAGTCCCCCTTTATATGTATTATTAGTTATTGTATCACGTTTGATTTTATCTGTCCCATTCCATAAAAATTTAAACATTTTCCTATTAACTATTTTAATGAAATCATTTGGTAATTCAATTATTTTCTGAACATATTGTATTTTGCTTATAACATAAGTTTTCAATATTATTACTTTTTCAAAAAGATCTGCTTTTACATGTTTCCATTTATTTAAAGTTTTATCTATCTTAATCATTAAATTTTCAGTATTTTCTCTTATAGCATCTTTACCATAGACAATTCCATATATTTTTATTGATTGTTTAATGTTGTTTTCAGAAAATTGTTCTAAAGATTTATTTTTATTTTTACCTACTTTTAAAACTTGCAACTTATCTTCATTATTCTTTGATCCTGATATTCTTTCAAAACGTTTCATTTCTTGTTTTAAATAAAAATATGATGTTTCCTCTTTTATAATTACTGTTGTATCATCAGCATGCTGTGTTGTTTTTATTTCTGTTTTAAAGTTTGGTATAAATATGCCTTTTATCTTTTTATTTGAATTTATATTACTAATTAAAGGTTCTAAAGATAAAACATATAAAAACATTGATAAAGGGCAACCTTGCCTGACACTTCTTTCTATATTAAATTCATTAGTAAAACAGCCATTAATTTGTATTTTAGATTTTATGTTACTATATATTATTTTAATTAATAAAATATAAAGGTTTAATCCTTTGGAAGCAATAAGAACATTCAAAGGGAGATAGTATGGACTATATTGCGCAATTTCGGGTAATGAGCCCTCATCAGTAGCCCTTTTAAAACCGGCGACGAAAGCCAGACTGTTGTACTGTAATTTCGAAAATTTACACGAGAAGTCTAAATCAAAGACACATTCCTAAACGGGGTCAAATAATTTAAACATTGCTTAGAAGTATGTTTCTAAACTGGAATGTTTTGAAAACTCTAAATATCTTTACTGATCTCAAAGGACCTAAATAAAAATATAATCTGCACTATGGATGATGTACGGGGAGACTTTTTACGGCCGCCACACGGCACAACACCAGCTGCAGTAATAGCAAATAAAATATAAAGGTTTAGTTTGGGAAATTATATTTTTCTAAAACCTTAAATAAATATTTGTGTTCTACCCTATCAAATGCCTTTTCTTGATCTAAACTAATAATAAGAGCTTCTTCTTCATTTTCTTCAATATAATTAATAATATTTTCAATATTCAATGCATTGTTTATAATAGATTTATTCATTAGTCCTGATGTTTGTAGATTGTTTATTATATTAGTATTTATTTGTTTTAATCTATTTGTTAAAATTTTTGTTAAAATTTTATAATCTAAATTACATAAAGTTATAGGTCTCCAGTTTTTAAGATTGTCAAATTCTCCTTTATTTTTATAAATCAAAGTTATTACACCTAAAGTCATTGATTCTGGAATATACTTCATTAAAAGAATGTTGTTAAAAATTTCATTTAAGTTATCTACTATATCATATCTAAATATTTTATAAAACTCTGCTGTCAATCCATCTAGTCCAGGTGATTTATTATTATTGAGCTGTTGAATAGCATTTAAAATTTCATCATTATTTATTAATTGATTCAAATCTTCTTTCTCATTTTCAGTTAACTTGTTTGGATTAAAATCCTGTAAATAGTTATCAATATCTTCTTCTCTTATGTCTTGTTTTGTATACAGAGTTTTATAAAAATCTAAAGCTTCATTTAAAATTTCATTTTATCTGTTTTACCATTGATTTTATTTATGAATTTCGAATTTCCATTTTTAATTTCTTCTTTTTTATCTAAAATTTTACCTGTTTTATATATTGTATTCAATGTTGGATTTTTAGTTCTAATCTTTATTCCTTCATTTTTAAAATCTTGTATTTCATTTAATTTTTGTTTTATTTTATCCTTAAATTCATCTTTTATATCTTGTTTCAATAAATCATTAAGTATATTTTCTTTATTCTTTCTTTCATTTGATTTAAAAATAGCATAACTTTTAGATTTCTTCTTTATTTTATCTTTTAATGTTTCCCATTTTTCAATTGGATTTGTATGCCATTCACTATTAAATTCATTAATTAACTGTTTTATTTCATTTTTGTAGTATTTGTCTTCTAAATATGCGTTATTTATTTTCCAATACCCTTTACCCCATTTTTGAAAATCAAAATTTAACTTTAATTCAACTGATTTATGATTAGTTAAAAGAGTTTCATTTATATACATCCTATCTATTCTGCTTTTAGTTGTAGTAAAATCTGTTTTTCCTAAGTTAATTGTTGAGTATACATCCTTTAAATTAAAATCTTCAAAATTCATCATTTTGTTTATTCTTATATCATAATAATCATACCCCTTAACCCTATCTTCTTCACTTATTACATAATTAAAATCTCCTGTTATAATAATCAATTCATTTTTATACTTATTTAAATATTCTTTCAACTTTTGATAAAATCTAACCTTAATTAAATTTTCTGTATGAGCCGGTGCATATATATTAATCACATTTACTAATTCATCTGTTTGGATCTGTATATGTACTAATCTATTCTTAAATTCATCTATATTATTATTTATTTGTATTGTTTTAAAGTTTAAAATATCATTTCGTATCAATGTTAATACACCATGTTGTGAATGTGAACTATTTATATAAGCTACACCATTCATATCATTCTCTAGATTATTTATTATAGTTTGATCATTATTTCTTAGGTGAACTTCTTGTATATTTATTAAATCAAAATTTTCATTTTTTACATATTTAACTAATTTATTATATTTAGATTTTAGACCATTTACATTTACATTTAATATTTTCATTTAAACTTGACAATATACTATAAATAACAAAACATAAAACATATTGTAAATTTCATATAATTTTATTAAATTTTCAATTTTTACATATATTATTTTGTTATATTTTATTTCAGTTTATGTATGTTGATTTACTGTGAAATCAAAATCATACATATATAACATGTATATGGAATCCAAACACTACATTTGGCATTCCACATACATGTTACATCCTTTGTAAACAATATATCATTTCCATACTCGTAGTCCATTTTCATTTCCGTGTTGTCATCATAATCCATTTATTTTTGTAATGTTCGTTGTCCATAATCAAGTCGATATCCGTTTCCTGTCGTTGTCTTGTTTATTATCTATGTTGTAGTCCTTGTTAGAATTATGTGTCATTAGTGTCCATGCCGTGTTCTTTCATTATTTCCTCTCTGTTTTTCTTCATTTTCTTTCTAAGTTCTTTAATCAATTCTTTGTCTCTCCCTCTTATCTCCGTTTCTTTTTTTCCGTTTAAAGGAATGGATTCGGAACCGCATAAGACGCCGTATGTATACGTAAAATACCATCATAAATTCATTCCTGGTACAAGAGAATGCATATCGGGTTTGTTACGCAAAATATTCGTGTTCAAAGTTGGGAAACCTTCGTTTTTTCCTTCATCTGAGTGAATCGCCATCTTTATCGGGTATGGTTACCGGTTTATCGATAATTACACGGTGAACGCGGTAACTAGTATAAAGCTGTGACGTCACTCACTCACTTTCTCTTTAAGCCGCTCATTTCGATTGCAAGACGTTCAAATATTCTCGCAATAATTTCGTTATTTTATTTTGTATTTGTGGATATTTTCTGCGTTAAACTTGATAGAAGTATTTATGTGATAATACCGGAGAATAATATTTACCGAAGATGCCTCAGTGCCAGGCGATTAACTGTAAAAACAAGCCACAGAAAGGATGTAATATTTTTTTTTTCCAGATACCTGTCGTCGGCTTTTCGCTTCAAAATCGCAGGTGTCGACATTTTCACTATTTCTTATTAATAATCCAGTATGAACGAAATGGAATTACTGTTACATGTATCTACGCACGGTAGTTTTTATTCCGAATTTCGGCATTTCACATACAATTCGTCAAAGAATCGCGCACAATAGAAAAAAAGGAATTCGCAAGTTTTTCATCCATTTTATTCCAAAACGGAATCGGTACACACTCCAGGGGTCATCTCACTTTTTTTTTTTTTTTTTTTTACATAATTTGATTAATTTGCTTCAGTTATCTATTTTATTAAATCTATAATCGGAGATGAACCGCCCATCACTAACTGATTTTTAATGCGCATGCATTTCTAATTTGTTTGCCACCAATCCAGAAAAGATTTTCATTCACGCGGATAATTATTTTTAGCATGTGACACGGTAAACACGCCTCAAACGGTCAGCTGACCTGTCAACAATGACTGCAATTAAAGTTGTTTACATAAAGACACGCGCCATCAAAAGATGCGACCGCTTTTCTTTAAAATCGTTTGTTCGCCCTTATACACAGGTACAAACAATACGTCACAAACCACGTGGTCTATAAAATACAGGTAAGTCATGTGACCATCACATGACCTTTTCTCACTTCCGGGTGGCAAAAAAGCGACCTCAGGCCAACGAATTTGTAATGAACTGTAATGTTTTGATGTATAAAAGAGTAAAATAATGTCGAAATAATGTCGAAATATGACTTATTCATAACAAATTAAATTCCAAATATGTTTGTTCATTAATTGATGCTTGTTTCTAATTTTTAGCGTTTCTTCCCGTGCAGAAGTAGAAAATATGAATTTAAAAGGTTTGCATCTCAGTCAAAAGATGAAATATTCCCACATAAACGTTCAATAATTTCCCTGCCGCCGCGGTGGTGTAATGGATAGCGTTTTCGCCTAGCAATCAAGAGGTTGCGGGCTCGAAACCCGGCTGGTACATATGCCTGTCATGGTGGTGACAAATGTTCACCCTGACGTAATAAAGGCAAACACCGCCTAGGGTGTAACATTTAAAAGATAATAATAATAATTTCCGTGTTTGAATCAATTTTTAAGTTTTATGAAATAATTACAAAAAGAAAAGGGGATTATCTTTAAGCCGTCATTTGCTCTCTCTCTCTCTCTCTCTCTCTCTCTCTCTCTCTCTCTGAAGAGCACATGCTTTAAATTTGTTTTGCATGCGGTGAAAAAAAAAAACAAAAAAAAAAAAAACAAAAAAAAAAAAAAAAAAAAAAAAAAAAAAACATTATTTTCATTCCGTGAAATAAATCTAATTTATTCACAATTTAAAATTAACTTTATGTGTTTTGTATCCATTTTTATTTATGACACTGGAATCATAATTATTAGCGATGTCAACACCTGTAATGATAATTAATCGACTGACTGAACACACAAGCCGGCTGCCCAGGGGGACTTCAAGTTCATTAATCCCTTATCATTCATATTGTACCCCAAGAATGTGTCGTTTCTTTGAAGGTGTCATATATTAATAATTAAAGAAGCCGATTATGATTATGGGCATCGTAATTTGAGTTAGTGTGTCATAAAACTGACTTCAATAGCTGAAACCGCCCTTCTTTCCGGCAAACTGATTATCATCGTATAACCTTTGTATAGTTTGTCATGTATTTAAACTGGACCAAGTTATATTTCATTGGGATTATTTAAATATAATGTGAGCAAGAGTTCATGTTCTTAAGAATTAAAATGTAAAAGATGGCAGAAAGAAGAAAAAAACTTTCATTCATAAAACGCGCTAAGATGAATGCACTTTTATTTCTAGTTTCGGTACAAATAAGGTTGGAAAAAAGGACCAAGAACTATTTATTTATTTATTTAATTGTTCATTACCTTTTTTTTTATTTTATTTTTTTTTTATTATGAATGATTTTTAGTCTGATTGCAGGGACGTGGCCTCGTGGGGTTTGCGCAAATTGTTAGTTAATTAGAACGAATATCTAAGTAGGCCTAATTCATATTTTTGTTCGCGCGGTTCAAACATCATTTAGGATACTTGAGACGCTCAAGAAGGTGTGAAAATGAAATTATTTATAAAAGAGCAAACAAATCAATGAATTCAAATGCCAAAAATTATTAGTAATTTTGTATTTAGAGGTCATCATCGTTCAATTATTGAAATTGCACCACACATTTCACGTTTTGGATCCCAGATTCTAACTAATGTATGTAAACAACATTGAACCGGAAATGGTTTTGCCACCCGGAAGTGAAAGTTTCAACCACAATGCAACGCGCACTACGTCATCGAGGTCAAGGTCAAATAATGTAAACAATAACACTGTATGTGTCTATAAGTTGTTTACATAAGGACACGCGCCATCAAAAGATGCGACCGCCATTCTTTAAATCGTTTGATCGCCATTGTATGTATGAAAGATTATCGACTACCTAACTATCGTTACATAATTTTGATTGGATTTACATCATAAAGGTGCGAAATACACTCGGATGGATGTCTCTAAGATGCTTTTTTGGTTCATAGACAACAAAACACAGGTAAATATTGGGACGTATCGCGGCAAAAACAACTTGCGCCCCGGGAATCACCACTGAGGAAAACCATGTGTCTGAGCCCAGATTTACTCGTCCCGGGACGCCGGGTCCTGCGTCCGCGAGATCCCTGTGACAGATGACATTTTTTTTGTTGTTTTTATTTCTTTTTTACTCTTACCCTAATCTGCGAATTTTATCGATAAAATGAAGTGGAGTACGATCGCTTGTAAATGGCTCTAATCCGAAAGTGAGTGAGTGACGTCACAGGTAAACAAATATGGCGACAACCTTCGGGATTCGAGACGCATTTTAGCGTAATTTTCAATCGATGATTGTGTACTTATTATGGGGTAAATCGTTGGAATTTGATTTGTAACACGAACTGTAACAACTAAATGAATATGTACAGGGCTAAATATGCGTTTCCGAATCGATTCCTTTAATATTTTTGCAATTTGAATTTTGCTCAAATTTTCTAGTTGTTGTAACTTCTCATTTTTTCTTGTTTCATTTAATTGTTTTTTTTTTTTTTTTTTTTTTTTTTTTTTTTTTTTTTTTTTTTTTTCCTGGGCGAGACCAGTACTATAGGAGGTTGTTTTTGTGGGTTTGTTGTTCCGGGAGCACCCGAAGGCTCAACCGGAAGGAGGTATTAGGAGAAGCCCGGGATCGAACCTGCGACCCCTGGTTTACAAGGCGAGTGACTTGTTTTTGTCGCCGCTTATACACACCCAATGAAGAAATATTAGACGGTTACTATGAATTTATTGTTCTTATAACTCGTGTATTTTTATATTTATTAAGTGTAGAAGTGTATTCCGAAAATGAACATTTATTACAACATTTTCATACCAAATTTTTCTTTAAAGACATTTGAATTTTATTCAAAACCATTTATATATTGACATAATTGACGGGATAGAATAATTATTGACAAACGCATACATGTATGTAATTTTAAGCTAAGACCAATCAATAATATAGTTGTCCCCCTTGATGTTATTTAACTACCTGGAAACTCATACCAGAGAGAAACCTCTTCAGCGAATTGTGACACAAATTGTCTAGGACCCCGGGCACCGGGTGGGTTGTGGGGGGGGGGGGGGTAGGCCTACTCTGAACTTTTGCGTATACTTGGGTTCGGCCCCAGATAAGTAAAAAATTTGTAAAACACACACACACACACACACAGCAACAACAACAACAACAATACCGCATATTTTGTAGAAATAAACCCAATAAAATAGTCACATTTTTAAGTGACACCCCCCCCCCCAAAAAAAAAAAAAATCCCACAAAATCCCTTTACCAGAATAAATTTTCATATTTTCTGACCCACTCCCCACCCCCCCCCCCCCAAAAAAAAAAAAAAAAAAAAAAAAAAAAAAAAAAAAAAAAAACACTTAAATTCAAAATTTTGAACCCAAAAAGATCAGCCTCATCTATGTATCCAGAAAATTTCAGAATACACCAGTTGGGCATAGGACCTTAGGTAAGAAATGATATAAAATGATATAACTAATTATATATTAAAATTTTCGGGTAGTATATAGTCTCGGGGCTTAAGACGTTAGAATAGACATACAAAAGTAAAGGATAGTCGAAAACTATACAGTAATTTATCCGGTTTCGAATCTTATCCAGTTCCGAATCAAGTGGTAGTATCGTCACGAACTACACAGCAGCTGTTCCATTAAAAAACAAATATTTTGTATGGTCATGAAGTCTATCTTTTTCTCTTCCTCTGCACGAAGTCAGATTTTGAAAACTTATCTGCATGCTAAAAATAAATCTGTTCTTCGAGATGACCTGTCGAATTAGAATGTATATTGCACTTGTGTAATTATCCGCAAGGTGCAGGTTTCCGCAAAATGCATGAACCTTGAACATTATTTTTTTACACTTTTGGTTCCAACATGCGTTCCAACATTAATTATAACACACCAGGAAAACTGAACTTCATTTATTGATTTTCTGTTGCGTAGGAGCTTGTTAATTTTATCTACCAATTTAGCTAGTTTCGGGTCAGTAAAAATTAATTGTGTCGACATAGTACATGTACTCGTAAATCTATTAATATCTAGTACACGTCTTAGCGCTAAACCTAAAGGAACTGAGGAGGGAGTGTTTAAATCTCAGTAAGTATTTTATTTGATGTGTGTGTGTGTGCGTGCGTGCGTGCGTGCGTGCGTGCGTGCGTGTCGCCACAATACCACAGTCTTTCATTTGCAATGCAGTTTGTTTGAATTGATGCTTAACGTTCTAGTCCACAGCTATGGTCATGTCAGGACTTTGCCCCCATTTTTAGCTCACCTGAGCCGAAGGCTCACAGGTGAGCTTATAGTATACCCATGCTCCGGCGTCCGTCGTCCGTCGTCGTCCGTCGTCCGTCGTCGTCCGTCGTCCACAATTTCAAAGATCTTCTCCTCTGAAACCGCTGGGCCAATCAAAGCCAAACTTCATGTGGAGCATCCTTAGGAAGGGGGAACGAAAGTTTATATAAATGGTCCAGGTCACATGACCAAGATGGCCACCATGGCTATAAATAGCAAAAACCTTTAAAAATCTTCTTCTCCAGAACCAGTGGGCCGATTTCCACAAAACTTGGTATGTAGCATTGGGGACGCAGGCCCATCATAGTTTATATAAATCATGACCCTAGGACGACCTTGACCTATTTTACGGCAAGGTCAACTTAGGTCTCCAATGCATTTGAATGGGAAAAAATGGTAAAATGCTATTTAATGGGTAAAACTTACTGGGAATAAGCAAATGGACAGAAGATTAATGTTAATGGAAAATTTTAGCCCCTGGGGGGTTGTCTGCCCCTGCCCCAGGGCTATATACATGTATATGACCATAATATTCAAACATCTTCTTCTCTGAAACCGCTAGGCCAATCAAAGCCAAACTTCATGTGGAGCATCCTTGGGAAGGGGGAATGAAAGTTTATATAAATGGTCAAGGTCGCATGACCAAGATGGCCGCCATGGCTATAAATAGCAAAAACGTTTAAAAATCTTCTTCTTCAGAACCAGAAGGCCTATGATTTTGAAACTTGGTGTGAAGCATCTGGGAATGGAGCTCTACAAATTTTATATAAATCATGTCCCTGGGATGACCTTGACCTATTTTATGGCAAGGTCAACTTAGGTCTCCCATGCATTGGAATTGGAAAAATAGGAAAATGTAATTAAATGGCAGAACACTTGCTAGAAATGAGCAAATGGACAGAAGATTTATGTTTAAGATAATATTTTGGGCCCAGGGGGTTGTCTGCCCCTGCCCTGGGGCTATATACACGTATATGACCATAATATTGAAACATCTTCTTCTCTGAAACCGCTAGGCCAATCAAAGCCAAACTTTGTGTGGAGCATCCTTAGGAAGAGGAAATGAAAGTTTATATAAATGGTCAAGGTCACATGACCAAGATGGCCTCCATGGCTATAAATAGCAAAAACGTTTAAAAATCTTCTTCTTCAGAACCAGAAGGCCTATGATTTTGAAACTTGGTATGAAGCATCTGGGTATGGAGCTCTACAAATTTTATATAAATCATGACCCAGGGATGACCTTGACCTATTTTACGGCATGGTCAACTTAGGTCGCCCATGCATTTGAATGGGAAAAAATAGGAAAATGTCATGTAATGGCAGAAAACTTGCTAGGAATGAGCAAATGGACAGAAGATTTATGCTTATGAAAATATTTTAGGCCCAGGGGTTGTCTGCCCCTGCCCCGGAGCTATATACATGTAGATGACCATAATATTCAAACAGCTTTTTCTCAGAAACTGCTCAGCCAAACAAAGCCAAACTTTATGTGGAGCATCCTTAGGAAGAGGAAATGAAAGTTTATATAAATGGTCAAGGTCACATGACCAAGATGGCCGCCATTGCTATAAATAGCAAAATTTTTTAAAAATCTTCTTCTTCAGAACCAGAAGGCCTATGATTTTGAAACTTGGCATGAAGCATTAAGGAACGGAGGTCTACAAAATTTGTATAAATCATGACACTGGGATGACCTTGACCTATTTCACGGCAAGGTCAACTTAGATCGCCCATGCATTTGAATGGAGAAAATTGTTAAAATGTCATTTGAAGGACAAAACTTGCAGTTAATTGGCAAATTGACTGAATTTTTATGATTTGAAAAAGACATTGACTCCAGGAGTTATTCTGACCCTGCCCTAGGGTTATATACATGCATTGTACCATTCTAGTCTAACAAGTTTATTGGTACATGTATATATCTCAGGTCTCAGGTGAGCGTTTACAGGACCATTGGTCCTCTGGTATGGGACTTGTGCCCAAAGTTCTCACCGCTGTGTCTAGTGTGGGTTCGAACCCCGCTCTGGCCATGTGAGACAAACCAAGTTCTGCTTGCGAGCGTGTCAGGTGGTTTTGTTTTTCTCGGGGTTCTCCCGTTTTCGTCCCACCTACTGATTGGTGCGTCTCATATGAGCTGAAATAATCATGAAAGGGAAGTAAACTGACCCAAGATAGATAGATAAATAAATGAATGAATTTTAAGAGGGGGGGGGGGGGTTGGAAGATGTTTCCGGGCCTGGATTTTATTTTTCTCTCACGACGCGGTCCTGTCTTTTTATTGGTATATATTACAATACGTAAGATAGTAATACAGATTTTACTCTGCCCTAGATATGTTTTTCGGCCAAAATTGGATCTTTTTTTTTTAATCTCACAGCCCCCCTCCCCAATAATAAAAATCAAAATTTCGTTTCCTTACGCAGGTGATTCTTTGTGCAGTCGGTCTGCATCGCGAACAAAACATGCTGTCTGGATTTCTAGTCTAGTTGACATATTCCTGTTAGATATCTCTGTTTACGCAACATTAAAGCTGTGTTTGAAATTCAATGTTAATCAAACAGGTGAAAGTTTAACTCATAAAACATCAACAAACAAACAAACAAACAAAAATGAAAATAAGCAGTGCACAGCCCATGATTACCAGCTCTTAACTGCAAAAATCTGGAACCAGTTACGCCATTATCGATTTAGAACGCCAATATCCAGAACGTAAGTTATACGTCGTATACATGTACACAGTTTTTTGACACTTTTTCTATCTGAAATGGTAAACTGTGTGTAAGTCTTGTTTTATAAAGAAGTAATGAAGCTACAAACTCAAAATCATAACGCAATAGCGCCAGAGAGTGTCCTGTTTAAAAATTATCGCAGGTGATTCGGAACTGGATAAATGATTCGGAACTGGATAAATTGGTGGTCTGCTTCAAAGCCATCGTGTGGCCCACAGAATATTCACAATTAATCGGACTAAAGTTCATTATTTAGAAGAAGGATTATACTTTCTAATGGTAAGGTCATAACCTAGTTTGCTGTGAGCAATTATCTGGAAACCACTTCGAAAAAAAAGTGACCCGGAACTGGATAATTTACTGTACAAAACATGCAAGTAAGCAGCTACAGCTTATGGATAAAGTGGATGATTTGACTTGAACCACTTTTCCAGGGCAGACTTCCTGAGAGGTTGACCGGTAATCAGATGTAATCAGATGGTCAGTCAGTAGTTTATAACCTTGCCTGGAATTACACGCAGCCCATCTCATGGGTGGATCCAGAGGGGGGGACAGGGGGTCCGGACCCCCCCCCCCCCCCCCTGGAATTGCCAGATTATTAATTTTTGCCATGTTGAAATTTTCCGTCAGACCCCTTCTGGGAATTTGGACCCAGCCCCCGCCCCCCCCCGCCGACCCACCCCGAGAAAATTTTCTGGATCCGCGCATGCATCTATATATTTCTCAAGGCCCCAATGGGCTGGGGAGCCTCAGAGTGCAAACATCATTCGCCTAGCAACGAAGGGGTTTAATACGAAAAAAAATATAAAGGTTCGATTCCCGGCCGCTTCAACACCGTCATGTTGATGACTCAGTTAATAAAGGTAGACTAGACCTCTTGTTATACATGTGAAAGAGTATTTCATGCGAGTTTTACAAATCAAATCAAATCAAATAATTTTATTTGTATCATAATCGAATAACAGGAATGTCATCTTAGAATTTTACAAGAGAACAAAAGGGGTTGTCAGTCGAGACAAGATTCTTTTTTGAACTATGGTTACTCTCACCCGAGAGTTCAAAAATCCGCGAATGGACCTAGGTACGGAACCACCCGACTTGAATTTGCAGTGCCTTGCAACCGTCGCCGCTTAACACACCCAATGAAGAAATATTATTGCACAGAAAAAGAGGAATATATGGATCTTGTAGTTCATGTAATTTTATGAAATTCAAGTGCAGAAGTGGTTTTTGCATATGTATTTTTCATTGCAATATTTTGATTCCAAATCCTTCTCTCAAAACAATTAATGGCACATTATATTTTTACATAAACGAGTTTATATATGTATTGTATATAAACGCGATAGAACGTGTAAATAGACAAAAACACGTATTTGTTTTTGCAAAGCTATCAAATTAAGCGGCTTCCCCTACCGCCAATTTACAAGTATGCGTTTGTAGCAAATACGTGATAGACTTCTGGCTGAAAAAGGTCCTGCTCCCCCCCCCCCCTAGGGAATTTTGCAGACATAGTCTATCTTAAAGAGCAGTCTTTTCTGATTCAAAAATAACAACTGTTACCAGCTTATTATATTTGCAGTATTCTTTGATTGGGAATGAAAAATAGGTTGTTTTACCATAATTCTACCATTTTCCTCCAAGATTCTTCGAGGAGAATATGTGGGATGCATGATTAAATATCAAGCTGACATAGATGGTTCTCTTTTTGTATAGCGTATATAACGAATGTAACAAAAATATGCGAATTTTCATTTATAAACAAATAAGGTTTTCAGTAATAGATTCTGTAGAGTACAAATCTGCAAACGCCAATGTGCAAGGTTAGAATGTCATGTTTGTGTTATTTGCATTCAAATGAGAGATGTTTGCACTTTGTACGCCGGGGCGTAATGGTGTAACGGCCATTTAAAAATAACAACTGCTACCAGCTTATTATATTTGCAGTTTTTTTTATTTGGATTGAACAATAGGTTGTTTTTACCATAATTCTACAATTTGTCTGCAAGATTCTTCAAGGGCAATATGTGGGATACATAATTTTATCGTTGATATAGAGGTTCTCAATTTGTGTAACATATGTAACAAAAATATGTGAATTTACATAATTTATATATGTTTGCAAAATATCTTATGGAATGGAGCATTAGACCGGCATGTACTGGCATTCCTGCTATGTATAATGCCCTTCGTTATTCATTACATGTTTGTTACATGTTACATTCTGGATCAAAATCTTTGATCCTAGATACTTGGTTACAGATCCTCAGAGCCATGGTTCATGGTTAAATAAGCAAGAAAGTATAGAACTATGATATATATCCACCAGTTTCAAGTATTTTACATACTTCATGTTTGTTGCAATAGAAAATTTCGCATTTGAAATCGGGGGTAGGGCTATTTAATACTTCATTAAAGGCAATATATACAAGATAGGAAAATAAACCTTGGTTTTTCTATCTGCCAATTGAACATGCTGATGGAAATAAATATTATATCTTTGGAAAAATGCATAGTGCAACTTTACAAGTAAATGATGTCACTTCAAAGTGTTATTTTCAAAGGGTATCTTAATTTACGTTACGTATGTTACAGTTAGTGTGGGTCAAATCTTTGTTCAAACAATTTTATATGTAGTATAGACATACAGCAAGCATACGATATGAAAAAGTTGAGCAAAATGATAAACTATTGTCATTTTTCTGTAGCTGAAAACACCATATCATTTCTTAATTTTGTTAAGGTAACATGTGTAACAGGCTGTTACAGGATAACGCCCCAACGCTCGGGGTGCAAACATCTCATCTCTTATTCTACTCAGCTTGGATTGTTCTTTAAGATAGGGTATGTCTGCAAAATTCCCTAGGTGGGGGAGCAATCGACCCTCTGGCTAGCAGCCTATTAAGGAAGTTCAACTCACATGTTTTCCGTTAGAAGCGAGGTTAGAAGATACAAATGAAATGCGACTTTGTCTAATTCATTGGATTTGACAAAATACAGACAGGTAGCTGATCTCTAACGGTAAATATGTGACAGCACTCTAGGCTGTCTGAGTTCGACTTTTCTATAATCTCCCGGGCTACTTGAACAGATGGACTAGCCAGTCTAGCCGACCACGCCTAGATATCAATATTAAAGTTGCCGCCTATACAGTGACCTACTAGTCTATGTATGTAATTTGGTTCTCTGAGAACTGTTCTCGTTTTTTATGAGTTGAGGAAAAAAGAAGAAAACAGATAGAAAAAAAAGCGGGCAGCTGTCGTAATGCCGTCTAGTTTCGCTGAAGAGGTTCCTCTCTGGTATGCACTAAAACGCGAAATAATATCAAGGGAGACAACTATATTATTGATTGGTCTTTGCTTAAATTACATGTGCGTTTGTCAATAATTATTTTATTCCGTTAATATATAAATGGTTTTCAATCAAATTCATGTGTCTTTAATTGTTTTAAAAGAAAAATTTGGTATGAAAATGTGGTAATAAAGTTCATTTTCAGAAACCACTTCTACACTTGGTAATCATAAAATTACACGAATTACAACTTCGAAAAATTCCTTAAACTCGGTGCATTATAATTCTTCATTGGGTGTGTGGAGCGGCGACGGCTGCAATGCACTGCACATTTAAGTCGGATGGGCTCGTATCTAGGTCCATTCGCGGATTTTTGATCTCTCGGGTGAGAGCACAATATCTAAAGAAAGCTGAGCGATGTCATTGGCAACAACTCACATTGAACAATCAAGTAAATGATTTTTATGGCCTCCCTTTATTCCATGCATATAGTAATGCGAATGAATGGAAACCTGAAATGCTAAAACACCTTCAGATTCATTTGTTAGTAATAACGCCAGAATCAACACTTTAGAACAGCCAGTGCAATTCCAGCTTGAGCTATCGGTTGTTTAAATGTTGAAGAACAATCCCCTTCGTAAGCATATACTCATATACTTTAAATACTCATGAATGGAAAAAATATAGATGACAATATACAAACTTAAACGGGGCATATACGATCCGGGTTGCTAATGTTTTTTTCTTGCAGATGGACATGCCCAGAATCATGTCAGTGCTGTGGTGCTGTATGGGCGTAAAAAAACAAAAGGTTCTACCTCAGTGTGCTGTCGATCTTTCGTAATACCTTGACACTTACGGAAGTTGTCAAGCAACGGTGGAGCAGGAGCAGTTCTGAGCCTGTGCATGAGAAAACCAACAATTTGGGTTTCCTACCAGGTCCGACACAAACCAGGCTGTACAGTCACAGCATGAAGCTAGAAGATTGAAACTTTGGATATAAGTAGAAGAGGAATAGTAACTATCCGTATGGCGAAAACAAAGGCGCTGATCAGTTGTGCAGTTACTGTACAGCTGATCTGCGTCTTTGTTTTCGCATATATGCAAGTTGTTGGTTTTCTCATGCAAAGGCTCAAATTTTAACTTTATATTAGGGTACCACAAACCAGTGCATTCCGTTTGAAACCGTGTATATTTCAGCATCTGCGAAACTGATCCTTACTGCTGCTTTTGTCCTTAATTCAATCATTTGACAAGTTTATTTCATAAATTAATTAAGTGATGATGAATTGCCCTGAAACTTAATTGTGTCTTGCACGATCCGATTACCAAGTTTTCTTGACAAATTGAGCTGTCAAATTAAAGAAAAGAAAATATCATAATCATCTCCGCTTATTTTGGCCATCACAGGAGTTACAAACGCTGATTAAACGTACGTCTTTAATAAAGCCAGGCGTCTTGTATAGTGAAAAAACAAGAGTTTTCACGAAACAAATGTTCGATTTCCGGCTAGGCCAAGGTGAGTTCTACTCCAGCGGCAATGTAATCAGCAAGCTCATTACGAAAACTTGTCCATGCAATTAACACAGATTTTTTAGCTTTAAAAATTGAAAAGGTTTGACATTTTTCTTATTTTTGCTCAAAACATAGATTGTGGGTACCCACAATCTATGTTTTAGAGCAAAAATAAGAAAAATAGGTATACCCCTGTAAACATAAAAGTGGGGTTTAAGGGGGTATTCATTGCACGGACATGTTTTCCTGATCCGTCTCCGCAATTACGTTGGAGATCTCCAGTCAGTTTAAATTAATACTACATACAGTTTGATGCCAAATTTGGTGGTTGGTGTGGGCCTATTCTATTCTGTCACTGAGCAGGTGCCCGGCCTATTAGTGTGGAGTGCTGAGTGTGTGACTCCAGGCAGGATCTCCCTAACCAGCAGCCAGGCACCTTTAAGCTTCGATCTTCGTGTTGATTTGCTTTGTTTCTTCATCAGGAAAATATGTCCGTGAAATGATAGCAGCCTTAAACTCCACTTTTGTATTAGGAAAAGTTGGTATACCTACTTTTGATCCATTAGTGTACACACAATGTATGTTTTGAGTAAAAATATTAAAAATGTCATTTTTTTTCTGATGGATTTTTCAATTTTATGGCTGAAAAAATCTCTGTATCTTGCATGGGCAAACTTTCGTAATGTTGCCCAAAAATTAAGCGTCGAGTCCCCGCCCATTGGGGCCTAGGAGAAAAAGATGGGCTGCTTGTGTCTCCAGGCAAAGCTTCTTAACTACTGACCGACCATCTGATTTCTGGTTAACCGCTCGCCTGAGTCTGCCCAGGAAAAGTCAAACCATCCATACATATAAGCCTTATTGGTTTGCATGGGTGGTTATATATTAATGAAGCACATCTTGAGTGTCATGACATCCTAATCAAAAAAGTCCCATAAAATGGAGGCAACATCCCGACTTGACCATTACTGTTGACTGGGAAGTAAAGGATCAATTCAAACAAACAAAAGAAATTAAGCTTCATTTCAACTTTTGCAGCGATTCCGTTTGCGATCTCCGTCCAGATGAACTTTTAAATGATTAATTAAAAATGAAACTGTATTTCACGGCCACCGATCCAGCTTTTTCATAGCAAAATACAATGATAATAAATTCATTCGCGGTACTTCCTACAATGCAGATGAGGAATGCGCCAGGTATTCAGCAGTTCGGCTGGGGGTGAAAGAAGCTAGATAAATTACCTACATCATAACCATCACCGATTTTTTTAAAGATGTCTTAAATGTGAGTAATACATGTAAATGAGCCGCCTCGTGGGAAAACCAACAATGTGGTTTCCGAACAGGTCTGACACAAACCGACCTGTACAAGCACAGAAAAGAGCTAGAAGCTTGAAATTTTGGAGAAGAGTAGAGGAGGAATTGTACTATCCGAGTAGCGAAAACAAAGGCGCTGATCAGCTTCGCGGTTACCGCAAAGCTGATCTGCGCCTTTGTTTTCGCCTATGCAGATTGTTGGTTTTCCCATGGGGCGGCTCAAATGATAAAACAAAAGAACAGGGAGATATTTACACGTTTCTCAACCCTCATCTACATTGTAGGATATACCGCACATATTAGTTTGCTATGAAAAAGCTGGATTGATGGCCGTGATGTATGGAAATGATCTCACTCTAAACTGCAAGTTATTGTCCTATACAGACAAGTTCTAAAAGGCGCCACAAACAAATAACTACTGGCATACAAATTTTAAAATATACGGGTGGCTCAATGCATTTTCATTTTGCACACTTTATCCTTTCATTTAGCCTATAAAACGGATTTTGAAAGCCTCTTGTCAGTTGCCTTTCAGTCTTCCCACAAAATGATTTGAGCCTGTGCGTATGAAAACCAACAATTTGGGTTCCGACCAGGTCCCACACAAAACGGCCTGTACAGTCACAGAAGACTGATAGATGCTGGAAATTTTGGATTTAGAAAGTAGAGGAATTGTACTATCCGTGTAGCGAAAACAAAGGCGCTGATCAGCTGTGCAGTTACTGCACAGCTGATCTGCGCCTTTGTTTTCGCCTAAGCATTTTGTTGGTTTTCTCATGCGGCGGTTCATTTGTCAAAAAGCCCCGTTTGTTTGCCGCTCCAGACGGATTCGGTCCAAAAGTTAATCTTACTGTCAGCGTGTATAGCAAGTACTTGAAGTTTCAAAAGAGACTCCCAGCCCAAGTTCACTTTCTTGCGGATATTTTCTCACCAAACTTCATTAGAAAGTCCAAATGCTTTATTCGTACAAGCACAAACACTATTTGCAGAAGATAAACGCGCGATCGTGATCTGATGGCGGTTTATCGTCAGACGACAAAACAGACGACAATTTAATAGAGACAAATTGCGTTCTTGTTGAAGCAGCTGGATCGCTTAGCTACCCCGAGAAAATAAACTCGGATATTTAACTGGGCTTAAATCCCCAGAAAACATTAGAAAGAACGGAGAAAATGCTTAAATTATCCCCACCACTGTTGGTTTTTGAATCAGCAAAGCGAAATGAGGCAGAATCATTGAGAATAGATTTGTTAATAATTGTGGGAAAGCCTAGTCGTAAATGTGCAAATTTTGTATTTATTCATATGAGATTTCATGTTCGAGAGCTTGAAAAGTAAACCTAATAAGATGTGTGCTGAATTGTTAAAGATTTAGAAGATCAAAAGAATTTAAATGCCGAACTTAATCCTACAAGTAGTTTATACCGAGGGCGGGCGCTGCAATAACGTACGCCTCATTAGAATCTTGTGACAGGTCGAGATTTTTAGCCTCCTCTCTGTTGGAGCTTAAGCATACATTTAAAGCAGTTATCAATGCAACGTTTTCTGAAAATAAAAATTGAAGCCAAGCAAAACGTTTAAGTAGCAAAGTCGGGAGTGGGTCAGTTTGTTATTTCAAGTTTTCTCCTTCGCTGATTCATTGTAGGTGACAAACACTTATCTTTGCATACAGGTTCTGGTGCGAGGGAGGACCGCCAAAGTTTAAAGACTTGAAAATTTTGGTGGTCAAAGAAAACGAAACCAAAGGAAGACACAAAAGTTGCGAAGTTTTCGTTCAGTTCCAGAAATCCCTAGGCGTTGTACCATCCAGAAACATTTAACATTATCATGTTATGGGGCAATAATAACTGAAATAAATATATTTGATCAAAATGATATCTACATGTACGTTTCCTTTATTTTCAACCTGTCCCCTGACGATACCCAACAGAAAAGCTGCGGAAACACCAAAGAATCAAATTTTCCATCGAAGAAATTGGCATGATCTAAATGTCGTAGTAGCTTTAAACTGAAGCTGTTTTCTGATCCTCTGATAACCCAACATGCAAACAAGTTAAGAGATGTTTTGAAAAAAGTATTTTGTCTGATATAAGGGGCTTTAGCAGAGGATTTCCCAGGCTGATTGATTGTTAAATTATGACTGACAATTCCCTAAGGCCTAGTCCCATCTTGGAACATGGTTTTCTGTGGGTACGTTAATAAACAAGTTAAGCCTCATTCGGAACGAAATTGTCAATTTCAGCGCGGAGATTTCAAATGTGAGCCACGTGGAGTGAAAAGGAATATTTTCAAAATGTAGAAGAGTTCGAGAACTCCTGAAGCTAATACTGAGACGCACAGTTTATTTTGATAGTCACGTGCACAAGTACGTGCGCTCGTGAATGTCAACATAGCGCATGCGTAGTCAATATAGAGCATGCGCAGAAGTTCATCAGTGACAGGCACCTACAAAGGCAGGCTTTGCCACAAAACCAGAGCAATTTATGAACTCGAATTACTTCTAAGCCAGTTTGAATGTCAAACTCAGTTGCTAAACAAACTGTTTTGCGTGGTTAAGCGGTCCAGAATTGCATTGCCTATTCAGAACCCATAAAGAAAATGAAGAGAAGAAATAAGAGATTTATGATGATCAAAAATACAAGAAGAAAATCCTTCTCTTGATCACTTTGTTGTTCTTAGATGATGTTGAAGTGTCGGCAATACAACCGTGGCTATTTCCTCAACTAACCAAATGCATCGCGGGGCTTCAAAAACGACTTGAAGCTGAATCTTGCATCGCAGTTGAATCTTGTATCGCAGGGCTTCAAAAACGATTTGATGCTGAATCTAGCATTGCATAGCTTCAAACCATGTATACGGTGAGCGTTAACAATTTAGAAGGTATACAGGCTTTGGAGCCAAAATTTAGACTAGTGAAGTAAGTAACTTTTCAACGAAGTTCCTTGGTAATCCCCACGTGCAATTTAGAATAGCTCAATTTTTACAACAATGCTAGCTAGGTTCACAGTTTTCTTGCCAAAGACCACTCAGTCTACATAGTGAAGCAAGCTACTTTTCAACAAAGTTCCTTGGTAATCCCCATGTGCAGTTTAGAATAGCTCAATTTTTACAACAATGCTAGCTAGGTTCACAGGCCAAAAAGCCATTCAGTCTATCAGTATTTCTGGCCTTTAATACAAAACATAATTTTTGTAACTACGACAAATGGTACTTTGATTAATAGCATTGATGAATAGAAGTGGTGGCAAGTGAAAGAAATCTTAGCAAAATTCAACAAAAGTTTCTCTCTTGGGTTTATTTAGGAATAAATAAATAAAACACTGCACACACCTTGCACTTCTGTTTGTTTATTCTATTTACAATAAACAACAAATACTTTAATATATTTATAATAAAATTTACTCTTAACAAAAATTTAAACTCCTGATCATTACAAATGAGACAACAAACCAGCAATATAACTAGTGTTTCCTACTGTCTGATGATGGTTTTCAAGTATTTAAATGAAAATAAAATATTTTCTTGGCACAATTGATCACTTAGCAATGATGCAGCAAAAATTTTGAAAATTTGTTGACAAATAAAAACATTTTTGAATAGGAATTTTCTGTACAAATATCTCATGAAGAGAAGGTAAATATTTTCCCGCAAAAATTTTAAATTTTTAGCATTCTAACATGATTACTCTAGACGAAAATTCTAATCAAATAAACATTTTCGAAAATTAAGCATTTTCATGATCACCAATTTTCTCCCTTGACAATGCAATATCCATCAAAATTCATTTTGGCTATAAACTATTCACATTTTTGCTGGTCCGATACTAATAGGACAAACTAAGATCAAAATTTTGACATGAAAATAATTTTCCTATTGTCTTCTACAGTAAAATTCTCCATGAAAAACTATTATCATAGAGGAGTCTTTAGGCTTAAGGATTTGCATTCACTTTTTCGTGCAATTGCACTAAAGCAGGTGACATTATCTTCGGGTGATCATTTATTTTTTTTTTTAAACCATAAACAAACCACAAATGTCCAGTTTGTAATGAGAAAGAGCTTATAAATAATGGTAAATATTTGGGTAATATCATTTTTGTGTTCTGAGACTGAAAAATTGGGTTTCAAAATTTGTTTTACAACAATTTTTATCCATTTAAAACGGTCTGTCTACAAGAATGAGCTAAATCAGTGGACTCTGCCCAGAACAATTGTCTAGCAGTCTGAAATATTCTACTCTGGTATGCCCAGACATACATAATGCATTTCCATGTAATGAATACCTCCTTATACCCCACATTTATATAGTGAAAATGGGGTTTACGATGGTAAACTTTTTTCTTGCTTTTGCTCCAAAAAATAGATTTTGGGTACATGTATTTGTTAGAACCACCTCGGTGAGCGAGGCAGTTCTAACGAGTACCCACAATCAATGTTTTGAGCAAAAAAATTAGGAATATCATTTTTTTTTTTTCGAATGAAATTTTAAATTTTTACTGCTGAAAAAATTCTCTGTATATTGCATGGGCAAATTTTCATAATACTCCTCAGGAAACTAAAGAACTGAAACAAGGATAACATGTTTCTCTTTTAAGCAGCAAAGCACAACTCATTTTATCAGAAGACCAGTAAAATTATACATGTATTACCCAAAGATTGTAAATAATAGCACAAATGAATCTATATCACTAAGAATTCAGCAGCAATATCAGTCTGCTAGGCCAACATTTTTTGTTTTATATGCAAGTAATCCAAAACTGCAATAGATTCACAAAAAATTCTTGCCTAATACATGCACGTTTTCATTTACTTGACAAGGTTCCACAATTTGTGTCAGAGACAGAAATTCAAGTTCATGGTTCAGTAACCTTTTTTCATTCATTCAAAAATTCATATGAGCCGCCGCATAAGAAAACCAACAGTCTGCATATGCAAAAAACAAAGGCGCAGGCCAGCTTCACAGTAACCACCAAGATTATCAGCAACTTTGTTTTTGCTACACAGATAGTACAATCCCTCTTCCTCTTAAATCCGAAATTTCAAGCTTCTAGCTTGCTTCTGTGCTTGTAAAGTCTGGTTTGTGACGCACCTATTCAAAAACCACATCTTTGGTTTTCTCATGACATGGCTTACATATAGAAGATTTTCCCAACTGTCTATACAGCATCTTCCAGAAACTGCCTTTTTCAAGCTCTCATTTTTCTGAAACTCCTCAGGAGAAATATAACTATGTCACAATTTTGGATTCCAAATGTCATAGAAGTGCCAAAAAATTATGATAAATCGGTTAACAAATAAGAATTTTATGCGAAAAAAAATTGTGAATAGGGCTTTTTTCCATTGCGAAAATGTCAGCAAGAGAATTGTCTATTTTTCTGGAAAAATAATCTAAATTGATTATTAACCAACCCAAAACAAAATTGTATAGTATACATAGCTGAGCGTCAAACTCTTACAATTATTCCACAAATTTGCTTGGATTACCGGACCCTTGCACATACAAATGGCCTATTCAAGATAATTTTTCAGCATAATTTCTTTTATTAGTGAACCGATTTTGAAAAACTTTGCAGCACTTTTTATGACTTTTGGTTTGCAGAAGGATGACACCCAACAATGACCTTGCATTGACATTTTGACGTCATGTGCCCACTGGGCATGGTCATATTTTTTTTGGTGGTGTTTAAGAAAAGTGAGATTTTGAAAAATGCAGTTACTGAAAGATGGCATTCATAACTCAGAGTCACATATTGCTTTGCATATTACTGCACATGTATCTGATTTTCCACAACTGTTTGTTCACATGTATATTCTTCTGAGATCTCCTGGGGATGTAATCATGTTACATTGTGGACACAACTTTTTGGCCCCCTATAAACAGAAACGATTTACATCAGCAATGACGTTTTCAGACCTGTAAAACACCAACGTATCTCCCTAACCATAGACATTGCAACATGTTGGAGATAAGATGTATTTACAATTTTGTTGCAAATGTGTAACATCGAACTTAATATCATTCTTTGAACATTTCATAAGGGATTTATGTTTCTGTTTCTATTAAGAAGTGGGCCTTGTTGCATAAAACTTTGTTAACTCTTAATGGCAGGTTAAAATCCCAGTTAACCTAATGACAGCTTTACCCATTGCATAAATGTCTATGTAAATTGACATTAGCATCTACAGAAAGCTGCCATTAGCTAATGTAGCTCTGGGTGTACTTTAAAAGTTCTTGAATTTAATGGCAGCTTAAGGTTTAATGACAGCTTAAGTTTATGCAACAGGACCCTGCATGCTACACCAGTAAGATACCAACAGTTGTTAACTAGCAAAAGGACAGAATGAATACTGTATTGCAGTACATGTATAGTTAAAAGTTTGAGCTGCCTCATGGAAAAACCAATACATGGAAAAACCAATAATGTGGTTTCCAAACAGGTCCGAAACAAAGCGGCCTGTACAGTCACAGGAGATGGCCAGAAGCTTGAAATTTTGTATGTAGAAAGTAGAGGAATTGTACTATCTCTGTAGTGAAAACAAAGACGCTGATCAGCTTCGCAGTAACCGCGAAGCTGATCTGCGTCTTTGTTTTCGCATATGCAGATTGTTGGTTTTCCCATGGGGCGGCTCAAATTACAACTCACCAGTGTTCTTAGCCAGCAGGATTCACAATGCACATGCCAACACTGGATACTGGTTACAGGTACACTGTACGGTTCCTGAAATACAAGTAAAATAATATGAGAAGCCAGCAGGATTCACCATGGACATGCCAACACTGGATACTGGTTACCGGTACACTGTACGGTTGCTGAAATACACGTAAAATAATATGAGTAGCCAGCAGGATTCACAATGGACATGCCAACACTGGATACTGGTTACAGGTACACTGTACGGATCCTGAAATACACGTAAAATAATATGAAAAGCCAGCAGGATTCACAATGGACATGCCAACACTGAATACTGGTTACCGGTACACTGTACGGTTCCTGAAATACACGTAAAATAATATGAGAAGCCAGCAAGATTCACAATGGACATGCCAACACTGGATACTGGTTACAGGTACACTGTACGGATCCTGAAATACACGTAAAATAATATGAGAAGCCAGCAGGATTCACAATGGACATGCCAACACTGAATACTGGTTACAGGTACACTGTACGGATCCTGAAATACACGTAAAAATATAGCAAAAGTGAGCAAAGCTCACATACCCCCGGCGGTAGCCATCAGAGGTCATACCACTTTGAGACAAAAAACAGATTACAGAAAAAGGTATACATCTAGTCATCAAATGATTAGTCAAGCAGTTCCTGAGAAATTTTTGAAAGAAATTTCCATCTTCAGTATACAGGAGTGACAGATGGAAAAACTACAAAGTGGAAAACTAATGGAACTAGAAATGCGTGTTTGTAAAACACTATGCCCCCAACTGTATGGTTGTCCTATGATTCATTTATTTCATTTGAATGAAGTGAAATTTAATTTCCTGAAGCTGTTCGGTTGCCTCTGTTTTGACCTTGATCCAGAAACAGAATGTAAACTTTTTGCAGATAAGTTAGAAATGGGAGTAAAAATTTCAAAATGGAGTAATTTTGTTAAAATTTGACGGAAAGTCCTCAAAAGTTAATCAGGTGATCTTCTTCTCAGCCCCAACCAGTGTACCAAATATGAAGGCTCTAGCTTAAATACTTTTTGAGATATCTTGCACACAAGATTTTCAAATTTTGTTTTAAAAGGGGCATAACTCCAGAAAGGTGCATAACTTGAACATAAACAAAAATACGGGTCAACTATTTTTTCATAAGGAATCTGTATATGAAATTTCAAAAACCCTAACATTCAGCGTTCAAAAGTTTCAAATTTCACCGAAAAGTGCAAAAATTAATCAAAATTTCAAAATTCCGTATTGTTGTCAAAATTTGACAGAAAGTTCTCAAAAGTTAATCAAGTCATATACTCCTCAGCCCCAACCAGTATACCAAATATGAAGGCTCTACCTTAAATACTTTTTGAGATATCTTGCACACAAGATTTTCAAATTTTGTTTTCAAAGGGACATAACTCAGAAAAGGGGCATAACTTGGACGTGAAAAAAAATATGGGTCAACTATTTTTTAATGAGGAATCTGTATATGAAATTTCAAAACCCTAGCATTCACCATTCAAAAGTTTCAAATTTCATGGAAAAGTGGAAAAATCAATCAAACTTTAAAAATTCTGTATTTTTGTCAAAATTTGACGGAAAGTTCTCAAAAGTTAATCAGGTCATCTACTCATCAGCCCAAACCAGTATACCAAATATGAAGGCTCTAGCATAAATACTTTTCGAGATATCTTGCACACAAGATTTTCAAATTTTGTTTTCAAAGGGAAATAACTCAGAAAAGGGGCATAACTCCGACAAGAAAAAAAATATGGGTCAACTATTTTTTCATAAGGAATACACACATGCAATTTCAAATCCCTAACATGCTCCATTCAAAAGTTAACAGACGTACACACACACACACACACTCACACACGCACAGACAGACAAGCCAAAAGCAATATGCCCTTCCAACTTTTTCAAAGTTGGGGGCATAAAAACAAGTACTAGCCATATGGTTTTCTCTTACACAATACACTTGGACATTGTCTAGATGTATACAAACTTTGAAGAAGCTGGCATAAATAGGAGCTGAGAGATCTGTGACAGAAATTTCAATCAGAGAGAAAGAAAAATGGACAAATAAAGGGACTGATAAGCGGGATATGGCTGATTCTTTCTTTTTTTTTTCTCATTTATTTATCTTTACTATTACACATTGTACAAAGGAATATACGACAATACATTTTAGGCAAATAACATCATTGTGAACATGAACATAGAAGAGTAACATGACAAACATTGAATGGAAATACATACAGAAAACTAGTGATTGATATGTCATACAAAGCTTTACTACAATGTGATATAATAAAGATTATTAACTATCAGAGAGAGAGAGAGAGAGAGAGAGAGAGAGAGAGAGAGAGAGAGAGGGAGCTGCACTCTGTTGCATTCTGTTTCTTTGTTAACTTAATGCTTGTAGTAATGTGTTCCATTTTTCGTCGAAGAGATATAGTCTATCGTTTGACAAAGCTATTTCCTTCTCAATGTAAATTTTTGACAAGATAAATTGTTTGAAATGAGTAACAGTTGGTTTTGTTTTGTGGTGTTTATTTAAAAAGATAAAATATTTCGCTTGAAAGATAATAAAGTTTTTAGCATCCAGATTTTTATTGTTTGTTTGGTGGCATACACCAAAAGTTATCGTTTTTAATGTTATATCAATATTCAGTGTTTGACTAAGAAACTGTTCTAAGGATGTCCAGAAACTTTGGACATATATACACTCCCAAAAAAGATGAGAAAGCGTTTCTATTTCCATATTACAAAATTCGCAGAGTGTTGAGCTTGAAATGTGGCATTTGGTCAGAAAATGGTTAGTTGGGATTATACGCATCAAATATTTGTACTGAAAATTTCGTAGTTTGATATCGTTTGTAGATTTCTGCGCTACTAAGTAGATTTTTTTCCAATTGAGATTTTCATTTAAAAAAATGTCGTTCCATTTTTGTTCCGATTTAACAATGCTTTTATCCTTATTCTGTAACAATATTTTATAAACGTTAGAATTGGTTAGTGTACCCGTTTGTACCATTTGTATAAACTTTTTATCTGGTGGAATATTTTTATCTTCAAATTTTAATAGTCGTTTCCATGCATTTGGTATGCTGTTCAAAATAGTCAAATATTTCAAGAAATCAGACGATGGTAGATTGTATTTCTCTTTTAAGGTTGCAAATGTATAAAAACTTTGTCGATCATTGTCAAACATATCTTTCACGTATTTGATGCCTGAATTCTGCCAAGTTTTGAATATAAAGCTTTTATCTTCGACTCGTATGTTTGAATTATTCCAGATAATTTCATTACCGTAGTTATGAATGACTGTTTTACTGGTCAAAGTGTTCCATGCCAATAACACATCTCTTAGAAAAGGCTTATTTGAAAAATGTAAATTTATATCTTCTTTACTTATGTTTGACTCAAACAGAATGTCTCCTCCGAAACGACTTAGATCTCCTTCATAAATCTTCTTTAGTAGGTTATTACTACCTGTTTGTGCTAAGCGCCTTATCCAACCAACCTTAAGTGACCAAATAAATGTTTCAATATCTACCATTTTCAGCCCGCCACATTCATAATCTTGAATAATAGTGTTTCTTTTGATTTTGTCTGGTTTCCCATCCCATAAAAAATTGAACATTATTTTCTCTAAACGCTTGATAATGTCTTGTGTCGGGTTCGGTAAAGATGTTAAAGGATATATTAATTTTGGGAGAGCGTAATTTTTGATAACAACGATTTTTCCCATTAAAGTTAATTTTCTGTGTTGCCACTGTTGTAAACATTTTTCAAATTCGACGATTTTTGGATCTAAATTACTAACGAAAATATTTTGTTTATTGGTATTAAAAGTCATCCCAAGACATCTAGCTTCATCAGAGCTCCACATATATTTTCTGTTTTTAAAGTACTCAATGGTTTTGATTTTCATAGAACCTATTCTTAAAACTTGACATTTGCTTGTATTTAGACATAACCCTGATATGTATCTAAAATTATCCATAATATTTATCAGTGTTTCAAAAGATTTCCTAGTACCATCAGTGATGAATGCAGCATCATCAGCAAATAAACTTGTTTTAAACTCCGTTCCTGCAATCTTTATGCCTCTTATGTCCTCATGTTTCATTACCATGTTTGATAATAATTCAATACAGATGATAAACAAGTATGGCGACAACGGACAGCCCTGTCTTACCCCCCTTTCAATTTTAAAGAATTCAGACATAGTACCATTGTTTGAAACACAGCTTTTGGCATCATTATAGAATAGCTTTACCCAGTTAATTAAATCGTTTCCAAAACTAAAGTGTTTAAGACATTTGTACATATATTCATGATTAACACTGTCGAACGCTTTTTCAAAATCAGAAAAAAACAGTAAACCGGGTATGTTTTGTTCATCAGACGTTTGTAGAATTTCGAAAATCAACCTAATGTTTTCTCCAATATACCGCCCCTTCATGAATCCTGTTTGTGAGTTGCTTATAATACTTTGAAGAACTACCTTTATTCTATTAGCTATTACCTTTGCAGCTATTTTATAATCTACATTTAGCAAACTAATTGGTCGCCAATTTGATAGAAAACATGTATCCTTTCCTGATTTAGGTAAAAGCGTTATAATACTTTGTTTCTGAAGGTCCGTTAAAGTTCCCGAATGATATGATGCATTTATTGAGTTTAAGTAAAAGTATTTTATGTCTGGCCAAAATATTTCATAAAATTCCGTTGTAATGCCATCTGATCCTGGACTTTTATTATTTTTCATTTCTTTTAACGCCTTAATACATTCTTGGTCACCTATCAAACCTTCACAGCTGTTGCTTTCCTGTTCACTTAATTTAGGTGTATTTTCATCAAAGAAGTTTATTGTTGAATTACTAGGTTCTCTTATCTTGTATAGTGTTTCATAATATTTTTTCTGTTCTGATAGAATTTCATGTTTATCTGTGGTTATATGTCCATTTACATTTAATCTTGATATTATTTTACTTTCTGATTTTTTCTTTTCCAAACTTGCAAAGTATTTACTATTTTTCTCACCGTGTTCAACTATCTGTGCTTTTGACCTAATTATTTGGCCATTCAATTTATTTTCTGTTAATCTGTCCAGTTCTATTTTCTTCGTGTCAATGTCCTGTTTTAATCTGCTCACTTCGCCAATGTCTGTTGCATCAATAAGATCTTTTTCTAGTGTTTTTAATTCATTTATAAGTAGCAGTTCATTTGCATTATTTTGCTTCTTTTTAAAAGTTGCATATTTAATTGTTTCGTTTCGAATGTTGCCCTTAATAAGCTCCCATAACGTATTCGGATTTGCATCTTTATTTATAGTAGTTATTTCATTTATGCATTGTCGTATTTTGACTTTATATTCTTCATCTAATAGTAAACTGTTATTCAATTTAAAGTATCCCGGTCCCTTTTCTTCATTCCTTAGTTCTAACTTTAGCAACACAACGCTATGATCTGATTTGAAGCTTGCTTTATGACTACATGATGCCACTGAATTTGACAAGTTATTCGATATCAAAAAATAGTCAAGTCTGCATAAAATCGGTGGTCTGTGAGAAGAGTGCCAAGTAAATTGTCTTAACATTGGGTTTTTATCGCGCCATATATCCCTTAAATCGAAACTTTCCATTATTTGTTTTATTTTTTGTCTGCAAGCTTTGTGTGTTTCAACTTTACCATTCTTTTTGTCTATATTTGGATCTATTACTGTATTGAAATCGCCTCCAATTATAAAAGTGTGTTCTTCATTTTCTGCGATGAAATTTTCCAAGGTATTAAAAATTGCTAAATCGTCCTTATTTGGCCCGTAAATATTAATAATTGTTATTTCTTTATCGTTTACTTTGACATTTAATGCTTGAAGTCTACCCTCTATTAAGTCAGAATATTTGACAATATTGCAGGAAAATTTAGAGTTTATTAATATGCCTGTTCCTTCACTATTCGAGCTTTTACCGCTGAAAAATGCATGACCATTCCATTGTTGTTTCCATATATTACGTGTTTCAATTGATGAATGTGTTTCTTGTAAAAAACAAATATCGATATTGTTTTCTTTTATCCATGTAAATATTTGCTCTCTCTTCGAATCGTTGCCTAATCCTCGAACATTATATGAACATATCAGCGCACACATTTCGCGCTAGAAAACGTAAAACAAGAAAACTGTTTCAACAGAGTGCAGCATAGAGAAGAAGAACAAAAGCAAAAAACAGATGTGAGATAATAAACTTTCCCCTTAATTCCCAAGATCATAGATCATAAGCGTACAACAAAGAATATGCGGACGGGCTTAGAATTAAACAATCTCTGGTTCATTTGCAAACCTGCAATATCACACTCAAATCAGTTGCCATGCGTTGTGGCATATTATTATGATAAATAAAATATGTCTCGTCATGAGAAATCCTTTACAGAGAGGTGCAGACACCTTCAGAGCAAGTATTCGGCCTAAATCAGTTAATCAAACATAAAACAGGGTTTATCACAACGAGACTCTTTAAACATATTTTACTATTTGAAGCTATAGGTCTATACTGAACATACTCAACTCATCAATATAGATATCATAATAAAATATAAGCATCATGCCATTTCCCTATGGTTCAAAATTAACAATTTTCGTTTACTTTGGTTTGTTTAGAAAGCTGGACCAATGTTCAAACAAACCCAACGAAAGAATCGTGTGCGATTTTGTAGTTTAAAACAGTAAAACAGCTAAGCATACTACAAATTATTTGCATACTAAACAATCTAAAAAGGCTGATTCTTTCTTACACAATACAACTTACCATACCCAATGTTTATACCAAATTTCGTAATCCTATGTCAAGCAGTTCCTGAGAAATTTTTGACAGAAATTTCCATATTCATTATACAGGAGTGACAGATAGAAAAACTACAATGAGGAAAAAGAATGGAAAAACAAATACTGGTCATCTGATTTTCTCTAACACATTACACTTGGACACTGTCTAGATGTATACAAAATTTGAAGAAGCTGGCATAAATAGGAGCTGAGAGATCTGTGACAGAAATTTCAATCAGAGAGAAAGAAAAATGGACAAATAAAGGGACTGATAAGCGGGATATGGCTGATTCTTTCTTGCACAATACAACTTACCATACTCAATGTTTGTACCAAATTTCATCATCCTATGTCAAGCAGTTCCAGAGAAATCTTTGACAGAAAAAAAGTTTACACACACACACACACACATCTTCACAGAAAATTCAAAAACTATATACCCCCTATATACTTCGTATATGCCGGGTGACAGATAGAAAAACTACAATGAGGAAAAAGAATGGAAAAAAATACTGGTCATCTGATTTTCTCTAACACATTACACTTGGACACTGTCTAGATGTATACAAAATTTGAAGAAGCTGGCATAAATAGGAGCTGAGAGATCTGTGACAGAAATTTCAATCAGAGAGAAAGAAAAATGGACAAATAAAGGGACTGATAAGCGGGATATGGCTGATTCTTTCTTACACAATACAACTTACCATACCCAATGTTTATACCAAATTTCGTAATCATATGTCAAGCAGTTCCTGAGAAATTTTTGACAGAAATTTCCATATTCATTATACAGGAGTGACAGATAGAAAAACTACAATGAGGAAAAAGAATGGAAAAACAAATACTGGTCATCTGATTTTCTCTAACACATTACACTTGGACACTGTCTAGATGTATACAAAATTTGAAGAAGCTGGCATAAATAGGAGCTGAGAGATCTGTGACAGAAATTTCAATCAGAGAGAAAGAAAAATGGACAAATAAAGGGACTGATAAGCGGGATATGGCTGATTCTTTCTTACACAATACAACTTACCATACTCAATGTTTGTACCAAATTTCATCATCCTATGTCAAGCAGTTCCAGAGAAATCTTTGACAGAAAAAAAGTTTACACACACACACACATCTTTTTTTTTTATAATTTTATTTTCCAAGTCAAAAACATATTTTATACAATGACATATTCATACTTGTACTATTTCTCTATATATGTATACATTATACTGTTTTAAAAGATGTCTTTATATACTGGAGCTTATTAAGACGTATTTATACATTTCTTATATCAAAACTTAGAAGAGAGAGAGAGAGAGAGAGAGAGAGAGAGAGAGATGGTAATATAACCTCATCGTATTATGCTAACGGTCATGACGCTCAAGAAAAAATTCTTAGCACTATGCGGCATGACACTACAAATGTCTGAAATTATCACCATAGAAAAAGAAAATCTTAACAGATCATTTTGTTTCATTGTTGACATAAAATATTAATCTAAAATGTCAGCGTAGCAATACCATGCATGTGTCCCTTGTTGTTGTTTTTTTTTGTCATTACCGTGTGGTCTCTTGTAGCTTGATAATGGGCTATTGTGCTTATATAATTTACTTATACAAAATGGAACTCGTTACGGTTTTTTGACTGGTCACAGGTCCATAAGCATTACTAGTTCACCATATCTTTTATCGTATTAAAGGTATACATTAAACGACAGTATAAGTCCACCGTATCTTTATTGTGTAGTCAGTAAAGACACGCTTTATTGAATAACAGTTTAGTAAAGCTCGTGCATCGTACATGTACTGTAGGTGTATACAGGGTGTAACAACGTGTACATGGTGTTACTGTCTTATTATTCGTGTTTTTATTGGATATTTACAAAATTATCGGAAATGGTGAAACGCAACGAAGGGATTAAAACATTCCTATATACTTCAAACCTGAAAAAGTCCACCCTGGTATAAGAGGGAGCGTGGTCCATTTTGATAAGGTAGGCTATTATATATTTGCAACTTATCCAAGTTAGTAATGAGTTTGTGTATAGAATGAATCTGTCAGTCCGTCGTGTCTATACTCGTCGATTGTTCATATAACTTAAATTTACATTAATTGTATTATAACAACATATAATACCATTGCAATTACACAATTTTAACAGTTAAGAATCAATCACTAGGTGGTGATATAATTGTGACCATTTGGCCATAAATTTACCCATAGTGTTATTAATATTGGCGCTGTATCTTTCACTTTGAAATTTCTTTCGTAAAATTGCTTTAAAAGAATCTAAATTTAGTTGTTTACCCGAAAATTTATTGGTGTAGATATAATGTTTGGCTAATACAAAGACGTAATTTCGTAACCTGTGTTTATCTTGAAAGGCAAACAAAATATTTCTTTCAGCTAGATTTATATCTATATTTGAACTTGCTATAAGCCAATCTTTTAGAAATGACCAAAACCGTTTTACTTGCTCACACTCAACGAAGAGATGCCGGATTGTTTCCGCTTGTTGATTACAATATTCACATCGGTCATTGTCTATTTTATTTATTCTATATAAAAACGATTTTGTAACTAAGATGTTATGTGTGACCTTAAATTGAAAATCTTTTAATTTAACCTCGTTTAATTGATTTAAAACAGAATAATAATGGATCCATTCTCTCTCAGAAATACCAGGTATCTCTCGTTCCCATTTATTATTTTCAATGAAAATATTAGAACCCGTCATTATGTCATAAAACCGACGGCATCCCTTTTTGTCAGCCAAAATTTGTTGCATATAGATGCTGCATCTTACATTATATTTATTCAAAATACATGTCACTTTATTGTCTTCTAATATAGTTCTCCATTCATTCGAAATTTTTCTAAGTAAAGATTGAAAATCTAAAAACGTACCTCTCAGGTTATAGCGATTTTTTATGTCTTCAAATTCGTAAAAGTTACCATTTTCGTCAATAAGATCTGACACATGTCGCAGTCCTTTATCGTACCAGTCCTTGATGAAGAAATATTCTCCATTTAATAAATTATTATTAAACCACAGCGGGGAATTTAAAATTTGGTAAACAGATTCTATTCTAATACAGCTGCAAAAATAAGACCATATCTCAAGCAATTCTTTCCAGAATGGATTATAAAGCGTTACAATAGATTGTTTTGAATAACCGTTTCCAAATGACAGCACTTTTTGAAAGTCTATCTTAGACAGCGTAAACCATGATGCACCTTGCGAATTCTGTAGGATCTGTCTCATCCATGATACTTTTAAGGCTTTAATAAAGTAAGTTATATTTATCATTCGCAGTCCTCCAAATTTTGAGTCTTTAGTAATACTATTTCGCTTGATTCTATCTGGGCCTGAATTCCATAAGAAAGAATATAATATTTTGTTTAACTTTTTTATCAGTTCCTCGGGTGGGTTTGGTAAAGCTAAAAATAGATGTGTAAACTTCGATAAAGCTAACGATTTAATGATTGTTATTCTTCCGATTAACGTTATTTTTCTTTTCGCCCATTGTTTGCATAAGTTTTCAATTTTAGTGATTATTTCATTTGAATTAAGGTTCCAAATATCAAAAATTTCTGTGGTAAAAGTAACACCTAATATTTTGAATGGATCCTGTGACCAGTCAAGCCTTTCATTTATACAGAGTTGTACTGCTGAGTGGCTCAAAGCACCAATCCATATAGCCCTTGTTTTTTCAATATTTATTTTCAAACCTGACATATTGTAAAATACATTTAAAACAGATAATGTTTCTTTAAGAGATTTTTCGGTTCCATCTAAAAATATTTGGGTATCGTCAGCATATTGACTCAAGCGGAATTCTTTACCATTAATTTTTATTCCTTTTATCGTTTTATTATTCCTTATTAACTTTCCTAAAATTTCAGCGCATAAAATGAAAATATATGGCGAAATTGGATCTCCCTGCCGACATCCCCTTTTAAGATTAAAAAATTCCGATTTGTGACCATTTTGTATAATGCAAGATTCTGATCCATTTTGAAATAATTTTATCCAAGATTTTATCGATGGTCCAAAATTAAAATAGTCCAACGTTTTTTCTATAAAATTCCATGACACCGTGTCGAACGCTTTTTCAAAATCAACAGATAATACAAGTCCAGGCAAGTTTTGATGTTTAGTTTCAAATAAGATATCATAAATAAGTTTTATATTTTCACCAATGAATCTTCCAGAAATAAAACCCTTTTGATCTTCATGAATTAGAGAACTGAGTACTGTTTTGATTCTATTAGCTATCACAGCCGATGCAAGCTTGTATACTACATTCAATAAGGAAATAGGCCGCCAATTTTTCAGATAATGTCTGTTTTTATTTGACTTGGGTAAGCAAGTAATTATACCTTGTTTTTGGGTCATTGATAAATTACCTGTTCGATAGCCAGTATTTAATGATCGTAAAACGAAATCTCCAATATCAGACCAGAAAAATTTAAAAAATTCGACAGTAAACCCATCTAGACCCGGACTTTTATCGTTTTTCATGTTCTTCAAAGCTTTATTTAGTTCTGGCAATGTAATTTCTCCTTCTAAGTTTTCGGCTTCACGATCTGATAGTTTTGTTTCATTTTCTCCTAATACATTACGAATAGGTTCATCATCTATATTATTATTATTATTATTATTATTATTATTATCATATAGGTTTTCATAGAAACGCTTTTGACAGTTAAGGATATCTTTTGTATTTGTATGTTCATCTCCGTTATCTTCTGTAATTTTATTCATAACCTTATTAGTAAACACACACACATCTTCACAGAAAATTCAAAAACTATATACCCCCTATATACTTCATATATGCCGGGTGACAGATAGAAAAACTACAATGAGGAAAAAGAATGGAAAAAAAATACTGGTCATCTGATTTTCTCTAACACATTACACTTGGACACTGTCTAGATGTATACAAAATTTGAAGAAGCTGGCATAAATAGGAGCTGAGAGATCTGTGACAGAAATTTCAATCAGAGAGAAAGAAAAATGGACAAATAAAGGGACTGATAAGCGGGATATGGCTGATTCTTTCTTGCACAATACAACTTACCATACTCAATGTTTGTACCAAATTTCATCATCCTATGTCAAGCAGTTCCAGAGAAATCTTTGACAGAAAAAAAGTTTACACACACACACACATCTTCACAGAAAATTCAAAAACTATATACCCCCTATATACTTCGTATATGCCGTGTGACAGATAGAAAAACTACAATGAGGAAAAAGAATGGAAAAAAAATACTGGTCATCTGATTTTCTCTAACACATTACACTTGGACACTGTCTAGATGTATACAAAATTTGAAGAAGCTGGCATAAATAGGAGCTGAGAGATCTGTGACAGAAATTTCAATCAGAGAGAAAGAAAAATGGACAAATAAAGGGACTGATAAGCGGGATATGGCTGATTCTTTCTTACACAATACAACTTACCATACCCAATGTTTGTACCAAATTTCATCATCCTATGTCAAGCAGTTCCAGAGAAATCTTTGACAGAAAAAAAGTTTACACACACACACAAACATCTTCACAGAAAATTCAAAAACTATATACCCCCTATATACTTAGTATATGCCGGGGGTATAATAATATGAGTAGCCAGCAGGATTCACAATGGACATGCCAACACTGGATACTGGTTACCGGTACACTGTACGGTTCCTGAAATACACGTAAAATAATATGAAAAGTCTGATACTGGTTACCGGTACACTTTATGGTTCCTGAAATACACGTAAAATAATATGAAAAGTATGATACTGGTTACCGGTACACTTTATGGTTCCTGAAATACACATAAAATAATATGAAAAGTCTGATACTGGTTACCGGTACACTATATGGTTCCTGAAATACACGTAAAATAATATGAAAAGTCTGATACTGGTTACCGGTACACTTTATGGTTCCTGAAATACACGTAAAATAATATGAAAAGTCTGATACTGGTTACCGGTACACTGAATGGTTCCTAAAATACAAAGATGAAAAGATACTGGAAAAGATGCCAGTGGAGCCTGGGTTTACATCCTACACTAAGCTAACGTCTTGCAGAGACAGGGCCTCTGTTTAAGTCTCACCCCAAAGGCTGGAGAAGCCGGAGCTTGAATTTGTCTAAATTAACTTCTCTTGTAAGTGCTCTGTACTAATCCACTCCAGTCAAGGCCCATCCCCCTTGTGTGGTATTGTCAATTTGACGTTTGGCCATTAAACTATTCTGATTCTGTTAACAAGGAAATGGCATAAATATGAAGTATGTTGAAATGAACCAACATAATTAGACAAACAACACTTCCTGTGTATTAACCACTACTGTTGGGAGCCTATAAACATTACTCAGTAGAGGTAGTTATCCACCCCAGGGCCTCTATTTCTGTGCTCCAACATAAAGCTACAAAGTGCCTCAGTCAGGGATTTTTTGCAATGTATTCAGCTTATTTTCCTTCCTTTTCACAAAATACTATGTGGCAGCCCAAAAAAGTATCCCTGTACATCATCCATAGTGCAGATTATATTTTCCTTTTGGTCCTTTGAGATCAGCGAAGATATTCAATGAAATACGAAATTCATTATCGGTTTAGATTCATTTTCTAGCCAAGGTTTTATATATTTGGCTCTGTTTGGATAATAATAGACTTTGTATTGACTATACTAATGAAAGTTGCAAAATTACAGTATTTCTCTTTCGTGCCATTTTCCCAAAGCTAAAGGGTCACTGAAGGGGCTCAAGTAGCCGAAACCGCAGTGTGGCCCATTTACTAAGTCTAATTCCTTTTCTCATTAATGTGCTCGCTACTCTAAAAGGATTTCAGTTTTATTTTTATTATGCTGTTGCCACCCATTCCAATGGTCAAATCTTTGAACACTTAAAGATGGACTTACCATACAAATTAAACATTTTGATTTACTGGACTGGCGTTCTACATCTTTCAGTTTACACCTTAATGCTGTTATAATTTCCCCCGCTGAGCCTCCAATATCGTCGCTCTGATCAACAACCATGACATCAACCCTGTCTGGGTCCTCTAAATTGTGGGCCCCTTCTATCTCTATAAAAAATAATTTTACCTCAATACGCTGAAAAAATTTTATTATACACCTGACTGATTCAAAACAAACCAGAGGACCATTGGTCCTGAGAACGCTCACCTGAAGCCTGATCTTGGAGTATTAAGTCATCATGAAATGACCTTGACCTTGAATACTCACACACCTTTATTGACTTCATAAGTTGTCTGCATCTGCAAAGTTTCAGGTCTCAGGCTGCAATAGTTTCCAAACCCAGTGATTTCTGAGAAAACCATAATTTTAATTTTGATATTTAAATGACCTGGGGTCAAGGTCAAGAAATGACCTTGGCCTTCATTAATTACTTACCTTCATTGACTCCATTAGTTGTCTGCATCTAGCAACTTTCAGGTCTCAAGCTGCACCAGTTTCCAAAATATCCACTGTTTTCGCCTTTTCCCATGTAAAAGCCTATGTTTCCAAAATTTACATTGCCATAAAATAGGTCAAGGTCATCCTAGGGTCATTATTTCAACAAACTATGATGGGCTGAAGTCATGCTACATACCAAGTTTCGCGAAAATCGGCCAGCTGGTTCTGGAGAAGATATTTGAGTGGTTTTTACCATAGTTGGGCATGGCAGCCATCTTGGTCATGTGACCCGAATTTCACGATCAAACTTTCGTTCCCCATATCCATAGACGCTCCACATAAAATTTCACTTTGATTGGCCGTGCAGTTTCAGAGAAGAAGATCTTTGAAAAGTGTGTAGGGACAACAGACTGGCCAAGGTCAAGAGATGACCTTGACCTAAATTAATCACATACCTTCATCTACTCCATTAGTTGTTTGCATCTACCACTGCTGCAACAGTTTTCAAAAAATCCATACTTTCACTTTTCCAATGTAAGAGCATATGTTTCCAAATTTGATCTTGCCGTAAAATAGGTCAAGGTCATCCTATGGTCATCATTTGATCAAACTATGATGGGCTGGAGTCCCAGATGCTACATACCAAGTTTCGTGAAAATCGGCCTGCCGGTTCTGGAGAAGAAAATTTTTGAGTGGTTTTTACCATATATGGGCGTGGCGGCCATCTTGCTCATGTGACCTGGATTTCGCAATCAAACTTTCGTCTCCCCTACTCATGGATGCTCCACATAAAATTTCACTTTGATTGACCAAGCAGTTTCAGAGAAGAAGATCTTTGAAAAGTGTGTATGGACGACAGACTGGCCAAGGTCAAGAGATGACCTTGACCTAAATTAATCACATACCTTCATCTACTCCATTAGTTGTTTGCATCTACCACTTTTCAGGCCTCAGGCTGCAATAGTTTTCAAAAAATCCATAGTTTTCACTTTTTCCCATGTAAAAGCATATGTTTCCAAATTTGACCTTGCCGTAAAATAGGTCGAGGTCATCCAAGGGTCATCATTTTATCAAACTATGATGGGCTGAAGTCCCCGATGCTACATACCAAGTTTCGTGGAAATCGGCCCACCGGTTCTGGAGAAGAAGATTTTTGAGTGGTTTTTACCATATATGGGCGTGGCGGCCATCTTGGTCATGTGACCTGGATTTCGCGATCAAACTTTTGTCTCCCCATCTCATGGATGCTCCACATAAAATTTCACTTTGATTGGCCAAGCAGTTTCAGAGAAGAAGATCTTTGAAAAGTGTGTATGGACGACAGACTGGCCAAGGTCAAGAGATGACCTTGACCTAAATTAATCACATACCTCCATCTACTCCATTGGTTGTTTGCATCTACCCCTTTTCAGGCCTCAGGCTGCAATAATTTAAAAAAATCCATAGTTTTCACTTTTTCCCATGTAAAAGCCTATGTTTCCAAAATTGACCTTGCCGTAAAATAGGTCAAGGTCATCCTATGGTCATCATTTGATCAAACTATGATGGGCTGGAGCCACAAATGCTACATACCAAGTTTCGTGGAAATCGGCCAGCGGGTTCTGGAGAAGAAGATTTTTGAGTGGTTTTTACCATATATGGGCGTGGCGGCCATCTTGGTCATGTGACCTGGATTTCGCGATCAAACTTTCGTCTCCCCTACCCATGGATGCTCCACATAAAATTTCACTTTGATTGGCCAAGCAGTTTCAGAGAAGAAGATCTTTGAAAGGTGTGTATGGACGACATACTGGCCAAGATCAAGAGATGACCTTGACCTATATTAATCACATACCTTCATCTACTCCATTAGTTGTTTGCATCTACCACTTTTCAGGCCTCAGGCTGCAATAGTTTTCAAAAAATCCATAGTTTTCACTTATTCCCATGTAAAAGCCTATGTTTCCAAATTTGACCTTGCCGTAAAATAGGTCAAGGTCATCCAAGGGTCATCATTTTATCAAACTATGATGGGCTGAAGTCCCCAATGCTACATACCAAGTTTCGTGGAAATCGGCCCACCGGTTCTGGAGAAGAAGATTTTTGAAGGGTTTTTACCATATATGGGAGTGGCGGCCATCTTGGTCATGTGACCTGGATTTCGCGATCAAACTTGAAATGCCACTACCCAAGGAGGCTCCACATAAAATTTCAACTAGATCGGCCAAGCGGTTTCAGAGAAGAAGATCTTCGAAATTGTGGACGACGGACGGATGACGGACGACGGACGGACGGACGGACGCCGGATCATGGCCATCCTATAAGCTCACCGTGTGAGCCTTCGGCTCAGGTGAGCTAACAATCAATTAAGAACATGCTTATTTACAAAAGAAAGCACAAACCATTATTTTTCAACCAAGCAAGGTTTATATTATTGCAAAATCTAGTTTCTGCTAGACTGAGCTGATATGCTTTACATGAAGTCAATGGCTAAGGTCATCCTAGCCTCGCTGTTCCATGGCAAGCCTCCAGAGGACAAAATCCAAAACTAAATGCTTATTTCTTTCACCATTAACTGACAATGGTCATGAATCAGCGGAGGGAGAATGGACTTTGAAATATTTACATGATGAAATCCGAAGAAATCCAGCAAAATATTGGGCTCAATTTTAAACAGCAGTCACACATTAGCGTATATCCCAAACGCGCGCCGGGCGTATGAAAAATCTCAACACGCTGAAGATTTTGGACGTATAAAATTAATTTGTACCTTTAACTCGCTTTAGCAGTCACACATTAGCGCGTGACTGAGGCGTGTGCCGGACGAATAAATAATCTCAAAGTTTTAGAGTATGTTTGTGTTACGTCCCAGACACGCTAAGCACGCGCTACAGGCGCACAGCAAACGTTCAACTCGCCTTTCACATACGCTTAGGGCACGCTACTGAAGCAATATCTCATAAAATCGAAACGCGCATGTAGCGTACACTGACATGCCTAAAACGTGTGCCAAACGCGTTTGAAGCGTATTCAACGCGCCTGTAGCGCGTGTGGAACTTATTCGAAACGTATAAGTCACACGCCCTACACACTCTGAGCTTCTAGAAAATTTTTAAGCATGTTTAAAAATTTTTTGATCCCAAAGGCGCACGAAACGTGCAACGATTTTTAGCGACGTACAGCTTCGCGCTCCGGACGCATACCAAATTACCCGTGCTCGTAACGCGCTTTGAACATGTCTCTGACATGCGTCTGGCGTATGTGGAATTTTGCAATTTTTTTCAACATGCCCGGCACGCGTTTCACTTATACGCTACTGTGTGACTGCTTTTAAGGTCTGCTGCAATACAACTGGACATGCTAATGGCCAAGCTACCACCACATGTAGAACAGATCTGATTATATCAGATCAGGAACAACCTGTATAGTAAATTACCAGATATACCTACCACTGGGTGTTCTACTTGAAGGATAGGGGGAATCTGATGTGCTGGAAAAGAAATCAATGTGACATAAATAGGCTATCACTTCTGAAAGGCTCTTTACTTTGTTTGTTTATTTGTTTGTTAAATTGTGATTTAACATCTCAACAAGTTTTCAGTCATGTCCAGACCATGTGAGCCGCATCGTGAGAAAACCGGATTTTTGCCTAGGCGAAAACAAAGGCGCAGATCAGCTTCGCGGTAACAGCGAAGCTGATCAGCGCCTTTGTTTTCGCTACTCGGATAGTACAATTCCTCTTCTACTTAAATCCGAAATTTCAAGCTTCTAGCTCTTTTCTGAGCTTGTACAGGCCGGTTTGTGTCGGACCTGGTCGGAAACCCCGAAGACCGGTTTTCTCGCGTCGCGGCTCATGTTATTGCTTCTAGTGTCTTAACCAGAACTAAGGGGATTTAATGTGGAACCAAATAAACTTTATGAAAAGATTAACATTTGAGCCACCTCGTGGGAAAACCAATAATGTGGTTTTCGAACAGGTCCGACACAAACCGGCCTGTACAGGCACAGAAAAGAGCTAGAAGCTTGAAATTTTGGAGTTAAGTAGAGGAGAAATTGTACTATCCGAGTAGCGAAAACAAAGGCGCTGATCAGCTTCGCGGTTACCGCGAAGCTGATCTGCGCCTTTGTTTTCGCATATGCAGATTGTTGGTTTTCCCATGAGGCGGCTCATTTCTTACAACAAAGTTGTAGAAAAAGTTGCACAGATACATAACAAATTTGTAGCCCCAAATATTCCTGTTAAATGTATAATCTGGCAGGCTCTGCTCACATTAATTAGTATGTTTGTAGTCTTCTTAAAATTTTGAATACAATAATACAGAGTCACTTTAATAAGTACATGTACTAACTAGTGTATCCAACCACTCAACCTCAAAACTTCGTCCGGTGTACAACCCAACACAAACCCCTGTGATACATTTATGCATCTCAGGGGCACATGAAAGGCCACAAACAGCCAACGACATGAAACAAACTAGTTGGATCCACCTTCACAAACATCACATAATGTAAGTACCAGTTGGAATTGAACAGGGGACAAATATAATGATATTGTTTGATATCATGTCTACATGCAGACATGTGCCTTAGAACAGCTGAGCAGTGCCTTTTGGGACAAGGACAGTACAATTCCTCTGCCTCTTAAATCGGAAATTTCAAGCTTCCAGCCGTCTTCCGTGACTGTGCTGGACCGGGTTGGAAGCGCCGGAACCTTTTTCTTGCATCAAAACTCATATGATAATGTCTAATCATTATTACCTGAGGACAGCTCCCCTGAGGGCCTGTCTTTCTCTATCTTCCTCTGGTTCATCTGAGGAACATGGGATAATATCAGCTTCACTATATCTACGGGTAGATTAAGGAATGTATGAAGTGACCACTCACAAAAGATGTTTTATCAAATGAGCCGCATCGTGAGAAAACCGGATTTTTGCCTATGCGAAAACAAAAGCGCAGATCAGCACCTTTGTTTTCGCTACACGGATAGTAAATTTCTCTTCTTCATAAATCCGAAATTTCAAGCTTCTACCCTGCTTCTGTGACTGTATAGGTCGGTTCGTGTCAGACCCGGTAGGAAACCCCGAATACATGTACCGGTTTTCTCGCGTCGCGGCTCAAATGGCCTTTAAAATGAGATTTTACCACCTTCAAAATGAGCATATTTAAAATGAGCATATTTTCGCTGAAAATATACATTGTTTTTTATGATATGGACCTTGTTGCATGATGTTACAAACTCCTGCAAAAGTTAATATTTTAATGCTTTGCTTTTGTCAGTTAAAATTCTAGTCATCAATTTTTGTGTTGTGGCAGGACAGAGTCACTGCTTCCTAGGTTTTAACCAGTAGGATGTGTCTTGCTCAAGAACACAACCCACACCTCATGGGCGGATCCAGAGGGGGGGGGGGGGCAGGGGGTCCGGATCCCCCCTGGAACTGCCAGATTATTAAAATTTTCCATCAGACCCCTTCTGGGAATTTGGACCCCCCCTGAGAAAAATTTCTGGACCCGCGCATGCACCTAGTGGGGTTTAAACCTCAGACCTCTCAACCAGGAGTCCCATGCTTTGGCCTCTAGCCACCGTTTTACCGTGTTATAAAGATGCTGCCTATCCACTGTGGTTACACTAGCTAAAGGATACTGAGGTTTGCCATACTGTTCTGAATCATCTCCATCCACATTTAAATCACAGTCATCATCAATATATTTTTTACTGCTGCTCGCTACTGCAAAACCTGTACCTGTCAAAAACAGAAAGCACAATAATTTAGTTACTTGTTCATTTGTATTATATACATCCCCACCAACAATATTTAGAAATGATGGGATGGAGCCATCACTATTAAGACCACAGTCATCTTCAATAAATTTCTTACTGCTGCTGGCTACTGCAAAACCTGTACCTGTCAAAAACAAGAACATGTTACTTTTTATTAGTTACTACATCAGGAATAGGCACAGAAAAACTTAAAATCACATGGAAGATACTTTGTTAACAAGTCAACAACACCCCTCTAAAGGGTCATACACTAATGTTAGGCATGTACACGTAACTGTAGAATTATAAACTGTATCTATGTAAATCTAGCGTTCAATCTGCCAAAATTTTAGATTACTCAAACATGTTTAAGTTTACTATTCATCTTGCCATGTGAACTTGCGAAGAGCTTTTGATGCATTATGTTGTTGGGATTTTACTGAGAAGCCCCCTAGCATTGAAGCAGCCTTGATCCTGGTTTGCCCTGCCCTGGTGTATTCCTCATTATGTCCATCCAGAACTGGCTAATCTCTCCCTCCCCAAGCCCTCACACCGGGCCTCACACCTTACCAACTATTCTACCTGAGAAGCCCCTTGATCTAATCTGGCATTTCTCATTGCCCTTCCCACGTATCAACTCATCCCGAACCCCTATTATTATTTGAGAAATCCCCCATAGAAAACGAAGCTGCACATATCCTGTTTTGCTCACCTGAGAAGCCTCCGTCCAGCATCGTAGTAGCCCGTATTCTAGTCTGTCCTGCCCAGGTGTATTCCTCGAACTGTTCATCTTCTCCTTCAATATCTACTGGCTCATCTTCCAGCTGTCCTCTCTATAAAGTTGTATGATAAACAATTACATTTGAGCCGCCTCATGAGAAAACCAACAATCTGCATATGCGAAAACAAAGACGCAGATCAGCTTCGCGGTAACCGCGAAGCTGATCAGCGCCTTTGTTTTCGCTACTCGGATAGTACAATTCCTCATCTACTTAACTCCAAAATTTCAAGCTTCTAGCCTCCTTCTGTAGCTGTACAGGTCGGTTTGTGTCGGACCTGTTCCGAAACCACATTGTTGGTTTTCCCACGAGACGGCTCATTTACTGTCAGGATTCAAGTAATCCATAATTGCAGTTTGGCACATTACTTCGTCTACATGATAACAATTAATGTTGAATACACAAATATCATCCAGATACTGACACAGGTATTTAACCCATATTTGACGAATGGATTTTCCCATCCTTATCATTTGGGTGAATCCACTTTCATTTTTAGGGGCGTCAGGAGTGATTTTTTAAATATTATTCAATTTTTCGATGAAAAATCTCTTAGCAAACAGAATAGCCCCAGATGGGACGCCGCGTTCTGCGGCGTCACATCTGGGGCTATTATGTTTGCCTATGTCCCATAAAAGGGACGCCAGGCTTAAATGAGTTAAGGCAGTACCTTAATTAGGCTGCGTATTTGCGTAATTACCCAATTAAAATATGAAAAAACGCAGTTAATAACGATCTGGTAGCGTAAGAAAACGCAAAAGAAATCGCCGATACGCAATACCAGAAAAATCAATTGCGTACCGGTTTTTATCGGTGTGCACCGCACAATGGCTTACGCCGTCTACATTAAACAAAAATGTCATTGGACATGCGCAAATTGATCGATTGGAAGCCATTTCTTTTCTGTTTTTTCGTTGGTTGACTGCGATTTTAGTTAATTCTCTCAACCAATCAATGTTTCCCTTTTATTTTATGCTATGCAAAAGCGAAAGTAGAAGAAAATAAGGAAAGTACACCTCGAACATCATTTTTACCAAATTGTTTTCCATTTTACCCAATTGATTGAAAATAGAGTGCGTAACAGAATTGAACTTACCCAATTAAAATTCCAGATACGCAATTGAATGAAAAAGGGGTGCGTAAATACCCTATAGGCTAAAAAATTAATTAAGGTACTGGTTAAGGCATTTTATTATACATACGAATATTCAAATGCAATTTGTGAATACTGAAATCAAGATTTTGTAGCTAGTGTAATAGCTGCCAAACCAATGGTAAAGTAATCCGGGGTGGGTGGGGGATGTTTTCTTTCTCGCCCATATTGCAATCCATTTCATTGAACTGTTGAGTTCAGCTGAAGTTTTAAATTGTCAGTAATACCTTAGGTCATACAGATAGATACAGGACCTATGTTTTTCTCATCCAAAAGGCCTAAGGATCAAATCCACTACCCCTGGTCCCGAGGTTATAAAACTTTTTTCAAGCTCAGCTCAGTTTTATAACCTCGGGCCAGTGGTTTAAAAGTAGGCAAGCAGATTAACTACATGTACTACGCCATGGAACATTCAATTGTTATGGACCATGAAATTAAATGAATGAATTGAAAACCTACCTTTTTGAGACAAAGTTCGACATGTTCGTTCAGTTCTTCAGCAGTACCACTGACCCTCAGGTTACACACAGGACAGATCGTCTCTTCTGACGATTTCTTCTTACGATTTCTACTCCGAGCTGTAAGAAATTAACATTGCATTTATCTTTGACACTGACCACAGATATAAGCCCCATAGCAAGAAATTTCTGATGAAGTAAGGGATACAGATCTACTAATATTTTCAATAATGGTTGTAAAAAATGTCAGATCTGATATATTTTCACAACAGACTCATAGTTTTGTTATTTGTTTGAGTTGTTTAATTTCCCAGCCAACAAATTTTAAGCCATGTTGAGATGGAGTCTGTTAGGAGCTTTAGGTGATGTTTAAACCCAGGATTTCTCAATTTAGTCTTACACTATACCACTTGGCCACCATGCTTTCAATTAAAATTTTCACAACTGTAAATCACACCGTCATTTGCACATGTACATTCACACGATGCTGCATATATGATAAAAGACATGTTTTTTCATAGCCTGTCACAATTATCAGCACATTTTAATGAAGAAAATTAAAATGTTAACATCAAACATAATATCTTTTTCAACACTCAATAAAACTTAATAAATATTGTCACCAGCAGAGTTTATGGTGTTAAATTCTTTGGTTCTTTTGAATATAAACTAAATGAGCCATGTCGTGAGAAAATCGGACTTTGGCCTATGCGAAAACAAAGGCGCTGATCAGTTTCAAATCAGCTTCGCAGTAACTGCCAAGCTGATCAGCGTCTTTGTTTTCGCTACTCAGATAGTACAATTCCTCTTCTACTTATAGCCAAAATTTCAAGTCTCTAGCCTGCTTCCGTGACTGTACAGACAGGTTTGTGTCGGACCTGGTCGGAAACCCCGAAGACTGGTTTTCTTGCGTCACCGATCAAATGACATTATAAACTTGTCACTTTCTTTAAGTCACCTATCCAATATTCTCTTGATATCCTTTAATACTTTATCAGTCTCTGTTGTAAGATAATTTTTATAATCATTATGCGTCTCTTCAGAGTATGACCGGCAAGGAGTCAAACATTAGCCAATTCCATCAGGAAAACTTGTTTGTGCAATGTATACCCCCTCAAACCCCACTTTTATATAGTAAAACTGGGGTATGAAGGGGTATACCTATTTTTCTTTTGCTCCAAAACATAGATTGTGGGTACTCGTTAGAACCGCCTCGCCGAGGCGGTTCTAACGTGTACCCACAATCTATGTTTTGAGCAAAAATAAGAAAAATATCAAAAAAATTACTGTATATCATATGGGCATGTTTTCATAATGCAGTGTTGGATCCACATTATTCTTGCTATACATGGTACAGGGTTCTCTAAATGCACTTTTTAGAGCATTACAGCATTTTCAGATATAAATAAAATGTTTCTGAATTATTCACACAGAAGATACAAATATTCATATCTTTAAACTGTGTGACAAAGTAAGTGATAGAAGCTTCAGTATGTTTACATGAAAAAGAAATGAGCCGCCTCATGGGAAAACCAACAATCTGCATAGGCGAAAACAAAGGCGCAGATCAGCTTCGCGGTAACCGCGAAGCTGATCAGTGCCTTTGTTTTCGCTACTCGGATAGTAAAATTCCTCTTCTACCTAACTCCAAAATTTCAAGCTTCTAGCCTGCTTCTGTTGGTGTACAGCCTGATTTGTGTTAGACCTGTTCGGAAACCACATTGTTGGTTTTTCCACGAGGTGGCTCAAATGTTAACACAGTACTCACCATTCAGCCTTGCTTGTCTGTTGCACTGTACTCGTAAATAGTTCTGGAAAATTCATACAGTATACTTAGCAACATCTTAAACACTTATGACATCAGGAAAACATGTCTGTGAAATGTATACCCCCTCATACCCTACTCTTATACAGTAAAACTGGGGTTTATAGGGGTATACCTATCTTTATTGTTTTTGATCCAAAACATAGATTGTGAGTACTCGTTAGAATTAGACTTTGTTTAAATTCTGCCGTCTCGTGGGAAAACCAATAATCTGCATATGCGAAAACAAAGACGCAGATCAGCTTCGCGGTAACCGCGAAGCTGATCAGCGCCTTTGTTTTCGCTACTCGGATAGTACAATTCCTCTTCTACTTAAAACCGAAATTTCAAGCTTCTAGCTCCTTTCTGTGCTTGTACAGCCCGGTTTGTGTCGGACCTGTTTGGAAAACACGTTGTTGGTTTTCCCACGAGGCGGCTCAAATGAGGTTGTATTGTTATTTGAGCAGCTAATTTTACCTATGCATTACCAAATCTTGCCCATGCAATAAACGGAGATTTTTTTTTTAGCTTTAAAAATTGAAAATTTTCAACTGAAAAATTTTGATATTTTTCTTATTTTTGCCCAAAACATAGATTGTGGGTACACGTTAGAACCGCCTCACCGAAGCGGTTCTAACGAGTACCCACAATCTATGTTTTGGAGCAAAAATAAGAAAAATAGGTTTACCCCATATACACCAGTTTTGCTATATAAAAGTGGGGTTCAAGGGGGTATACATTACACGGACATGTTTTCGTAATGGTTAGGAAGTAACAAGCATTGAGATATTGACAGCATCAAACAACAGTATATAACTAACCTAATCTTCATACAAAGTTACTCAAATTAAATGATATCATCACTCAATCAGTAAGATTTCCTGCCTTTGAGCACTAAATTGCATGTGTGAAAACGATCACCCCACCCCTATAACAATGGGTGTAAGCCTGTGATCTTGCGAGTCCACTTTGCCGCAATTAAGTAAATGTGAGATAAGAAACTATGGTGACATTAAATACCTCACATTTTTGCTCAAATTCTTTTGTACCAGTAAGTAACTTATACATGAGGAAATTTGGATTGAAACTTTTTATCCAAAACTTGAGAAATACCATTTTAACATCTTGTAAACACTACTAAAAAGGTACAGGGTCAATTTTGAGTCATGTACATGAGTGTAGTGTGTCTCATATTCAAGCAGTGAAGTCTGACTTTTCTTCTTTTTTTTCTTTCTTTTTTTTTATTTCATTACTTCTTACTTTTGTCTTTTTCTTTCACCAATGGTTTTAGCTGGAAAAATTCTCCATTTTTAAAAACCTTTAATGGTCAATAATCCCCACTCATCATTTTTTTTTTTTTTTTTTTTCAGTCATCTTGGGATACAGTCATCCTGACATGACTGATAAACCAGTACAAGGGCAGCTCCAGAACACAACCTGGTGGTAGATGTCCTACCATAACAAAAACTTGCCCATGCAATACAATAATTACAGCTGAAAAACTGAAAATTTCACCTGCAAAATTTTGATATTTTTAATATTTTTGCTCAAAACAAAGATTGTTGGTACACATTAGAACCGCCTTGTAACAAGTACCCACAATCTATGTTTTGGAGCAAAAATAGGTTTACCAGTTTCACTGTATAAAAGTGCGGTTTAAGGGGGTATTCATTGCACGGATATGTTATCCTGATGCCTAAGACCTCTTGATTAAAGTCCAATTCGCATGCGCCAAAAATACACGCGTGTAAATATACCCCGGTGTGCAAATTTTACTCGGGGTAAGCAAATGGCCCATGCGAACGCAAATACACACCGGAGTATATTTACATATGGGTGGGTCTGACCAGATGCAAATTTTATCTTTACAAATACACACGTGTAAATTTACTATTTTGTACCATGTGAATGCACTGTAAAATTTACCCATGAGTATTTTCATTTCAAGTCAATATTCTGCTTTTAGATAACAAATTTTCACATTTTTTGTTCATAACTGATTATATAACAGTTGCTGAAACTGTGTACATTGTTGCTACATAAGAATTTATTGCCATTCATCACATTTTAGATCATATGGAGTGCAAACAGCCACACTATTTCTTCACCATTCTTGGTGAAATTCTTGGGGCATTTTAACAGTAATTCCTTGTGAAAGGATGATAAAAGGGAGCTGTATAACTGCTAAGGTTATGACTGACCATTACACGATTCTCCTCTGCTGCCAAAGTCTTCAAGAGCACCTTGAAGCAGCCTCTTCTTGTTTTGCAAATACATGTACAGAAAACATAAATGAACAGGTTTTAATCCAGAAATTTACATACAAAAATATTCCTGGTGATAAAACCCATGTGAACGCAATTAAAATTTACTCACAGGTTGATTTGCACACCGGAGTATATTTACACACTGCATGAGTATATTTACACGCGTGTATTTTTTGCGCATGCGAATTGGACTTAAGAGTCTGACACTACCACTACTACCTATCCCTATTGTATAATCGAATACACTATCTATTCAACTACCACGGCTGGTAACTGCATCATCAAACATGTAAGTGAGGTTTGTGTGAAGCATATAATATTAAGATCCCAAAGAGTCACACAAAGAAAAACTGACTTTCTTGTATCAAATATCTTCAACTATCTTATGCGGACATTTAAAGCAATTTCGCACAATTTGATACTGTCATTTCAGCCATATGATTTTCTCTTTATTTTACCAAATCTGGCGCTGAAGTCGTTGCCCACAAACGGTAATTGAATCATCTTTTTTAAACTGACTAACGAGACGTCTTTGCCAATAATAACTACTCCAGAATCATTAAATTGACATTAAGGACACAAAAAAGCAGCCAGTAATACAGAATAAAATAGACCACAAAGGGTTTTAATATCTAGGTTTAATAATATTGAAGTATTTTATCTTTTCTATTGGAAACACAATATTGTTGAAAGTGGGGAAAAGATGTGTTTTAACAAAAGGGGGCAGTCAGAGTTCTAGCTTATGTGGATCGTCATTAATTGTTTTAGTTAACTCTTGATAATTAAAAATACTGTTGGTTTTGCAGAATGTGGCATGTTTTTATCAAAACCAAAATATTTTTTTATTGGAGAAACAGCAAATATACACAAAACATGCAATTTTTGCTTTCTTACTTTCAATTTTAGAGCCCTGTTAATTTCACAAATGACATGTTAAAAAGCCACCAATGTTGTCAGCTTTGATTGTGCAAATTCAATGTGACTATTTGACAAGTTGAAAGTTATCATTGATGCAATTTGAGCCTTTTGTGTAGAAGTCTTGATGTCCGGATTTTGACAAGTGAGCCGCCTCATGGGAAAGCCAACAATCTGCATATGCGAAAACAAAGACGCAGATCAGCTTCGCAGTAACTGCGAAGCTGATCAGCGCCTTTGTTTTCGCTACTCGGATAGTACAGTTCCTCTTTTACTTAAATCCGAAATTTCAAGATTCTAGCTCTTTTCTGTGCTTGTACAGGCCGGTTTGTGTCGGACCTGTTCGGAAACCACATTGTTGGTTTTCCCACGAGGCGGCTCAAGTGATAGACAAATCTGCTCAGTTGCAGAGGCTAGCTATAGACTTGAAAAGTTGGGCATGGAAACTAATGTTATAATTGTATCTGCAGAGCTGTGGAATGAGCGGCAAATCGGCTTTGCCCAGTCAGTTAGCATGTACATTTGTTGTTTCATTAAAGCATCAAACAAGTTTTGTCATGAAGAAGCCAAATTATTTTGTGACATCACTCTGCCTAAAAGCATTAGCAGCAATAGATTTAATTTCTTTGTGGCTGGCTGCGATAACGAGCGATCAAGGTGTTTTTTAACAGGTAGATTTCAGGTAATTTTCTTTGATGTACCACGAGAAGTGTCGAATTACACGTCCGAGATGTCTTCAAGCGACAGTTTGGGATAACTTAATCAATTACACAATTTCTCAATATACAGACCTGATAAAATCTGACAAGATGATAGAATTTGTTTTGAGGATGCTTTTTTCTTTCTTCTTTTTTTAACATCTCAATTTAAAGCAACTTTTTTTTTAAATTTTGAAGTGTCGATAAAAAAACTAACAATTTACTTGAAAATTAGGGTATTAAAATTTTTGGGGCACTGAGAGAAATGATGTTGTTCATCATATGATGTGTCTTACATTACAGAAACATGCACATGCAATATACAGAGATTTTGAAAGTTGTAAAGAATGAAAATTTTCACTAGAAGAAAATTTATATTTTTCTTATTTTTGCTCAAAACATAAATTCATATTTTTCTTATTTTTGCTCAAAACATAGATTGGTGACGAGTACCCACAATCTATGTTTTGGAGCAAAAATTTGAAAAATTGGTATACCCCTGCATACCCCAGTTTTACTATATAAAAGTGGGGTATAAGGGGGTATTTATTGCATGGATATGTTTTCCTGATGTAAGTAAGGTCTGCATACGGTACCATAGTCATTAAGGTACTGGAAAAATAAAACTTTAAACTGGTTTTCATGTTCATTATTTCACATGCACCTGAAATACATCTCAAAATCATTGCAGGAAGACACACACATTCAGTGTATGAATCTTAATTACTGTGAACTAAAAAGCTCTTCTGCTCTTAAATCGATCCTCAACTTGATCAAGTTTAGCTTTTCAACAACCTCTAATGACCATTTAATTATCTATCAATACAACAAAAACTTGAAATCAGTTGTTGAAATTTTATCTTTGATGTGACAGTGCACTCTTGTTATCAAACAGATTCATTAATGATCTTTAATTCCACACTAAAAAGGCAACAATGACTTATGCCAGCCATAAACCCAATTGAAAATTTAAAGTAACAGTGTTTTCTGTCGTTGTCTGCAACTGCCCTTGCGAAAAAAAGCCGGCTTTTCTACAGCTTCTGCGCAGCTTTAAAAGCTTCGCGAAAGCTTCGCAAAAGCCGGCGGTATTGGCACCTGCGTATTTGCTGTAAAAAAGCTAACTTTTCCGCAGAGCTGCAGAAAAGCCGCGTTTACGCAGGTATATTAACAAAGCTGTAGAAAAGCCGGCTTTTGCGAAGCTTCTGCGAAGCTTTAACGCAGAAAGGCGCATAAATGGAGCTAGCTGCGTTTACGCAGAAAGCTGCGGAAATGCCGGCTTTTACGCAGGTGCCAATACCGCCGGCTTTTCTACAGCTTTTGCGAAGCTAACATACGCAGAAAGCCGCGTATACGCAGAAAGCCGCGTATACGCCGCTAAGAAACGCGACTTTATAAAAGCCGCGTTTCTTAGCTGCGTATACGCGGCTTTTAATACAGCCGCGTAAACGCGGCTTTTATAGCTGAGTATACGCAGCTTTTAATAAACCTGCGTTTTTAAAAAAATCTGGATAAGAACAGACAAACAAAAATTTCAAAAAAGATTTGAAACAATATCAAATAGAATTTTTATATAAAAAGAACAGAACTTGATAAAAAAAAGTGACAAAGTAACATCAGACAGGTGACTAGAAAACATACTAGCAAATAAAAACAGACAAACGCAAGTTTGAAAAGAAAACAAAATAAGCACATGTAATTTTTTTTATGTTTGTGGATCATGCTTATGTTTGTGGATCATGCTTACCTTCCGGAAGTAGATCAGCAACCTGGCTCAGTGGTAGAGCATCAAGCGCCAGAGTGAGTGATAGAAGGTTTGTGACATTGTGTTGCGTCCTTTGGTACAAGATTTTAATCTTTATTGAACTAGTTAAGTGGCAAGGAAGGGATGACATGTCTAGGAAGTTTGAAGCCAAACATTACTTAAGGGATACTTTTCAGATACATACCTTAATTGTAGTTGATAGTCTGCTGGAATAACACATCTGCACTATGTATGAATGAACTGGGAATAAAAGGATATTATTTCACTGCTGATCTGAGAATCTCAACGTCAACAAATACAATTGATTGTGTATTTAGCAGGGAAACATCATATTCAAGCTGTGTGTGTTTTTTTCTTTGGTCTTAAGTAAAATGTATAATAAAGTTCACTGAAATAGCTGAAGTAAATAAATTTCTTACCTGAGAATCCACAGCAATTACAAACAGTATGTATAAAATTTCAAAAATCACTCCTTTTCTCTTCAATTGTCAGCCTATAAATGATGCTCAAAAGTGTTTTTGAAACAGATTTCTTTGCCAGATGCCCCCCTCAGGTAAAATTGCCATAGCAACAAGATAAAACTGCTTAATATTACATAAGACCTGACTATAATGGTTGAAGAAATACGCAGCTCTGCGTAAAAGCTGCGTATTATTCATTTTTAGCTCAAATTATTTCTAATTTGAAAGATCGGGAATTATCCAGCTTTTCTACAGCTAATAAATGAAGAAACACAGCTATTTGAAAAAGAGACACATGTTCTGCACCTTAAGTTAAAAAAGTAAAGTTTATCTACAGCCCCTATTTATAAATGCAGAACAGCTGGAGAAAAGCCAGCTTTTACAAAGCTTTCAAGTAGAGCTGTATACAGAAGCTTTATTGAAAAGTTTAATACGCGGCTTCAAAAAGCTGTAGAAAAGCTGCGTCTTAATGTTTTTCAATAGTCTGATTTGAAATTTCACTAATACGCAGCTTTTCTGCAGCTTTCAAGAGCTGTAGATTTAACCTGTTTTGAAAAAAAATAATATCCAGCTTTTCTACTGCTTCTATACCTAAAGACGCAGCTTTTTCAGATATCCAAATTAAATATACAGCTTCAACACAGCTCACTTAAAAAAAGTACGGCTTTTCCGCAGCTCACTGAAAAAAACGCAGCTAAAACGCAGGTCTAAAATAGAAACGCGCCTTTTCTTTGGCTTTAAAAAAGAAACACAGAAAAGCTGCGGAAAAGCCGGCTTTTCTGCAGCTTTTATACAGAGCCGCGTTTAATTTTCACAAGGGCGGTTTGCACAATTATATTAGTTTTACAAAACAAGAGAAAATGGATAAAAAAAATGTGTTCCTATATTTGAAGTTTTGACTGAAAAAATTTAAGGCCACATTTCAGTATTAGGGCTATTTCAGATTTCAGTTATACATACAAAATTGTGTATCATTTATTTGTTTTGATCTTATTTCTCATGTTTTTTTCTGCATTTTTTCAGCTAGGTTTCAATAAGTTTTGTCCCAAATGCTTTTTTCTTCATTACAAAATATCAGACTGTCTAAAAATTCATAGGAATTGTCAGACAAAATTAACTTGTTAGATGCACATTTGCCCTTTCTTGACAGTCTTGTGCCTGGCTTTATCACCTGTTAAACAGCAAAAATTCTGCCACCTTATCTTAAACAGAATATGATCACTCTAATTCACTCTTAACTCTTTAATGTCCATTGACATTTAATCTGGTGGACAAACACAATCAAATCCTAAACCTTTAGATGCAGCCGAAATTACACTACTTTATTCACTACAAAGATCCCTTTATCAAGTGTGAAAGGGGCAATTTCCAGCCCTTTAGCAGGTAATCCTAGGCCTTTTCACACATTTCTGTTATTTAGGGGAAGAAACTAACTGGTTTAGTGAAGTTATCTAGGTATTGTTCGTGATATCTGAACTGTCATTGTAAGGTGTAATCCCCAGCATAACTTAGGGAGTGTGCCATCTTAACACAGTCATTTAGTCAAAAAGAGGTCTTAAACATGTTAAAGATTGCGGTCATTTTGTAAGAGATAATGATTCTTTAATGTTATTATATTCTGTTACTTATGATATTATATAAATTCTAAAATTTGATGGCACAGTGTTATAATATTTGATAACGCCAGAGCATTAATTTTTCTTTCAATTATGAAAGCTGTATCAATTTTTCAAATGCTCAACCACATACATGTATATATAGCCATAACTTGGTGCACATAATTACTAAAATGAGTTATAATGTGTTTACATATTTAAAATGGAAAAATAAAAATAAAATCTTGTGATGAAACTTGTGTTATATTGTGTAGTTACAATGAGGTTAAACAGTGACAAAAGCTATGAAAAAAATGAGAATCAAATGCTTTTCGTATTAGAAAGGTACAAGTATGCAAGTAGAAGCTTGGAAAGGTACTTTTTTGAAATAGAGCAAACTGAATAACGAAGAACAATGAAAGCTGCAGTATCTTGCGTAGTCGCAATGGTTTAGAGTTTAGGCCCCAGCTGCGTTACACAACTGAAAGACTGTCTAGATTAGATACTCAAAATAAACTTGAAAAGTTAACTCATTTACAGCTCTTTATAACCCTTCACACACCACATTTGTGATAATTACCACTCAAGAATAAAATCAACAAAACTTTAAATGTATGCAGCAAATGATTAATTGCTATTTGATTGGACAGTTGGTCTGGGAATCTGCCAATCAGAATCCATTTCACGGTGCTGACCACTTTAATGTTAAGTGGAAGAAATAATTTAATAAAGACAAACAGACAGTATTTGCAAATGAAACTAACCCTAGCAGAGTAGATTTCTTCAACTTCTGTGAGCATTTGTCCTCATAATTAAGTGAATCGAGACAGCCCGATTGAAAATTTTCCTAATGTCTCTCTTAACCCACTTTTAAATGAATCATTGGGTGATTGATGTACAAATCATTACTGCAAATGACAAATTGAATAAATTTTGTGGCATTTTCATCAAAATTTGTGGCCAATTTATGAGTGGGTTATATTAAGTGTTGATTGGGTAACAAAAGAATACTTTCAAGAGCTTTGTGAACAGTGGCTGACATCGAACAAATTTTCAGCCTAATTCTAGATTCTGCATGCTCAAAAACAACAAAAGAAAGCATAGACTTCAAAATGAGCCGCGACGCGAGAAAACCGGTCTTCGGGGTTTCCAACCAGGTCCGGCACAAACCGGCTTGTACAAGCTCAGAAAAGAGCTAGAAGCTTGAAATTTCGGATTTAAGTAGAAGAGGAATTGTACTATCCGAGTAGCGAAAACAAAGGCGCTGATCAGCTTCGCGGTTACCGCGAAGCTGATCTGCGCCTTTGTTTTCGCCTAGGCAAAAATCTGGTTTTCTCATGACGCGGCTCAAATAATCTAAATGAAATTTCTTTTTAGCATAGGTGGCATTGGAGTCCCCAAACAACTAGATCTAGAGTCCGACTAACATGTACATGTATCTTCAATTAGCCCACCATAATCCTAATCATATTAGACAAATGATAAAATTCACAACAACTATACACTACCTCATGTCTAGCCTGTGAAGCTGCGTCCAAGTTAGGAGAATCTTTTCCCCTCCGACTTGTCGATGGTGAGGGTAATGTCTGAAATAGATTCCAAGGCAATTTGAGAGAAAACGGTCTTTAGGGATTCCGACTCCGTCAAACCCAAACCGGTCTGTGCAGCCACTAGAAGCTTGGAATTTTGGACTTAGAAAGGACAGGAATTGTACTATCAGTGTAGCGAAAACAAAGGCGCTGATCAGCTTCAGTTACTGCGAAGCTGATCTGCGCCTTTGTCTTCGCATAGGCAAAACTCCAGTTTTCTAATGATGCGGCTCATATGATGTACTGCAAGAGGATGTCTGCAGTGCTTTCTTTATTGTTCATTCATGTGTTCCATTCATGATATTTCACTCATATCAAGAGAAGGTAAAAAATATGAGTACCCCAGGTAAAGCAATCTATCACACCTGCAAGCAGAGCTCGGACTCTGTCAAAAACGATTTACCTCCCTGCTGAGCAGGGCTCTAACTACCCCAAGTTTTCTCTGGCTGCAAACCCATAATGGGTCAATAGCCACAGGTTGAAACTAATAGAAAAAGGTACAAGTAGGCAACGATCGGGAAAAGGCGCAATCAAAAAGAGATTCCCACTCCAAACTAGAAATGCGTGTTTGTAAAACACTATGCCCCCAACTGTATGCTTGTCCCTAAACTGGCAGTTTGTATGATTCATTTATTTCATTCGAATGCAGTCAATTTTAATTTCCTGAAGAAGCTGTTCGGTTGCGTCTGTTTTGACCTCGATCCAGAAACAGAATGTAAGCTTTTTTGCAGGCGAGTTAGAAATGAAGTAAAACATTAAAAATGGAGTAATTTTGTCAAAATTTGACAGAGAGTCCTCAAAAGTTAATCAGGTGATCTTCTTCTCAGTCCCAACCAGCATACCAAATATGCAGGCTCTAGCTAGCTAGCTCAAATACGTTTTGAGATATCTTGCACACAAGATTTTCAAAATTTGTTTTCAAAGGGACATTACTCCAACAAGGGGCATAACACGTACATGAAAAAAATACAGGCCAACTATTTTTTCATGAGGAATCTGTATATGAAATTTCAAAACCCTATCATTCACCGTTCAAAAGTTTCAAATTTCACCGAAAAAGGGAAAAATCAATCAAAATTTTAAAATTCTGTATTTTTGTAAAACTTTGACAGAAAGTTCTCAAAAGTTAATCAGGTCATCTACTTCTCAGCCGCAACAAGTGTACCAAATATGAAGGCTCTAGCTTCAATACTTTTTGAGATATCTTGCACACAAGATTTTCAAATTTTGTTTTCAAAGGGACATAACTCAAAAAAGGGGCATAACATGGCCATACAAAAAATACGGGTCAACTATTTTATCATGAGGAATGTGTATATGAAATTTCAAAACCCTAGCATTCACCGTTCAAAAGTTTCAAATTTCACCGAAAAAGGGAAAAAGCAATCAAAATTTCAAAATTCCATATTTTTGTAAAGTTCTCAAAAGTCAATCAGGTCATCTACTTCTCAGTCCCAACAAGTGTACCAAATATGAAGGCTCTAGCTAAAATACTTTTTGAGATATCTTGCACACAAGATTTTCAAATTTTGTTTTCAAAGGGACATAACTCAAACCAGAGGACCATTGGTCCTGAGAACGCTCACCTGAAGCCTGATCTTAGAGTATTAAGTCATAATGAAATGACCTTGACCTTGAATACTCACACACCTTTATTGACTTCATAAGTTGTCTGCATCTGCAAAGTTTCAGGTCTCAGGCTGCAATAGTTTCCAAACCCAGTGATTTCTGAGAAAACCACAATTTTAATTTTGATATTTAAATGACCTTGGGCCAAGGTCAAGTCATGACCTTGGCCTTCATTAATTACTTACCTTCATTGACTCCATTAGTTGTCTGCATCTAGCAACTGTCAGGTCTCAGGCTGCAACAGCTGTTTTCGCCTTTTCCCATGTGAAAGCCTATGTTTCCAAAATTGACCTTGCCGTAAAATAGGTCAAGGTCATCATAGGGTCATCATTTCAACAAACTATGATGGGCTGGAGTCCCAAATGCTACATACCAAGTTTCATGAAAATTGGCCTGCCGGTTCTGGAGAAGAAGATTTTTGAAAGGTTTTTACCATATATGGGCGTGGTGGCCATCTTGGTCATGTGACCTGGATTTCGCGATCAAACTTTCGTCTCCCCTACCCATGGATGCTCCACATAAAATTTCACTTTGATTTGCCAAGCAGTTTCAGAGAAGAAGATCTTTGAAAAGTGTGTATGGACAACAGACTGGCCAAGGTCAAGAGATGACCTTGACCTATATTAATCACATACCTTCATCTACTCCATTAGTTGTTTGCATCTACCACTTTTCAGGCCTCAGGCTGCAATAGTTTTTAAAAAATCCATAGTTTTCACTTCTTCCTATGTAAAAGCCTATGTTTCCAAATTTGACCTTGCCGTAAAATAATTCAAGGTCATCCAGGGGTCATCATTTTATCAAACTATGATGGGCTGAGGTCCCCGATGCTACATACAAAGTTTCGTGGAAATCGGCCCACCAGTTCTGGAGAAGAAGATTTTTGAGTAGTTTTAACCATATATGGGCGTGGCGGCCATCTTGGTCATGTGACCTGGATTTCGCGATCAAACTTTCGTCTCCCCTACCCATGGATGCTCCACATAAAATTTCACTTTGATTGGCCGCGCAGTTTCAGAGAAGAAGATCTTTGAAAAGTGTGTATGGACAACAGACTGGCCAAGGTCAAGAGATGACCTTAACCTATATTAATCACATACCTTCATCTACTCCATTAGTTGTTTGCATCTACCACTTTTCAGGCCTCAGGCTGCAACAGTTTTCAAAAAATTCCATAGTTTTCACTTTTTCCTATGTAAAAGCCTATGTTTCCAAATTTGACCTCGCCATAAAATAGGTCAAGGTCATCCAAGGGTCATCATTTTATCAAACTATGATGGGCTGAGGTCGTTGATGCTACATACCAAGTTTCGTGGAAATCGGCCCACCGGTTCTAGAAAAGAAGATTTTTGAGTGGTTTTTACCATACATGGGCGTGGCGGCCATCTTGGTCATGTGACCTGGATTTCGCGACCAAACTTTCGTCTCCCCTACCCATGGATGCTCCACATAAAATTTCACTTTGATTGGCCGCGCAGTTTCAGAGAAGAAGATCTTTGTAAAGTGTGTATGGACAACAGACTGGCCAAGGTCAAGAGATGACCTTGACCTATATTAGTCACATACCTTCATCTACTCCATAAGTTGTTTGCATCTACCACTTTTCAGGCCTCAGGCTGCAATAGTTTTAAAAAAATCCATAGTTTTCACTTTTTCCTATGTAAAAGCCTATGTTTCCAAATTTGACCTTGCCGTAAAATAGGTCAAGGTCATCCAAGGGTCATCATTTTATCAAACTATGATGGGCTGAGGTCCTTGATGCAACATACCAAGTTTCGTGGAAATCGGCCCACGGGTTCTGGAGAAGAAGATTTTTGAGTGGTTTTTACCATATATGGGCGTGGCGGCCATCTTGGTCATGTGACCTGGATTTCGCGATCAAACTTTCGTATCCCCTTCCCATGGATGCTCCACATAAAATTTCACTTTGATTGGCCAAGCAGTTTCAGAGAAGAAGATCTTTGAAAAGTGTGTATGGACGACAGACTGGCCAAGGTCAAGAGATGACCTTGACCTATATTAATCACATACCTTCATCTACTCCATAAGTTGTTTGCATCTACCACTTTTCAGGCCTCAGGCTGCAATAGTTTTCCAAAAATCCATAGTTTTCACTTTTTCCCATGTAAAAGCCTATGTTTCCAAATTTGACCTTGCCGTAAAATAATTCAAGGTCATCCAGGGGTCATCATTTTATCAAACTATGATGGGCTGACATCCCCGATGCTACATACCAAGTTTCGTGGAAATCGGCCCACCGGTTCTGGAGAAGAAGATTTTTGAGTGGTTTTTACCATATATGGGCGTGGCGGCCATCTTGGTCATGTGACCTGGATTTCGCGATCAAACTTGAAATGCCACTACCCAAGGAGGCTTCACATAAAATTTCAACTAGATTGGCCAAGCGGTTTCAGAGAAGAAGATCTTTGAAATTGTGGACGACGACGGACGACGGACGACGGACGGACGCCGGATCATGGCTATCCTATTAGCTCACCTTGTGAGCCTTCGGCTCAGGTGAGCTAAAAAGGGGCATAACTTGGCCATACAAAAAAAATACAGGCCAACAATTTTATCATGAGGAATGTGTGTATGAAATTTCAAAACCCTAGCACTCATCGTTCAAAAGTTTCAAATTTCACCGAAAAGTGGAAAAATCAATCAAAATTTCAAAATTCCATATTTTTGTAAAAATTTGACGGAAAGTTCTCAAAAGTTAATCAGGTCATCTACTCCTCAGCCCCAACAAGTGCACCAAATATGAAGGCTCTAGCTAAAATACTTTTTGAGATATCTTGCACACAAGATTTTCAAATTTTGTTTTCAAAGGGACATAACTCAGAAAAGGGGCGTAACTCGGACATGAAAAAAAATACGGGTCAACTATTTTTTCATGAGGAATGTGCATATGGAATTTCAAAACCCTAGCATTCACCATTCAAAAGTTAACACACAGACAGACAGACAGACACACAGACAGACAAGCCGAAAGCAATATGCCCTTCCAACTTTTTCAAAGTTGGGGGCATAAAGATGAGGTGGGAAAAAACTAAATTAACAATCAGGTACTTGTACCATGAAAACATATCGCAAGCCGAATGAGAAGCTATTTTCCCAATAGGTGGCCACTCAGTTACCTTAACTAAAAATATGAAACCTACAAAAGGCACTAACAGCACAAAATTTTTAACACCAAGACATAAAACAATAAAAATCACCACAGAAGGCTGTTTTAACATCAGAGAAGTCTCGGATTAGGCTTGAACCAACAGCACTGAGACGGCTGAATTATTAAGACTGCTAATGAAATCAGCGACCTTAACCTGTTAACCCAAACAACACAAACTGGTAAAAAATAAAGATATATATGGTTTAAAGGTGTCATTCTTTGGTTATTAATGCCTACCCCACCCACACTCACACAAAAATACCCAAAATATATTGCGATAAATCATTCACCGAATATGGTCGCATGCAGGTGTAGCACCCTTTAGCTATAGACAACTGGAAATACGACTCCAAAATCATGTTGTCCAATTATAAGAGGACTTTATAAATCAAAGATAAAATCAGTGGTGAAAAATGGTGGCTTGTTGCGAAATAATGATGTTACTGTATAAATTCTTTACCATGCACCATCATTACGAAAACTTGCCCATGCAATAAATAGTTTTTTTAGCTTTAAAAATTGAAACTTTTCAGCTGAAAAATTTTGATATTTTTCTTATTTTTGTTCAAAACATAGATTGAGGGTACACGTTAGAACCGCCTTTGTGAGGCGGTTCTAACGAGTACCCACAATGTATGTTTTGAATCAAAAATAAGAACCAGAGGACCAATGGTCCTGTAAACGCTCACCTGAGATCTGCTGCATATACCAATAAACATGTTTGAATATTATGGTATTTAACTCCAGTGCAGGGGCAGATGAAGCCCTTGGGCCATTTTCTTTTTTCAGAATCTTCAATATTCTGTCCATTTGCCAATTTCCTGCTGGCTTTTCCCTTCAAATGACATTTTAACAGTTTTCCCAATTCAAATGCATAGGCAACCCATGTTGACCTTGCCATAAACTTGGTCAAGGTCATCACAGGGTCATGATTTATATATACATTGGAGTACTTTAGCCATCGATGCTTCACGCCAAGTTTCCTTGAAATCAGTCTATTGGTTTCAGAGAAGAAGATTTTTGATGGGTTTTTACCATATATGGGCATGGCGGCCATCTTTGTCATGTGACCTAGATTATTTATATACACATTGATTCCTCAATTCTATAGATGCTTCACATAAAATTTGGCTTTGATTGGCCAAGCGATTTCAGAGGAGAAGAGGTTTGAATATATATTATGGAAATATACATGTATATTGCCCGGGGGTGGGGGCACATGAGCCCCTGGGGTCCAATTTTTTTCAGAATCATTAATTTTCAGTCCTACTTCCCATTTCTTGCAAGACTTTCACTTTAAATTACATTTTAAAAGTTTTCCCCATTCAAATGCATTGGCGACCTATGTTGACCTTGCCGTAAAATAGGTCAAGGTCATGAAAAGGTCATGAATTATATACACATTGTAGTGCTTGAGCCATCCATAGGTCAAGGTCACCGCAAGGTCATGATTTATATACACATTGTAGTACTTGAGTCATCGATGCTTCATGCCAAGTTTTGTTGAAATCGGTCCACCGGTTCTGGAGAAGAAGATTTTTGAAGGGTTTTTACCATATATGGGCATGGCGGCCATCTTGGTCATGTGACCTGGATTATTTATATATACATTGGTTCCCCCTTCCCATAGATGCTTCATGTAAAATTTGGCTTTGATTGGCCAAGCGGTTTCAGAGAAGAAGATGTTTGAATATTATGATAATATACATGTATATTGCCCCGGGGTGGGGGCGGATGAGCCCCTGGTGCCCAATTTTTTTCAGAATCATTAATATTCAGTCCTACTGCTCATTTTCTGCAAGATTTTTCCTTTAAATGACAATTTAACAATTTTTCCCATTCAAATGCAAAGGCGACCTATGTTGACCTTGCCGTAAAATAGGTCAAGGTCACCGCAAGGTCATGATTTATATACACATTGTAGTACTTGAGTCATCGATGCTTCATGCCAGGTTTGGTTGAAATCGGTCCAGTGGTTCCGGAGAAGAAGATTTTTGAAGGGTTTTTACCATATATGGGCATGGTGGCCATCTTGGTCATGTGACCTGGATTATTTATATACACATTGGTTCCCCCTTCCCATAGATGCTTCATGTAAAATTTGGCTTTGATTGGCCAAGCGGTTTCAGAGAAGAAGATCTTTGAAAATGGTGGACGACGGACGGACGACGGACGGACGACGGACGACGGACGGACGACGGACGGACGGACGCCGGATCATGGCCATCCTATAAGCTCACCTTGTGAGCCTGACGGCTCAGGTGAGCTAAAAATAGGAATACCCCTGCATACCCCAGTTTTGCTGTATAAAAGTGGGGTATAAGAGGGTATTCATGGCACGGACCTGTTTTCATGATGCCATGTTTGTAGTTTATAATGTATGTCTATTAAGAACGCATTTGCGAAATGAATACATACAGGTACATCATTTACATACACACATGCTAACTTCTCTTCTTTTTTTTTTCTTTGCATTTTCCTTACCTTTCTACCTTGTGGTGTGTTTTCTCGAGATTTTCTGTGATTTCTGAAAAGAAAGGAAAGACAGAGAAAATTCATGATTTTGTCTCTTTGCTAAAAATATGCAATGCTGGGCCTTAAAGAGCAGTCATATTTGAGCCACCCCATGAGAAAACCAACAATCTGCATATGTGAAAACAAAGACGCAGATCAGCTTCGCGGTTACCGCGAAGCTGATTAGCACCTTTGTTTTCGCTTTGTGGAAAGTAAAAATTCCTCTACTTTCTACATCCAAAATTTCCAGTCTCTAGCCATCTTCTGTGCCTGTACAGCCCGGTTTGTGTCGGACCTGTTCGGAAACCACATTGTTGGTTTTCCCACAAGGCGGCTCATTTCGTCTTGTGGCATCAATCACATTATCCTGATAAAAATTCAAATATCATGGCAATTCAAACTTTGTGTTTTTACAAAAATTTAAAATCTCTTTTTTAAAATGAATATCATAATTAAATGGCTAACTCAACTCTCAGATTACATTATGGATACAAATGAGCTGCCTCATGGGAAAACCAACATATTGCATATGCGAAAACAAAGACACAGATCAGCTTCGCGGTAACCGCAAAGCTGATCAGCACCTTTGTATTCGCTACACAGTTCGTACAATTCCTCCTCTACTTAACTCCAAAATTTCAAGCTTCTAGCCTGCTTCTGTAGCTGTACAGGCTGGTTTGTGTCAGACCTGTTCGGACACATCATTGTTGGTTTTTCCACGAGGTGGCTCAAATGATTACTTATGAAGCTGTCTCCGAGTCACCGCAACATCTAAGTACGGTTTTACCTTACACTAAACCTCAATTTGTACCACCAAAATTTAATTTCTAGTTAATTATGATAGATCGTTGGACAATGATTAGCCCGCTGAAGCATTTTTCATTGTAACTGAATCTTATAATCACAATCTAGCCTTGTCCAAAGAAAGCCTGTCTTTGGAGTTTCCGACAATTTGAAGAGAAAAAAAGTCTGCCCTTTTTTCAGTAAAAGAATTGAGTAGAATCTAAATTTTTATACTATCTAATTACCAGAAAAGCATGTTTTGCCTGCAAGTTATGCAGCCGAACTGCATCTTTGCCATTCAAATGATAGAAAGTTTTCTCACATCAAAGATCATATTGTGTCAAAAACTTATCATGTTATTTATTGAGAAGAAAGAACGGTAAGTTGACTGGTCCACAAATTTACGACCAGTTAGATCAGTTCTCTGCCTCTAATATCACAGATGAGTAAATAACGATAGGAGGCTGGTGTCAATGTTTTGGTTTTATTTTCTTTGTTCAAGGGGCCCTACCAACAAACCATGCCTTAAGGATTTCTTCTTTACGGTCAAACATAAATTTTGCCCAGCCAAAGAAATAAGCTATATTAAAATCTAAGGGATTAAAATATTAAATTACTATGGTACACAGAGCAAGAAAAGAAACCAAAAGTTGCTAATAAGTTGGGTAAAAACCCAGCCAATGTGCAACCCTGTTCTTCGCACACATGATCGAAAACAGGGTTTCTTGCCAATCAATTCAAATTGGTCATTACGAAACCTTACCCATGCAATAAGCAGAGATTTTTTAGCTTTAAAAACTGAAAATTTTCAGCTGAAAAATTTTGATACTTCTCTTAATTTTGCTCAAAACATAGATTGTGGGTACACGTTAGAACCGCCTCGGCGAGGCGGTTCTAACGAGTACCCACAATCTATGTTTTGGAGCAAAATTAAGAAAATAAGTATACCCCTGCATACCCCAGTTTTACTATATAAAAGTGGGGTTCAAGGGGGTATACATTTCACGGTCATGTTTTCGTGATGTGCAGCCGTCAGTATCTTGTTTACGCATGACAAGGAAGACAATCAAGTCGAGAGCTATGTAAACAGATTAAATCCCTGCACAACTTTCTGCAGTGGCAGTCGCCGTCAATTTTGATTGAGTCGGTTTCGGTGCATAATTTGGCATCTGAGTGCATCTGTATGAAACAATAACATTAACATATGGGGTCAAAATTAATGTACAGATTGTGGGATAGGAAACAGTCAGAACTGAATTTTCTGAACACAGATAAATGATTGCAGGATGACGACATTTTGTGAAATTAAAGGCAGAAATTTTTTTTATCGGTGAAAATGCTATTTATTATGTACAAATATTTCTCAAATATCAAGTAATTTCTTCATGTATATTAAAGGTTAAAATGGTACTGTATCAGATATTTTGGATCACACAGCAAAGATGCAGAAAAGCCTGCTCAAACTGGCCTTGATTGTTCTCTGATGACTTTTTAAAGGTGACCTTACATGTACATTACGAAAACTTGATTACATCAATCTTAAAAGTTGTACAAATTGAAAATTTTCAGTAGAATTTTTTTTATATTTTTCTTATTTTTGCCCAAAACATAGATTGTGGGTACACTTTAGAGTACCCACAATCTATGTTTTGGAGCAAAAAAAAAAAAGAACTAGAGGACCATTGGTCCTGTAGCTCACCTGAGAGATTATCACATTGTAAGCTCATGAGATTTAAATTAATTGAGAATCGACCAATGAAAGTCTATGCATGGACACTATTGACCCCCGGGGCATGGCCAAATTTGACCCAGGGGCATGACTGGCACAATTTATAATGGGGACTACCAAACATTGCTACATACAAAATATAGAAGCTCTGGGCCTTTTGGTTTCAGAGAAGAAGATTTTTGTTAGTTTTTCCCATTGTAGGTCTATGGAGACTATCTACCCCCGCGGCGTGGCCAAATTTGACCCCAGGGGCATGGCTGGCACAATTTATGTAGAGGACCATTAGCCATTGCCACATACAAAATATCAAAGCTGTGTGCCCTGTGGTTTCAGAGAAGAAGATTTTTGAATTTTTTCCCCATAGCAAGTCTATTGAGACTATCAACCTCCAGGGCCTGGCCAAATTTGACCCCAGGGGCATGAATGGCACAATTTATGTAGAGGACCATTAGCCATTGCCACATACAAAATATCAAAGCTGTGGGCCTAGTGGTTTCAGAGAAGAAGATTTTTTAATTTTTTTCCCATAGTAAGTCTATGGAGACTATCAACCCCCGGGGCTTGGCCAAATTTGACCCCAGGGGCATGAATGGCATAATTTATGTAGAGGACCATTAGCCATTGCTACATACCAAATATCAAAGCTGTGGGCCTAGTGGTTTCAGAGAAGAAGATTTTTTTAGTTTTTTTCCTATTGTAGGTCTATGGAGACTATCAACCCCCGGGGCTTGGCCAAATTTGACCCCAGGGGCATGATTAGCACAATTTATGTAGAGGACCATTAGCCATTGCCACCTACAAAATATCAAAGCTGTGGGCCCTGTGGTTTCAGAGAAGAAGATTTTTTATTTTTTTTTTCCCCATAGTAAGTCTATGGAGACTATCAACCCCCGGGGCGTGGCCAAATTTGACCCCAGGGGCATGAATGGCACAATTTATGTAGAGGACCATTAGCCATTGCTACATACCAAATATCAAAGCTGTGGGCCTAGTGGTTTCAGAGAAGAAGATTTTTTTAGTTTTTCCAATTGTAAGTCTATGGAAACTATCCACCCCCGGGGCGTGGCCAAATTTGACCCCAGGGGCATGGCTGGCACAATTTATGTAGAGGACCATTAGCCATTGCCACATACCAAATATCAAAGCTGTGGGCCCTGTGGTTTCAGAGAAGAAGATTTTTGAATTTTTTTCCCATAGTAAGTCTATGGAGACTATCGACCCCCCGGGGCGTGGCCAAATTTGACCCCAGGGGCATGAATGGCACAATTTATGTAGAGGACCATTAGCCATTGCTACATACCAAATATCAAATCTGTGGGCCTAGTGGTTTCAGAGAAGAAGATTTTTTTAGTTTTTCCAATTGTAAGTCTATGGAAACTATCAACCCCTGGGGCGTGGCCAAATTTGACCCCAGGGGCATGGCTGGCACAATTTATGTAGAGGACCATTAGCCATTGCCACATACCAAATATCAAAGCTGTGGGCCCTGTGGTTTCAGAGAAGAAGATTTTTGAATTTTTTTCCCATAGTAAGTCTATGGAGACTATCGACCCCCGGGGCGTGGCCAAATTTGACCCCAGGGGCATGAATGGCACAATTTATGTAGAGGACCATTAGCCATTGCTACATACCAAATATCAAAGCTGTGGGCCTAGTGGTTTCAGAGAAGAAGATTTTTTTAGTTTTTCCCATTGTAAGTCTATGGGACCTATCTGTTGCCATGGAAACCACAATTTTGATACAATCTGCTCCAAAACCTAATGCCATCAATCCCCCAACCCAATTATGGTTCACATTAAATTTGATCAAGATCGGCCTACTAGCTTCAGAAATATTCTTCTTTGAAATTGTGGACGGACGACGGACGACGGACGACGGACGACAACGACGACGACGACGACGACGGACGACGGATGCCTGCCTATCCTATAAGCTCACCTGTGAGCCTTCGGCTCAGGTGAGCTAAAAATAGGTATACCCCTGCACACCACGGTTTTGCTAAAATTTCAAACATTAATATTACAAATACACTGTTATTTTTTGTTGAAAAAATGTGAGAATCCTTTGCAGTAAAAAGGATTCTCACATTTTTTCAACAAAAAATAACAGTGTATTTGTTACTTTAGCTGATATTTGCTTAACAAATTTATGTCTTAACGATATCGTTAAGCTAACAATGTTTTGAACAACTAGGTCCTGATGTGTAGTTGAATTCTTTTTCTGCATCATGTGTCTTAAATCAAGCATCCACCTAAGTAGGCAGGTTTGCGTCCCCTAAGGTTAAAAAAAACTTGAAAACTTTGCTGTGACAAATTACACAAATGAGCCACCACATGGGAAAACCAACAATCTGCATAGGCGAAAACAAAGGTGCAGATCAGCTTCGCAGTAACTGCGAAGCTGATCAGCGCCTTTGTTTTCGCCACTCGGATAGTACAATTCCTCTTCTACTTAAATCCGAAATTCGAAGCTTCTAGCTCTTTTCTGTGACAGGTCGGTTTTTGTCGGACCTGTTCGGAAACCACATTGTTGGTTTTCCCACGAGGCGGCTCAAATACAAACCTTGATAATTTGTCCAGTTTTTCCAGTTCCACCTCAAGATGTGATGCGATTTCCCCGGGCCTCAGGGTCAGTCCGCAGATAGGACAGTACGGGGTCTGGCCGTCTAACACAATCTTTTTTCTCTGTTCTGAAATCATTGGAAACAGAAACTAAAATTTCTTGATTAATTTCATATACCGTAATATACCCTTGTAAGGCAAAATTAAAATGAACGCTAATAATAATGAAGCAATGAGTGACAATTTCCCCCCAGTCTAAATGTCACTCCGCAGATAGGGCAGTACCGAGTCTAGCCGTCTAACACAAGCTTCTTACGCTAATCTGAAATCATTGGAAACAGAAAATAAAATTTCAGAATGAATATAATATACTGTATTATATCTTTATGCCAGTGAATTTCAGTAAGCTTCAAGGTCAGTCCGCAGATACTACGTAGTAAGTCAGAATGGAGTATGGCCATCAAAATCAAGTTTTTTTTTCTCTGTTCTGAAATTACTGGAGACAGAAAAATAAACTTTAATATAAACTAGAATTTTATACACAAGGACATTTTCAAATAAGTTCCAACATGGGAAAGCCCCGCTTTTAAGTTTAAAAAATTGCAAAAAAATTAGAAGCAGAGATATAAACCACCATTACTTTATTTATAAGTTTGATATAAATGTGTCTTCTTAAATATGAAATGTTAAGACACTGGCCATCCTCTCAGAAACTATCAGCCTGACCAGCTCGAAATCTTGGTCTACTTTTTTAAACCTTAGATTTTAACAATCAATCATTTTTGCGCAATTTTCCTTCCCAGACACCAAGCAGACAGTCTGGAATTTTAAATCAGTCTGGAGTGCATTAGTTTATACAGCTGATCAGTGCACCCCTAAGCCAAGTGGATACCCAATTGTTTGCCCAAAATTGATCCCTAATAATCCCGAAAACATGGTCGTTCTACTATAGCCCCTTTATCTTAAGACACTCAATCCAACAGAATTACACTACAGCACACAATTCTACTTAAACTTAATTTGTGATGATCTCTTGTTGGCTAATTTGTGTTTTATCTTGAATTATTTTTTATCTTGACTGAAAAAATTATTTTCAATTCTTTTTCGGACTTGAATCTGTACCTGAAGCTATTATTCAAGCCCTCTATATAGTCTGCAATAGAATGACATTAAGGTGATCAAAACCAGATAGGAGGCAATTGCGAACAAGCCAATTTACATGTATGTACAAATATTGTTCTCGATTTATGATAGCCGAACTGATGACTACCAAACGCAAATTGGACATTTTTGATTGACAAAAATCATGTTTTTTCATAAGTCAAATTTCGAAACTGGCCACATGGACAAAGCCATTATTTAATGAGCTTCGTCATGAGAAAACCGGATTTTTGCCTAGGCGAAAACAAAGGCGCAGATCAGCTTCGCGGTAACCGCGAAGCTGATCAGCGCCTTTGTTTTCGCTACACAGATAGTACAGTTCTTTGTCTACTTATATTCAAAATTTCAAGCTTCTAGCCTGCTTTTGTGCTTGTACAGGCCAGTTTGTGTCAGGCGTGGTCGGAAATTCTGAAGACAGGTTTTCTCGTGTCGCAGCTCATATGAGCCTCGACGCGAGAAAACCGGTCTTCGGGGTTTCCGACCAGGTCCGACATAAACCGACCTGTATAGTCACAGAAGCAGGCTAGAAGCTTGAAATTTTGGCTATAAGTAGAAGATGAATTTTACTATCCGAGTAGCAAAAACAAAGGCGCTGATCAGCTTCGCGGTTACCGCGAAGCTGATCTGCGCTTTTGTTTTTGCATATGCAAAAATCCGGTTTTCTCACGATGCGGCTCAATTTTAATAGCCCACATTAAACCACTATTTTTTGGCAGGAGTGAATCGGCCACCTGGCAAACTTGCACCTACTGTCTTATCCAAACCTTATCAAGCAAGGCTTAAGTTGACTTCTAATTTCTGTTTGATTTTTGGTAATCGATGAAGAATAGATAATGCCGTGCAAACGAGTGAATCTTTGTTCAGTTATTTATAGTGATACTGTATTAGATGAGCCATGCCACAAGAAAACCAGCTTTTTGCTTTGGCGAAAACAAAGATGCAGATCAGCTATTGTATGTACTAACTGCACAGCTGATAAGCGCCAATTGTTTTTTGCTACACAGACAGTATAATCTCTGTTCTTTTTAAGTCTGAAAATTTCAAGCTTCTAAAGCCCTCTTCTATGACTGTGTAGTTACACAGAATTTTTGTGTCAGACCTGGTCGGAAATACCAAAAACCAGTTTTCTCGCGTCACGATTCAGATGCAAAAATTTGAGCCGCCTCATGGGAAAACCAACAATCTGCATAGGTGAAAACAAAGACGCAGATCAGCTTCGCGGTAACCGCGAAACTGATCAGCGCCTTTGTTTTCGCCACTCGGATAGTACAATTCCTCCTCTACTTAACTCCAAAATTTCAAGCTTCTAGCTCTTTTCTGTGCTTGTACAGGTCGGTTTGTGTCAGACCTGTTCGGAAACCACATTGTTGGTTTTCCCACGAGATGGCTCATTTGCTTAAGGATTACCATGCAGCAATAAGTTGCTGGTGGATTGAAAATTTTCTCTGTAAAAGATAAAGGGATTTCACCACTTTCTTACGGCCAACTTATTTATGGCATAATGCTCTGCGATTATCAGTCTTTATCGACTTGAGACAGTCCATGTAAATCCCTTCCTATTTTTTCAAGTAAATTTTTGAATATTTCAATTCTGTTTTAAAAATTGATATTATCTTTGTATGCATGAAAAAAATGTGGAACCTTTTTTTTTACTACAGTTAACTCATAACAAAAGATTTTATGCACCAGTCATTTGTATCCCCAGCTCCCCTAGGGCCGGGGATAGCGGGGGCACAGCGGGGCTAAAGTGCCAGGCTTTAACCTCTTATAGGTCCCGGCAGTGCCAGGGATGTGCCGGGGTTTTCATTTCCTGCCAATACACTGTCACATTTATTCAAATTAGATATTAATGGTATTTTTTAACATTTAATTACTTTTATGGTACTTATTTAATTTGCACATGCACCTAAATATTTACATGTATATATTTAAGCCATTCTTTCATGTTTCAGTTTCATCAGAACAACTCCCAGCTGTTGTTCCACATTAGGGATTTTTACCACAAATCTTGTCCTGCAGTGCCAGACTTTTAGCCAGGCTTTAGAATTTGAAAACTTAAAAGCCCTGCTATTCCCCGGCTCCCCTGGATATAAATGACTGGTGCATTACGAAAATAAAATTTGAACAGCGATGCAGTCAGTGAATGACACACAAAATACATGTAGATAAGATATGTTGTAGCTAGGGTTAGCACCAAGTAGAGATGTTCCATGCTTAAGAGGCGAAAAAATAACTTTTTGTATCTTGTATGAGAAGAATGGATTTTGTATATTTATGCGAAAACAAAGGCAAAGATCAATGACTTTTTCTCTTCAGACTACAGTTCAACCTCATTATAACGCTGTCTTTTGGGTCCATAGAAGCAGACCATTTTATAAGTGAAACTTTGTTATAATGAGGTTACTTACTATAGACAATTAGACATACCATAACATGCCCATTTATACTGAAAACCACATTATAATGAGGCGTGTTATAATGATGTTATACAATAGCATGTTAGAATGTTTTGATGCCAAATAAAATTTTGTATTTGTATCTCTTCTTTTTTTATCAGAAATTTCAAGTTTCTATCCACCTTCTGTGACTGTGCAGGCATCTGGTCAAATAATCCAAGGACTGGTTTTCTTACACTGCGGCTCATATAACATATAAATCTTTCTTAATGCTCATTAGATATATATGCAAATCATCAGGTTTTCGGACACCACAGCTCATTTAATCAACACAACTTCAAATGGATCTCTGTCCAATCAAGTGCAAATCCTTACATTTCATAAACGCATTATGGAAGTGACATAAAACAAGCCCCTACAAATGTAAATTTCTATGCTCATTTATTTTTGACTTTGTATCAATTCAAAAATGACAACTTGATCCAACCACTTGGGTTTATTGGCGTTTATGTATGCAGAAATCAGCAGCGATTACACTCTTGTCAGAAAAGTTCATATGATGTTATAAACGCTTTCATCTCTGTTATGAATAAATTCATTTTCCACCTGGTATACGTAGCATTACTGACTTAACTATGTCGATCAATGAATAAGATATATATATATATATATATATTTTTTAATTCAGTCCCTTTCAAGATTATTTCAGCTCATATGAGACGGGCCAATCAGTAGGTGGGCGAAAACGGGAGGACCCCGAGAAAAACCACCTGGCACACCTGCAAGCAGAACTTGGCTTGTCTCACATGTGGCCAGAGAGGGGCTCGAATCCACACAAGACACTGCGGTGAGATGATCGAGTGATTAAGAAACAGCGCTCTTAACCGCTCGGCCACGGTTAAGATAAATGACAATTGAAAGAACCCCCCCACACACACACACAAAATAAATAAATAAATAATAATTATCATTTTTGGACTATTTGAAATCTCAAATAAATTGTGGGCGGGATAATTCAGTTAAATTCATAAAACTGGGTGCAGGACATTTCTTCTAATACCATTTCGTCTAAAGGACATTTCATTTAAAGGATGTTTCGTTTAAATGCCATTTGGTTTAAAGGACATTTTGTCTATAGGACATTTCGTCTAATGGACAATTCGTCTAAAAAGTCAAGCAGGTGCGACATTTGGTCTTAAAAAAAGTTAAGAAAAATAAAGATTTTTTAGACTAAATGTCGCACCCTACTTTAAATCAATATTTATCATTGTTGTAGGTCTATCGGTATATACACTGACATTAGTGCAAATCATATTTTCTTTCGATCCTTTTAGATCTGTAAGAACATTCCGCGTATTTAAAACATACATTGTAGAAACATATTCTAAACAATGTTTTTATTATATGACCTTGCATAATAATGCACAGAATTGCACAACATGGCTCATACTATCTGCCTCTGACTGTTCAATTTTATCATACCATTTTGAATATGAAATACATGGATTGTCTACGGGATAGTCTACAATTTGAGCGTTTAAATGTCATGAAATCGATATCTAATAAAATGGTGTTCAAAAATATTTTCCTTATCATTTATGTTTTAGATGAGTTTTAGAAAAGTTTTAGATGTTTTTAGACATTTTAGACGAATTTTAGACATATTAGACGAAATGTCCATTAGACGAAATGTCCATTAGACGAAATGACATTTAGACGAAATGTCATGTGGACGAAAGGTCCATTAGACGAAATGTCCATTAGACGAAATGACATTTAGACGAAATGTCATGTAGACGAAATGTCCTTTAGACACAATGTCTTTTAGACAAAATGTCATTTAGACCAAATGTCCTTTAGACGAAATGGTTTTTAGACGAAATGGTTTTAGACGAAATGTCAAGGATCCCATAAAACTTTAGCAGCCAACAGTTGCCTCTGGAAATCATCTTGCAGTTCTACTCCTATCTAAATAGAACATCAGGATAACATGTCCGCGTAATATATACCCCCTTATACCCCACTTTTACATAGCAAAACTGGGGCATGAAGGGGTATACCTATTTTTCTTATTTTACATAGATTGTGGGTACTCGTTAGAACCACCTCAGCGAGGTGGTTCTAACGTGTACCCACAATCTATGTTTTGAGCAAAAATAAGAAAAATATCAAAATTTTTCAGCTGAAATTTCCTTTTTTTTTACAGCTGAAAAAATTCTCTATATTGCATGGTAGGATGTCCACTAGATTTTATGGTTAACTTCATGATTAAACATGTTTTTCCTTAAAAAATTAATAATTTCAACTCTTAAATAACCATACACAAAGCTACTGCAAGATGTTATTTAATTTAATCGCAACTAAACAATATTGTAATTTGCAAATCCATTCTACTTTCACCAGACAATAAAAACATTGAAAATGGACAATAAAAACCCACTGGGAGTTTTTACAGATAAAACTTTTGGAAGTTCATGCCCACCGTAATTTTAGCACCCCTTTAATAAAACATAAAATAAAACATGGGGGCATTTTTATGGTCTTGGTCTAGTGAAAAGTCACTGATTAAAGTAAACAACAATGATAAAGCTAATACTATTGATCTATAGGGACAGATAATAAAATTATTTTGACACTCAATTATTGTATATTGAAAACTGACCAAAAATAAAAATGGGATCCTCAAAAAGTCAATCAAACCAGTTATATAAAGACCGCTACCGACCCAGTAATATATATAGAAATGTTTTATGCCTTGCCAATGAAAATCCTGAAACCCCTAAAAAGTCAAAATTTTAAGGTCAGGGTGTTGTAAAAAACGCCACGATGGATTTTTTTTTTTTTATTTCTTGCATCATATCAATGTATTAAATGCTCCCCCATCGGAATATGCAAAAATATACCTTGACTACCGATTAGTTGTTGAGATACAGGCAATCCAAATTCACCATTTTTGCCACTGAACCCAATTGGGAAAAGGGAAATAGATGTCAGATTTTGCACATAAACATATTTTTCTCCTAAATTCCACGATGAATTTTAAAAAAAAAAAAAACTGATATTTATCTGCGTGAATCATTTTGAAACAGGTTGCTTGAAAAAAGTCCTTGATAACCATGCTCGTTTTCATGCTATTTGAGGTTTTGCTATGTGTGGTAGTGCATTTTTGGTATTTTCTGCAACGTAACATAACGTCGTAGCGCGAACACGCCTCACATTTCAATGTGCAAATGACCCAAGAATTACAATATAAATGCCTTTTACTGCAAAACTCTCATTTTCTGTGTTTTGGTGAAAATTTGTTGCAGTCTTTAATGGAGAATAAGAGCTGTCGCAGGACAGCGTAGCTCGCCTGACTTGTGCTTTGCCACTACATCTGTTAAAATCTATGACCCATGACCTTGACCTCAAGGTCACTCAGGTGGGTCATCATGGTACAACATAAAACTTCAGACCAATGCAAAGTATCAACTTGATCAATCTACATGTTCAAGAGATATAGACTTATAAAAACATTAACCAAAACTTAAACACAAAACTTCCAAGTCCGTGACCCTGACCTCGAGGTCATCCAGGTGAGTTGTGATGTACAGCATAAAACCTGAGACCAATATCTATCAACATGCAAGTATCAACTTTATCCATTAACATGTTCAAGAGATTTAGACTTTAACCAAAAAAATTTAACACAAAATTTCTAAGTCTGTGACCTTGACCTCAAGGTCACCCAGGGTAGGTCATGACGGTACTGCATAAAACTTCAGACCAATATCTACCAACATGCAAAGTATCAACTCGATCAATCAACATGGTCAAGAGATATAGACTTACAAAAACTTAAATCAAAAACTTAAACACAAAATTTCGAAGTCTGAGGTCTTAAGGTCACCGAGAGTGGGTCATGATGGTACTGCATAAAACTTCAGACCAATATCTAGCAACGTGCAAAGTATCAACTCAACCCATCAATATGGTCAAGAGATATAGACTTACAAAAACTTTAACCAAAAACTTAAACACAAAATTTCTAAGTCCGTGACCTTGACCTCAAGGTCACCCAGGTTGGGTCATGATGGTACTGCGTAAAACTTCAGACCAATATCTAGCAACATGCAAAGTATCAACTCAATCCATCAATATGGTCAAGAGATATTGACTTACAAAAACTTTAACCAAAAACTTAAACAAAAAATTTCTAAGTCCGTGACCTTGATCTCAAGGTCACCCAGGGTGAGTCATGATGGTACTGCGTAAAACTTCAGACCAATATCTATCCACATGCAAAGTATCAACTTGATCCATCAACATGGTCAAGAGATATAGACTTCTAAAAAACTTTAACCGAAAGTGTGACGCGGACGTAAACGTAAACGCGGACGACCGAGGTGACTACAATAGCTCTATGCACTTCGTGCAGGCGAGCTAAAAATGTAAAATTCATACTAAATGACGTAAAAGCTACAGCTTTCTCCAGTTCAAAAAGGCGCGACATTAGAGCGTCGATTCTTGTTTCAATGGCGTCGCAAAGCAACGTCGCACATATCGCTGCATAACGACGTTTTACAACAGCTTGACCTTAAGCCTCCTACACATGTAAAATATTAATATCAGTAGTTCAATTTACTTTCTTCATTTCATTTCATTTTTTTTTTTTTTTTGTGTGTGTGTGTGTGTGTGTGTTTTTTTTGTTGTTGTTGTTGTTGTTGTTTTCATTAAATGACAAAGTGTGTAACAATAAATTAATATTAATAGGGAAGCATTTTGAAATAGTATTTCTGAAACAATTTTGAAAACCTCATCATGCAGCAAATAATGCGAAAATGGTATTTGTAAGAAAACTTACATTACGAAAAACGCCCATGCAATATACAGAGACTTTTTTCACCTGTAAAAATTGAAATTTTCATCAGAAAAAAAAAATGATATTTTTCTTATTTTTGCTCAAAACATAGATTTTTTCTTATTTTTGCTCAAAACATAGATTGTTGGTACATGTTAGAACTGCCTCGAGGAGGCGGTTCTAACGAGTACCCACAATCTATGTTTTGGAGCAAAAATAAGAAAAATAGGTATACCCCTGCATACCCCAGTTTTGCTATATAAAAGTGGGGTTTAAGGGGGTATTCATTGCACGGACATGTTTTCCTGATGTAGGAAAATAGCAGCATATCCAATTAAAATTTGTGCTTTTATGGATTTCAATTAACTTCATTTGTATCATTTAAAAGCATCAAATAGCTTGCGAAGTGGCACTTCGGAAATATCAAATAAATGTATCTAAACACTTTATCCTAAAGAATATGGTTTTATTGAATTTTTTGTCCGGTAGTACCTTGCCAATATGGGACTATAATTAAGTAAATACATCTTTGAACAGTGATAAATGGTTAACAATTAGCGACAATTTTTGTGAAAACCGTAATCTAATTATGTTTTGATAATGCTGCGACCACTCGATGGGAAACTCAGCTTTCAAATATTTTTTGTTCCGTTCGATAAAAAGCTTTTTGAAACCAATGAACTCACATGAATCTTAGGAATAATAGGTAAAAAGTTTTCAATCCTAAGTTTTGTCATTTAGAAAATATTTTGTTTTGTATACGCAGTGAGAGAAGTCAATTTATAACGCCTCCAAAATTAATTGAACTTTTGACAATACCTTGTAGTGTACATTCATATGCAAGTAGCTCATATTTCTTCACTTTTCAGCGAAATGATAAAATCTTACATGTGCAAGCACTGTGAGTTTGGAGTTGCGAGGTAGATGTAAATGATGGACTGCATTATGTAAGCCCTATATCAGTCTGCGCAGTAACAAATTCTTAAGATAGTGAGTGAAAACAAAAAACCTAATATCAATAAAGTGCCATAAGTCTTTTACAACTTTGCCGAAAACAGCTAGCATGCATTAATCCCTATCTAAATCTTGAAGGCAAACAAAATTTGGTAAAAATCTGTTAAGTCTTTCTCCAAGGTATTGCACTGGGTCCAACAAGGGACATAATAATTCTATAGATCTCCAATTAAACAATACCAAGCTACTGGTATATCTTGTGAATGCACATATAAAATTCGGTCAAATTCTGTCAATTATTCGAAGGATTGAGTAGAAATGAAATTTAGATGTCAATCAAGGCATGCAACTTACAAAGGCCTAGGAGATTTAAGGCCTGATTTCGGCCTCATGTATTGGTAAAAAAATGAATTTTGGAAATTTGAGGAGAAAAGTATTGCAAATAGCAGGTATATGTCCTGCTTATAAATTCTAACACAACTATCACACTCAAATTACATGTTGCCATAGCAACACTCCGAAAAGCATCGAAATACCACTTTTTGCAATTTTGGGTCTATTTTTCACCATGTAACATCATTTTCAACTACCGACACTCGCGACAAACAATTTATTATGAAATAATTATGAAGTATCATCCAGAGAAATTGTATGCAAAGTATCATTTTGTTTGTTGTGTGGGCTTAAAAATTAAAAAATATGTTTAGAAATGGTAAAAAATATACTGAAAAGTGCAAAATCACACCGTTCATCCAGATACAACAAACGCAGAATGGTCTTCCAAACGCGGATATAAACAATAGTATTTTGAACGGCGGGGAAAAAAGAGTGAGATTTATTATCCTTAATTATAATGAATATCGGCTGAGTTGATTTTTGTTTGACATACAATGAAAAAGTACATAACTTTGCAAATGTTTACCTAAAATCCTGTCTCAAAAATTTTATTAGTTCGAGAAATATAGGCCTCTAAATCTGACTTTGATGCGCGAAAAGAGAAAAAATCTTGGTAAGAATGTCTGTAAATCATTATAAAGCACGAAAATATGACCAATTTGATGTTTTTCGGAGGATCGGGTATCGCTTCAAGTGTTGCCGTTACAAGAACCAACATAAGATTATAGAAAGGGAATAAGAACTATTTAAAACTGGGTACTCTCGTTTAATATGGTGCAACATACCACGGTTCAAATTCTCAAGCAGGTGAAACAAACTCGGACCATTCGGTGCAACGAACACGGACAATAAAAACAAATTCTCGCATTATTTTAAGGAAAACTGGATGCAGTCATTGTTAAAGCCAATTTGTACTGTTTAGAATCCATAGATGGTTGGTCGAAGACCAATTACGGCTTAATATGGCGTGATAAAACCACAAGGAACGTGGCTTCATGAGCACTTTCACTACGCTTTGGTCACGACATTATGAAACCATGTTAACATGTTTTATAGAGCGAAAGGCCCATATCAGGTGCATGTTAACCGAGAAAATGTCCGTGCCTTTGTTTCCTTTCTCTAAATTCGACAATTAAAAGCTTTAGCTAGCTTTATGAAGTTTGCTAGTGTCCGAAATAGGCAGAGCTCCAAATGTTTTCGCCTTTCATATTCAAACACCAACTAAATTACGCATGTTTGTAGATCATTACATGTAAAACATATGGTGTAATGTATGGATGCATTTCTTTCGTGAATATTTGGCAAAGAATATATGTATCATGATTGTCCCTCTCACTCTTAAGTGTGGTGAAGAGAAATCCTTTGTAAAAGGTCCTCTATGTGAACAAATTATGAATACAAACGTACATAGACTTCGTAGATTTAAGAAGAGCATTCATTAGTGGTGAAAGAATGTGCACAACGAACGCTTTACCATGCCTCTGGGAGGCTTTTGGTATGAAAATAATGACTGACAGTCTCTATATGACCTTGGCTGTTGATCCTGTAGTTTTAGTTTAACATACGTTATTCAGATTCACAAATAACATATCTACATACATTGGCTAAAGGTACATGACGAAAAGGATTAGAACGAACGAAAGCATAGCTTATAGAGTTCTTCTCCATGCAAACGTTGATCATGTACGTAATGAAGGAACAACTAGAGGACGAATGGTCCATTGTTAACGCTCACCTGAGATCTGGGATATATCATCAGTACCAATTAACTTGTTTCACTATTATGGTCATGGGCGACCTATATTGAACTTGTCGTAAAGTAGGTCAATGCCATCACAGGGTCAAATTATATATACATTGTAGTACTCTAGTCCACAATTCTACATGCCAAGTTTTGTTGAAATTGATCCACCGGTTTTTAATAATACGATTTTAACGTTTTATACCTTATATGGATATTGCGGCCATCTTGGTCATGTGACCCGGATATTTTATGTTACCACTGGTTCCCCCTTCCTATAGATGTTTCATATAAAGTTTGGCTTTGATTGGCTAAGCGGTTTCAGAGAAGAAGATCTTTGAATATTATGGTGATATTCATGTATATTACCCCGGGAAGGGTCCATTTTTTTTTCAGATGATCATAACTCTTCAGTCCAATTGCCCATTTCCTTCCAAGTTTTCTATTCATATGATATTTTGAGAGTTTTCCCCATTCAAATGCATGGGCCACCTGTAATGACATTGCCGTAAAATAGGTCAAGGTAATCATAGGGTCATTTATATAAATATTGTAGAGCCCCTCTCCCTGATCCTTCGTGTCAAGTTTCAAAATCATAGCCCTTCTGGTTCTGGTGAAGATTTTTAAAGGTTATTTGCTATTTATAGCCATGGGGGCCATCTTTGTCATGTGACCTGGACCATTTATATAAACTTTCTTTCCCCCTTCCTAAGGATGTTTCTTGATTGGCCAAGCAGTTTCAGAGGAGATCTTTGAATGATTGTGGACGACGACGGATGAACGACGGAGCATGGGCATCCTATAAGCTCACCTTGTGAGCCTTCGGCTCAGGTGAGCTAAAGACTTATTTCAACGTGGCATAGTTTGACTCCTGATCCGGCGAGGTAGGGGTTGAGGGGGGCATGCTGGCACCAGTCTTTGAGAAAGACATCTTAATTTCCATAGAACTGTATAGTATCCATGAAGCGGAGGCTCCTTCCTGACACGGCTGAAGAGTCGTTTACTGGGTTGTTTATTCACAACACAAACATTCAAACAAATACCTTTACAGGTGTATATATCATTTCTCTGATTCTACGAAATAATTATCCATAGATAAAAGATGTTAGCAGATATGTTATAATACTGTGTTATATGGTATATGTCACCCCCGAATTCGATCATATATCAAGTGAATAACCGACTAAAAAGCCAACAGGTTGCATTTATAGCACATTTACTTTATGAAAATCTAGATTCTTCGTTGTATTGTAATTAGAAAACGTTCTGCCAGTGTTTTGCACGTTAAAAACAGATTTTTCGAATCCGTGTTTGTTTTACCTAAATTATGTGGGTCATCCGCGTTGTGTAGTATCAACGTCCGTGGTAAGTTGTACCTCGAAGTAAACAAGGCTGATTTTTAAACATGGATATCGACACCAAAAAAAAAAATTCCAGTTTGATGCATGGTTTTAATATATTCCAAAGATGTCGAAAATTAGTTTTGAAGAGATATTTGCACGAAACCAAACAAATAAATTCTACAAATATGAAAAGAATCGGGAAATAGGCGAGAAACTTATGATTTACGAATTAAAATCGCTTGTATCTATAGTTTGCACAAATCTTTTGTTATGATACGATGCCATTCTCAAGATAAACCATTTTGCATCAGCTCTGCATAAATACATTTTATATAGGATCACTTTAAATGCTGTTTGTTTATGTTTTCTTACCTTGTGTATTCCTGCGATACAGTTGTTTATATCCGCGTTTGAAAGACCATTCCACGTTTGTTGTATCTGGATGAACGGTGTGAAAATGTGCTCTATCTATGGTTCTTCTGTACGTTGCCATGGCAACGCTTGTAAGACAAAAGTAATGAAGTACTTCTTCTGTTTTTTAAAAGAGAAGTACTTCTGGTTTTTAAAAGAGGAGACATATGGCTGTTTTTAGGAATAGTTTTCTAGGAGACATATGGCTGTTTTTAGGAATGGTTTTCTCACCTAAACTCCAAAATTTAGTTTTTAGCACAAAATCTGAGGCCAAAAACAGGCCTGAAACACCCTAGGCCTTTGCAAAATCGGTGAGGCGGTTCTAACATGTACCCACAATCTATGTTTTGAGTAAAAATAAGAAAAATATGAAAACAATTTAATGAAATTTTAGATTTTTAACAATACAAAAATTTTGTTGTATTGCATGGGCGTGATTTCGTAATATCTGACATCTATCAAGTGCCATAACTCTGCTTACAAATTTGTAACAAATGGATAGGAATAATCTTAAGTCCAATTCGCATGCACCAAATTTACGTGTGTAAATTTGCTCCAGTGTGTAAATATACCCCTGTGTGTAAATCAACCTGTGAGTAAATTGTGTTCACATTGGGTTTTATCATCAGGAGTACTTTTTGTGTTGGTATACCCCTGCAAACCCCAGTTTTGCTCAATAAAAGTGGGGTATTAGGGGGTATGTATTACATAGACTTGTTTTCCTGATGAAATCTTTGGATGACCAAAAGAGGACATTATGAATCCAGTATATGCCCACTTATATATAAATCAGAAGTAGGGTTAAATCAAAGAAAATACAATGTTACTATTTTAAAACAGTCAATTTAAATAAAAGTTAATATATTGTTAGAAGCAGTATTTTCATGTATCACAAATACTAGAGGAAAAAATCTACAATAAGTCGCTTAGTTTTCGATTCTATGCTACCCGAGAGTAAAATGGATTCTGATGACACCATTCATTACAGAAAACATTGAAGTTTATCGTATCACTGGAATTAATTTTCTAAACAAGTCACGTTTAATGATATTTTGGTGAAAAGTTCATTTTTGAGAATAAAATTGCGAATTTCTGAAATTTCTCTTCGCCTCAAAATATCAATGCCACATAGACATTTTCTTATTATACCAACGTCAAAATATTGCCAACATTGTGTTCTTAGTTTTAAATGAGTTTTCATCGGCCAAAATTGTTTCAGTTTTTGGAAAAATCACGTTTTTTATGACAGAAATCGCGATTTTTTTGAAATTCACCTTAAAAAGTTTCCTGTAAGATAATTACAAAATCGCTTTCCAGTAAAATGGTATTGTAATCATAAACATCATTATTCGGGCTTTTCATTTTATTTGACATTGCATTTGTATCGAGTTCCAATGAAGCTGGGTACCAGAAATTAACAATGGTGTATATTTTCAGAAATATATGACATACGAGTGCATGACTGTATTTCTAGGCGGAAATAAGGCATCAAAAGTTATCAAAGAAACTTAAAATGTTTGTAAAAGACAACTATAATAGTCTTATAGGTGTTTGCAAGATTGACAATGTGTTTCCGGAGTTTAATTCTGGGGTAAATAATGAATTTTAGCAGAAAATCGCGAAATATTGCAAATAACCATATAAAGGTCTCTGCATGAAAATATACAATTGCAAGTAAAAGAGTTTGATAGATGTTTGCAAGACTAACAATGTGTTTTATATAGTTCAATTTTGGGGTAAGTGATGGGGGAAGGTTACATTAGGGCCGAAATTCTGGTTTCCATGGCCACAGACAGCTCCAATAGACTTACAAAAGGAAAACATGAACAAATCTTTTTCTCCAAAACCACAATACCCAGAGCTTTAATGTTTTGTGTGTAGCAATGCATAGTACCCCTCTTTGTAAATCCTGTCAACCGTGCCCCTGGAGTCCATAAAGGCTCTGCCCCAGGGCGCCATTGCCTGCCATAGGCTTACAATGGGAAATACATGAAAAAAAATGTTCTCTGAAACCAAAAGACCAAAAGCTTCTGTATTTGGTATACAACATTGTTACATGGAGCTTGACAAGTCCCACAAAGCATGCCCATGTGGCCAAGAATGGCCACATCCCGGTGGTCATTAGCTCGCATAACCTTACAATTAGACAAAACATTAAAACATCTTCTCTAAAACCACATGGCCCAGTAAATTTTTATTAAATTTGTAGCTATGTTTAGTAATATTTCTTGTAAATCCTGTGAACAGTTACCCTTGGGTTCATACAGGCTTCACTGGAGGGATTTTATTATTTACCATAGTGGGAAATACTTGAAAATTCTTCTTCTCTGAAACCACAGAAACCACTAAGAACCAAATCGTGTATGCTTTGTATTCAGCAATGTTATGAAGAGCACTAAATAAATTCATCCATTCACGCCGCGGGGTAAAAAATGGCCCTACCCGGGGGTCATTAGTTCCAATAGCCTTGGAATAAGAAAAACAAATTCTTCTCTGAAATTGCAAGGCCCCGTGCGTTTATATTTTATTTGTTGCAAGTAAAGTATGGTAAAAGAAGGCCATGATCAGGAAATGGCGCAATCAGAAACAAAATAGATACCAATCCAAAAACTAAACTGGCAATCAGGTACCTCTACTTAGAAAATATACCGTAAGCCAAATGAGCAGCTATTTCCAAATAGGCGGTCACTCAGTTAACCGAACTTTGGAGTCAAATTTTTGTGCTGTTTGAACCTTATGTGCGTTTTAATGTTTTTATTTAAGTTCGGGTAACTGAGTGGCCGTCTATTAGGAAATAGCTACTCACTCGGCTTACGATATGTAGTCTAAGAATAAGTAAGTACCTAATTATCAATTTAGTTTTTCCCACCTCGGTATTTGGAGTGGGAATTTATTTCTGATTGCACTTTTTCCTGATCATAGCCTACTTGTACATCTTATCTAAAAATATGATCCTCATTATAAACTTTCATTGGTCCGTACAGGCACTGCCCGGTGACGTCATTATCTGCCAAAGGTTTAAGAGCTGTCGCATGACAGTGTGTTCGTCTTCTGGCTTTGTCAGACATCAGGACCACCTCGACATGTAAGCCAAAGCATCTTTTTGCATTGAAGCTTAAAGGCAAAATCACTGAGCCAAGAAATTAGGTCACAGTGATCTATAAGTATTTTGTGGTCAAGGGTCAATTCATACTCATAATAATTTTGAAAGAAGTATAATCATTGCTGAGATTAAGACAAAATCACTGAAGACAAAAGATAAAATCACTGAACGACGAAATTAGGTCACATGGACCTTTTTATATAAGTATTTTAGGGTCAAAGGTCTAGTAGTACTCACTCATAATGTGAAAGAAGTATGATTTTATACCCAATGAGTGTTGAGATATAAAGCAAAATCACTGAACAATGAAATTAGGTCACAGAGATCAATAAGTACTTTGGGATCAAAGGTATGGCTTAACTCACTCATAATCAGAAAGAAGTATGCTCATATAATAATTGAGTGTCAAGATATTAGGCAAAAAACTGGACCATGAAAATTAGGTAAACCCAGCAATAACCTCATGACACATAAGTCAGTGTCAGAATTTTTAAAGTAAAACGATGAAGGACCAACCATCTTTCTAAGTTGTTTCTATTTAGGAATGATAAAGAAAACAATTTTTAAGGTGTTCTAGATTGTGACCTCTAGCCCGACCCCTGGCTCGGGCCCAGTGGCCTGATGTCCTGGGACCTAAAATACATGAAGAATGAATGCTGTAGGATAAGCTGTTGTCAATAGATGCGATATATGTAGCCCTACCCAACTGGAAATGGACCTAGGAATCCGATGCCATGAAATGAACCCCACCCCTATAGTGTACAAACATCACAACTATGAATGCTGTCTTATAATTGGTTTTCTGTGTTAATGTTTCTAGAAGTATATACATTGACAACTCGTGTGTGATGGTGTTCTTGATTTTAACCTTTCGCTCCCTCCTAGTAGCAAGGATTCGGGGCTCCGATGCCATGATGTGAAAGCCAACACTACCGGGCATCAATGGTCAAAGTATCAATACTTACAGGGCTGTCAATGCATGTATTTGGACTTCTAGAACAATTTTAAGGTGATATAGATTTTGACCGCTAGCACCACCCTGGTGCATAGACCCTGGGACACGCTGCCTAAAATTGAAAGCCAACCCTACAGGGTACATATGGCCCAAGCATTAATGTTTTCTGGTCAGTGGCTATCAAGTTATGGACTTCTAAAAAGCTTTAAAGCAAGTGTGAGGCGTACGGGAGCGCGCACGCGCACGGGAACTCTTACGACCGAAGTGACTACAGCAGTTCTTTGCACTAAATGCAGTCGACCTAACAAAAATAAGAAGCTTGAATGACAGTCCTTTGGCTTAGTGAAAACAATTGAACAGTTTTCGTGTGGAGAACTTTATATGGTATTTTGCAATAATCCGCATTTTGTTTTCTTAAAATCACCATTTACTCCAAAATTGAACCCCGAAAAACACATTGTCAATCTAGCAAACACCTATGAAAATATTTTATTTGACTTTTACAAAGATTTAAGTTAAAACAAAAACATTTCCGCCTAGAAAAACAGCCACGCGCTCATATGCCATATATTTCTGAAAATACACACCCCATTTATAATTTCTGGTACCCAGCTTCATTGGAACAAGATACAAATGCAATTCTAAATAAAATGAAACGCCCGAATAATGATGTCTATGATTATTATATAGTTTTACTGGAAAGCCTTTCTATAAATTTCAGACAGAAAACTTTTTAAGGTGAATTTCAAAAAATCGCAATTTTTGTCATAAAAACATGATTTTTCCCAAAACTGAAAAACTTTGGCTGGATGAAAACACATTGAAAACTAAGAACACAATGTTGGCAATATGTTAGGCGTGTGTTTGATAAGAAAATATCTACGTGGCATTGTAATTTTGAGGCAAAGAGAAATTTCAGAAATTCACAATTTTATTCTCAAAAATGAACTTTTCACCAAAATATCATTAAACGTGACTTGTTTAGAAAATTAATTCCAGTGATACGATAAACTTCAATGTTTTCTGCAATGAATGGTATAATCAGAATCCATTTTACTCTCGGGTAGCATAGAACTCTTTGATTTCGCCAAATTTTCCTCAGGTAAAATGTTTGCAATCAGTTGGCAATACTGTATTTGGTCTAATAAGCAAACATGCTGCAACAATGAGGGCACAATAAGTTTTTCTTTTCTTTTTAAATAATTATCATATATCATTCTAATCAGTGCACAAACTTATGCAAGGAAAGATAACTTAACATTGTGTATTTCATTTTGCTAAATTATGTGTGTACAATTTCATTTTAGATCATTTTTTTCAGCATATGTGACAGACTGCAAGCCAAATAAAGCTATTATTCATTTACTGCATTCTGTTACTATATTTAACACCGATGGATCGATAAGAGGTCCAGATAAGTATGCTATATACCAAACTGAAACGGTTCTAATTGAGTACCACGGAATATATTCGTGATGCGTACTCGCCCATGCACCTTGTACGTAATCTAAGAGCTGAAAATGACATATATATTATGCGTTTAATAACTGGACAGAAGTGCGCATGATTATGAATTACAAATATGATTACAATGCATGGGCGAGAGATGCATTCTTACTGAGAGTTGCACATTGGTTTTGTATATACTGGGTGTTTTTTTTTTCCACAATTTACTGACAACAAATATTGTCTGACATTGTATAATATGATCATATACACTCTACATAATTTCATGCACATTTTCATTGTTTTCATTTCGTTTTCACTTTCTTTCATAGACGGTCTGAATGGTTCATCTAAATGGTATTATTGCTCAACAGCCCTTGTACAAGCACTTATGTTTGTTGTTGTTAAATTGTTACCAAATGGGTAACAGCCTAGACCAGTGGCGTGTTTGTATAGGGCTGTTCAACAGTAATACTTATATTTGCTGTAGAAAATGTACATTCCGATTCTGTTTTCTCAATTTCTCAGTCAGTCTTGCAACTGTTTTAGAACTGTGCGATAAATTTTGTATCCTGACCTCTAGCTACATGAAAGAGTATCTGCTTAATTCGCAATTCATGTTGATCCTAATATTACTAATATTGCAATCAGGTGATATCGAAACTAACCCAGGTCCTGTTACTTTACACCAAGGTTCACTTTCGATTTTGCATAGCAATATAAGAAGCGTAAGAAACAAGTTGGATTACATTAAAGAACAGTTTCTAGATTTTAACATCATTTGCCTGACAGAAACACATTTAGACATTGGCGTGTCAACGGATAGTCTTATGCTTGAAAATTTTGACTCACCGTACAGGAAAGATCGGACAAACCATGGGGGTGGTGTAATGTTATATGTTTCCGACGACCTGCATCACAAAAGACAGCCCCAACTAGAGATTTATTGTGATGAGTCCATCTGGGTGGAAATCAAAGCTAGGAACGAATCATTTTTATTAGGCGTCTTTTATAGTCCTCGCACGTCCGATGCTTTATTTTTTAATGGGTTAAACCAGAATATTGAGAAAGCTCAGGAAATCTGTAGCAATATAGTTGTTCTTGGTGACCTAAATGAAGATCTTTTTAACCCCGATTATCAATGTCTAAAAGACATAATGCTATTTAATTCCTTAATGAATGTAGTTAACGAACCAACAAGACTGAATGCTCTTCTTGACCCTATTGTCATAAACGAGGACTTAAGTTTTCTAGATGCCGGTACATTTCCTGTACCTAATCATATTAGCGATCACTCGGCAACTTTTATTACTCTACCTTTTCAATATGAACCCAAAAGCCCATTTAAGCGTACTGTTTGGCTTTACAACCAGGCCGACTATAACTCCCTGAATGCGAAAATTAACGAATTTGACTGGTCCTGCCTGTCTCACGGCTCTGTTAACGAAGCAAGTTGTCTTTTTAACGATATTTTCATTGAAATGGTTAAATCCTGTATTCCATCTAAAAGTGTTACTGTAAGGCCAGATGATAAACCCTGGTACAATTCAGAAATAAGAAGAACAACACGTAAGAGAGATAGGCTTAAAACAAAGGCAATAAAATCAGGTAAAACCTCCGATTGGACATCATACAAAAAAGTTAGAAATACAGTAAATAACCAAAAAAAGCAAGCGAAAGAATTATTTTATAATAATCTTGAGTTATCCATATCAGATTTCCAGAAAAATGACAGACGTAAATTTTGGCAAGTGGTGAGGCATTTCGTTAAAAATGAAAATTCATCTTCTGCTATTCCCCCTTTGTGTTCTACACTACCATCCGGCAAGAAACAATTTCATTTTTCTGATGAAGAGAAGGCCGAATGCTTGAATGAGTATTTTTCTTCAATTTCAAACGTGGATGATCGTAATACAACCTTGCCGCCTTTCTTCTGTAAATCTCAAAATTCACTTCGTCAAGTCTCTTGTACTGAAAACGAACTAGAATTGTTGATACAAACACTAAATCCCAACAAAGCAAATGGTCTAGATGGAATTAGTAATCGAATGCTAAAATCAGTTTCCAAAAGCATATCTAAACCGCTCGCAATTCTGTTAAATCGCTCTTTTTCTGAAGGCATATTTCCCGATATCTGGAAAACTTCTGGTTTGGTTCCAATTCCAAAAAAGGGAGACAAATCTTCCCCTTCAAATTATCGCCCGATCGCCCTTCTAAGCAATGTAAGCAAGATACAAGAACGCATAGCCTTCAAGAATCTGTATAATCATTTACTTACCAACAATCTATTATATAAATACCAGTCTGGATTTCTTCCACAACACTCAACTGTTTTCCAATTAATTGATATTTACCATAACATTTGTCAAAGTTTTGATAATCAACAATATTCATGTATGGTATTCTGCGACGTCTCAAAGGCGTTCGACAGAGTCTGGCACAAAGGTCTTATTTTCAAGCTCAAACAGCATGGCATCGATGGCGAATTTCTTAAGTGGTTAACCGACTATCTTTCAGAACGGCAACAAAAGGTTATAATTAGAGGATGCATCTCCAGTCCGAAACCTATAAATGCAGGTGTCCCACAGGGCTCTGTCTTAGGCCCGCTGCTATTCCTTATTTACGTGAACGATATCGCAGATTCTCTTCTTAGCCTAACACGCCTCTTCGCTGATGATAGCTCTCTTTTCTATTCTGCATCAAGCTTAGATGACATTCAAGGTCTTATAAATCATGATCTAATATTATTATCTCAGTGGGCTAAGCAATGGCTTGTTACTTTTAATCCCTCAAAAACAGAAGCGATTCTGTTTACATTAAAGAATCTAACTTATATGCCACTCCTTAAATTTGAGAATACCTTTGTTAAATTTGTAGAAAGTCACAAGCATTTAGGACTTACACTTTCCTTCAATGGTAAATGGACAGACCATTTAGATAATGTTAAAAGCTCAGCAGCAAAAGTATTAGGTATTATGCGTAAATTAAAATTCTCACTTAGTCGTAGTGCACTTAACCAAATCTATTTTTCTTATCTTTTACCGACTTTGGAATATGCCTCCTCAGTTTGGGATGGTTGTTCCGTCCAAAACGCGGAAATGCTTGACAAAATTCAAAATGAAGCAGCCCGAATCGTTACTGGGCTGACCAGATCTGTCTCCTTAGAAAACTTATATAAAGAATGTGGATGGATTTCACTTTCGGAAAGAAGAAAACAACAAAAGCTAAATTTCATGTTTAAAGTCCATCAGGGCCAAGTGCCAAATTATATTTCTGATCTGATTCCACCCTTGGTCAGAGATGTATCAAACTACCCTCTTAGAAATATGCATAACTATTCAGTTCCATTCGCTCGTACAGAAATTTTTAAAAAATCATGCATCCCTTCATCTATTTGTCTTTGGAACGCAGCCGACAATACGCTGAAGGATTCGAACTCTCTTCAGTCATTTAAATATCAACAAAAGCGTATATCCATGGTAAACCTTAAAGTACCCAGTTACTACATAGCTGGTAACAGACGTCTATCTGTTCTGCATGCACGGATGCGCAATAATTGCAGTAATCTAAATTTGGATTTGTTTAATAACTTCTTGCGCCCCGATTCATTTTGTAGTTGTCTTCAGGAACCAGAAAATGCTGAGCATTACCTTTTTAAATGTTACAAGTATAATGACCAGCGTATGGAGTTATTCCAAAAATTGAGGACATATCATCCTTTATCAGTTAAACTTTTGATGTCTGGAAATCCTAACCTAACTGAAGAAGACAATCAAACTATTTTTGAGGCTGTCCACACTTTTATTCGGACATCATCACGCTTTGATGGCACGTAAACCAATGATAACACTCTAAAAGCAAGATTCTAAATATGCTCTCCAAACTATCAAAAAACGCTAAACCACCAAGGCCGTCTCATCATGTTTTTCATCCACACCACATTCATAATCATTCCTCATCTCAAAATCATATTGAGTTCAGCTTCTGAAATTATTATTATCATTCATCGTTCTTCACCGTTTATCATATTCTTGATGAAGCTTTCTTAAAGTTATTATATGTCGCTTTTCTACGTTTTGTATGTACACTGTAGGGGAAGGGCCGTAACTAATGTTGGAAAAACTTGTGGCCCAACCCCATGCTTAACAAGAGCAATAAATATGTTTAAACTACTGCATTCTGTTCTGTTTTTTTTTTTTTTTTTTTTTTTTTTTTTTTTTTTTTGTTCTATTTTGACAGCTTTTATAAGGCATCGAAAATTTACAGCTGCGTTTAAGGAGAATGATGTGCACAGCCACTTATTAGAAAGATAATTTGTAACTGCTAAAATGTGCGCTTATTAGAAAGATACTTGTCATCTCTCAAATGTGCCCTCAAGTTCTGCTCACTCAGGTGCACCATGTTATTAGGTTATCCTGATTTTGCCTCACCAACTGATTGGCCCATCTCATATGAGCTGAAATAATCTTGAAAAGGATGTAAAATTAACCAAAATGTGTGTCCTTTTTAGAACAATTTTGTCACCTAAAAGTTGTTAAGAAAAAAAAAAAGCATGTAAACTACAGTAGAGCACATTTTAGAATGAATATGGTACTTTGCTATATATGCATGATCAGATGATGATCATCATGCCAGATTTTTTTACTTACTTCTTAGTGTCCTGCCCTCAGAATCTGGTGTTCCCCTCTCCTGGTCCCCTCCCTCGGAGTGCGTCTCAGAATGGGTGTCGTAGTTAACAGGACTAGCACTCGATGGCCGCTCCTCTTTGATACCAGTTTCTCTCCAGTCTTCCCCATGGTCAGCAGTTGAAGTATGCTCGTTACTAGAATCAGGGTGTTTTCTTAGTACTAGATCTTCTGGTTTCAGTCTTTTTGCCGGTGAAAATGCTGAATGATAGTTTTCTGGAGTTTCTGTTGGTAATGGCCTGAACGCACTTGAATTGGGATTCAGAATACCAACACCACTGCGACCAGTATGGTCTAGTGATGGTCTAACAAAAGGGGGTACAGGTGCATACAAGGGTGGACCAAACCTCTCTGCTGGTCTATACATGGTGAAATTTGCCGTGCTGAATGGCTGACCCTCTTTATCTGCGCCAGTGAATCGTGGACCTGACACTCTTGCCGTTTCGTGACTCTCTGCCGTTGAAGCCAAAACCATCAAAGCGGGTGATCCCAGGGGGTTGGGCAGAAATGAAGCATTCTCCATCCCTGGGGGGAATGGTTGGTGTGCTGCTGGAGGGGAAAGAAATGGTTTGGGCCAAAAATTAAAACGAAACATGGCTAAATCCTGAAAACTGTGCATGTCTTAAAAGTATTCCTCACAATCTCTTAATCCAAAATTTGTATTAACAATTCAGTTTCGTCTGTGCATTTTTAAACACTAAAAAATAATCTAAACAACAATTAATTTTAAAGGTATTTATTCCAATTATTTTTATTTATTCCAAGAAGTTTTACATTAATTTGGTGCAAACTTATCTAATATTATGTTGTTGTTGTTTTTTGTTTGTTTTTAAATCCAAATAATGAAATTTGTTTAACAGTTTGTTTAACAGTTTTTATCACTTTTTATTCTTGTACTACCGAACATCCTAAAAAATGTTTTGTTGTGACTTTCAACAAAATAAATGTTAACAGAATTTCTTAATTGGTCCTGCCTTTCACGGACAAGGACACGCCCACATCTGAGAGATTAAATAATTGGCCACGCCTATTCACCATATATGGGCAATAATTGGCATTGTCTCTTTGACAGCGCATTCATTGGCGATGCATTCGCAATATTAAAGTCCTAGTAAGTTCTACATACGTTATCTATCTCAATAAGACAGTAACATATGATGAAAAGGCTGCCCGCTACAGACAGGTGCTCATGTTCGCGCGATTCGTCGATATCGATTAGGGCATGTAAACAAATGGCTGACTGGGAAGTTCCCGCATTCAGTTCCGATTTTGAAGCCATTGCAATCCAAGCAAGAGTTGACATTTTTCGAAAAATAACTACGCGGTTTGATAAATTAATTATTCAAGTGTCTTATTACACTAATTTCGGAAGGATTCTTCCAGGGATGTCAGTCAGAGGCGGTGGATTTTAAAGGGAATACTCACCGTTTACTACAACTTCTCCAGAGATGACAGCGACCTCGTTTTCGGAAAAACCCAATATGAATTGTGGGAATGGTGACGTCACCCTGACAAAAATAGAACGACGCTGTTGGTAATAGTACGGTGGTACATTAATGCCATACGTAATACAGATATCTGTAACCATTCGATGAAGTAAAGTTTTAAGGGCCTTTTGGATTTTGTCACTCGTTATTCAAGTTTGCATGACGGCACGCGAATTGGTTTTCTGACATTTCTATCTTCTGATACCGAGTCTATCAATTTCTGATTGGCCGACATACTGGTGAAAAACCTCACACAGCGTTTTTAGCACACACCACACACTGGAGATACACCTAGCGAACGGAGACGAGACTGCCAAGTAACACCTCATAAACAGAGTGAATACCTAGTACTACTTCTTAAAGTTTGGGAGCTCGGTTTGGTTCGATCCCCACCAGATGCGCACTTGTTTTGTCTTTGAGCACATTGACTGACACGTTTAAAAATCTCAATATAAACAACAAAACTTTATACTTGTTGATCAAAGTTTGTGCTCAAGAAGACGACACTTCTACTTCTATACCGCACGACGAAACCTCTGACCTCTCGTCCCATTTTCCGACTGTCATGTCACGAGAAAAAGTATCGTCATGACAACGCAAGCCAGGCTTACCAATTTGAACTAGAGAGACAGCATACGTACAATACCACAGTTCTAAGCGAAACACACTTGTATATACTGATCAGTCTGTGCGAGAGCGCAGCTAACCGGTGGATTAATTTTCGCAAATCTCGGCACATGAATGAAACTTGCAAACGTTGGTAGGCAGGTTTTTGAGACACGTATTTCATGTATTTGAGCTGCTCACACCGTGCCCCAGGTTATATGAGATCATTTGGCTGATCCGGGAGTAATGAGCCACCTCGTGGGAAAACCAACAATGTGGTTTCGAACAGGTTCGACACAAACCGGGCTGTACAAGCACAGAAGATGGCTAGAGACTGGATATTATGGATTTCAAAAGTGGAGGAATTGTTCTATCCGTGTAGCGAAAACAAAGGCGTTGATCAGCTTCGCAATTACTGCGCCTTTGTTTTCGCATATGCAGATTGTTGATTTTCTCATGAGGCGGCTCTAATAATACCGTTAGGGTGCATCAACAGGCGCGATCCAGATCCACACTCAACAGCTCAAAATGTCGATTGTAAGTTTACTTTTTTATACATGAAATTTTGTTTCTTTGTGTGTATATTGTGCTTTAGCGCCCCAGTCAGCAATTTTTCAGTCATGCGGCTGGGGATCCCTGCTTCCTGGATATGCCACAGTGAAATACTGTATTTCACTAAAACATTTCACATATTTCACTACAACATTTCAGTTCTAACTCAGAACACAACTCGGTGCCGGTAGGGTTCGAACCTTTCGCATAGATTCAAAATCTAACCAGGCCACGGCGCTCCCCGTTCTAAATCTGTATAGTTTACTGGTGACTACACTTTACCAGGGAATTCGGCTGTGTGGGGGTGAGAGGGGGGGGGGGGGTAGTCAATAGATTGCACACGCACACGCACACGCACAGGCAATCATATGGCATGCCGTATAGAATGGTGATCTGGATTCTGAATCTGAATCTGAATAGTGATACGCCAAATGACATTATTTCACCAGGGGCGGGGAGGGTTCGGATGGGGGAGAAATCGCATGCTTTGCTGAATGATGTGCCCAGGAAAAGTGGTTTAGCCAAGCCCGTTATTTACTTGGGTGGTTATATTTAAAAGTGCATTTCGCACGTCTTGACATGCAAATGTTTGGTGAATGTCCCATAAAATGGAGGCAGCGTCGAGACATGATTATAGCTGTTGACTGGGACGTAAAACATCAAATAAAACAATCAAACATAGGAAATCGAATCAGTGTCGGCTGGTGACTCATAGAATTAAAATCCTTCTACTAGTCTTGCCCGTAATTGGCTCGGTGAGTGGGTACTTCCTAGACCCCGCGTGCACTCAGCCTGCTCTCTTCACTTCAACTCGACAGCATCTGCCAAAGGTGTCCGCGAGAGCGTATGGCAGTACATAGAGATAGACGTAGACATCAACGTCGAGGTAGAAAGGCTGCACACACACACACACACACACACACACACACACACACACACACACACACACACACACACACACACACACACACACACACACACACAAGAAAAGGTCAAAAGTCATAGAAAAAAATCACTGATTTGGGTAGGAAAAAAAATCACAGAAAAGTAACACAGACAAATTGTTGGAATTCCGATGGGTACAAATTGCGTACCTCTCGTAGCTGATTTATTTTTATACTGCTACGAAAGAGATTTCATGGATTCTCTTAACCATGATAATCAAGCTGATGTTATCGAGGCTTTTAATTCCACTTCTAGGTATCTCGATGACCTTTTGAACATTGACAACCCTTATTTTGAAGGTATGGTCAATCAAATTTATCCATCTGATCTACAGTTGAACAAAGCCAATATCTCGGATACCGAAGCCCCCTTTTTAGATCTACATCTTTCTGTTGCAAATGGATTTGTTTCTTCTAAAATTTATGATAAGCGCGATGACTTTGATTTTGATATAGTAAATTTTCCGTTTTTGGATGGTGACGTTCCTCGTCGTGCTTCTTATGGTGTATACATTTCGCAACTTATTAGGTTTGCTAGAGTCTGCAATCATGTTACAGACTTCAATGCTCGAAATAAATCTTTAACGGCCAAACTTCTCCAACAGGGCTATCGGTATCATAAACTTCGAAAAACCTTTTCTAAATTTTATCGCAGACACTATGAATTGATTTCCAAATATAATGTTGGGTTAAAGACGCTCTTGAGTGAGGGTCTTTCGGAACCAGAATTTTATGGTGACTTGGTTTACAAATTTAAGAAACTTATAGGAAGTAATGATTTTTCTTTTCAGTTTAGAAAAATCATAACACGTTACAGACGTATAGGTTATAACTTGAATGTTATGCGACAGTCTGCATGCTTAGTTTTTAACCCAATCACGGTTGATAACTATGCTGCCTTCTTTAATTGCACGCCGGTGGGTCGGGCGTCAGACTCTATGATGGCCCCGACTTAAAGCTATTCATTTTAGTTGGTTGGGGCCGGAGCTTCTTGTCTGTTGCTTGGCCCACCGGGGTCCAACTGATGTTTTTCTTTAGCTCCGGAGTTAGTAAGTTATTTGGCGCCCAGGGATCTCCATCGTCGGGCAGCTTACTGAATCTGTGAGTCCTGGTTTTTGATTCATCAGGATGTTTATCATGATTTATTTGTTTGTTCTTGATGATTCATTTACTAGTTAGAGATTCACCACGAGGACCGAAGAACTAACTAAATGTTATGAACCACTGCAGAAGCTGAGGGTGAGGTTACGGTCGTGTAAAATCGATTTAAACCCGCCAGTAACTTTGTGTTACTGATCGTTCCAAGTCGATACTTCTGTGGTGGTTCTTTTTGTTTTATGTCTTGGTGTTTAAAATATTTTTGTGCTGTTGACGCCTTATGTATGTTTGCATATTTTTAGTTAAGTTAAGGTAACTGAGTGGCCACCTATTGGGAAAATAGCTGCTCATTCGGCTTACGAAATGTTTTCATGGTGTGGGTGCCTGATTGTTAGTTTGTTTTTTCCCACCTTGGTTTTTGGAGTGGGAGTCTTTTTCTGATTGCGCCTTTTCCTGATCTTTGCCTACTTGTACTTTTTTTTTTACCATTGTTATCAATATAATTTTGTTTCGGTTGATGTCACAGTGTTGGCGGCTTTGTATGTCCTCTCAACAATGTCTAGTTATGCTGGGACCTAGTCGATTCCTGCGTACTTAATAATGGCTAGCTCAAGGACATGTTTCAAACCCCGTCGTCTGGCTTCATGGCTTGAATCTCTACCCTTGAGCCACAATACGCCCCATATTGGTTTAGTTCGAATCCATTCTGTGTTTTAGTTGTTTCTATGTCCCATTTCAAGGACATGGTGATATCTGATTAGCACGGTTCTTCATCATTGCTTTTCACATGCTATACACGACAAAATAAGAAACGCAATGGTACCATTCATCAATTTTTCACAAAGATCACAAGAAATGACAAAGTTTCATTAACACTATTTCAAAGACCTTTTAAACCAGGGGTCAATACACAGGAAACTGTCATAAACAGGTGGAGTTATTAAATGCACCGTTTTTTTTTTTTTTTTTTTTTTTTTTTTTTTTTTTTTTTTTTTTTTTTTTTTTTTCTTCTTAAATGATTACTTTATGTATTTTGAACCTTTTGAGTACACCTCAAGGTTCCCAGACACTCACTTTTTCCATCATTTGTCCTCATTTTGTTCAAACATGGACTGTAAACATGAAGGCTTGATAGCTCTTGTCGTTTAACAGCATTTTAAACAAAATGCATACTGGAGATAAACCTTATAAACATGAAAAAAGAACTGTTACGGCCAAGACCGGTTAGGTCTAGTCTTCTGTTTTTTAAAGACTTTTTTCCTGTGACCTTTTTCCATGACTTTATTTTTTCGTGACTTTTTTGTGTTCACCGTACCCTCATCTTGAAAGAAAAAGAAGGCTCCAAGAGGTCCCTGGCTCGAAACATGTACCCACCGGGCTGCTACACGCATGTACTACTCGTATTATCGCTAATACCCATATAGCATTATGATCCGTATTTATTTTAACGGAAGATGGTTCGTTCGGTGCGCATCCGTTCGAATACGTTTCTTTTTCCAATTTGGAGTTTGCCTGCTCCGTTACGTAGGGGACCCGCGATCGGTCCTCACGTTCGGCACGTTCTTTCATGAAACGTTTGACTCAAAACATTAGCTTTATCTTTCGCTGTTTAAATTAACTGTCCCGACATTTAGCATAAACTCAACCAGCCGACCTAATTATGCGGCAGATCTATGCGTTATTTGTATTTGGTAAACTTACGTGGCCTTGGCAATCCATTTGACTGCGTGTCTTCAACGGTCCGCGTTCCTCTTTCGACGTTGCATAAACATGTTATCGAAATATGGCGTCCAAAATGGCTACCATACACATCAAGTCTGCCGTGACAAAAGCTTTGTCAGTGCCACATAGTGATCTGTTTCTTCGATTTCAACATGGCGCGACAGCTCAATCGTTAGCATGCCCCATTCTGAGGATTTAGGGAGTGCCAAGGTAGGAAATATGTATCAAATTAAAGTCTTACCGACGTGTCTGTGCCAGCAGTTTGAGAGACTTGCGACAGTGTGGTTATATTAGCTGACCGTAGAGGACAAGCAAGTTAACATGAACAAATAAAAAGGGTCACTTTCTGTTTTCAGAATTTTCCCATCAAAGTATCTACAAGAGGTTTTCGGACACTGGCTACAACAGCAGGCATGAACGTTCCCAAAACATCAGCAGTTTCTACTATCACCCATAGAGCCGCTACGAGCGTCTATCCTACGTTCAGAAAGGCCTTCGCTCGAATCTATCCCACACCAAACACAGACATCACACGTATCTACTCAACGCCGTCAGACGTAGCCGCCGCGAGGACCGACCCCACGTCATCTTCACCACCTTACGTTAACAATGATGGAAGCGGAAATGACAGCCCGAGCTTGGGACTAATCATAGCTATTGCAATGATTGTGGTTTTCCTAATTGGAGTGTCTGTCTGTCTTTACTGGCACAAATGGCGTAACAAGAGATCGCAGCGCCACCAGACCGACGGCACAAGAACGTCATTTAAACGTAGCTATCGAGGAAGTCGAACCAGTCGCGGGGTGGATACTGTAAGACACTCGACGAAATCCACCACACCGCTTAGAAATAGTCCGAACGAAAAAATAAAAACTAAACCAGGAACTAAACGAACCAATTCAAAAGTGGCGAACGTCAACGTGGTTCCGCTTCAGAGTCCTGAGGTCGGAAAGTATGCCGTTTACTGGGACCAAAATCACTGGAAAGTTTGCCCATGTCCGTCTAACATGGCTGCATCCAGACGCAGCACAGGATCGCGGCCATTGTCACCAATCACTGAGGTCGATTCGCCGAATAAGACAGCGGAATCATCGAAAATGTACGAAGTCAGCGAGCAAGGATCGGACATAGCACCGTACCAAATCACGTGGATAACGCCTAACCCGGCACCTCCGCCCTACGAGCAGTCGGAGTCAATAGTTAAACACACCATGCCGCTACCTCCGCTTCGGATCACAACTTCGACGTCAGAACATGACGTCGATCCTTTACAGGGCTACGAACCGTGTCAGAACTCGCCCTTCTTTCCCAATAACAACACGCCGACGACGGAACACGATATCGACTCGTTCTTCGAAGAATCAAAGATGAAATATATCGACGACGTCAGTAGCTCGCAGACCACGAGTTGTCCGTACAGTCCGGATATTTCACGATCGAATAGCCGTCGAGTCGTTGACGGTAGGAGCACGTCGCTCGCATCGTCATACCCAGAAACGTCATTTGAACCGTCATCACGTCAAAGCGAGCGTCAATCGGGGTATCATAATTCAGGATTGACGTCAATGAGCGAGAATTCTGGAGGGAATACTAGTCTTTCCGGTAATATATCACGGTTTGAAAAGCAAAAATCGGACATTATGGATGAAAATAACAATAGCGATGCAGTGCCGGACTCGAACCTATACCCAGCAACCCGACGCCTAAATTACACGTTGGCTAGCAGTATGACGTCATCGGACAACACGCAGTATTCTGACCACACGTCTATGCTACCGAACGTCGGGAGCCACAGCTATACTACAGGGCTACAATCAGCATACGGGCTTCGATCACTGTCTGAAAGCAAAGAGCAGATCGACATCATCAGCCATGAAGACTTATCGAAACTGGTCGACGAGATGTCTTCCATTCGACCAAATTCTTCCAGTGAACCAACTGTACGCGTGTTCGACGCGTCAGATCAGAGCTTTATCACTGCAGGGTTTCAACGAAGTTTTGCTAATACCCCGACCGATGCACCTAAATCTGCAAGCTCGACGGGAACTAACGAAATTTCGTTCGCCTGGGACCATTACCCACTGAACGAAATGCCATTAACCGTTCGACCGCATCCTGAACAGCCGCTTCATGTGAAAGAACTTGATAATATTTACAGACAGACGCTTGAACGGTCGCATAGAAAGTCGTTCCAGGCCCCTGTTCTCAGCCAAAAACAATTCTGGGTGTAATACATTATAGGAAATGTGTTATGAGAAAAACAACAATGTGGTTTCCGAAAAGGTCCGACGCAAACCGGTCTGTACAAGCACAGAAGATGACTAGAGGGTTGACAATTTGGGCTTAGAAAGAAGAGGAATTGTACTTTCCGTGTAGCGAAAACAAAGGCAATGATCAGCTTCGCAGTAACTGCGAAGCTGATCTGCGCCTTTGTTTTCGCAAATGCAAAATGTTGATTTTCTCATGATGCGGCTCATCAGCTTGCTAAGGATAATTGACGGCATCATTATAATTATAATTAAACCTCGGTTTTACGTGGTTTCCGACTCCGACCAGGTCCTATAGGCTTAAACCGTGCTGTTGAAGAGATAGCACCTGCTTGAAACATGAAACTGACGTCTTTACCACGGACAGTTTTGTGTTTTTGAAGCAAAATGCGCTATTTTTTGGTTGAGTTCACGTACCCATGCTCAATGTTCAAAATATCATAATGTTTGTCGAAATTTTCCTATTTTACCATGCGCAGTAACTCTGTCGGTAGCGTTATCGCACGTACCGGTCTGCATTGAGAATAGATGCTGTCCAGGAACATTATGGTTATGTTAATCAATTTGTTAGTTCCGACGTGGCCATGCCTGTTTACCGTGGATATATCAACACCAAGGTGTGCGTGGTGCTTCATTACGGAACGCATATTAAACGAACGAAGAATCAATCATCATCAAGTCCTAATGTATTGATTTTTAGCTCACAAGGTGAGCTTTCAAGATGGGAACCAAGCCGGCGCCCGACCGTCCGTCCACACTTTCAGCCATGAAGACTAAGACTAGTAGACTAATCTCAAATCAAAGTTTTATCTGAAGCATCACCAGAATGAGAGATTGCCTGCATAGGGTTTTAATGCAAATCAGATCAGAACTTTCATGTCAACGGGTTATAATGGGGGAAATGTGAACAACATCTACAATTTTGATCTTGCAGTTCGAACTTTGGTCAGATCGGACCATGAACTTGAGAGTTAGCTGTCATTGAACGTCTTGAAAAAAAAAGCCATCGCCTTATAATAGGGAGAATATTTGAATCTTCATCGTGAAGACAACAAGGACAATCAGGTTGAAGTTCGAAATTAGCCCAGAACCCATAGGCAAATGAGTTATCTTCCCTTGGCCGTCGAAAAACATAATATATGATGCGATGAACGCTTCAACAGCTTCTTTTAAATCGGATTGTCTGCATTATTGCAGCTATAGACTGGGCCACGACACGAGAATACCGGTCTTCGGGGTTTCCGACCAGGTGCGACACAAATCGGCCTGTACAGTCACAGAAGCAGGCTAGAGGCTTGGAATTTTGGCAATAAGTAGTAGAGGAATTGTACTATCGGAGTGGCGAAAACAAAGGCGCTGATCAGTTGTGCAGTTACTGCACAGCTGATCTGCGACTTTGTTTTCGCAAAGGCAAAAATACGGGTTTCTCATGACGCGGCTCACGTCTCAGACAGCCAGATCGGACAAGGCTGTCTTAAAAAACCACAAATATACACATAATAAGAGCTGTCGCAGGACAGCGTAGCTCGCCTGACTTGTGCTTTGCCATTAAATCTATGAAAATCTATGACCCATGTTAAGACCAATATCTATAAGCAAGCAAAGTATCAACTTGATACATGTACATGTTCAAGATATATACACATAAAAAGTTTAACCAAAACTTAAACACAAAGTTTCCAAGTCCACGGCCTTGACCTCAAGGTCATTCAGGGTGAGTCATGATGGTACTGCATAAAACTTCAGACCAATACCTAACAACATGCAAAGTATCAACTTGATCCATTGCCATGTCTTAAAAAACTTTAACCAAAAACTTAACACAAAATTTCTAAGTCTGTGACCTTGACCTAAAGGTCGCCCAGGGTAGGTCATGATGGTACAGCATAAAACTTCAGACCAATATCTACCAACATGCAAAGTATCAACTAGATCCATCAACATGTTTAAGAGATATAGACTTATAAAAACTTTAACCAAAAACTTTAACACAAAATTTCTAAGTCCGTGACCTTGACCTCAGGGTCACCCAGGGTAGGTCATGATGGTACTGCATAAAACTTCAGACCAATATCTACCAACACGCAAAGTATCAACTTGATCCATCAACATGGTCAAGAGATATAGACTTACAAAAACTTTAATCAAAAACTTGAACATTTGAGCAACGCGAACGCCGACGCCGGGGTGACTGCGATAGCTCTTCCTGTACTTTCGTACAGGCGAGCTAAAAAGGAAAAATATTGTGAACATCGGGACTTGATTTATTTGATTCTTGAATAACAAGAATAACCATTAGTTTGAATTTTATTAAGGCCAGATCACATAATATTGACTTAGGCTAAAATGATATCATGAACACTCCAGCGACTTCATTTTTATCGGTTCCTCTTCATTCTTGCAGGTAGCAAAGGCAGCTGTAAGAACATGAATGTTTGAAATTAATTAAGCCAGATCGGATAAAAATTGCAGAGTTAGCTGCCCTTGTGCATCTCGAGAACTCCACAGTCTTATAATGGAGAGAATGCTGTGACAACTAGCGGCTTTATTAGCTCATCTGATGCCGAAGGCTCACAAGGTGAGCTAGATCTTCTCTGAAACCACTTGGCCAATCAAAGTGAAATTTTATTTGGAGCCTTGATGGGTAGGGGGAACGAAAGTTTGATCAGGAAATGCGGGTCACATGACCAAGATGGCTGCCACGCACATATATGGTAAAAACCATTCAAAAATCTTCTCCAGAACCGGCAGGCCGATTCACGAAACTTGGTATGTAGCATTTGGGACTCCAGCCCATCATAGTTTGTTCAAATGCTGACCCTAGGGTGACCTTGACCTATTTTACGGCAAGGTCAATTTTGAAAACATGGGCTTTTGCATGGGAAAGTGAAAACTGTGGATTGTTTGAAAACTTTTGCAGCCTGAGACCTGAAAAGTGGAAAGATGCAAACAACTAATGAAGGTATGTGATTAAGTTAGGTCAAGGTCATCTCTTGACCTTGGCCGGTCTGTCACTCATACACACTTTTCAAAGATCTTCTCTGAAACCGCTTGGCCAATCAAAGTGAAATTTTATGTGGAGCATCCATGGGTAGGGGGAACGAAAGTTTGATCGCGAAATCCGGGTCACATGACCAAGATGGCCGCCACGCCCATATATGAAAAAAAAAAAAAAAAAAAAAAAAAAAAAAAAAAAAAAAAAAAAAAAAACACTCAAAAATCTTCTCCTCCAGAACCGGCAGGCCGATTTTCACTAAACTTGGTATGTAGCAGTTGGGACTTAAGCCCATCATAATTTGATCAAATGATGACCCTAGGATGACCTTTACCTATTTTTCAAGTGAACCAAAATGGTGGACAAGAGAATAGGCAATTCAGACAGGATGTCAAGTAGGAATTCCCGGTAACATGACCAAGATAGCCGTCATACCCATATATGGTAAAAACAAACCCCAACCACTTTGTCCAGTGACTGTACTTGTTGACTGGGTGAGCGATCGTTGCCCTTGGGCTACTTGTTTTTTTTTTATTTAATCTTCTTCAATCTTACAGGTAGCATAAAGTCTCGGATGAGTTTGAAATTCGACCAGATCCAATCACTGTCTAGGGAGTTACCTGTCCTGGACCATCTGACAATTTTATGTATGCTTCAACATTGTGAACAAACAATTTATATCTTCATTTTGACTGGATTTTCTGGACTCTTGCAGGATATGTAGTTGAGGCGGCTCTAACGTGTACCCACAATCAATGTTTTGAGCAAAAATATTCAAGATATCAAAGTGTTTTCAATGAAATTTTCAATTTTTGCTGTTGAAAAAATTCTCTGTATATTGCATGGGAAAGTTTTCGTAATGCTTGCAAGGTCTGACATAGTAAACAAGAACTCCGCGGAGGTCGACATCGCACCTGCATCGGGCAAAGTCAATGGAACGTGAAATATAGGTCAAGGGCACCAGGTCAAGGTGCGTGCTTGAAGAGTATGTCAATGACAATTTCTATGTAAGGTTTCACACTCGCAGCTATCAATGATGCAGAGAAAACCAAACTTCGAAGTAACTTTGAAGTAAAATTTGCAAAGTCAATGGATTGCAAAATATAGGTCAAGGGCACTGGGTCAAGGTGCGTGCTTGAAGGGTATGTCAAAGACAATTACTATGCAAGGTTTCACACTCGCAGCTAGCAATAATGTGGAGAAAACCAAACTTCGACGTAAGAATTAACAAAGTCAATGGACCATGAAATATAGGTCAAGGGCTCTGGGTCAAGGTGCATGCTTGAAGGGTATGTCAAGGACAATTACTATGCAAGGTTTCACTCATGTATATCACTGATACAGAGAAAACCAAACTTCGACGTAAAAATTAACAAAGTCAATGGACTGTGAAATATAGGTCAAGGGCACTGGGTCAAGATGCATGCCTGAAGGGTATGTCAAGGACAATTACTATGCAAGGTTTCACAGTCACAGCTATCACTAATGCAGAGAAAACAAAAACTTGAACGTAAATGTCAAACTTCGACGTAAATGTTGACGGACGGACGAACGTACGGACGGACGGAAATTTGGACTCCTATATCGCACCAGCAGGGTGCGATAAAAAAAATAATTAGGTGTAACTAAAAGTTCAAAGTTAAAATGAACATGACCGTATTTTATATGTTTGATAGCATTTGAACATGAACATTAAAAGAACAAGTTAAAACATATAAAATGGTGCACATTTGGTATCCATTTTGACTAGAATAAACAAAATTATGTAGCAACTATTGGATTAAAATTTTAAAAGATAGCATTAAAATACTGGTGAACACGTTCTATGAAAACTAATGAGTTCCAACATACAAGTAGTTGAGGCTGACGTGGAGATGAGGTATCAGTAGGCCGTATTCGTTCTAATTAGCGCACAGTGCGCTTAACTTTTCAAAATAACTTAAAGTTAAGGTAACAGAATATCGTTCTAATTTAAAATTAGCGCACACTACTAACTAAAACAACACAAACTTCTGAACAACCATGTCAAAAATATAAATGATGATGCCATTTAAGTGTTACAATCGTCGCAAAATAGCGTTTCATCATTTAAGGTTAGGTTTTAATGCTGTTAATATGGCATTAATCTGCAAAATTGGTACAAAATACCAATAGGCCAGTCGAGCAGTGTGCACTTTTGGACATGTTTTCGGAAACGACCGGGGTGTGCGCTAATTGGAGTATGTGCGCTTATTAGAACGAATACGGTGTCGGTAATATTTAACAGGATCTAAGTTCTTAATGGTTACATCTGCATCGAAGTTTTGTACAGATCATTTTTGTCCCATTCCCGATTCAGCGATTACTTTGGGCTCTTTCTAAATGTTCCCCAATCACTATATCTGATGACCGTTATATATGTCAGATTGTTTAACCAATTTTAAGGTAATCCTGTAATTATGAAAAACAGATCATGAAAACATTTTGACAGCAAATGGGGCATCTTGTCCAAATGTCTGCCGCATCTGAGGAGCTCCACTTGTGTTTAAGTTACTTTTATAACATGTCTTGTTATACCAGTGAGATCTGCAACGTTCGTTTTGATGATAACGTTACTCTAGCCTAGGCCTGAGACCCAGAAAGTCCTGATACACCTCCTTCTCGTGATTCCTAATAACCTCCTTGTCTTCCATGACCCAACCCAGGGCCCTCATCCCGAGCTTCGCCTCGTCCGTAAGTTCACGACTCAATCCACCGCTCAGAAACATGCTCTGACATTCATGAAAGTAGAATTCCCATTTCCTCACGACGTCAGTGACCGACTCCCACGGTTTGAAATACAGGTCCCTCATCTGCTTTCTGGTGGCTCCCGGGGACATATGACCGTTACACAGCTTCAGGGTTGTCCCGAAGACCGACTCCATGGCGTTGTAGATGTGGTTATCCGGGAAGGGGCGATACTTCTTCCTTGGTCGTTTCCCTTTGCCCTTTCCCTTCACGGGGGAGTCGGGCGCTGTCACGGGGAGCTGGAGCCGTTTCTGAATATGGCGGAAGAAAACTTTGTAAGCCTCCTCATCGTAGTCGAAATGCAGCAACGTAGGGCCAACGAACAGTGGGGGCGGTTTCTTCTTGTTAGCGGTCGAATCCCTGTTCTTCAGATTCTCGTTTCTAAAGACCATCATCGTGACTAGGCATGGACCCAAGTGGAATGTCCTATCCACGGACAGACTGGGCTGATTCTTGGCCATCTTGATCATATCTTCGGAGTAAACAATGATCGCGGTTTCTTCGTATCGCACAGGATTTGTGACCTTCTTCAACATGGGATAATCTTTCATGTTCTCTTTCAGGTCGAGTATCTCGTCATCATCGCAGTTTCTTGCTTCCATACGCTCCTGGGGCTCGTTTCTCCACCGGAAGATCGACTTGTCACCACCTGGAGTCACGATTTCCGTAACGGATGTGTAATCATCGAGGTCATACGAAGTTATAAGCTGGAAACCGACGTCATCCGAATCTTATCTTCAGCTTCGGATATTGACGCCGGTACGGTATAAATTCAACCGTCAAAATTCTGCCTGGTAACTGTTGCTACTTAGATGACGTAAACGAATGAAGTCTCGCGGGATTCCATTCTTGACAATCATCATGGCGGCCGGTATCAATGTAAACAAAAAAGGAATCGAAAAACTGAGATGAACAGAAATTGATCGACTATGAAGACAGAATCATGAATCAAGAATCGAGATTTTTCACTTGATGTCCCTATCAACAGTTGTTGTCATGTCAATTCAATGGAAAGTGCCTTGTAACGTTTGTCTAATTTGTAAAAATGTTTTGATTAAAGATGGTAGGCCTATTCACTCGCCTCGGCCGGTTCATTCTACAAAACTTAAAGCCAGAGGTAAATTTATGTCAGAAAGTGTACCGTACTTCTCTCGTGCAGTGTCCACACATTCTTTTAAACTGTAATCTTGAAAAAGCCAATTGCAAACCGATCAAAACGAGTTTTTGAAGTGACATTAATTTCTGTAATTTACCTGTAATTTACCTGTAATCCAACGTCGAATGTAGGTTACTCTGTAACCTGTGAAGACGCTTTTGTTAGATGTGTCCAGTATCGTGCCGATTCTCCCGGTATATAGCACGACAATTTTTGTCTGGACTCTGATTATTTCATTCACTGAATTAGTGATTAAGCGTCCTAGTCTGCATGTAGGTACTATAATTAATGAAAGCCTTAAATTCCTCAATGTTCTTGGATGTGACCACAGAATCTGTTGTAAGTATGATGCAACATGTTAAAAGTCAGACCACTATTTAAAGCAGTGGGCTTACTGGGCTACCAGTCTAAAATTCACAAGGCTTAAGTTATGAGATGCTGCTATGTCCATGGATGTCTGAAGTAAGTCATAAAGATCTCGACAAAACACAAGGTTTTCGGAAGATTTCTTTTGTGAAATGCCCAAGAAATTTTCAAAATCTCACGTTCCAGGCACTGAAATGACGTTTATTGCAGTCGAAAAATTAGTTTCTATTGTATTTAGGCATGTAATGTTTTGTGTAACTCAAGCAGTGACTTCTTTAAAAATTGGACAAAATCTTTGAATTTAATATAGCATCATATAGGAAATAGGAAACCTTTTATAAGACCATGTTCCCCCCCTTGCCCAACCAAAATATTTTGAACACAACTGTAATTTTGTAAATGACATATGATATCCAAATGCCATGTTTGGGCAAGGGGGGGAAGGCTGTCAAAAAGCCCCAAAACCGATAAATGGGTCAGGTCTATTATTTGTAGTTCACCAAGGCTATGGAAATATACTGTATATGTATGTTCTACCTGAATGAACAGACTGACTGTCCTATTTTAACAGGTATACACAAAGTGTACACTTACAATGCATATAGATATACTATGCAAAATATGTCTATCAATATTTGATGGTTTATGTTTTACTTGAGATATGCCTCTGTGGGCTTAAAATCAAATGTCACTTCAGCATTCACACAAAGACTGGTTCTACTATAATTTGATACATGCAAGCCATTGTCAGAGGAACTTCCCTAATGTCTACAAAACATATGGAGTCACTGTTCAAAGTAAAAGTTGCTTAATCTATTTTGCATAGTATATTTAAGGTACAGGCTTTTGCATAAGTGATGGACAGTGCTGTTAACAGTTATAAATCTAATAAAGATGCTGCACCTGTTATTCTTGGATAAATAGTTTCTACCTAAAATTTTGGGTTGCAATAAGCATATTGTAGCATTTCCTTGATAATCTATTGCAAAAAATATGTTTTTTGACAAAATATTTTTTTGAAAAAAATCTGACCCCTCCCCCTTTGACGTACATTTATGCTGCATGTATTTAACATAAAGAGGTTTCCAACATGTTGTTGCATTGATCAAATGTTGAATTTTGCAGAGAATGCAACATATTTTCTATACAAATCACACAGAAGCTGCCAGAAACACTCAAACTTTGGGCGGGAAACCTATGAAATCTTCCGAAAACCTTTCAAATACTGTTGAAACGGGTAACAATTCTTTGTAGGGTTGTTGCTCATTAAAATTATTTGTACAGAGGATGTTGCTTCTTAACCCATCCGTCCTTGTAGTACAAAGGTAGTACAACCTGGGGAAGTTTTTGTAGCCTGGGAAAATGTCAGTTCGACTCTGACCAAGGACTCCGACAATAATAATTACAGAAGCTTCGACTCAACAAACAAAACATTAATTTATCTTTATTATTTCAGCAGTTTTGTGAACAACCTGTCTTTTTGGTCTGATGTACAAGATGTTTAGATGATGTACATTGTATACATGTATAATGAAATAATGTGCCATTTACCACCCACATTTTTAAACAGAGCTTATTTGCAATTATGTATGTTGAATTGCAGTGTGTGTGTGTGTAGGCGTGTATGTGATTTTTTTATAAGGGCATATTGCTTTCGGCTTGTCTGTCTGTGTGTGCGTCTGTTAACTTTTGAACCATGAATGCTAGTTTTTGAAATTTCATATACAGATTCCTCATGAAAAAATAGTTGACCCGTATTTTTTTTCTTATCCGAGTTATGTCCCTTTTCTGAATTATTTCCCTTTAAAAACAAAATTTGAAAATTTTGTGTGCAAGATATCTCAAAAAGTATTTAAGCTAGAGCCTTCATATTTGGTATACTGGTTGGGGCTGATGAGTAGATGACCTGATTAAGTTTTGAAAACTTTCCGTCAAATTTTGACAAAAATACGGAATTTTTAAATTTTGATCGATTTTTCCACTTTTCGCTGAAATTTGAAACTTTAGAATGGTGAATGCTAGGGTTTTGAAATTCATATACAGATTCCTCATAAAAAATAGTTGACCCATATTTTTTCATGTCCAAGTTATGCCCCTTTTCTGAGTAATGTCCCTTTGAAAACAAAATTTGAAAATCTTGTGTGCAAGATATCTCAAAAAGTATTTGAGAACTTTCTGTCAAATTTTGACAAAAATACAGAATTTTGAAGTTTTGATTATTTTTTCCACTTTTTGGTGAAATTTGAAACTTTTGAACGTTGAATATAAGGGATTTGAAATTTCATATACAGATTCCTCATGAAAAAATAGTTGACCCGTATTTTTGTTCCTGTTCATGTTATGCGGCATTTTAGAGTTATGTCCCTTTTAAAACAAAATTTGAAAATCTTGTGTACAAGATATCTCAAAAAGTATTTAAGCTACAGACTTCATATTTGGTATACTGGTTGGGGCTGAGAAGAAGATCACCTGATTAACTTTTGTGGACTTTCTGTCAAATTTTGACAAAATTACTCCATTTTGAAAATTTTTACTCCCATTTCTAACTTATCTGCAAAAAGATTACATTCTGTTTCTGGATCGAGGTCAAAACAGAGGCAACCGAACAGCTTCTTCGGGAAATTAAAGTTAATCTCATTCAAATGAAATAAATGAATCAATGAATCATACAAGCTGCCAGTTTATGGATAAGCATACAGTTGGGGGCATAGTGTGTTCTGTTTTTTTTTTTTTTTTGTTTGTTTTTTTTTTTTGCATGGTGTGATCAGTGGCTCTGATGTTAAACTACCAGAATGGCCATCAAAGTATTCTGAGAATTTTTTTACATAGCCTCTTTTCATGATAATGATAATAAAACTTAACATCATCAGCAATTTTCATGACCAGGAGTCCAGAACTTCACAATTTCAAATGGTTATATCTCTACTGTTTATTATGATAATCTCAGTCTTCATACTTTCAGGAAATACTCATAAGAGATTGATCTTCCTCATATAAACATTTCAGTTTTACCATATTATATTTATAAATGTCCCTTTCATCAGATCTTGTCCCATTATCATAATTTGTATTTTGGTTTGCATAAAAAGTCAAAGGGACCATGGTTAAAATTTCATTTTTTGGTGCCATCAAGTATAAGAATAAGTTCCTGTTTTCAAATGCCAGGTTTATGACTGGGTCACTTTTTGAAAATACTAGGTTCATGTTTATGAATGGTATACCAAGATGGCCCATTTATGGGAAAGAGGTAATAGAAGGCAATGATCAGGAAAAGGCGCAATTGGAAAGAGATTCCTACTCCAAAAAACTAAACAATCAGGTACAAGTTTACACTATGAAAACATATTGAAAGCCAAGTGAGCAGCTATTTTCCCATTATCTACATTTACCTCAGTTACCTAAATTTAACTAAAAATATGAAAACATACTTAGGTTGCAAAAAACAAAAAAATCAATGCCAAGACAAAGAAAAACATGAAACATGAAAAACAACTGACCCCAGTGGGTTAAGGATGATACAGACAATACAGGTGATTTTAAACGGCTTGATAAAATTTTCTTAATTTTACTCCGAAGATACTTTATGTTGTCTTTGCATTGAGCAAATAAAAAAGGGGGTCACCAGGCTTAATTTTGATAAAATTTAGACCGGTTGAAAGAACACCCATTGCGTGTGCCAAAAAAGGCTTTTTCTCTAGTTGCTACTACATTTTGGCAATGAAAATTTCGAAAAGTATAAGCACAACTATCCAACTACCTTACATTCCAAAAAGACTATGCATTGTTGAATGTACATAACCGCCATCAAGTATGAGCTTTGCCTACATGTGGTATTACTAACAGATACATGTATTTGGTAAATTCATGCTTTTTATGGTTATTTTGATTTAATCCCCCTTTAAGATAGCAAATCTAATACTATTCCACGAAAAACTTTTCAGTGAAAGTCTATCTTATAATAAGTAATTTGATGAGAAAAAGACATGTGGTCAACAGAACGGGAAAAAAAATTTCACAGGCAATTATGTTATCCCACCCCCTTTGATTTTGCTTACGTTTTTTGTGATTTTGTACTTATGTAAAACATGTTTAAATTAGCTCTGTAGGTTTTAGATCATCATGACATATTAATCCAAGATAATGATATACCTGAGTGTGCACCTTAATGATATACCTGAGTGTGTAGCTTAATGTATCTGTATTGACATTCAGTAAATGACATTCACCTTGCGCTTGTGTAATTAAACACGCAGCTTAAATCAGTTGAGGGTCGCTAATTTCAAAGTCATGGCGCCAAAAAAAGGTCGCATAAGATTGATCAAAATTCAACGTAAGGTCGCCTTTATTATAACGTCATTGGCATCATTTCCTATTCAAAAACTTCATCAAATGATGCGGACACTATTTAAACAATTAACTAGTAAGTTTGTTTTACATAAATCCTCCATTTTCAATATCCGAAGCTGGCAATACATAGCTCTTAACAAGAGTTGTTTCCCATGGTGTCGGTATAATCCTTAAATGTCCCTTAATGGGGAAATTCATATTAATTCATAACAAATGTTTAAAAAAAAAAGGCACAGAGTAGGTGAGCGTTGCCGTTTTCACGACCATTTGTCCTCTGGTTTCCTTTGCAGGACAAAAGACAATACATGAATTGTTGAAAGAGTATGGTGAGGTTGACATTCTAGAAGGCCAACTGTGCAGAAACGATGAGCGAAAATTGCGGCACTTAGACAGATCGGTCACAGATTTCCGTGTGAAGTGTATGAAGACCCTAGCAGAACTTGGGAAAAGGTGCAGCTCTAACAACCCACACTCACAGTCTAATGTAAAAAAACCTAGACCTTTGTTCAGAGATGCTGATGAAGATGATATTATTGTAAGTGCTGTTTTATGTAATGAGAATGATTACATGCGGAACATATGTTTAGATCATGACGTTATTGTGTATTGGATATGTCAGGAATTTGACTCTTTGACTATCACATATTTTTTCATCACCACATAAATGAACTAAATGAACTGAGGATTAGTTTTTAGCTCACCTGAGCCGTTAGGCTCACAAGGTGAGCTTATAGGATGGCCATGATCCGGCGTCCGTCCGTCGTCCGTCGTCCGTCCGTCGTCCACCATTTTCAAAGATCTTCTTCTCTGAAACCGCTTGGCCAATCAAAGCCAAATTTTATATGAAGCATCTATAGGAAGGGGGAACCAATGTGTTTATAAATAATCCAGGTCACATGACCAAGATGGCCGCCATGCCCATATATGGTAAAAACCCTTCAAAATTCATTTGAATGGGGAAAATTGTTAAACTGTCATTTGAAAGGCAAATCTTGCAGGAAATGGGCAAATGGACTGAAGGTAGGTAATTCTGAAAAAAATTTGGACCCCAGGGGTTGGTCTGCCCCCACCCCGGGACAATATACATGTAAATTACAAAAATATTCAAAGATCTTCTTCTCTGAAATCACTTGGCCAATCAAAGCCAAATTTTATAGGAAGCATCTATGGGAAGGGGGAATCAATGTGTTTATAAATAATCCAGGTCACATGACCAAGATGGCCGCCATGCCCATATATGGTAAAAACCGTTCAAAATTCTTCTTCTCCTGAACCAATGGACCAATTTCAACAAAACTTGGCATGAACCATCGGGGACTGAAGTACTACAATGTATATATAAATTTTGACCTTTGGATGACCTTGACCTATTTTACAGCAAGGTCAACATAGGTCGCTAATGCACTTGAATGGGGAAAACTTTTAAAATGTCATTTAAAGTGAAAGTCTTGCAAGAAATGGGCAGTAGGACTGAATATTAATGATTCTGAAAAGAATTGGACCCCAGGGGCTCATTTGCCCCAGCCCTGGGGCATTATACATGTATATTATCATAATATTCAAACATCTTCTCCTCTGAAACCGCTTGGCCAATCAAAGCCAAATTTCATGTGAAGCATCTATAGATTGGGGGAATCAATGTATATATAAATAATCAAGGTCACATGACCAAGATGGCCGCCATGCCCATATATGGTATAAACCCTTCAAAAATCTTCTTTTCAGGAACCGGTGGACCGATTTCGAAGAAACTTGGCATGAAGCATCGATGACTCAAGTACTACAATTTATGTATAAATCATGACCCTGTGATGACCTTGACCTATTTTAAGGCAAGGTCAACATGGGTTGCCTATGTATTTGAATTGGTAAACTGTTAAAATGTCATTTGAAGGGAAAAACTTGTATGGACAGTATATTGATTATTCTGAAAAAATAATGGCCCAAGGGCTTCACCTGCCCCTATACTGGGACTATTTTCTATAACATTCGTATATACAGCAGATCTCAGGTGAGCGTTTACAGGACCATTGGTCCTCTGGTTATTCAAAACTTCTCCCAAAACAAAATCCAGAAAAAAAAAATCATCAGGCCTAAGTTAATGCATGTAATTGTTTTATCACAATGCCTACCATGTGTTTCTTATTTATATTGTCATGTTTCATATTTACATTGAGAAGATGAGAATACTTTATAGGCAAATCACTGCATTTCATGTTTATTCATCACAGCTTGTGTGGATTTTTTCAGGTCAACAAAGATCAAACATCCATACCCATACCAGACAGACCAGAAACATGCATCATCAGCATGTCACAGGAGATACCAGAAGTTGTAAGTTCTGTCATGTTTCGTCTATATCATATATACCAAACTGTCTTTTTTCATATTTGAACCTCAACGCAACAAAAGGTACCTTCGGACATTCTGACGTTTCTAGTGGTAAACCGCACAAAATCAGAAAAATCATGTAACATATGATTTAGAAATAACAGTGTATTTGTAATCTTTGAACACAGGGCTATGGCTAAAATAGGGTTTTTAAACATACCTTTTTCAATATTTGGAGTTATCTGCCCTTTGTTTAGCCCTTCATATGCTAAATTTTCTGTATCAATTGGCAAACGGTTACCATAGCAACCACAGTCACAAAAATAGACAAAACAATTTTACATATTGCTTGTAAGGATAGTCTGTCTCTATCTGAGCAATAAGTTCTGGCCAAAACTTTATGCAGATGCATCAGGTTTTTGTAGGCTATGCTAACATGCAGAAATGCATTAGGCAACTATGACGTCAGTTTTCATTAGGGTACATATAGTAAATATGTTATATCTCACAAAATAACTTGAATAATCCGCGCAAATAAAGACTATACTAGACTCTAGAAACATTGTACATTCAAATTAGAATTGTTTTTCAAGTACTCAAAATATAGTCTGAATGTACTTTTTCTCATGTTGTGGCCCATTTACCAAACACGTACAAGATATTGTTGTATTGACAATAAATAATGAAGGTAGGTCAGTTAAGTGTCTCCTAAAGAAGCAGATACACTGAAACCAAGTTATAAAGAGGCCACTTTTCAAACTCATTTTTTGTTTCTAAGCCAAGTTCAAAATTGCACAATTTTTTGCCAAAAGACGTGTCTTTCAAGTAAGTAAAGTTCCAAAGTGTTAAGAAATAATTTTCTTTTAATAAAGGCGTTTTTGGATTAAAAATGCAAAAATCAATGTTTTTAAATAAAAAAATGGATACAGCACACCATTTATTGAAATTAGGAACGGGTGTCATCAAAGGGGTCGTTACGGCTCGGAAAAACATCAAACATTCGAATTTTCTCTACTGGTAGAATTTTTATGCATTTTTAAAAATCGCCAATTTTGAGATTTTTTGAAAAATTCATAAATGTGCCTCTTAAACATGTTGACCCCTGTTAAATTCACTTGATGAGGCCTGGAAATGAGAGATATAATTCGACTGAACTGTTTTTGACCATTTTCGAGGACCAACATGTCAAGGCTGCCGCACACTTCCGGTTTCAATGCCAATTTTTAACGAACAAAATAACAAAATTTATGGACGATTTTTTTAATTTTCAAAGTTTATCAGAGTCTAGTATTTGACCTAAATAATCGCTGAAAATTTCAATGCCGTGCTGCTGATAATAACGCAACTGGAGAAGAACAAAGTTGGTATGCAAATTGCATACAAAAGCTGAATTCCTGTTATTCAGGTTGTTGTCTTCTTGCATGTGCAAAACAGAAACGAAGATTCTTATTGCAGCAACACTTTTGACTTAATTTTATCTTGCATCATGGCAGTCAGTAGCACTTTCAAATAAATTAAAATGTAAAAACACAACGTCATAATATGACATTTAATTTGATGTTAATAAAGTGTGACTTTTCGAAATAGGGTACCTTTACACATGCTTCGTCTGTGTGAGAAGAATCACGCATTTTGGAATGCAGAAACTCACAGAGCCACTGTTAGACATTGGTTTATTCATATGATCATGAATTTTAATTGATCGTATTTTACTTTCTGAACTGGAAGACAAAATATGAGGTGGCCTCTTATAACTTTTTTTCAGTGTACATGTAGATAGATTAATGTTAAAACAGAGATGTGCATAAAACTGAGCTGGATTGTAAATCACTGCATTTCATTTTTATTCATTACAGATTGTGTGGATTTTTTCAGGTCAACAAAGATCAAACATGCATACCCATACCAGACAGACCATGCATGTCTCAGGAGATACCAGAAGTTGTAAGTACTGCCATGTTTCTTATTTACCAAACTGTCATGTTTCATATCTACCGTACTGTCATGTTTCATATTTACCGAATTGTCATGTTTCATATTTACCAAACTGTCATATTTCATATTTACTAAACTGTCATGTTTCACATTGTCAGACCGAACTGTCATGTTTCATATTTACCAAACTGTCATGTTCATTTTTGTTGCATATTTAGCCTACTGTCGTGTTTCATATTTACCGTACTGTCATCTTTAGGTAAATCACTGCATTTCATGTTTATTCCTCACAGTGTGTGTGGCTTATTTCAGGTCAACAAAGATCAAACACCCATACCCATACCAGACATAGCAGAAACATGCATCATCAGCATGTCTCAGGAGATACCAGGAGTTGTAAGTACTGTCATGTTTCTTATTTACCAAACTGTCATGTTTCATATCTACCGTACTGTCATGTTTCATATTTACCGAATTGTCATGTTTCATATTTACCAAACTGTCATATTTCATATTTACTAAACTGTCATGTTTCACATTGTCAGACCGAACTGTCATGTTTCATATTTACCAAACTGTCATGTTCATTTTTGTTGCATATTTAGCCTACTGTCGTGTTTCATATTTACCGTACTGTCATCTTTAGGTAAATCACTGCATTTCATGTTTATTCCTCACAGTGTGTGTGGCTTATTTCAGGTCAACAAAGATCAAACACCCATACCCATACCAGACATAGCAGAAACATGCATCATCAGCATGTCTCAGGAGATACCAGAAGTTGTAAGTACTGTCATGTTTCTTATTTACCAAACTGTCATGTTTCATATCTACCGTACTGTCATGTTTCATATTTACCGAATTGTCATGTTTCATATTTACCAAACTGTCATATTTCATATTTTCTTATTTACCAAACTGTCATGTTTCATATCTACCGTACTGTCATGTTTCATATTTACCGAATTGTCATGTTTCATATTTACCAAACTGTCATATTTCATATTTACTAAACTGTCATGTTTCACATTGTCAGACCGAACTGTCATGTTTCATATTTACCAAACTGTCATGTTCATTTTTGTTGCATATTTAGCCTACTGTCGTGTTTCATATTTACCGTACTGTCATCTTTAGGTAAATCACTGCATTTCATGTTTATTCCTCACAGTGTGTGTGGCTTATTTCAGGTCAACAAAGATCAAACACCCATACCCATACCAGACATAGCAGAAACATGCATCATCAGCATGTCTCAGGAGATACCAGAAGTTGTAAGTACTGTCATGTTTCTTATTTACCAAACTGTCATGTTTCATATCTACCGTACGGTCATGTTTCATATTTACCGAATTGTCATGTTTCATATTTACCAAACTGTCATATTTCATATTTACTAAACTGTCATGTTTCACATTGTCAGACCGAACTGTCATGTTTCATATTTACCAAACTGTCATGTTCATTTTTGTTGCATATTTAGCATACTGTCGTGTTTCATATTTACCGTACTGTCATCTTTAGGTAAATCACTGCATTTCATGTTTATTCCTCACAGTGTGTGTGGCTTATTTCAGGTCAACAAAGATCAAACACCCATACCCATACCAGACATAGCAGAAACATGCATCATCAGCATGTCTCAGGAGATACCAGAAGGTGTAAGTACTGTCATGTTTCTTATTTACCAAACTGTCATGTTTCATATCTACCGTACGGTCATGTTTCATATTTACCGAATTGTCATGTTTCATATTTACCAAACTGTCATATTACATATTTACTAAACTGTCATGTTTCACATTGTCAGACCGAACTGTCATGTTTCATATTTACCAAACTGTCATGTTCATTTTTGTTGCATATTTAGCCTACTGTCGTGTTTCATATTTACCGTACTGTCATCTTTAGGTAAATCACTGCATTTCATGTTTATTCCTCACAGTGTGTGTGGCTTATTTCAGGTCAACAAAGATCAAACACCCATACCCATACCAGACATAGCAGAAACATGCATCATCAGCATGTCTCAGGAGATACCAGAAGTTGTAAGTACTGTCATGTTTCTTATTTACCAAACTGTCATGTTTCTCTAACATATCATTTCATGTTTATTTGTGAAAAGATAAGTAAAGATATTGCAACTGTTAAAGCATGAGATGTTTATCTCACCTGAGCAGAAGGCTGATAGGTGAGCTTATAGTATACACATGCTCTGTCGTGCATTGTCCGTCCGTCTTAAAATTCAAACATCTCCTCTGAAACCACTAGGCCAATCAAAGCCAAACTTCATGTTGAGCATCGTTTGTATAAATGGTCCTGGTCACATGACCAAGATGGCCACCTTAACTATAAATAGCAAAAACCTTTAACATAGGTTGCCCATGCATTTGAATGGGAAACATTGTTAAATGTGATTTGAAGGGTCAAATTTGCAGGAAATAGGCAAATGGACATAATATTTATGTTTATGAAAAAATTATGTCCCCAGGGGGTTGTCTGCCCCTGCCTCGGGGCTATATGCATGACCATAGTATTCAAACATCTGCTTCTCTGACACGGCTTTGCCAATCAAAGCTAAACTGTATGTGGAGCATCGTTAGGAAGGGGGGATGAAAATTTATATAACTGGTAATGGTCACATGACAATGATGGCTGTCGTGGCTATAAATAGCAAAAATCTTATTCTCAAGAACCAGAAGGCCTATGATTTTGAAACTTGGCATGAAGCATAAGGCAATGGAGATCTACAAAGTTTGTATAAATCATGACCCGGGGATGGCCTTGATCTATATTAAGACAAGGTCAGCACCATAATATTCAAAGATCTTCTTCTCTAAAACCATTAGGCCAATCAAAGTCAAATTTTATTAGAAACATCTGTATGAAGGGGAAACCAATGTGATTATAAATAGACCAGGTCACATGACCAAGATGGTTGTCATGCCCATATTTATGGTAAAATCCCTTAAAAAATCTTCTTCTTAGGAACTGCTGCACCTGTTGCAACAAAACTTGATATGAAGCAATTAAGTCTAATGTATTACAATGTATGTATAAATCATGATCCTATGATGACCTTGACAGATTTATGGCAAGGTCAACATAGGTCACATACAGAAAACTGTTAAAATGACTATGAAGGGAAAAACTTTAAGGAAATGGGCAAGTGGACAGAAAGAAATTAACCACAGGGGTTATTCTGACCCTGTCCTGGGGCTATATTCATGTATACTGGTCAAACTAAGTTAGGGATCAAACTTTTAAGGATGCATTAATCAACTTTTCATTTTTTATGGTGAATTAGCAGTTTTATCACACTCTTAGATGCTGCAATTTTGAAAGTGTGCATCATCTGACTTAAGCACAGCTGTTCTTTAATACACACTACCCTAAAAACCAAAGTGATATAAACTCCATTAAAACTGACTCCACAAAAAAATTCAGTTCTGCCAATTCACGAAAGTCCTACGAATTTGCACGATAGTCATCAAGATTCATCATTTCTAAGGTCAACTAGCTAAAAAAGATTGGACATTTATAGCCTTTTTGTACAAACTTACACACCATCAATTCTCTATGGGAAAAAAAAACCAACAACAAAAAAACATGTATTATTGGTATATAATACACCAGATCTTAGATGGGATTATACAGGACCAGCGGTCTTACGGTACAAATGAAAGCAAACATATACATGTATTTTTCTTCAGTGAGCTTAATTCAGTTTCTAATTAATGATCAGAAAAATTCACCACCTCAGTTTTAGAGGCTATGCATGCCTTATTAGCTCACCTGAGCCGAAGGCTCACAAGGTGAGCTTATAGTACAGTAGTCGAGCCGGCGTCCGTCCGTGCGTCCGTCCGTCCGTTCACATTTTCAAACTCAAATATCTCTAAGACAACATGGCCGATCGTAATCAAATTTTATCTAAAGCATCATTGAGGAGGGGGGAAAGTTGTGCAAGGTTTTGGGGCAGGTCGGATTAGAACTCTGGTTTCCATGGCAACAGATGGCTCCCATAGACTTACAATGGGAAAAACAAAAAAAAAAATCTTCTTCTCCGAAACCACAAGGCCCAGAGCTTTCATTTTTTGTGTGTAGCAATGTATAATGGTTCTCTTTATAAATCCTGCCTACCGTGCCCCTGGGGTCCATGTGGGCCCCGCCCCGGGGGTGTCATGGGAAAAACATAAAAAAATCTTCTTCTCCAAAACCACAAGGCCCAAAGCTTTCATATTTTGTATGTAGCAATGTTTAGTGGTCCTCTATATAAATCCTGCCAATCATGCCCCTGGGGTCAAAAATGGCCCCGCCCCGGGGGTCATTAGCTCCCATAGACTTACAATGGGAAAAAACATAAAAAAAATCTTCTTCTCCGAAACCACAAGACCCAGAGCTTTCATATTTTGTGTGTAGCAATGTATAGTGGTCCTCTTTATAAATCCTGCCAACCGTGCCCCTGGGGTCCATATGGGCCCCGCCCCGGGGGGTCATGGGTAAAACATAAAAAATCTTCTTCTCCAAAACCACAAGGCCCAGAGCTTTCATATTTTGTTTGTAGCAATATATAGTGTTCCTCTTTATAAATCCTGCCTACCGTGCCCCTGGGGTCCATACGGGCCCCGCCCCGGGGGTGTCATGGGAAAAACATAAAAAAATCTTCTTCTCCGAAACCACAAGGCCCAAAGCTTTCATATTTTGTATGTAGCAATGTGTAGTGGTCCTCTATATAAATCCTGCCAATCATGCCCCTGGGGTAAAAAATGGCCCCGGCTTGGGGGTCATTAGCTGTCATAGACTTACAATGGGAAAAACATAAAAAAAATCTTCTTCTCCGAAACCACAAGGCCCAGAGCTTTCATATTTTGTCAGTAGCAATGTATAGTGGTCCTCTTTATAAATCCTGCCAACCATGCCCCTGAGGTCCAAAGGGGCCCTGGGGTCAAATATGGCCCCACCCCGGGGGTCATTATAGGACCCTGACCTTGTTAGATGATTTTTTCACGTGAACCAAAATGGCAGAAAAGAGGATACACAATCCAGACAAGAGCTCTTCTGCTGATGTAAGTAGGGTTTCAAGGTCACATGACCAAGATGGCCACCATACCCATATATGGTAAAAAGCCCAATTACTTTGTCCAGTGACTGTACTTATTGACTCTCAGGTGAGCGATCGTTGCCCCTGGGCTACTTGTTCATAGATGTTCTTAAAGTTTGGTATGTGTTGAAAAATCTTAAGAGCATTTACATGGTGAATAGTTAAAGTGACTTTTGATGACAAAACTTCATCATATTAGTTTTAAGTCATAATTTCAGTTAATTCTGCTAGAAAACTTGTGTTCTCTTTATTTTCAGACTATTGATATAGAGACTGAAACAGAATACATAATTAATGATGGCTTTCACACTCAGGACAGTTGTTTTGGTACTACTCCATCAAGAGATTTAACACCTTTCTTCAACTCGAACAAGTCAAAAAAACTTCGACCCATCTTGCCAAAGCCAGTTAATTTGTTTCCAGAGTTGGCAACATCAAGTACAGTAGAAAATACAGAGGGTCAAAGTATTGATGTAGATCATTCCTATAAGAAGAAAACAATGAGAGGGAAAAAAAAGGAGAACTCAAGGAAACGTTCAACCCAGACAGAGAAAAGTGTTGGTTTTGGTATAGTTGAGCAGATTATAGAGAGTCTCTGTGTACCAGACAGGATTCTTTCAGCAGAGGAAGCTTCTGATTTGCTATCATGTCTGCCAAATGGAAAAGTAAGTGCAGTAGCTGAATGTGTCTTAAAAATCCCAATTTTGAGAGACGCTGTGGAAACTATGTTGCTATCAAGCTTGTCGGCCCCAAATGCCATATTGACCAACAGAAAGAATGGAAAACTGAGTGAATTAATGAAAGGTAGCTTTGAGGACCTAAAAACATTCAACTGGGATGGAATAGTTGAAGAAATATGGAGAGAATTTCCTCTGCTAGCAAAGGTGTTGATTTCATTCGCTATCCCTTCAACAATGGCAAAAGGACCAATGTTTGGAGCAATCCAAAAACTCATACCAAAGATCGGAACTGTATACGGAATATTAGCTCAGGCGAGGCATAACAGGCTCAGCAAAATCCAGAAGGTTGTGAACATTTTGCTGTATGAAAGCATTTGTGATCAGAAGGTAAGCCAATGTGATTAATTGCACATGACTCTCCATAAAATATCCACTGATAGCCTCCTTTTATTCTCGGATCCAAAATAGCCCAGAGATGGCACTGAAGCTATGTCAATTATGTTGTCTCTGCTTGGTTTTAAGCATCATAAAATACAAAATGATCATTTAAAATGAGTTTAGGTAACAAACTAGATTGTGTTAAGAAGTTTTTATCATATTTAGTCGAAAATTTCAAATCACTATGAATTATTATCAAGTTTTCCCTTCATATTTTTCCCAGATTTGGCGATTTTCTATGAAGAAAGCTGAAATCAGTGAAAGATACCTATGTTTCTAGAAGAAATTTACCAAATCTGTTTAATTTTCTAGAAACAAATGCTACTGTTTTGCAGATATTTCATCGAGTGACTTGAAAACATCTATTCACTCGTGCTAGGCACTCGTGAAAATTTTGATGTTTTCAACTCACTCGATGAAATATATTTGGTATTTACCGATAAAAAGTAAATTTTCTTTTTATTTTATACAATACATGGGCATTTTCCTATTCACAAAGCAGGCGGTGAAAATGCAAAAACCAAAAAAATTTGAAAACACAAATAATTTTGGTACCACATTGTTCCTAACGTTCTAACTAAGAAAATGAATACCCACACTTTATGTTTTCGTTCGTAAATAACAGAGTTATAGGCATTTGATTTTCTGAAGTGAGGCACATTTAATGACGTCAAGTGAATGGAAATGTCAGAAGTAATCCAAACTCTACAGTGAAAATAAAGTTTTATGCAGTACCATCATGACCCACCTGGGAAACCTTGAGTTCAAGGTCACAGACTTTGAAATTTTATGTTAAAGCTATTGCTTAAAGTATTTTGAACTGTATGTGGCTGGAACAGATGGATGGATCTAGTTTATACTTTGCTGTTAGATATTATTCTTAAGTTTTATGCTGTAGCATCTTGACATACCTGTGGTCAAGGTCACAGACTTAGAAATTTTACTTTAAATCTATATCAAATATGTAGATGGATCGAGTTGAACTTAGCATGTTGGTAGATATTGGTCTGAAGTTTTATGCTGTACCATCATGACCCACCTGAGTGACATTGAGGTCAATGTCTTTGGTCATAGATTTTAATAGATTTTGTGGCAAAGCACAAGTCAGGCGAGCTACGCTGTCCTGCGACAGCTCTTATTTTCTTTCTTGAAGCCCAGAGCATCCCTTTTTTTTTGTCAATATTTGAGCGGCCTCGTGGGAAAACCAACAATGTGGTTTCTGAACAGGTCTGACACAAACCGGCATGTACAACTACAGAAGGAGGCTAGAAACTTGAATTTTTGGAGTTAAGTAGAGGAGGAATTGTACTATTCGAGTGGCGAAAACAAAGGCGCTGATCAGCTGCAGCTTCGCTGTTACCGCGAAGCTGATCTGCGCCTTTGTTTTCGCATATGCAAATTGTTGGTTTTCCCATGAGGCGGCTCATTTAAAAAATATTGATAGCAGATATCATAAAAAGTCATCTGCACAATTGCTGTAAATTGAATTTATTGCAGGTATTTGACCGGCTCCATACAATTGGACTGTGCTTGAGCTATGGCCACAGCTTGACCATCCTTGACAGGCTTGGTGGTCATTTCAAGGATGAAATTATAGATGCCATCAAAGACAATAAACGCATACGAATTGTTGGAGACAATATCAACTGGTATACAGGTAAGAATGTCTACAAGTTTAATGTTTTGTTTACATTTACAAAGTTTTGTTTTCAGAAGACTTATGTTTATTGCATTGAAGTTTCTGTTATTTCCAAGCAGCAAGTATCCTGATATTAACAAGAACCTGCTTTATTTGTTTATGAAACATTCCAATTAAAATGATGGTTACTTTGCTACACATTGTTAATAGGATCAGGAATTGCATGCAGAAAAAAGACAGAATGTCTTTTGAAGTCGAACCAGTAGATCTAGTAGCATCTTTTTCTTTTCTCAGCAGTTGTCATTCAAGTCCTGCCTGGAAGCACTGTTCCATGGAGGCTGTACATAAAATTTGGTTTTGATTGACCAAGCAGTTCCAGAGAAGAAATAAGCTTACTGGTGATGATTGTTTCTGTCTTACCCACTTTCACAAGGTATTGACATTTCTGAGGCCATGCAGATCTACTTATGCGTCTAAACCACCTATCAATGAGTTCTTCTGGTGGGGGGGGGTGTAGTTGGGCAGTATTTACCTTATACATGTGACACCAATGCTTTTGCAATCAGAATGGGTGACTACACCAGTTGATCATAGTCTTTGCTATGTAACTTTGGTAGCACTGCAAAGTTACACAAAGAATACTGACACAAATACTATACTCGACTATTTGACATTGTTTAGCACATTGTGGGGATACACATATAAGCTGTGCTTGCCCTCAATTTCTTGTTTTCTTTGTTGTTCAGTTTAAAGCTTATTCATTGCTATAACATTTTGTTTTTCTTTAAAGAATGATGATATGGTTACTGATGATGGAGTACCAAAGGTAAAACTGGATGATTATTTATGGTAAAGCTTTGAAATAATCTTTAAAGGGAATGATATTGAACTGTTGTAAGTATGATGCTAAAAGTCAGACCACTAAGCAGTGGGCTTACTGGGCTACCAGCCTAAAGTTCACAAGGCTTAAGTTATGTGATGCTGCTATGTCCAGGGATGTCTGAAGTAAGTCATAAAGATCTCGACAAAACACAATTTCAAATACTGTTGAAACGGGTAACAATTCTTTGTAGGGTTGTTGCTCATTAAAATTATTTGTACAGAGGATGTTGCTTCTTAACCCATCCGTCCTTGTAGTACAAAGGTAGTACAACCTGGGGAAGTTTTTGTAGCCTAGGAAAATGTCAGTTCGACTCTGACCAAGGACAATAATAATTACAGAAGCTTCGACTCAACAAACAAAACATTAATTTATCTTTATTATTTCAGCAGTTTTGTGAACAACCTGTCATTTCGGTCTGATATAGATTACATTTATGAATGAAGCAATGTGAATTGTCAAATTATTATTGCTTGTTAGCTCACCTGAGCCAAAGTTATATGATAAAACGAATCTTACACTCGTGGTCATTTCATATGAAATTTATTAAACTCACCGAAGGCTCGTTTAATAAATTTCATATGAACACTCGTGTAAGATCCTCTATATATATATTACCATAATATTCAAACATCTTCTCCTCTGAAGAAATCTTCTCTAAAACCAATAGACTGATTTCAAGGAAACTTGGCGTGAAGCATTGATGGCTAAAGTACTCCAATGCATTTATAAATCATGACCCTGTGATGACCTTGACCAATTTTTTGGCAAGGTCAACATGGGTTGCCTATGCATTTGAATGGGGAAAACTGTTAAAATGTCATTTGAAGGGAAAAGCCAGCAGGAAATCGGCAAATGGACAGAATATTTATTATTCTGCTTCATCTGCCCCTGCACTGGGGTTAAATGCCATAATATTCAAACATGTTTATTGGTATATACAGCAGATCTCATGTGAGTTGGTCCTCTGGTATTGGTACAGCTCAGCCACTGGTATAAGGAGATCAATATTTGTTTTTCACACATGCATAAACATCTCAATACCCCAACATGAGGGTCTTTTCCTAAGACACTGTAAAAAAGAATCAATATGATAAGTATACACTGTTATTTTGATAGTTCTACAGCATTGTCTGACTGGCATTTGAGCATTTTTATTACCCCATGTCAGCTTAAATGAGCTTTTAGCATCATAAACTGGTCGACTTACGACTTACGATAAGCCCCACATCAGAAATCTTATTTGAATGGCAATTTAGATTAAGTTCAAAAGTTTTTGAAATCCTTGTGACCAAGTGGTCAAGGTGACTGTTTTCATTCACCATGCCTTATAATAATTTGCATTAACCATATTATGGGAAGTTTTAAGCTGATGCTTTCATCAGTTTCACCAGTTTATGGGATGGTCTTGTAAAATAATATCGTAGACAAATATTGAAATTTGCTTTACTTTTATCCTCTTAAAGTGAAGACAGTAAAATCATTATAACAAGAACATTTTAAAATACACTTGAGCATATGCGAAAACAAAGGTGCTGATCAGCTTTGCAGTAACTGCGAAGCTGATCAGCTCCTTTGTTGTTGATACACATAATAGTACAATCTCTCTTCTTCTTAAATCGGAAATTTCAATCCTCTAGCTATCTTCTGTACTTGTACAGCTCGGTTTGTGCCAGACCTGTTTGAAAATCATATTTTTGGTTTTCTCATAATGCGGCTCACTTTATGAATGTCTTATTTTATAATGTGTCTCATCAAAATTGAATTTCTTTCACATTTAACTGCTAAAAGTCACAAATTTTAAAATCGGTTCTGAAAATGAAAACAAGGAGCTGTAACATTAGAAGTGTTTACCATTATTTTTTTGTCATTTCAGGTGTGCATGATGTTAGAAAAGACAGCCATGGTCACATGAATCATGCGTTTGGTTCAGCCATCATTGTACAGCATACATGTTTTGATCACCTCAGCCCAGTAAGACCTCAGCTGAGATTTATTGATTGTCCTGTGGAGGTGTTCATGCCCAATGAACAGGATTGGGAAAACATTAAAACTATCTACAGCAGACAGATGCTGGAAGTTGTTATCAGACATTTACCTGCCTTCTCGTTTCTTAAAAGCATTCAGTTGGAAACAGAAACAGAGGTTGTTCCAGGACAGAAGGTCATTAATAAAGTAATTCCTCTGCCAATCTTATACTGTAACGAACAAAAGTATGAAGACGTTGTTAAAATTATGGATAATTATGAAGCAATACTTGGAGAGTGTTTTGAGAAAGCTAATGCACAGCTGAATTCTGTGCATATTGGGGGGGACCAACTGACAAGGGAAAGATTTTCTGGCGCCAAAAGGTTGCGGATAGGTGGCACTACTGCTTCTGAGAGGTTTAGTCACCTTGGCCCAATAACATTTGAATTTTTTCATCTACTTATGAACTTTGTCAAACTTATTCTACAAAATTTGTATGATGAAGCAAGTGTTCAAGAAATCGGCACCATGAGGGCAGAGCAAGCTAGAATTCTACGGGACAATGTAAATGTAAATGTAAATGAACATTATGATGGAGACAAAGACTTCATATGTTCTTTCACAGATGCATATATAGCTGAGGCCGCAATGGATTTCTTTGGGATGGATGGTCCCAATTCACAGCCTACCAGAAACAAACCCCCCACAACCTTTCAGACAGAATCAGCAAAGTGTGCATGGGCTAGGCAGACATTCAAAGAAGTGGTGGAGAGATACGTTTTCAATAAGACTGTTGATCAAACAGTTGAAGGTGAATTGCATGCCATCTTTTTAGCTCACCCGCGCCGAAGGCTTACAAGGTGAACTTATGGTATGGTAGTTGAGCTGTCATCCGTCCGTGCATGTGTGTGTTCACATTTTCAAATACAAATATCATCACAACTAGTTGGCCATTTACAAGCAAATTTTATCTGAAGCATCATTGGGGTGGGGGAAAGGTTGCTTTAGGTTTTTGGCTAGGTCGGATTAGAACTCTGGTTTCCATGGCAACAGATAGCTCCTATAGACTTACATAAATCCTGCGAATCGTGCCCCTGGGGTCAAATATGGCTCCACCCCGGGGGCCGTTATATTATGACCAAGATGGCAACCATGCCAGTATATGGTAAAAACCGTTCAAAAATCTTCTTCTCCAGAACCGGTGGACCAATTTCAACGAAGCATCAATAGGAAGGGATAACCAATGTATAGATAAATAATCCAGGTCACATGACCAAGATGGCCGCCATGCCCATATATGGTAAAACCCTTCAAAATCTTCTTCTCCGAAACCGTAGTACTGATTTCAATGAAACTTGGCATAAAGTATCTATGACTCAAGTACTACAATGTATATATAAATCATGACCTGGTGATGACCTTGACCTATTTAGGGCAAGGTCGGCAAGGTCAACATAGGTCAATGCATTTGAATGGTGAAAATTTTAAAATGTCATTTAAAGAGAAAGTTTTGCAGGAAATGAGCAGTAGGACTGAATATTAATGATTCTGAAAAAAAATTGGATTCCAGGGGCTCTGCTCCCACCCCAGGGCATTATGCATGTATATCTCCATAATATTCAAACATCTACTCGTCTGAAACCGCATGGCCAATCAAAGCCAAATTTTATGTGAAGCATCTATAAAATTGGGAAATCAATGTGTATATAAATAATCTAGGTCACATGACCAAGATGGCCGCCATGCCCATATATGGTAAAAACCCTTCAAAAATCTTCTTCTCCGGAACATGTTGACGGATTTCAAAGAAACTTGGCATGAAGCATTGATGGCTAAAGTACTACAACGAATATATAAATCATGACCCTGTGATGACCTTGTGATGACCAAAATATTGATTATTCTGAAAAAAAAAAATGGCCCAAGGGCTTCATCTGCCCCTGCACTGGGGTTAAATTCCATAATATTCAAATATGTTTATTGCTATATGCAGCAGATCTCAGGTGAGCAATTACAGGACCATTGGTCCTCTGGTTTACCAATTTTCAGCCCTTGGCCTTCTTCAGGAAAACAATATTAATTTTGATTTTTACAGCTAGGTGGCATCCATTTTGAAATTTCATAATCATTGTATCAGTATTCAATCACAACAAAGCCTGAGGAAAGCCAAGGGCTGAAAAATATAAAAAAAAACACATCAGGATAACATGTCCCTAAAATGTATACTGCCTTTAACCCCTCTTGTAGTAAAACTGGGGTATATAGGGATATACCTATTTTACATATTTTTGATCCAAAACAGAGATTGTCGATACTTGTTAAAACCGCCTTGCTGAGGCAGCTCTAACGTGTACACACAAAATTAATGTTTTGAGCAGAACTACTAAAACTTTCAAATTTTTTCCAATGAAATTTTCAATTTTTCCTTCTGAAAAAATTCTCTGTATATTGCATGGTTAAGTTTTGTAACAGAGTGAGAAATTATCATAGTGACAGATTTTGAGTAGCAGTGCATATTTTTTTCTTTGTTTTTCAGAAGAAGGACCAGTTTTCACAGTAATCTTGGCAAGTGGAGAAACCAAAACCATTCTACTCAAACGAAAATCACCACCTGGAGACTATGTAAAAAATTATGGCCATAAAGTCCTTGAATTGGGAATGTTGTTTAAAAGCATTCTACAGTTGTGCAAGTCCCCCAGCAGAAAGACAGGATTGAGTCTTATCAAGATTACCATGCTTGTTTTTAAAGCCAACAACAATCTGTCGAAATATGCATATGAGTGCATGAGATTTCTCGTTCACCAGAAATGTTCTCTGTCTGAGAAGGAGGCAGCGGAAGAATTTTATGGCTTGTTTGTGAACACCAAAGGGAGGCTTGACAGTCACATTCCATGTGACTTACAGATGGAATATATAGTCAAACTTGTGAAGAAACATCTTAAACACATGTTTTCAAATCAAACAGAGAAAAATGTCACAGCTAGAACAAGTGCCATCACAGCAATGGTTGAAGTAAGCAAGAATTTTGACAATAAAAGTCAGGTGATTGTTCGATCAAAAAAGCACTCAGACAAAGACAGCAAAATGGATGAAGTTGACATGATAAAGGACTTACGGAATGTTAGACCTTTTCAATTTCAGAGTGGCAGGGCACATCCAACCTTTCCAGAAATTAAATCTAGTTTGACAGAAAGTCTAGACCCAGCAGACATCAGATCATGGATAGAAATGCAAACCTTGAAGTGGGCTACTGAGATAGGCCAGTGAGTTATTTGTGGTATGCTTATGGAGAGCCACATACTTGACCTTCCTGTAAAATAGGTCAAGGTCTGAACATACCGTTGACGTGAACAGTATTTCTAGTGTTATGTACATGTATACAGATCCTGTGAAATGGACCTATAAAAGACATGACATTTATGGGCTGTCCACACTGTCAGGGAAAATACATTTTTTCAAGGTCATAGAATTGTCAAGGAATTTTGATATTAGTCAGGGAATTTTGCATTGCTGTTAAAAGTCAGTGTAATTTGAAAAGACAGATAAATTTATGAAACGCAAAACTTATCAAGAATAATGGCTACGGCAGTTTCTCCATGTTTGGATTTTACAATAATTAAAAAATTAATACAGAAATTATGTTTTCATCAAAAAAGAAACATTACACATTATATATTTCAAATTATCCTTTGTGAAGAAACAGAAGGGATTGATGCGACTCATCTTCCCAGATGTAATAAAATTACACACAAAATACACACAAGTTAGTCAGGGAAATTTGATTAGTGTCAAGGAAAAAGTCAGTAAATTTTGCTTTGCTCAAATTGTGGACACCCTGTAATAAGCAATTTGGACAAACATGTCACTAGCAAATGTTTCACATAAGTTTATCATTTTTGTCAAAGCACTATATGGATAATAGGGTACACTGAAGAGCTTTAAAACACACAAATTGAAAGTCAAAATGTTTTGCATATGTTATAGCATTTCATTTTGAATAAAAAAAACTTGACACAAATACACAGTGATATGTTTGCAACTATGTTTTGATTTTCATATCAAAGTGGTAATTAATAAGAGAGCATTGATCTTTCAAATATCCATTCCCTAACAGTCTCTTATAATTCTGTATAGAATGGGTTGATATTATTCATTTTGTGTGTATAATTTGTTTGTAATACTGTATATCAACATGAGACTGAAATAAACAAATAAACTTAAATTCTAAAATGTCCTGGCTCCAAAAAAAAAAAAAAAAAAAAAAAAAAAAAAAAAAAAAAAAAAATAATTTTTCATATTGTGCGTATGTGTGTGTTTTAAAGCTATTCTCTCTAGTATACAAATGTTCTTGAGGCAAAATATCAAATCAACAGCCATCTTCTGTGTTACATCTGGTCACAGCATTACTCATATTATGATAAAAACAAACAACATTTGAGCCGCATCATGAGAAAACCAACAATGTGGTTTCCAAACAGGTCTGACACAAACCAACCTGTATAGTCACAGAAGCCGGCTTGAAGCTGGAAATTTTGGTTTAAGAAAGTAAAGGCATTGTACTATCCCTGCTGATCAGCACCTTTTATTCTATATATGCAAAATGTAGGTTTTCTCAAGACATGGCTCATTTTACCCTTAGTGATATCTTGGATTAATATTTTAAATTGATATTCATACATTTGTACCCACTGGTATTCACTCTTAGTAGGGTGAAATTACAGAACAGATGCATTTGTTTTGAAGGTGCTTATCATTTTTTTTATATACATATATATAAAATTTGTTCATATGACGTCGCTGTTTTCCAGTGGATAACGTCATGTCATAAAAATCGTATGACCACACGTGTATTAACACTTTTGCGGGAATATGTAACGTCATTGACGACGTCCGTAACAACAATGTAAATTTTCATTAAAAATATGTCCACTTCGAAGGCGATAAAATCCTGTTTTAAAGGTCATATGATAAAACGAATCTTACACTCATGGTCATTTCATATGAAATTTATTAAACTGGCCAAAGGCTTGTTTAATAAATTTCAAATGAAATGACAATGAGTGTAAGATCCTCTATATATGTCATGACCCAAAACTGTGATATAGATATGTTTATGATATTGAATATAGTTAAATACTCTATATGGACTGCTATGCAAGAAAACTGGTCTTCGGGGTTTCTGACCAGGTCTGACAAAAACTGGCCTGTGCATCTACAGAAGATAATTGGAAGCTTGAAATTTCAGATTTAGGAAGATGAGGAATCGTACTAGCCATGTAGCGAAAACAAAGGCACTGATCAGCTGCAAAATTATTGCACAACTGATCTGTGCCTTTGTTTTTGCAAAGGCAGAAAACTGGTTTTCTCATGAAGTGACTCATATAATCTGGTTTAATGTTATTTGATGCATAAGATAATTGTGATATAAAATGTGTCTGTAATATTTTATTTTTTGTAAATGTACGGTTATATTTTAGACATTTTTCATGAATTTTGAAAATTGGTCAACTGATATGTAGCAAAGGCACCTGCAGCATACTGTGAGTCAAATTTTATAAGCTCACCTGAGCCGAAGGCTCACAAGATGAGCTTATAGGATGGTCATGCACCGTCATCCGTCTGTCGTTGTCATCCGTCTGTCCACAATTTCAAAGATCTTCTCCTCTGAAACCCTTGGCCAATCAAAGCCAAATTTCATGTGGAGCATCCTTAGGAATGGAAATGAAAGTTTATATAAATGGTTTAGGTCACATGACCAAGATGGCCACTAATGCTATATATAGCAAAAACCTTTCAAAATTTTCTTCTCTAGAACCAGAAAGCTTACGATTTGAAATTTGGCATGAAGCATCGGGGAGAGTAGCTCTACAAAGTTTATATAAATCATGACCTTGGGATGACATTGACCTATTTTATGGCATGGTCAACTTAGGTCGCCCATGCATTTTTTTTTTTTGGAAAATTGTCAAAATGTCATTTGAAGGGGAAAACATGAAGGTCCAATTTCAACAAAACTTGGCCTGTAGCATTGTGGACTAGAGTACTACAATGTATACATAAATTATGTCATTGTGATGACATTGACCATTTTACGGCAAGGTTAATTTAGGTCACCCATGACCATTATAGTCAAACAAGATTATTGGTATATATCCCAGATCTCAGGTGAGCGTTTACAGGACCACTGGTCCTTAAAGAGTTTACTCTAAGAAACAAATTTCTTCTGTTCATCTGTCATCAAAATAGACCTTTACATTGTTCCATTATTGCTATAATATTCTCTGCCACTGTACTTTTTATCATTGGATACTTTTTAATTATACTGTCCCTTGTTGAAGTTTTATAGTTTCTTGCAATTTCTTCAGCGAGCATGTCTGACAGTCCTGTCTTTAATGATGCTGTTGGTAGGCCTGTTGCTGAATTTTCCAGTTTAAAATAGTCACTTAAAGCTTGTTGAATACAGTGAACCTGATCTTTCCCATCTTGTTCCGTTGGAGTGTTCTCTTCTGTGCCAGTGTCAAAATCTACATCCGCCAAACAAAAACAACTGTCACAGTCACAAACCTTCTCACAGTTGTCACAACATTCGTGTAAAAACTGGAAATTTTTCTCAACATTTGCACCAAAATGCTCACAGATAAATTGCCTACGGCAAGATTCAGAGCTGCAAAAACTGCGGATGTCATCATTAACTTTTGCTGCTGCTGAAATGTCACTATTGTTATAATACATAACAGCCTGGGCTGGTGAACCATCTCGACCGGCTCTCCCTATCTCCTGTATGTACACTGAAAAAAAAAAAAAAACAACATAAACACATAAATATATATTCGGGTCATGGTGATATTATTGACCTTATATCTTCTGCATGTAACACACATTTTCTTGTCATTTTTCTGCATATCAGTAGTTGTTTAGTTATGCAAAAGTGGAAGTATATCTTTTTATGTGGAGATTTTATATGTGATATTCATAGGATGTTTGATCACATTCAAAGAACAGAAGAATTCAAGAAAAAAATGCCAGTGTTTTGGATAAAAGACAAATAAAATCAAAATTCTAATTAAACCTACTCTCTAAAGTTCCTGGAACTCCTGCATGGATGACTCGTCTTATGTCTGGAGCATCTGTCCCCATACTATATGCTTCTGTGGCAAACAAAAGTTTTACATCACCATTAGGATCTGACATACTTTTCAGCACTTGACTGCGCATCTGAAAATGATGAGACAGCTAATTTATAATAAACCTAATTTTTGGCTGAGGCAGAGACATCAAGCTTTTTAGTGTGTAAAAACTTGTGATGAAAATAAACAACTGTATATCATTACTATTCCGCCCATATTTTTTTTTAAACATTACAAAAACTGATATATCTAAAACATATATTACATGATTTTTCTGCTTTTTGAGCAGTTTCCTACTAGTAACGTAAGATTGTTCAAAGGTACATTTTGTCATGTTGAGTTTCATATATACTCCTCAAAAATTCTAAGGGCCACTATATTATTTTCCATAATATATCACAATGTTAAGGCATCCAAATTAAACCCATATTAAATGGACATCCCAAAGGATGCAGAAAAGCTATTATTTTAGGTATTGTTTTATGCCGCTTGGATTTTTTTATTCCGCCCAGATTTTATTTCGGGCTAAATATTTGTTAATTCAGCCTTGAGTACAGGCTAAACATTTTGTACAGGGCACTATGCAACTTTATCTTAATAAATAGGATGACAATTTTGTTGAAACTGTGGATGTCTGATTTGGAAGAAAACTTACTTCTTTAGTACATGTACTGTGGTACTGTGCAACTCTTTGAGCTATATCATAATCATCAGTGTCCATCACTGCGGCCTCATGCCCATAGCCGCACCACTTTAATTTTGTATATACCACTGTTTTTGGAAACAATGCTCCCTTCTGTTGTAGCTCTTTAACAAGTGGCTGAAAAATCCCTTCATAGGATTCCTCAATCTTATGGTTGGGCTTCCTTTTCTGTACTTTAATGAAGATGTTAGATCTGTCCATTGGAGCAGCTACAATGGTTGGGGACTTCATAGCTAGATGAGTAGCAATGTCCTCTCTCATTTTTATAGTTGCTGTGGCAGTCAGTGCCAGCACTTTTGCTGTTGGGAATAGTGATCTGAGCAATTTTATTTCTCTAAATTTCTCTCTAAATCCATTTCCCCACTGTACAACACAATGTGCCTCATCAACAACAATGTGACTCACTTTCTCCTGCAATACTGTGTTTGCCCTCAACAGCTTAAAACCTTGTTTGCTTATAAATGGTTCTGGATGTCCAATGAGAAATTTAAGGTTTCCTGACTTAAACTTTTGTATATCATTTTCTTTGTTGTAATTGTTACTATCCACTTTTCCTATGAATTCTTGGTTGTAATTAATGGAGTCATTATATCTCCCTAACTGTTCCTCAATAATAGAGTTCAATGGGCTGATAATGATAATTGTACCATTGGTGAAATATGGGAGAGCCTCGAATATCATTGACTTTCCATATCCTGTTGGAAGAACACCTGCCGAAAAGAAAGTACAATATTGTTATATGGGCCACAGTACAAGAAATAAACCTTCAGACAATTATTGAGTACGAGGATGATCCAATAATGATTGAGACTTTTTGAATTATTCCTAAGTAAATAAACTTGGCTTATTATGAATATCTTGTTAACATTGCTCAATGCAATATGCACACGATACACTGATTAAAATCCACATGTAGACAACTACCTTCTGTTGCTTAGCAACGAGAGAATGTTAGTCAAATGGTCTTGGCCACGTGGTACTTATGCACATAAAATGGGTTGCCATGGCAACTGGTGATAAAATTTCCAATCATGGCACACAATTATTTATAGCGTTTATAAATAGCTTTATGCTCTGCAAATATCACTAACATACAGCTCACAATTCAAGTAGGCTGAGCATTTTTGCGAGAAAAATTGGGTTTTAGTTGCGAAAAAAATTCAGTGATTTTTGGGGTAGGGGTGAGAAATATCTTATAACTAGAGTATACATGACACAATAAGTTGTTTTAAACCTTGAAATGATCAATTATGGGGTAAATATATCAAAAGAATTTCAAAAGGAACACCTGTCCCTTTCATTTTATGTTGCCTAGCAACAACAGAATTTGGAAAATTCTATAAGCCAGAATTTATAGAGGAAAATGGTTGCTAGGCAACCATCTCTCGATCACGAGCGCAAGACTTGAATCGACCGAAGCAAAATATTTCAGAGATGAATGTTAACACATACAATACTCAATTTTTATAAGATACCCCTTTTAAATTTTGTGACAAAGCTAGATTTATATAGATTATGTTTGTTCAAAGGGCAGATAGTGGCCATAGGTACTGCACGAGTAATTCTTAAATAACCATAGCAACCAGAGTTGTTCACCAAATTTGATAAAACACGCTCCGTAGAGAGATCAGATGTGTATCTAGTAAACGAAAGTAGTTAACTTGAGCCGGTCAAAAGGGTTTATAAAACAAGAGAAAAGTCTCAATCATTATTGGATCATCCTCGTATTAGAAAAACAATCCTGCTTTGAATGTACATGTATAATGTTTCTAGAGTATTTGACCAGATTATTCAAATTATTTTGTTAGTTTTGATGTCAATTTTGCATAATGCAGTGCCTACAAAACTTGATGTTTTCATAACAATGTTGAAGCCTTGGTCAGAACTTGTGGCTTATTATGTTTTAAAACTCATTTATAGGATAGTCCAATGTTCAAACATTACAAAAACTGTTATATCTAAAACATATATTACATGATTTTTCTGCCTTTTGAGCAGTTTCCTACTAGTAACGTTAGATTGTTCAAAGGTACATTTTGTCATGTTGAGTTCATATATATACTCCTCAAAAAATTCTAAGGGCCACTATAATATTTCCCATATATCTCAATGTTAAGGCATCCAAATTAAACCCATATTAAATGGACATCCCAAAGGATGCAGAAAAGCCATTTCGTTTGCATTATTTTAGGTATTGTCCCAATGTAAGTGACGACAAGACATTTGAGCCACCTCGTAGGAAAACCAACAATGTGGTTTCCGAACAGGTCTACACAAACAGGGCTATACTATCACAGAAGATAGCTAGAAGCTTGAAATTTCGCATTTAAAAAAAAGAGGAATTGTACTTTCCGCTTAGCGAAAACAAAGGCTGTGATCAGCTTCGCAGTTACTACAAAGCTGTTTGTTTTTTGCATCTGCAGATTGTTGGTTTTCCAATGAGGCGGCTCATTTGTAAAAGGAAACGTCATGCCATAGAACAGTATTAGCAATTTTCAAAAATCATGAAATAATGGCATTTTTAGCTCACCTGAGCCGAAGGCTCACAGGTGAGCTTATAGTATACCCATGCTCCGGCGTCCGTCCGTCGTTGTCGTCATCCGTCCGTCCGTCGTCCACCATTTTCAAAGATTTTCTTCTCTGAAACCGCTTGGCCAATCAAAGCCAAATTTTATATGAAGCATCTATAGGAAGGGGGAACTAATGTATATATAAGAAATCCAGGTCACATGACCAAGATGGCCGCCATGCCCATATATGGTAAAAACCCTTCAAAAATCTTCTTCTCCAGAACCGGTGGACTGATTTCAATGAAACTTGACATGAAGCATCGATGGCGCAAGCACTACAATGTATATATAAATCATGACCCTGTGATGACCTTGACCTATTTTACGGCAAGGTCAACATAGGTCGCCAATGTATTTGAAGGGGGAAAACTTTTAAAATGTCATTTAAAGTGAGTCTTGCAGGAAATGGGCAGTAGGACTGAATATTAATGATTCTGAAAAAAATTGGACCCGAGGGGCTCATATGCCCCCACCCCGGGGCAATATACATGTATATCTCCATAATATTCAAACATCTTCTCCTCTGAAACCGCTTTGCCAATCAAAGCCAAATTTTATGTGAAGCATCTATAGAATGAGGAAATCAATGTGTATATAAATAATCTAGGTCACATGACCAAGATGGCCGTCATGCCCATATATGGTAAAAACCCTTCAAAAATCTTCTTCTCCGGAACTGGTGGACCGATTTCAAAGAAACATGGCTTGAAGCATCGATGGCTAAAGTACTACAATGTATATATAAATTATGACCCTGTGGTGACCTTGACCTATTTTACGACAAGGTCAACTTAGGTCACCTATGCATTTGAATGGGGAAAACTTTTAAAAAGTCATTTGAGGTGAAAATCTTGCAGGAAATAGTTAGCAGGACTGAATATTAATGATTCTGAAAAAAAGTTGGACCCAAGGACTTATATGGCCCCACCCCGGGGCAATATACATGTATATTGCCATAATATTCAAACATCTTCTCCTCTGAAACCGCTTGGCCAATAAAAGCCAAATTTTATGTGAAGCATCCATAGGATGGGGAAATTAATGTATATATTAATAATTTAAGTCACATGACCAAGGTGGCTGCCATGCCCATATATGGTGAAAACCCTTCAAAAATCTTCTTCTCTGAAACCAATAGACTGATTTAAAGGAAACTTCGTCTGAAGCATCGATGGCTAAAGTACTCCAATGTATATATAAATCATGACCCTGTGATGACCTTGACCAAGTTTATGGCAAGGTCAGCATGGGTTGCCTATGCATTTGAATGGGGAAAACTTTTAAAAATGTCATTTGAAGTGAAAAGCCAGCCAGATATTGGCAAATGGACGAATATTGATTATTCTGAAAAAGGAAAATGGCCCAAGGGTGTCATCTGCCCCTGCACTCGGGTTAAATACCATAATAGTCAAACATGTTTATTGGTATATTCAGCAGATCTCAGGTGAGCGTTTACAGGACCATTGGTCCTCTGGTTTCTGAAATTCCATAGATTCACAAAAATTCAACTCGAGTTCGAATTTTTCTTGAAGATTAGTTTTAAATGCATTCCGGCAAATGCTGTTTGTGTAAAATTCATTTTTTGCTAATGATGATCCTGTTTGAGTAAATTTTGAAAAAATGCCAATTTTTAGCAAAATTTAAGATTTACAAAAAAATCTATCTGGACTTTGACATGGCATTTTTGGTTTCAAATTTCTTATAGTCAGTGACTTCGAGGCATTATTTAAGCTAATGCAAATGAGGATGGGAATTGGTCCACGGTGATTGGCATTAACTTTGAGTTGAACTGGGATTGCATTACACTACGATATATGGAAAATAATACAGTGGCCCTTAGAATGTTTTGAGGAGTATAATATAAATGTGTGTTTTTTTTTGTTTTTTTTTTTTTTTTTTGTGTGTGTGTGTGTGTGTGTGTGTGTTATAAGGAATAACATGTTTTTGATTTTTGCATTAATTTTCAGCAAGATAGGAGCAGTTGCTTCACATTTGAGCCGTGACGTGAGAAAACTGGTCTTTGGGGTTTCCGGCCAGGTCCGACATAAACTAGCCTGTACCGTCACACAAAAAAGCTAGACGCTTGAAATTTTTGTCTTTAAGTAGAAGAGGAATTGTTCTATCCCTGTAGCAAAAATAAAGGTGCTGATCAGCTGTGCAGTTACTGCACTTTTGTTTTCTCATATAATAGGCGAAAATCCGTTTTTCTCATGACAAGTCTCATTACAAAGAATGTTGTCTCTGTCTTGTCCTGAAGGTGACTATGTATACATAAACTGGTCAAAAAAAGTTAAGCTCCAGCTTAGACTTGCTGCAAAAACCTCCAAATTTGTTTTGTCATAAATTTTGACTGAATAAGCATTTTATCATGCAACTTTCAGCCATTTAAAGCTTGAATTATCTTATTAGTTTTCTATAGAGTGACACAATATTCACCAGACCTCAATAAAAGGTCCAAAATATTCCTATAGTAAAGGGGTTGTCACTCATATGTGAATTTCTATAACACAGACTGTCAACTTCTTGTTTTCTTGTTGAAATAGTTTGAAAACATGTTATAAAATATAACAAATCCTGTAATTAATCCTTTAACGAACGGTAAACGCAGGATTGCACTTTGTTGTGAATGGTTACATATCATATTTGTATATTTGTTTAATCCACTTGCAATAGGATGCGCTAAGGATAGGTTGATTTACAAATTAGCCTGATTGTGTGATGCAGTTTTACAGTTAGTTGCGAATCTTTACGCAAGATTACCCACTGTAACAAATGCTTTGCGAATACTTGCGATTGATAAATGCAATGAAATGCAAATAAGCGAAAATTTGTTTGGTTTTCAACTTGAAGCATTGTGTAATATCATGCTATAGATGGTGTTGTCTATCTTGGATTCGGTACTATTGAAATCTTTAAAATTAATAAATAAACTTAAGCCCCTATCTCACTGGAATGCGACAACTGGAGACTAGTTCGGGAATAGTTCGCGACTATTTGGCGACAAAGATTAACGATATAAACACAACTTTCACGTTGCAGTCTCATTGAATAGACATTTATGCGACAAATTCACGAATTTCGGTCTAATTTTGATAATATATATCACGATAATATATATATATATATATATATATATATATATATATATATATACATATATATATATATATATATATATATATATATGCGCGATAGTCGTAAGAGTGTCTCACGACTTTCCCGCGAATTTAGCTTATTTTCATTTTAATTCGTATGACAGTCGGGCAACATTCGTGCGAGTGTTGCACGACATTCGTATGAATAACGCTTAGTTTTATTTTCTCGCCAGATAGTCGCGAGGTTTTCGCAAGACTGTCGCATGACCGTCGTGTGACACTCGCACGACATTCGTAAGAGTGTCTTGAAAATTTCGCATGGTAAATTCGCCAAAATTTCGCGGCGACAGGTTCGCGACACACGCACGAACGTTGCGCGACCGTCTTTGTTTTTTTGCATCTGCAGATTGTTGGTTTTCCAATGAGGCGGCTCATTTGTAAAAGGAAACGTCATGCCATAGAACAAGTTTGGCAATTTTCGAAAATCATGAAATGGCATTTTTTTCTGAAATTCCATAGATTCACAAAAATTCAACTCGAGTTCGAATTTTTCTTGAAGATTAGTCAAAAATGCATTCCGGCAAATGTTGTTTGTGTAAAAATCATTTTTGCTAATGACAATCACGCGACAGTCTTGCAAAATATTTTGGCGAAAAAATTCGCATAAAATTTTTAAACATGTTTAAATCCTTCGCGACCAGTTTGCGACAAGTTCGCGACACACGAAAATTCTCACGACACCCGTGTGACACGCGCACGAATGTCGTGCGAAAGTCCTCGACAAAATTCGCAAAACAGTCGCAAGAAATTCGCATGCCAGTGAGATACTAGCTTTAGGCAATTTAACATTATGGCTTTGGAGAAAAAATGACATGGAGCTTTACTTATTTTGACCAGTTTTTATGCATAGTATAAGCATGAAATACTTATTCATTCATAGTTAATTGCTTTTTATTATGTTGTTTTTTTTTATAACATATGATGATGTTGAGCATTTTGTATAGTGTGAAATTTAGATTAGCTTGTATTTTACTACCATTAAAGTACTCTTACAATATGGTTATTACATGACTGTATTATTATCAGTTTTAAGATGACTACTTCCTATGTACAACTAGGATCAGTTGTTTGTCAATCTGTCTGTCAACAATTTGTCAAAGTTGTGTATTATCTCTATAGTGTTGATAATTCGAGCATGAAACCTTGCATTGTATCGATGCAATTTTTAAATAAACACCTTGGCCTTGTGGCCTTGACCAACACTTCATGGTTCATTGACTTTGTGAAAATATATGGCTAATTTCATTCGAGCTTGCTGTTCCAGCATATAGGCCAATCAAGTTTTTGTGTATATCAGATAACTTCTGATAAAAAATTTCTAAGTAATAGTTTGGTTTAAGCAAATATTTTTTAATTCTTTGCACAACATACTCTGTGCATATTAAGATTACACACAGTTTAAATAGGGTAGGAACATAAGCAAAATGTTATTGTTTTGAGCAATTTTTTTTTTTCATATGCATGGCGAAACTTCTACATGGTTAGATGAAAAACACATTCGAGCACGCCATTTTAAAGGTCATTTAGTTTGAAACTGTCACTCAAATCAACAAATCAATCAATCCAAGTGTCTTTGTGGACACAAAATTTAATTTAGATCTTCAAAACACCAGTGTTCTCTTCATGTAACCCAAATGCTGTAACAGCAAGCTCAAGTGAAATTAGCAATATGTCCAAAACCCTGCATAGTAATCACCTGTATGAAACATTACGCCCATTACGGGAGGGAAAGAAATACCTCATTTTTACTGGCGAAATGAAGAAATTTTTGCCTGGAAATACTCAGTGCTTTTCAGCTTTTGGGGCGGAATTATGATTTCAGCTTCATTATCTCCCCGAAAGTAGGTCTTACGCCTCAACATTGCCTCATTTACGGGTGGAATCCGCCCCAAAATTTCGTAAAGGCATCCTTGACATACTCTTCAACCACACACCTCGACTAGGGCCTGGACCAATATTTCACAGTTCATCAACTTATGTCGCAGTGACAGTTATAATCATGAAGCCATGCATACTAAGTGACCTTGACATTCACTTCAAGCAGGTACTTTGATCCTATGCCATTGATGTTTAATGTTATATAGATTTTCTCAGTTTATAAATAAAGTGTATGTTCCAGTTGTGGTAGCTACAAGCAGGAAATCTTGCATAAGAAATTGTCATAATCCATACCCTTCAACAATTCACTTTCACTTGCGCCCGTGACCTGTATTCTCACTTCAATTATTTTGTCAGATATAGGTGCGATATTGACCTTCACAACATTCTTGTGTTATTTACTACTCAAACTTTGATAAGCATCGAAACTTTTTTTTGTTCACACGACATACTGATAATCTAACACCCAAACTTTTGCTATTGTGATATTGCTATTCTGATATGTAGCAGAACCATCATTGTGCAAACATTCCATTGCCTGGGAGTGCTTCTCACAGATTAGCAGAAACAATGGAAACCCCATGAAAGTGAAGTTGTCACTGTTGCCTACCCTATCCAGTTGTCATTCATCCCTCCTACAGACTCATTCAACTACATAACTGTTTCGATAATCGAAAAGTCGATACTTTTATGTCTAAAATGCACTTCGGGAACAATTACAGAAATTTTTTAAAACACTTTACTATAAAGTTTTTTTCGCTTAAAACATTGCCCTTTATTAAGCTGCGAGTTTGGAACATTGGTTTAGATTTTACAGAGTTTTAAAACATTTGTTAAAGATGCTTATCAAAGTTTGAGTAGTATATTAGTAGCTCTTCTGGTTTTAGAGAATAAGACTTTCAATCCCATACGCGTAAGACACATACATTGACACCTCTGGGGCATTTGTTGATTTGGACAAGGCTCTCAGAATTTATGAAGGGGATTACATACAAAATACAGAAGTTCTGGCCCTTGTGCTTTCAGAGAAGAAGATTTTTTGTATTTTTTTCCCTGTTGAAAAGCCACAGGAAAAATCCTCTGCTATGGATACCAAAATTTTGATGGTCTGCTCCAAAACCAATGATGGTTCTCATTAAATTTGATCAGGATTGACCTGCTACCTTCGAAAATATTCTTCTCTAAGACAAGACAACCAAGGCTTATATTCTATATGCTCACCTGATGAGACTTCGGCTCAGGTGCGCTAACAATAGGTTATTGATTAAAAAATAAAGACAAAGGCTAGTTATACATGTATATTTTATTTGCTTTCCACTAGTTATGGCGTTCTTTATAAAATTGAGCTGTGTCATTAGATATTGCTTATGCGAAAACAAAGGTGCATATCAGCTGTGCAGTAACTGCACATCTGATCAGCACTTTTGTTTTCACTACACAGATTGTACAATCCCTCTTCTGCATATAGCCAAAATTTAAAGCTTCCAGCTTTCTTGTGTGACTGTACAGGCCGGTTTGTGTGGGACCTGGTCGGAAACCCTGATGACCATTTTTCTCATGTCGTGGCTCATATACAAGGTGTCCCAAAATAGGTAGCCGTTACAATATATGTTTTTACTATTTATTTCATTTTCACAATCAAACTTGGCAGGAGTATGCTTAAAAACAACATCTTCAGATACATATAAATTGCAATTATGTACTTTGCCTAATACCCCAAATGACCACCATTATTGTAAATGGCCACTTTTGGAGTAACAAAAATTTTACACAACATATTTGATGGTTGTTCTCTCCCCATTTTGGAATAAAATTTACATTATTGACCACATTTTGTCCAGTTTTTAATAAATGCTTTATTTACAAAGCTGTGCAATTTTTTGTAGCGGCTACGTTTTTTGGGACACCCTGTATTATCGATGCATGATTTGCATATGATATCAATTCTCACTTGTAAATTAATTTTAAAAATGTGTTACATTCTATATAAATGTAAGATGTTACATGTACATCTTTATAACTTAAATGACATAACAACATGTTCTTTTACTCTTTCATTTAGCTAACCTCAAAAAAATGTCTGAGAATCTAATATGAAAACTTGCCTATGCAATATACAGATCTTTTTTCAGCCACAAAAATGGAACATTTAGTTTAAAAAAATTTTTAATATTTTTGTTCCAAAACATTGATAAAACATTGATTATGGGTACATGTAAGAACCGCCTCAGTGACGCTGTTCTAACAAGTACAACAACCATTGTTTTGGAGAGAAAAAAAAAAAAAAAAAAAGAAGAATAAAAACTGTTTACCTTTGTAAATCCCATTTTCACTAAATAAGTGAGGTATGAGGGGGTATTCATTGCATGGACATGTTCGCTTGAAAAATATCTTTTTTCCTCCCCTTATAGGTTTGTATTGTATTCATCAGCCCTACTAATTATTAAATTCATTAATTATAATATAATTATGCACTTTCTTTTTCATTCATTTCCATCAAATAGCAAATAAAAGGTTCTTGTAAGTAGCCATTTCATACATGTATTTAATTTATGAAACAAGCTTTCATAAATTTCATAAGAAATTGCAATTCCTGTAAAATTCTTCTGTTTAATATATGAGCCGCATCATGAGAAAACTAACGTTTTGTATATGCAAAAACAAAGAAGCAGATCACCTGTGCAGTAACTGCACAGCTGATCAGTGCCTTTCTTTTCACTCCACAGATAGTACAATTCGTCTTATACTTATATCCCAAATATTAAGATTCTAGCATTCTTCTTTGACTGTACAGGCCAGTTTGTGTCAGACCTGGTCGGACATATGAAGACCTGTTTTTTTTTTTTTGCGTCCACGCTCAGATGAAAAGTGTTATTATAGTTACAGCTTTATGATATTATTGGCCAAAACTGGTCAGTATGGAAGTGGTTATAGACGTTTTCTTTACATGACATTATCCTGTGGTAATCATAATTGTTCTACCGATTCCGAATCAAGTTTATGAAAACTGCTGCGTATGTGCATATGAATGATTTTTGTCAGTGGGAAAACAACGCAATGATGAAAGACTGTACATACATAAACACAATCAATTATAGTTATCAGCATAACTCATTAACTGAGTGTTAAATACGACATACATGTACCAACAAAAATATGTTTTCGTCTTTGACAAAGTTGAGGTCACAAAACCAACAAAGTCTTCCCCCAGCCTGCTCAGCTACAAAGCCATTTTACACTCTAAATAATGAATCAAGTACATGTATCAGCATTAAATAGAGCATTGAATGTGCTAAACTTACTATCATATGCCGCACTCCCATATACCGAATATCCCTTGCGAATGTTAAAATATGAAATTCAGACTGAAATTACCGAATATGATGCGAATGGACGGGACGGGGCTTGTCGAAAACTAAGTATTTGCGAAAATGTTAAGAAATGCTTGCGGATTCTTACAAATGAGCCGCCTCATGAGAAAACCAACAATTTGCAAAGGATTTCTAGAGATTACTGTGAATTTGCGCAAGATTGCATTCGCAAGGAAAACTCGGTATATATGGGAGAGCAGTAATAAGAAGTTATGTGGAGTGAAAAGAAAGGCACTGATCAGCTGTGCAGTTACTGAAGCTTTCACGTCGCCTGGAAAGAAAAAGGGAAAGTTTTAAACTTTCTTGATATCAGGATTGTACTTTGGCGTAATCTAAATGTTCCTTGGTTCACCGCACACCTGTCGGACGAAGGTAGACCAAGGTAGTAATTTTCTACGCACGCGTATACCGTGGTGCAACCGCAGTACAACCGTGACCGTGCGATAATCCTAAGGACATGTGATATTTTTACGATTTCTGTCCTAAAATCATAAACACAGTAGGTTAAGCCTGTTTTACGTCAGCCTTGCAATTTTCATACCGTACGACTTCGCAGAGCATGTGTTCTGTGTGTCGTATGCAGATCACACACAACTTTGCAAACGTTCAGACAAGTCGTAGACGTCGCCAGGCGGCAACGGTTTTTTTTTTCTTTTTTTTTGAAACGAGGATAAAGAACAATATTTAAAACGCAGCAGTCGCACGTCTGTCGTTGGAGCGATAGCCGAGCGAATCGCAAGACTTTCGTAAGGCCGTCGCTCAGAAATTACGACCCACACGATTTGTTACACCATATGTGCGGTTTGCCTTTATCAACAAAGTAAGGCAGAATGAACATTAATCACCAACATGCCAGACATTACCCAGTACTTGCCTCATAATGCTGAGCACCAAGCACGGTAGCCACTGGTACCGTTATAACGTCACAAGTATGTCTATGACGCGGACCGGGATCGAACCCACGACCTCCCGCTCCCGAAGAAGACGCTCTAAGTAACAATTTGAACGCAATCATGGCAATGGTCAGAGAAGACAAAAAAGTTCTTCTTGCATATATGGCTTTTCTGTGACTATGATTTAACTTTTGATATGCGGCATGCACATTTCAGTAGCAAGTTTTCGTGTATTATCTTTTCTACCACTTTGTAGTATCAGAAAATTTGCTAAAAACGAAATTCAGACTCGAGCATGGAATCACGCCTACCGTCCGGGCAGCTGACCGGCAGTTGCCGCAGATGTCCGCACGACTAACGTGCAGCCTTTGAGCCACCTCATGAGAAAACCAACAATCTGCATATGCGAAAACAAAGACGCAGATCAGCTTCGCGGTAACCGCGAAGCTGATCAGCGCCTTTGTTTTCGCTACACGGATAGTACATTTCCTCTTTTTCTTAAATCCGAAATTTCAAGCTTCTAGCCTGCTTCTGTAGCTGTACAGGCCGGTTTGTGTCAGACCTGTTCGGAAACCACATTGTTGGTTTTTCCACGAGTTGGCTCATTGGTTGACAGCTACCCACCCTAAAATTCGTGAAAAGCACGACAGTCTTTTTGGGTACGGCTGCCTTGGGGCTGCCGTATGACATCGTTCGCAGATTGCAAGGAAATTGAACATGAACTGAAAATTATCCGTAGGCTACGACGTGACAGCCTTGTTAGTGCGGCAGCCGTACGAAACTTGTGTGATCGCAGGTCTATATCGCATGGCTGATGTTTAAAACAGGCTTAAATTGATTGCGTTCTTGAAAGTTCTGACAGTAAAAAAGCAAGGAAAAAAGTTACAACGATAATGATCATGATGATGATTAACCCGATTGACATCAGGCCGTGGTAGGATCTGACGACTCGTGACTTATTACGATAGCATAATCCCAATTAAAACTAGGTGTACGATAAAATGACTGAAAATCGTGGTCGAATCGTCATACACGTGTGAAAGGCAGAATAGATGTGTGCAAAAATGTCAGGCTTTGCATCAAAGCATGGGTATCCACTTGAAGTTTCAGCCCACAAAACCCCTAGAAATTTTAGATGAAACTGAGAAATAACTATTGGGAATTATCTCGTTCTTTATCTAGATCTAGATCTGTTTTTCCCCCAAGTGTTTTAGTGGCTTGGCTGCTGGAAATGAAACTTCAGACATAACAGTTCAACATAAAAGGGACTGGAACCGAAAGCGCAATTTAGTTAAAGAAATTGACTAACAGTGGCCGTTTTTTTTCGGTAGATTCTTTGTATGAATTATTGCAGTGGTCTGTCCGTATTCATGCGCGGATCCAGAAAATTTTCTCAGGGGGTCCAAATTCCCAGAAGGGCCCGGCAGAAGGGGTCTGACGGAAAATTTCAACATGGCAAAAATTAATAATCTGGCAATTCCAGGGGGTCCGGACCCCCTGCCCCCCCCCTCCTCTGGATCCTCCCATGGTATTTTACCCAAACTGGTCACATACTATATTAGAACAGCGGCTACTAGATCTAGTGCTTGTCGACTCTATAGCCGGTCTCGGACCATTTTTCAGCAGATTTACTTTTTCATAAAGAGTCATGTAGGCCGTTAAGTAACATAATTTAAGAATATTTTACTTACCCAGTGACTTCAAGACTTCTTGGTTGATTTGCTAAATTTCGGGAAAAATATATTGATTTCCCCGCTCTTTCCGTGTGTACAGGGAAGTAACTCTTGGAAAGTCTTGGATATCTTCAACCGTCTTTTTACTATTTATTAAAGGCCTGTTTACACATTCACGATTTTTGGCTACGGTGCCGCTACGATTCGCCACGATTTGTAAAATCGTCAAGCACCGTGGTGTACCGTGGTGATTCGCAGTAGAACCGTGGTGAATCGTGGTGAATCTTGATGAATCGTGATGATTCGGGAAACTCAACGGTAGCGCTACGGAAGTTTTAAACTGTTTAAAACATTCGTGGCGAATCGTGGTGGTTAAGCCCGTCTCACACAGAACACACAGTTTACACGGTTGGTCACCCGTGTAAACCGTACATACAACCGAATAAACCGTAGCCTTATCCGACTTGCACTCGGGCCATTCGAGTGTATCCGTGTAAGCCGTGTATGATTTTTAAAACTTTTAAAAAACTAGCACGGGTGCGATGTCCGTGTATAATCGTATAAGCGATCGTACAAGACCGTGAGAGACCGTGTGAGCCCGTACGAGACCGTATATACAACCGTACATGAAGCACAAAGCACGAGTAAGCTCAACCGTGACAAAATCGTATATAAATCGTATGGAATCGACCGTATATAAACCCTGTAAACGTCGTGTATAATCGTACTAGGCCGTAACAGATCGAACTAGACCGTACTTGGAACCGTAAAACAATCGTATGAAAATCGTTGGCAAATCGTGTTGAAACCGTGACAAACATTGCTTGATCGAGTATATCCGTGCTTTGATCGTACTCACTCTTACTACATTCGAGTCTAAATCGTACCTCAGGCACGGTTGGAGCTCAATACTCGTACCATTCAATCCGTGTATAACCGAGTAAACCGTATTGGAACCGTGTGCCCAACCGTGTTCTGTGTGAGACGGCCTTTATTGGGCGTGGCCTAATTCGTAGCGCAACCGTAGCGGAATCGTGTTTATTCGTAATGACACCGTAATTATATTCGCGGCTATTCGTGAGAGATCGTAGCCAATCGTGGAGCTCCGTAGCGAAACCGTGGAATCTTTGACACCACAAACTCTCACGATTCACCGCGAATTGTGTACGGTTGTCCTACGAATCATCCACGGTTTCGCTACGGAGCTTCACGATTGGCCACGACGGCTACCGCCGTGAATCGTACTAATACCGTATCGAACCGTACAAGCACCGTGAGCATTCGTTGTGCCCGCACCGTGGTTAATCCTCATTGACCGTAGCGTTGCCGTTATTATGAATCGTCATTGATTCGTAGCGATACCTTACAGACACCGTACTAATATCGTGGACATTCTTACTCGAATCGTAGTGACACTGAATATTTCCACTTTTCGCCATGATTCATCCCGATCCATCCCGGTTTTTCTGACCATGAGAAATCGGGGTGAATCGTGGTGAATCGTAGAGAAAATCGTGAATGTGTTAACGGGCTTTAAGCTTCAAGTTTACTATTCAAGATATATAAGGCATACAAGGCTTGTATGTCTTATATATCTTGAATACTAAATACGGATATAGGATATCTTCTTTAGCGATAGAGATATATTCTTTATCTTATATCCTGGATAAGATATCTTACACGGTAAAGAACATATCTAATATGCTAAATATTATTAGTATAATGCTAAAAATACATATATCTTATTTAATCCCACAAATAAGATATCCTTTATAGCATATAGGATGTCTTATATGATAATTTAAATATCTAATATGATAATTTTGTATCTTATGTATTATTAGATCTATACCGAATTAAGATATCTTCTATACAATATTAATCAACGGAAAAATAGTCTCTTCTTGCAGACTTTATTCTCCCATGACCATGTATTGTTTTTCATGTTTTGTTGATATGTTTGTGTTGCTGTTTTTGGGTCGCCAGATTACAGCAACACATCTCACGTTTTTTGTTATTTTGTTCTCTACAGAAAAAGTTCATTTATATTGTCTTCCTGATAGGCCTAAATAGCCTACAATGTACCTTCATAACATATATTTGCTTATAGAAAAGTAGTTTAGCTATTTCAGGAGAGGTTGTTTATAAGCCATATGACTTGTTTTCCAATCCTGACACTTTATTTGGTATGTACTGTGAAATGATATGTTATTTTGATTCAAAAATAAATATTGTTTTAACCAAGATTAATCAAGATAGCTACTTTGGTAAGTAAGATATCTTTATTGCTAAACTAGATATGTTTTAAAATTAGCAAATAAGGTGTCTTATGTAGCAAATATGATGCCTAAATTGGTAATAGTGGTACTAGTACCTAAATAAGATATTTTATTCAGTAAATAAGATATCTTGATTAAGGCTACAAATAAGATTTTAAACAGATAAGATATCATTTTTGGCCCCAAGATCCGTCGTAGGTAACATCATTTTTAAAACACGTATTGGACGTAGGCTGCTTCAGGCAGTGAACTCCTTGGCGTACGTTGCTTCCCAAACGATCCATTCTAGGTGTGTTAAAACCATATCGTGCAAAAGTTGGCTTGAGTTCATTATTGTCTTTTGGTGGTATGAAACAAGGAATGATTCCGGTATATACCGAAATTTTGACATTGACAAACGAAGATAAAAGCTTAAGGGGTCGAGCAAATTAGCAAACGTAATCAATTTTCGTGTCCGAAATAATCGTCAACTTACCGTTCTCCACCCCCCCCCCCCATCCCCATCCTCGTAAAATGTTACACCAATCTGTGCCGTAACAAATTCTGTTGTACCAATGTATACAGGGTGTAAGTATTGGAACAGAAATTGATGACTGTATAAAAAATAGCATGTGCTGTGCGTTAAATTTATAGTAAACTGACAGACTAACGATACCCTACTTTTTCCCACCTCAGTTTTTGGAGTGGGAAGCTTTTTCAGATTGCGCCTTTTCCTGATCGTTACCTACTTGTGCCTTTTCATCATCATTCATCTTTATTATTTTTCCATAAAATAATATAGCCCGCAATTATAGCTTTTTATCGTAATATTGTTCTCCTCGTGGAACCCGTACCTTTAATCGGTTTGTGTGTGTTTGAGAATGGGACATTGGTTATGATAGCACCAGTTCCTGATCACTGAGTTAACTTGTAACATTTTTAAACTGACCAATTTCAAAATTCAAGTTTGCAGGCGACCTATTGGCTAACAGATGAGATGATTAAAGGTCTAATGCTTGTGCATATGGGGTGCCGTTTTACTATTTATTCCTTATTTATGGCTATCCATAATTCATTTACATGGCTACCCATAATTTTCATTTATGAATATCCTAAATTGATTTAAGGATATACTTAAATAATTATAGATATCCTAAATTATTTAAGGATATCCATAGATGAATTATGGATATCCAAAAATGAATATAGGATAACCATAAATGATCATAAATGAATTTAGGATATCCATAAATACATTTAAGGATATCATAAAATACATTTTTGGATATCCAAAAATCATGCTAAATTAAGGATCTCCGTAATTCGATTTTATGATATCCTAAATTCGAATTATGGTTATCCTTAAATCAGTTTCTTTCTACTTCTACATCTACTTCTACTTCTTACTCCCAACAATCAATTTCTGATTATTACTGGGAGGCGCTGTCGGGAACAGCTATGAAAATGATGTAAATGGGCGATGTTAAGGCACAGATGAAATGAATGATCATGAAACTAAAAAGATCTACATTTACTAAGGCTAAAAGTTAAAACATAAAAATGATGTGATGATTAGAATGTAACAGTGGCCAGCCCAGAAGTGAATTCACCTAGGCTGGAACTGGCCTTTAGACTGTAAGGGAGACTATTCAATTGCCTAATTGTTCTGGGAAAATATGACTTCATATGGTACCGAGTCCGGGAATATGGTATGAAGAAATTCAGGTTTTTCGTTTCAGTGAGACGATGGTGATCTACAGCAACTAGATTGTGTTTAATTTTATATAAAAGAATAAGTGAATTTTGGATTCTTCTATTTTCAAGTGTTTGCCAGTTTAAAACTTTTAGCATTTCTGTTACACTGCTGGTGAAGTTGTAGTCATTTAGACAGTATCTAGCTGCTGCTCTCTGGACCCTATCTATCTTATAAGTAAGTTTCTCCTGCCATGGATGCCATACTGGGGCGCAGTACTCGAGTTGAGGACGGACATAAGTGTTGTATGCTGTTTCCTTTATTTTCTGATTTTTTTTGTCTGCACATTTCTTTTAATGAATTTAAGTGTATTAAAAGCTTTGGAGGTCATATTTTCAATGTGAGGTTTCCAAGAAAATTCTTTATTAATCATGACTCCAAGATATTTGGCATTTTCTGTAGCTTTTAATTCTATATTGTGAAGTTTATATGGGTATATGATTGGGTTGTGCTTTTTAGTTACGCGGATCACCTCACATTTATCCGGATTAAATTCCATGGACCAGTCCGATTCCCACTGTTCTAGTTTGAGTAAATCATCCTGCAGCGTTTGAGCATCTGATTGAGAACTTATTTTCATATAGACTATCGTATCATCAGCAAATAGTCTAGCTCGGCTTTTTATGGAATCAGGTAGGTCGTTAATATAAGCTAGGAAAAGGCAAGGCCCCAGGACAGAGTCCTGTGGGACGCCTGACATAACGGGTACTGATGAGGATCGATTGCTTGCCTTCGACAACTACAGATTGAGATCTACTTTGGAGAAATGATTTAATCCAGGAAACTGTACTAACATTTACGCCAAGGTTAAATAGTTTGTATATCAGAAGGTTAATTATGATCTACTTTGTCGAAGGCTTTACTGAAGTCCATTATTATGAGGTCAGTCTGTTTATAATTTTCAAGGTTGTCAAAGATTTCTTGTGTGAAGCTTACAAGTTGAGATTCACTGCTATGTTTGGAGCGGAAGCCATGTTGGAAGGGATTTAAGAGGTTATTTGAGTCAAAATGGGTCATGATGTTTGAGACCAGGATATGCTCTATCAATTTGGAAGCTATGCAGGTCAGCGAGATTGGCCTGTAATTACTAGGTTTACATTTTGGTCCTTTTTTGTAAACTGGGGCTACAAGGGCAGTCTTCCAGTCTTCAGGTACGATACCTGTAGATAGGGAACTTCTATAAATTTTGGTAAGGATAGGTGCTAACTCAACATGTAGTTCTTTCAGGAGTCTAGGTGAGATTTCGTCAGGACCAGAGGCTTTGTTTGGGTTGAGGCCTTTGAGCAGGCCTTCAACGCCGTTAACAGTTATAGTAATTTCTGGCATACCAATAACGTGTTTGAGTTTTATACCTTGAAACCAAAGTTCTAGCTCAGCAAGAAACTTTAGGCTTAGGGCTTTAGGTCTTGAGAAGACAGATTCAAATTGTTGATTTAGAACAGTGGCCTGTTGTGTTGGATCTGTGAATGTAGATCCATTTGATTTAAGTGGAGCAACACCAGAGCTGTCTGTGCGCTTATGCTTTATGAATGTATCTTTCATGATATCCTTAACTGTATTCATGGATATCCAAAATGGGCTTGACTTGAACTTAGGATATCCATAGTTCGAATTAAGGATATCCATAATTCGAAATTATTATATCCATAAATAGGCTAGTTTAAGGATATCCATAATTCGATTTAAGGATATCCTAAAATCATTCTATTTCTTCTATATACTTTTCTTGTGATTAAGGATATCCAAGAACAATCAAGAACATTTTAATCCAATCCAAGAATAAATGAATTATGGATATCTGTATCTGTATCTGTATTTTGTTGACGGTAGGACCAATTCTGGTACTTTAACCGCGGGTGTGCGCATTTATTGACTAGTTACATACGAATGGACAGCTGTCTTAAAGCTGTTGACTGTCTCTGCGCGAATGTGGTCGTCTGATAAACAGTTCCAGTCACTGGTAGTTTTCACAAAGAAAGAGTTTCTGAATTGATCTGTGTTTGATTCAGGTACTTTGTAACACTCTGAGTTGTTTTGTGTGTATTTATTCACAAAGTTAGATGTGTAATAGTCTTGGTGTTTTTTTGCTCGGATTTGTCTTTTGTTCCTAATTGGAATAAATACCTCGTCAGCATTGATTGCCGGTACCATACCCCTAACAATTTTATATAGCATAACCAGTCTTGATTCCAGTCTGCGTTGTTGTAGTGGTTGTAACTTCAGGTCCTGGAGCATCTCCCTTACGCACCCTTCGAATCTTGAGTGATAGTCATTTTTAATAAATCTTGCGGCAAGTCTCTGGATTTTTTCAAGTGACTGAATGTCTTGTTGTTGATACGGGTCCCAAACTATAGCACTGTACTCCAAAGTTGATCGTACTAACGCGATGTATGCTAGTCTTTTACATTCCATTGCGGACAGTACTTAAGATTACGACGTAAAAATCCCAGTGTTGAATTTGCTTTTTTCACAATGTTAGTAATATCTGAGATAAAGATACACATCTTTATCTCAGGTAATATGAGTTTTCCACTGTAAGTCATTTGATATTGTAATCCCTAGGTATGGAGATGAGTTTACTTCCTGAAGAATTTCACCGTCTAATTGATAGAACCTTGATGATTTTTGGCGGATAGATAAGATATAACATTTTTTTGGCATTAAAACGCATGCCCCACTTGGCAGCCCATTTTTCAAGTTCATTCAAGTCATTTTGCAATATTAAATGGTCATTTTGGTTTTTTATCTGTCTGTAGAGTAAACAATCGTCCGCGAAGAGTCGAACTTGAGACTTAACTGTATCAGGAAGGTCGTTGATATGGCAAAGGAACATCAATGGCCCCAACACCGTCCCCTGCGGTACCCCGGACTCAACTGGAGCTGATTCAGAGTGTTCCCCTTCTACTACCACTCTCATCTGAAATCCTAAAATACAACCCTATTTTAGGATATCCATAAATCGATTTAAGGATATCCATAAATCGAATTATGGACATCCATAAAATAGGGAATAGTAAAGATGTTCATACTATTCTATTCTACCTACACATTTTTTACTATATTTTCAAGCTTCCATACATTTTACGGACTGTTTCGGAAATTTACGGAAAATACCGGAAAAGAGGACAATCCCGGCAGAGGGCGCTCGTACTTTCTCAACAGAAACAATGGCCACACAACCACACAGCAAAAAGCGAATTTGCTATTACTATGATGGTAAGATCGTTGTATTTTGTCAGGGAATAGTGAAAATATTGTTATTGTTTTCAACTAAAGCGTAAAGAACTTCGTTGCGTCGATTTTCATGCGCATTTATCGTTTAAGTAACTGGACGCTATTCAAGCAAAATGTACGGAGGGCCCGCGCGTCTAACGCCGGTTTCAAAATGCTTCATAGTTTCTTCACAAACACTAATGAACCATAAAGATCAAATATAAAGGTACACTTTATCAAACAAAATCGTGTTATAGCAGTTTTGATTCACAACAAAGGTACACAGTAACAAAATCACCGCGACCTACTTTTGGACTGACAGTGAAATCTGAAAGTATGGAAGCATGTATTTTTCGATTTTCATGTGCCCATGTTTTATACTTTTCAAATACATCTCATTTTCATAACAGATGAGAAAAATCGATATGCAGGCTTTCAACAGAGAAGAACACACAATTTTTGTGCTAAAATATTCAAAATGCCAGTTTATATATTTTTTTTTTTATTTTATTATTAAACTCAGGGCTCACTGCTCAGTGCATTGTTAATTAATTTGTATGGAAGCACATCTGATTCAAGTGAAACTGAAATAGATTTTGTTTGTTTGTGTTGAGGCTTAATGTACCAGTCAACAATTTTTCAGTCATGTCGGGATGGAGCCAACACTTCCTGGGTAAAACCAGTACTGTAGTTAATGTGTCTTGCTTAAGGACACACACAATGACGCCTCAGGCTTGTGGGGATCGAACCCAGGACCTCTCGACACCACTGTGCTCCCTGATATGAAAGAGAGACATATACTAATAAACTATACATATGTACATGTGTATCTCTGCATCAAAGGGCAGCCAATGTTAGTCAGAGGAATGCTTACTATTACTTAGCTTCAATCATTATGGCAGTTTCAGTGCTTTTGAAAAGCAATTGCCTTAATGGCTGATGCTGTCTTTTAAGCTCGAAGGAATATATAGTGATCTTCCTTTGAGCTCCAAGCAACTACTGTACATGTGTACACTATATAATATACGCATACTGTCCTTACAGCATCTTACAGTTGCCACACTTTTACACCTTGTTCAGGAACACTTTCAGTAAATTATTTCATTGCCATCATTAAAGTCCAAAAATGCTGCATTTTATTTATTTATTTATTTTTTTTATTATTTATTTATGTTTTTTTTTGTTTGTTTGTTTTTTTTTGTTTTTTTTTTTTTTTTTTTTTTTGAAAATTACTCTACAAATAACACAACAAAAAATATTTTTAAAGACAAAAAAGAAAAAAAAAAATCCTTGGTTTACACTTGAAGTCCTAGAGAGGCGGTGCATTCCTTCACTGGAATGGACAGGAAATTAAATATTATGGGCCTGATTACCAGAATGGACTACCAGAATGGACATTTGTGTGTCCTGGGTTACTTTTCATTTAGTTTTTATAGACAGGGTGGCCTAGGATATGCACAGATTGTGATATGTCCGAGAATCATGTGGTTTGGGTACTGCCAAATTGCATTCCATCAATGGAGTAGAAGCCTAGCTCAAATGCTGTACGCTTGGGTCACTGTCACGGTGCCAACACTTTTACTCACTACTATTTCTATTTGCAACTAATATGATATAGAACATAGTGTTTCCCCCAGTCCCAAAAAAGGGCATGGTAAGGTTGCTAAAAAAGGGCACTTTTTAAAGCGCGGCAACATGTCAAAAGGGCACTTTTAGCGCGCGACGACAAGCAAAGGGGCACTTTTTAAGTGGCCCATATCATGCTATAAGGGCACATTTAAGCACAGGTCATTTAATTTAACACTTAATATAATTTCTCTGTTTTAATAAATTTGCTTTTCATCTTAAATGGTTCATTTCAGGATTCACTTTTACCAGAGACAACTTAGAAATTTTCTTTTCCCTCTGTCTTACATTACTTTAATACTGAATGCTTGTCAAAATAAGAGATAACCTCACTCAAGATTAATTTTTGAAAAGTAAACTATTGTTAGTTGAAACTAATTAACTGGCACACTTATATTACCAGGTAGGACATTCATTTTTCACACCTTTTCTGATTAACAGCTCATTTGGTGATTTCTCTGTTTTAATAAATTTGCTTTTCATCTTAAATGGTTCATTCCTCAATTTCAGGATTCACTTTTACCAGAGACAACTTAGAAAATTTCTTTTCCCTCTGTCTTACATTACTTTAATACTGAATGCTTGTCAAAATAAGAGATAACCTCACTCAAGATTAATTTTTGAAAAGTAAACTATTGTTAGTTGAAACTTATTAACTGGCACACTTATATTACCAGGTAGGACATTCATTTTTCACACCTTTTCTGATTAACAGCTCATTTGGTGTCAAATTGGGTAATTGTCATTGAGTTATTATCAACATTTGCCACTGCAATAAAGTGACAATAAACAAGGGATTAAAAGCAATCAACATACTGTGGAAGTTATGATCATGAATTTTGCCAAATTTGTTTCTTCAGACCTCTAGCAAAAAATCTTGTAATTTCCTTATTTTTTGTCAGATTTTGACAAACTTTTTACCAAAATGTAGGGCACAGAATTTAGATTCAGAAAAAGGGCATGGCGCTGGGAAAAAGGGCATGGCGCTGGAGAAAAAGGGCATGGCGCGGCGCCATAGTAAAAGTGGCTAGGGGAAACACTAGAACAGCCCCTGAGATCTCTACTATCAGAGTTCCCATAGGCTCTGGAAAACTTGGAAAATGGCTGAAAAAAATTCCATGGGAATTTTAAAAATGGTGAAATAGGAAAAATCATGGAATTTTGTTATGAAATGCCAGTTTGGATGTCATTGGCACTCATATTTTCCTCGCTCGATTGACAAGATTTAAAATAAATTTCTGATTTTCAACATGTTCAACAAGGCATTCATTTTTTTTTTCTTTGTCAGAAAACAAGATAATACCTAGATGTAAGTTACTTTTGCAATATAATCATCTGTTCTTGCCTTTTATACAGTGTTTTAGTATATGACAGAAAAATAAATGAAAAAAATAGTCCTAGAAATTTAACTTCGACCATGGAATTATCATGAAAAAGTTATGGAATTTTAGTTTTCATTGTCTGTGGGAACCCTGTACTATATTTTTATCAAAGAAACCACACCCAGACCCCACCCCTACGGAGCTACCCTAAACCTGGGTCGGCCCAACCATTTGTACAGAATTTCCTCTTTTATTGGCATGACGTTCCTGGTCATTCTGTACTGTCTCTTTATAGACACGAACTGCTGGGGTTACCCTAAACCACCATGGTTGGGCTAGTTTTGCTAAACTTAGATGAAACTATTTAATCTGATGTAACTTTTTGTGGATATAAAATGCATTCGAAGAACACAATGCCACAGATAAATTTATGTCTATTCGGTAATTGGGCCCATTCCAGTCCATTCCGGTATAGGAACACACCCCTTAGTAGGGAGGTAACCCAAATAAAATTAAACATATTCTTGTAAATTTGGAGCTTTGTTTGAACAAGATAGAGTTTTGTTCCCAATTGAATCATAATTTGTATTTGATATTAGATCTCGAGTTGTTTCTATTTGTTTTTCAGGTGACATTGGGAACTATTACTATGGACAGGGTCACCCCATGAAGCCCCACAGGATAAGAATGACACATAATCTCGTTCTCAACTATGGACTCTATAGAAAAATGGAAATCTATGTAATTATGCTTTAGACATACTAAAGAAACATCATATTAATCAATGTACAAATGTGCTGTCAGTACATTATGAGAAAGACAATCTTTATTTCTTAAATGTTAGTTGATGATATGATGGTGAGTTCTTTGATGATCTTCTAGGCCAATAAGATGTAAGGTACTAAATTATGATATACAAAGTATAAGTTAATGCATTGTATAAATATGCAAGTAATAATTATGTCATGATTAGCTCATGTGATATTTCAGCGACCACACAAGGCAACTCAAGAAGAGATGACCAAATTCCACAGTGATGACTATATCAAGTTTTTACGCAGTATACGGCCTGATAATATGTCAGAATACAACAAACAGATGCAAAGATGTAAGTTATGGCTTATCGAGGACTTGTCATTACATCTTTGTTTTGGGTTGATGTTAGCTAGATGGCTACCTCATTGGAAAAGAGCTAGTCATTGTTCTTTCTTTTATGCAAAATTGTGGTGGTGTCTTGTAGTGACAGTTATTTTTTTCTCGCCTTGTGTCTAATTTGGAATTTTAAATTTTATTGTGTCCATTCCTGGTCATTCTATTCTCAAGTTGTAAGCGAATGAAAGTTATTGGTTTGAGGTTACCCATGCTGCTTTTATTACATTTAATGTACATTCAGTCATTCACAAGCTTTAACACTGTAACACTGATTTATAATTTATTGTGTTATTTGAAAAGACTTAGCTAAATCTAATGAGAGTACTGTAGAGCTATAAAATGATATTGATGAAAATGTCTACACTATCATTGTGTGTGTATACCTTAGTATTTGTCAAATAAAAACAGGAAGGCAGCCTCAGTGGCCGAGCGGTTAAGAGCGCTGTTTCTTAATCACTCGATCATCTCACCGCTGTGTCTGGTGTGGGTTCGAGCCCCACTCTGGCCACATGTGAGACAAGCCAAGTTCTGCTTGCAGGTGTGTCAGGTGGTTTTTCTCGGGGTTCTCCCGTTTTCGCCCCACCTACTGATTGGTCCGTCTCATATGAGCTGAAATATAATCTTGAAAGGGATGTAAAACTGAATCAAAAAAGAAAAAAAAATGTATAGGTATGTTTTCAATTTTCAGGTTACATTTGTTTTTCACTTTATTTTTTTCAACCAAGACAGTTCTTGATCTCGTAGTCTGAAAAAAAGACTAACTGAAAATTGAGCCGCGGCATGGGAAAAGCAACAATCTGCATATGCAAAAACAAAGGCACAGATCAGCTTCTCAGTAACTGCGAAGCTGATCAGCGCCTTTGTTTTCGCTACACGGATAGTACAATTCCTCTACTTTCTAAATCCAAAATTTGGAGCCTCTAACCATCTTCTGTTACTGTACAGCCCGGTTTTTGTCGGACCTAGTCGGAACCCGAATTGTTGGTTTTCTCATGCAAAGGCTCAGTTTATAAACTAAAATAATACTGTATATTTCAGTAAAAAAACTAACTGAAAATTTATAAACTAAAGCGTAATACTGTATATTTCAGTCAATGTAGGAGAAGATTGTCCAGTCTTTGATGGAATGTACGAGTTTTGTCAGCTCTCCACTGGTGGATCTGTAGGTACGTTAGACTAGAAGAAAAAAAAATAAAAGAAAAAGAATAACTTAAAAAATAAACACACCAAAAACCAACAACAACAACAACAAAAAAAGACAATACTAATAGCTAATACAACAAGAATGTAAAGCTTCAAACTGACTGTGTGTACAACATTTTTAGCTCACCTGAGCCGAAGGCTCACAAGGTGAGCTTATAGTATACAAATGGTCCGGCGTCCGTCCGTCGTCCGTCCGTCGTCCACAATTTCAAACATCTTCTTCTCTGAAACCGCTTGGCCGATGAAAGCCAAATTTTATGTGGAGCATCCTTGGGTAGGGGGAACGAAAGTTTGTTCGCGGGATCTTGGTCACATGACCAAGATGGCCGCCACGCCCATATATGGTAAAAACCACTCAAAAATCTTCTTCTCCAGAACCGGCGAGCCGATTTCCACCAAACTTGGTATGTAGCATCGGGGACTCCAGCCCATCGTAGTTTGCGAAAATGATGACCTTGGGGTGACCTTGACCTATTTTACGGCAAGGTCAATTTTGGAAACATAGGCTTTTACACTGGAAAAAGTGAAAACCATGGATTTTTTGATAACTATTGCAGCCTGAGATCTGAAAAGTGGTAGATGCAGAGAACTAATGGATTAGATGAAGGTATGTAAACAATATAGGTCAAGGTCATCTCTTGACCTTGGCCGGTCTGTGGTCTATACACACTTTTCAAAGATCTTCTCCTCTGAAACCGCTTGGCCGATGAAAGCCAAATTTTATGTGGAGCCTCCATGGATATGTGGAACGAAAGTTTGTTCGTGAAAACCGGGTCACATGACCAAGATGGCCGCCACGCTCATATATGGTAAAACAACTAAAAAATCTTCTTCTCCAGAACCGGCGGGTCGATTTCCACGAAACTTGTTATGTATCATCAGGGACCCCAGCCCGTCATAGTTTGCGAAAATGATGACCCTGGGATGACCTTGACCTATTTTACGTCAAGGTAAATTTTGGAAACATAGGTTACATGGGAAAATTTCAAACATCTTCTTCTCTGAAACTGCATGGCCGATGAAAGCCAAATTTTATGTGGAGCAAGATGGCCGCCACGCTCATATATGGTAAAAACAACTAAAAAATCTTCTTCTCCAGAACCGGCGGGTCGATTTCCACGAAACTTGTTATGTATCATCAGGGACCCCAGCCCGTCATAGTTTGCGAAAATGATGACCCTGGGATGACCTTGACCTATTTTACGTCAAGGTAAATTTTGGAAACATAGGTTACATGGGAAAATTTCAAACATCTTCTTCTCTGAAACTGCATGGCCGATGAAAGCCAAATTTTATGTGGAGCATCCCTGGGTAGGGGGAACGAAAGTTTGTTCGCGGGATCTTCGTCATATGACCAAGATGGCCACCACGCCCATATGTGGTAAAAACCACTCAAAAATCTTCTTCTCCAGAACCGGCGGGCCGGTTTCCACCAAACTTGGTATGTAGCATCCGGGACTCCAGACCATTGTATCTTGCGAAAATGATGACCTTGGGGTGACCTTGACCTATTTTACGGCAAGGTCAATTTTGGAAACATAGGCTTTTACACTGGAAAAAGTGAAAACCATGGATTTTTTGATAACTATTGCAGCCTGAGACCTAAAAAGTGGTAGATGCAGAGAACTAATGGATTAGATGAAGGTATGTAATCAATTTAGGCCAAGGTCATCTCTTGACCTTGGCCTGTCTGTGGTCTATACACATTTTTTAAAGATCTTCTCCTCTGAAACTGCTTGGCCGATGAAAGCCAAATTTTATGTGGAGCCTCCATGGATATGTGGAACGAAAATTTGTTAGTGAAAACGGGGTCACATGACCAAGATGGCCGCCACGCTCATATATGGTAAAAACAACTAAAAAATCTTCTTCTCCAGAACCGGCGGGTCGATTTCCACGAAACTTGGTATGTATCATCAGGGACCCCAGCCCGTCATAGTTTGCGAAAATGGTGACCCTGGGATGACCTTGACCTATTTTACGTCAAGGTAAATTTTGGAAACATAGGTTACATTGGAAAATTTCAAATATCTTCTTCTCTGAAACTGCATGGCCGATGAAAGCCAAATTTTATATGGAGCATCCTTGGGTAGGGGGAACGAAAGTTTGTTCGCGGGATCTTGGTCACATGACCAAGATGGCCGCCACACCCATATTTGGTAAAAACCACTCAAAAATCTTCTTCTCCAGAACTTGATGGAGCAAACAACTAGAACCCTCTCAGGTGAGCTACAGGACCCTTGGTCCTCTTGTTATTAACTTAATTAGATATAAACGGATATGTAAAGCAGATAGAACTATACTGAACAAAAAAAGAAACGCAACAATAGGCCACCGAGGATTTTCGAGTTTTAGGGTAAAACGTTAATAATTTCAGGTCTGTTGCTGTATGATTCACATTCATGGGATAATAGGGTATATCATGCAAAAGCTGATTTTCATTTCGATAAAAATTGAATGAGAATTTTTTTGTCGTCTTAAATAATGCAAATCGGGATGAATTTGCTCTGTGCATGCGCACACTTTTGAACCTCCAAATCATCAAGAAACAATGTCAGCTGCTCCCTAATTAAAATTCATGAAAAAGAAATAAAGTTTCGCGACACACAAGCTCGTAATTAAAACCATCAAAATCCCTATATGTTTAATTGAAAGGGGGATAATTTCAATTTAATTTGTTTTATTTCTTTAACGTGTGAGTTATCTGCTGAGTGGTACAGTGTGATTTTGAATGGGGGTTTATAGCGGATTTAAATCATACCATTATTTTAATGCTTGCGCATGCGCACTGTGTGGATTACTATTTTCAGCATGCCCATGGTCGGCATCGGATAATTCTGTAAATACTCATCAAAATGAAAACCGGTTTCTTGCATTCGGAATCCTGATATCTAATGCAGAAGTAGAAAATGCAATTATTTCTGATTCTATCATAGTTTTCTCAAAATTTAGTGGGATATAATTGTTGTATTTCTTTTTTAGCTCACCTGAGCCGAAGGCTCACAGGTGAGCTTATAGGATAGGCAGGCATCCGGCGTCCGTCGTCGTCGTCCGTCGTCGTCCGTCCACAATTTCAAAGAAGAATATTTCTGAAGCTAGTAGGCCGATCTTGATCAAATTTAATGTGAACCATAATTGGGTTGGGGGATTGATGGCATTAGGTTTTGGAGCAGATTGTATCAAAATTGTGGTTTCCATGGCAACAGATAGGTCCCATAGACTTACAATGGGAAAAACTAAAAAAATCTTCTTCTCTGAAACGACTAGGCCCACAGCTTTGATATTTAGCTCACCTGAGCCGAAGGCTCACAAGGTGAGCTTATAGGATGGCCATGATCCGGCGTCCGTCCGTCAGTCGTCCGTCCGTCCGTCCGTCGGCGTCCACAATTTCAAAGATCTTCTTCTCTGAAACCGCTTGGCCGAACTAGTTGAAATTTTATGTGTAGCCTCCTTGGGTAGTGGCATTTCAAGTTTGATCGCGAAATCCAGGTCACACGACCAAGATGGCCGCCATGCCCATATATGGTAAAAACACTTCAAAAATCTTCTTCTCCAGAACCGGTGGGCCGATTACCACGAAAATTGGTATGTAGCATCGGGGACTTCAGCCCATCATAGTTTGATAAAATGATGACCCTTGGATGACCTTGACCTATTTTACGGCAAGGTCAAATTTGGAAACATAGGCTTTTACATAGGAAAAAGTGAAAACTATGGATTTTTTGAAAACTATTGCAGCCTGAGGCCTGAAAAGTGGTAGATGCAAACAACTAATGGAGTAGATGAAGGTATGTGATTAATATAGGTCAAGGTCATCTCTTGACCTTGGCCAGTCTGTTGTCCATACACACTTTTCAAAGATCTTCTTCTCTGAAACTGCTTGGCCAATCAAAGTGAAATTTTATGTGGAGCCTCCTTGGGTAGTGGCATTTCAAGTTTGATCGCGAAATCCAGGTCACATGACCAAGATGGCCGCCACGCCCATATATGGTAAAAACACTTAAAAAATCTTCTTCTCCAGAACCGGTGGGCCGATTACCACGAAACTTGGTATGTAGCATTGGGGACTTCAGCCCATCATAATTTGATAAAATGATGACCCTTGGATGACCTTGACCTATTTTACAGCAATGTCAAATTTGGAAACATAGGCTTTTACATAGGAAAAAGTGAAAACTATGGATTTTTAGCTCACCTGAGCCGAAGGCTCATAGGTGAGCTTATAGTATACCCATGCTCCGGCGTCCGTCCGTCCGTCCGTCGTCCGTCCGTCCGTCCGTCCGTCCGTCCGTCCGTCCGTCCGTCCGTCCGTCGTCCGTCGTCCACAATTTCAAAGATCTTCTTCTCTGAAACCGCTGGGCCGATTGTTCTCATATTACACATACACCATCTACAGGTAGGGGGAAAGAATAATTGTGTTTTTTGTTTTGATCGGATAAGGACTCTGGTTACTATGGTAACTTATGCTTCCCATAGACTTATAATGGAAAAAAGTGAAAATTGCCAGTTTTTAATGTCTTGTTGGAGATATTTGAATTTTGTTTTTGCAGAAATGTTTATTGAGTAGTCCTCTATGTTTCGTGTGACTTTTGTCCTAATCCTTTTTTTTGATTGGTTGCGGGGGCCCCATATGGGGCAAAATATGGAAAAACATTTAAAAATCTTCTTCTCAGAAACTGTCAAGGGGATTAAGCCTGTACTTTGTATACCTGTTCCTGACAGTGGCCTCTATATAATTTGTGTTTTTTATTCCAGGCCGATAAGAACTCTGGTTGCTATGGCAACTTAAAGTTTCCATAGACTTTTAATGGGAAAAGTGGAAATTGGCTATTTTTCCGCTAAAATTGTAGGCATTTGAATTTTGTTTTTGCAGAAATGTTTATTGAGTAGTGTTTGATGTTTCTTATGAGTTTTGTCCTAATACTTTATTTTGATTGGTTGATGGGGCCCCATAAAGGGCAAAATTTTGAAGAAAAAACATTCAAAAATCTTCTCCTCAGAAACTGTCAAGTGGATGAATACTGTACTTTGTATACATGTTCCTGACACTAGCCTCTACATAATTTATGATTTTTATTCCAGTTAGATAAGAACTCTGGTTGCTATGGCATCTTAAAGTTTTCATAGACTTATAATGGGAAAAGTGGAAATAGGCTATTTTTCTGGTCCAATTGCAGATACTAAGTCTTGAGTTTTGTTTATTGAATAGATATTTAAGTTTCATGTGACTTTTTTCCTAATTCTTTATTTTGATTGAATGCTGGGGCTACATAAAAGGCAAAATTATGAAAACATATAATAATCTTCTCCTCAGAAACCGTCTACGGCATGAAGCCTGTACTTTGTATACATGTTCCTGACAGTAGTCTCTACATAATTTGTGTTTTTTTATTTCAGTCAAATAAGAAATCTGGTTGTTATGGCAACTTGAAGTTTCCATGGACTTATAATGAGAAAAGTGGAAATTGGCTATTTTTCTGGTTCAATCGCAGATATTTGAATTTTGTTTTTGCAGAAATCTTTATCAAGTAGTCCTCTACATTTTATGTGACTTTTGCTAGTAAAATTGTTTCGTCACAGTATTACTATGGCCCATCGCTTTTCTCATTAATATGCTCACTGCTTTTAAAGGATCTCAATTTTATTTTCATTTACTTTAGTTCTAATTGTGCCAGTTCCAGATCATTGCTTACCTTTACCTTTAATCCATATGGCGGATCCCATACATTTTTTTTTTCAAATTTTTTTTTTTCAAAAAAATGTATGAGATCTCTTAAAAAGTGGGGATGACTATTCTTTGTATACATGTCACTGATTCAAACCTCTTTGTTAGAAGCGGTAGCCATTGCCATAAAGAATAATAGTTTTGTAGAAGTTTGATTTTTAGTCCTTTTTGTATATTTTCAGAAAAGGAAAGAGAATCAGAGGAACTTAGAAGGGAAATGTAAAGACAACAAAGATAAGTATGACTAGTTAGGTCAATGTTTTACTTTGACTGAGGAGCTGGCCTCGTAAAAACAGAAAACAAAGACAATTACATGACGTGACTGAGGAGCTGGCCTCATTTAAAATACAGAAAACAAAGACAAAGTGCAAGGTTCAGTATAACCTTGTCACTGTCAGAGTAAAGCTGTTTGCAGAAATATAATGTGGAAGAAAATCTACAAACATATTTATCAAGAAATGATAATTAAATAATAACCTATCAGGCAAAGTACATTTTATTACATACTCAAGTGTATTATAGACTAAAGCTGAATATAGGTGATGCTCATTACAGAAAGAAAAGATCATAAATGGTCATGGTCTTGTCTATAAGATGCCTAAGTCTGTATAATAGATTCTATGGATATTAGTAGTCTATCATAAGATGACAATTTAAATAAATAAATGTAAATATTTTATCTTAGAGTATAAAAAGTTGTGTACTTGTTCAAAATTGGAAGAAGCAAGGCTCTGGAACTGATACAATAAGATTCCAAACCCTGTCTATATCACCAGAAAAGAAAGTGCAACACAAAATGAGCATCATTCCTTTGAGTGATTGAGTGATTCTCAGATAGGAAACCTGATCTCTCTTTTCTCTCTCTCTCTCTCTCTCTCTCTCTCTCTCTCTCTTTTCCCGTTCTTTCAATGAAAACTGATGTACACACAAGTGACAACTGGGTCTGGGCTAATGTGATTTGTGTAGTTTTTTTATACAAGGTGGATAAGAGTATGCTAGCTTTTCTAAAACTTACTTTGAAATAGATATCTGATTGAAATATCATAAATTGAAGGGGTCTGTTAAAAATGTGTAAAGACAAACAAACTATTTAAGTTGCAACTGTAATTACATAGATAAGATGATCTGGAATGCAGACTTTTTATCCTGTATATACCCTTTGCTGAGTACCATTTAAATGTACAAATTATATGATAATGTTTAAAGAATTCTGATGTTCATATGTATAACAAAATATGTTTCAAAGAAAGTAATAGAACATATTGGTAGTCACCTCCCCACCCCCAAATCTAGTTTGAGGGGATATGCTGTTTTGAGTCATTCCGTTATTCCGTACAGGCAATTTTTTGTAGTATAGCTAACATGTAATATACATTTTTGTTCCAATTTGAACGAAACTTGGCCCAAGCTAAAGGGAATACATTTTGAAAAAATCTGAAGTAGAATTTTTAATTATCATTGAATATTTTGAAGGAGTGTGGCAGACATGTTTATGATGTGCAAGAAGAAGTGTACAGATTTGTCAACACACTGAATATTTAGGCATTGCACCTACTGAATCATAAATTCACTGAACATGATTTTCTTTTCATTAGCATTTGAAACTGCATTTCAGGGCAGTAATGTCACAGGTCGGAATATTAAAAACCTTGCTTGCAGCTAAATTCTTGTTAAAACACTTTCGTAATGAAACAAAATTGTGTATTTTCAGGTAAAGAATGCCTAGAAGAAAAGATTGGAAGAAAGCTGCAGTGAAGAGGGGAAATGTGAATGCCAGTAGGGAGGTAAGTGAAAGAGGTAAGTATGATTTATGTATGACTGAGGAGCTGGCCTCGTTAAAAACAGAAAACAGGGACAACTTACGTGACGTGACTGAGGAGCTGGCCTCATTAAAAACAGAAAAAGAAGACATAGTGCAAGGTTCAGTTAACCTTGTCACTGAGAAAGGATATTTGAAAGGAAATTTGAAAAAATCATGTGACAGCAAATCTGATAGTATGGATACTGATATTAGTCAGTTTAAACAGGCAATTATTGATCTCAACAAGCTAATAGAAAATGTTAGCTCAAGTGTACGGTCAGATTTCGAAACAGTAATCCTCGAAACTTTTCCTGATGTTAATGCTGAATATCAATCAAGAGTCATAGAAAAATCATATAAAGACAAAGAGAATATAGAAAATGCAGAGAATATAGCCTCTTTTCTTGAAAATACAATGCTCAAACAGCATACAGAACATACAGAGCATGATAAAAATGTTATAGCTCAGCATCATTTCAACAATGATTCTGCAAAAACATGTGTAAACAATGATTTGGTATGTTATCAAGCAGTAAGATTGTCTGAACGGCTTTGGAATGCAGGTAATTTGGTCTTTGGAAGTTTCCACCAGAATGATGATAGATTTTCTCTGCACTCAAGAGGATTTCAGTGCACATGCAATGCATTATGTATGCTGTCATACTCACTATGTCATGATGTAGATAATAGCCAGATACTAGATAAAGTGCTATGTGAAGGAGATGCTCTCTATCAAACTGTTATCAGTGGATTGAAATCAGATGGAAATTTTGATCATCGTCTGCTGAGCTTAGATGAAATCCCTTATGATTTTAAAGTTGAGATAGGAAAATTTACATTAGAAAAACTGCCTATTGTGTGTGGCCCTCTTATTGATACCCAAAATATTGGTTTGCCAACACTTCATGATACGTTACAGCTAGCCTTCATGTCTGTATCATCAGGTCTTATAACTATTGGGGCCATATGTTCTGCTGTATTTAAAAAGGATGGCATGTATATGTTTTTTGATTCTCATTCCCATGGTGACAATGGTCTGTCTTCAAATGATGGGTCATCTTGTTTGATAACTTTCTCAAGTATTGATGATCTAGTTACATACATGTATGCATTCTATGACAGTTTAAATCTAGACACCAACTTGCAGTTTGACTTTTTGCCTATCAAAATCAAGAAGTCTGAAGAACCACAGAGCTGTAAAAGTAAAATGAATAGTAATATGGAAGCCTACTTCAAGGATCAAAGATTGAAACAAGCTAACAAAGCACAAAATAAAGTACAAAACATATCCAGTAATGCATCAAACACATTAATTAAAGAATCAAAGAAAGAATTAAAGAACAGTAAGTTTAAGCATCGCACTGAATATTATAAAAATTACAAAAGAAAATGTAGACAAAATGAAGCATTTCAAACAAGAGAAAGAGAATCAAAGCAATCAGCCAGAAAAAATCCTAGTTTTAAGGCTAAAGAAACTGTGTATCAGAAAAAATCAAAACAATCTGCAAGAAAAGACCTGATGTTTCAAACAAGAGAAAGAGAATCAAAGCAATCTGCAAGAAAAGATCCTAGTTTTAAGACAAAAGAGATTGTGTATCAGAAAGAATCAAAGCAATGTTCAAGAAAAGATCCTAGTTTTAAGACAAAAGAGATTGTGTATCAGAAAGAATCAAAGCAATGTGCAAGAAAAGATCCTAGTTTTAAGACAAAAGAGATTGTGTATCAGAAAGAATCAAAGCAATGTGCAAGAAAAGATCCTAGTTTTAAGACAAAAGAGATTGTGTATCAGAAAGAATCAAAGCAATGTGCAAGAAAAGATCCTAGTTTTAAGACAAAAGAGATTGTGTATCAGAAAGAATCAAAGCAATCTGCAAGAAAAGATCCTAGTTTTAAGACAAAAGAGATTGTGTATCAGAAAGAATCAAAGCGATCTGCAAGAAAAGACCTGATGTTTCAAACAAGAGAAAGAGAATCAAAGCAATCTGCAAGAAAAGATCCTAGTTTTAAGACAAAAGAGATTGTGTATCAGAAAGAATCAAAGCAATTTGCAAGAAAATATCCTAGTTTTAAGACAAAAGAGATTATGTATCAGAAAGAATCAAAGCAATTTGCAAGAAAGGATCCTAGTTTTAAGACAAAAGAAACTGTGTATCAGAAAGAATCAAAACAGTTAGCAAGAGAAAATCAGGCGTTTAAAACAAAGGAGAAAGCATACCAGAATATATCAAAAAAGAAGGCAAGAGAAAATGCTTATGTTCGTGAATGTGAGAGAATCAAGAAGCAGCAAGTAAGGCAGGAAAAAAGAAAATTTGACGACACTTCAGAAGTCACTACTCCTAGAAAAAGATATAAGCATGACACAGATAATTTTCCAAAAACACACAAGAAAGACTTAAAAACTATTGAAGAGGCTATCAAACAATTTCATTCAGATATTTCTATTGGACCTTTGTATGTTTGTTCATGTTGTCACCAGACATGGTTCAGGAAAAGTGTTTCTAAGTTAATGAATGTCCATATTTCAGCAGAAAGTAAACGACAGCATTGTACAGACTTTATATCTGTCAATAATGAAGAATGGATATGTCATACTTGCCTAAGTGCCATAAGAGATAGTAAAATTCCAAAGCTATCAGTAACTAATGGCATGAAATGGCCAATCAAGCCACCAGAGTTAAACTTACATCAGTTAGAAGAAAGGTTAATAGCACTGCGTATTCCATTTATGCAGATAAGAGAATTGCCACGTGGTGGCCAGTACTCCTTGAAAGGGAATGTAATTAATGTACCAGTTGATATTCAGCCTACAATAAACTGTCTGCCAAGGCCAATGGATGAAAACTTTACAGTTGCTATCCAGCTGAAAAAGAAACTTTCCTATAAAACCGTTGACTTTAAAGAAAATGTAAGACCATTAAGAGTTTTGACTGCTCTGCATTGGCTTATGAACAACAGCAAGCTATACAAGAACTCTGGCATAGTAATTGATGATGACTGGTTTCGGGAAGTTAATGAAAGTGCAGAGGAAACAGTCAGAGAATTTTTAGGAGTTTCAAGAGAACAAACAAATCACAAACATAGTATGGATAATGAAAAGCAGGAAGAAATCTCAAGTCAAAAGGAATCTGATGCACCAACTGATTATGATTCTGATCATTACAGTGAGATAGATGCTAATGACCATGTTGGCAATATAGATACATTAGTGGATGATGCTGATATTGACAATAAGTGTGACAAAATTTTTACTTTTGCACCAGGAGAAGGACAACATCCTTTAAGTCTATATAATGATAAAGATGCAGAATATTTGTGCTTCCCATCTATGTTCTGTGGACAAACACCACCCAGTAAGGAAGAGAGAATTGTGCCAGTTCATTATAGTGACATTGTTAAATGGGAATTGAGAAGTGTTGACAGGAGAGCTGCACAGTCAGTTCCAAATATATTCTTCAAACACAAAAAACTACAGATGAAACAAATCAGTGATAAAGTCAACTTGGCTGTCAGAAGATGTAAAAAGCGAGGTCAAAAAATAACTGCAGCTGAAGCTAGAGATGCAAACTATTTGGACAAACTTGTAAACCTTGATGAAGGCTATTATATATTTCGTCAACTGAGAAATTCACCCGCCTATTTAGAAATGCGCAAGAAAGATATTTTTGCAATGATTAGGCAACTTTCATTGCCTACTTGGTTTATGTCATTGTCAGCTGCTGATACTAGATGGATAGATCTGTTAAAGATGTTAGCAAAATTGAATGATGGTATTGAATATTCTGAAACAGAATTAGAAAAGCTTACTTGGCAAGAGAAAACAAAGCTAGTTCAAAAAGACCCAGTTACATGTTCAAGGTACTTTGATCATAGGGTTCAAGAGTTCCTTAATACAATTCTAAAAAGCAGTTCTGAGCCAATTGGAAAGGTACTTGACTATTTTTATAGAGTTGAGTTTCAACAACGTGGCTCCCCTCATATTCACATGCTTGTTTGGGTAGAAAATGCTCCAACTTTAGAAACAAAGTCAGAAGAGGAAATAATTGAATTTGTTGATGGATATCTTACCTGCAGTAGTGATAATGAGAAAACAGCAAATCTTATTAACCTTCAAAGTCACAAACATTCCAGAACCTGTAGAAAAAAAGGGAAACCAATATGCAGGTTTGGATTTCCATTGCCACCATTGCCGAAAACTATGTTGCTGTATCCCCTTGAAGAAAACATTGACAAGTACAAGAAAAAGAATGTAGAGCTCCAAAAATCAATGAATGAGTGTAAAGAAAATGATGATATGCCATTTGAGGAGTTTCTAGAAAAAATTGCTAAAATGGACTTCGAAGACTATATTTGTTGCATAAGAAGCTCATTGAAAGCACCAAAAGTTTTCTTAAAGCGAAAAGTGAAGGAAATGAGAATAAATCCATTTAATGAAAACATACTTCTTGCCTGGAAGGCCAATCTTGACATTCAGATTGTTCTTGAGCCATATGGTTGTGCTTCATATATAGTTGGTTATATAAGTAAATCACAAAGAGGTATGAGTGCACAACTTGATGCAGCAGCGAAAGAGGCAAGAAGAGGAAATCTTGACCTAAAGAAACAAGTCAGGCATATTGGGAATGTATTTTCTAACTGTGTTGAGGTCAGTGCTCAAGAAGCTGTTTATCTTGATCTGCAAATTCCTTTGACAAAATGTACGAGGGATATTGTTTTCATCAACACATCTATACCAGAAGAAAGAATCTTTCTGTTGAAACCAAAAGCTGCTCTTGATGAACTTCCAGCTGAATCCACGGATGTAGAATCTGAAAATGTTATACAGAGGTATTCTAAAAGACCCAGGCAGCTTGGGAAATTATGTTTAGCTGATTATGTCTCTAAGGTTGATGTTACTTATCCAAAAGGGAATAAGTTTTCTGAGAAAGTTGATGACACTAATGATGATGACAGTTTTGTCAATAGCTCTGGTGATGAAAGTGATGATAGCTTTGATGATAATAACAGTCAAAGTTCAGACCTGTTGTTTGAAGCAAAAAATGGAACAAAATACAAGAATAGAAAAGTACCAAGAGTAATAAGGTATGTAAGATACAACAGAAAAAGGGATCCAGAAAATTACTTTAGAGAGCAGCTTATGCTTTTTGTACCTTGGCGAAATGAACAGAAGGATTTGACAGGTTCTTTTGGAACATATGAAGCTCGGTATAACTCAGTGCAGTCATCCCTGGTGTCCAAAAGAAATGAGTATGAGCATCATGCTGAAGAGCTTGAGATTGCAAGACAAATGATGGAAAATGAGGAAAGGGACTATGATCAAATTGCACCAAATGCAGAGCAAGAAAATAGAGAGACAGAAGAAGAAGGGTCAGCAGAATCAGAAAAATTTGTTTGCTTTAACCCAAGCAGAGTTGTAGAGCAGAGGCATTATGACATTGGAATAGAATTACAGTCAACTTGCTCAATGCCACCAGTAGAAACAAGTGGTATTTTATTACCAGATGATGAATACTTACAACTACTCAGAAGTCTTAATTTGAGACAAAGAGAATTCTTTAACCATATTGTGCACTGGATTAAATGTAAAGATGAACCGGTTTATGCTTTTCTAACAGGAGGGGCAGGTGTTGGTAAATCAGTAGTGATTCGAGCACTTTATCAAAGTCTGTTCAGGATTTTGAATTTGAAAGATGGAGAAAATCCAGATGATAAGAGAATTCTGCTGTGTGCTTACATGGGCTTTGCTGCTTTTAATATTAGTGGCCAAACCATTTGCTCTGCATTCCACAGGAAAATGTATCAAAAGGGAACCAATCATCTTGCAGCTGATGAGTTAAATACGTTCAGAATTAAGTACAGACATCTGAAAATTATCATTATTGATGAAATATCAATGGTAGGCAACATGACACTAAGCTTTATTGACACTCGCTTACAGCAGCTGATGGGAACAAAAGAAGTTTTTGGTGGTTTAAGTGTTATCGCTGTTGGGGATCTTTACCAACTTAAGCCAGTAGGTGATTACTTGATAAGTCTTGATTTGAAAAAGGGAGCATCTTCACTGGGAAGGAATTTATGGAAAGAGCTCTTTACAATGTATGAATTGGTTGATATCATGAGACAGAAAGACGATCTAGCATTCGCACAGTTATTAAACCGACTTCGATTGAACGAAATGACAGAGGAAGACAAACAAAAGCTGCAGACACGTGTTGTTGACCGTGAAACTGGTGACTATCCAAAGGATGCTCTTCATTTGTTTGCACAGAATTATTATGTAGACCAACACAATGACACTATTTTGAGTCAGTTGCCAGGAGAAAAGTATGTGATATCATGCCATGACATTGTTGTCTCAGCAAACATTCCTGCCAACAGGCACCAGTCCTTGATTGATAAGCTCCCAAAGGACTATGGACAAACAGGCCAGCTAAAGAAATCATTGACAGTAGTTGTTGGAATGATTGTTGTTCATACAGCTAATGTAGATGTAGAAGACGGTTTAACCAATGGTGCTACTGGTGTGGTAAAACACATTGACTTCAGGTGGATGGAAGGAACAAACCGTCCTAGCATTATTTGGGTATTGTTTGATGACCCTCGAGTTGGTAGAGCAACACGTGAGAAAAACAGGAAATTTTACAACTCAAGCATTCATGCAGACTGGACACCTGTATTTGAAACACAGCGAACATTTATACATAACTACAAAACATTTCAGAGAAGCCAATTTCCAGTGACACCAGCCTCAGGTAAATCAGTCTGGAAAGCTGAAGGTGCAACGGTTGACAAGGTAGTTGTTGATTTGTCCCAGAAGGAGACAAGGAAAATACCACACATTCACTATGTTGCGTTTAGTAGAGTGAAAAAGCTGGAAGATTTATATATACTGAATATGAATGAAGCTGCTATGGCATTAGATGATGATGTGAATATAGAAATGAAAAGGCTACGCACAGATGCTACCTTAGAACTATGTTATGTTCGGCTGTATAAAATTGGTTCAGACAAAACCAAAATTGCATTCAATAATGCTAGATCCTTGCATAAACATTATAAAGATGTTCAATCTGAACCAAATGTATTGGCGGCAGATATCATTGGATTTGCTGAAACAAGGTTATGTAGTAGGGATGAAAATGTACATTTTGCCCTGAAGCGGTTTAGACTTGTTAGGCTTGATGATACAGTAAAAGAGGCAAACAAAAGACCATATCATGGACTTGCATTGTATGTAAAGGAGTACTTGCAGATTCAGAAAGTCATGAAAATGCAATGTAAGTCATTTGAATTTATATTCACTGGCACATTCAGCATTCAGCGAGGTTATGTTCAAGTTGTTGTGTTGTACAAATACCCAAAAAGTTCACAGACTGATTTTAGAAATGATATTCGCTGTCATCTTAGGCCAGTTATTGACCTGAATGCTAAATTGGTCATATTAGGGGACTTCAACATACAGATAGATGGTGCCAGTACAGGATTTGTGGATTTTGTGGAGACATTATTTGGATGTATGCAACATATTAAACAATGTACAACTGACTGTGGATCTGTACTAGATTTGATATTTTCAAATTCTGATGGATTTTGTGATGTCATTGAGGCATATTGGTCTGATCATAAAATTATATATTGCGCCCTAGACAAATAGATATTCAAATGAGGTGATGCAAAACATGAATAACTGTACAATAACTGGTACAGTACAACCAGTGTTAACCCTTTTCTGAAAAATAATCTCTCTTATGTATAGTGGCAAATTCATAATCCCACAAAGATGGATAGCTGAATTTGTAATGAACTAAATTGTGTATTTATTAAGGTTAGCTATTAAATTGTTACTTGGTTCAAATAAATCACTGTATCTCTATAAAATTTTTCAGCTTGTGTATCATTACAGAGAAGAGAATTGAAGAGAAAAAATGCAGTGCGTAACCCCACTAGGTCTTAAATTTGGTGGTTTAGCAAGTTTTGGGGTTGCCACCTTTTTTTTTTTTTTTTTTTTTTTTTTTTTTTTTTTTATTCTCAAATAAAAATTCTGGAGAGACTATATGATAAACACAAGAATAATTTCTCATTTTTTTTACATTTGAGTGAGGTATTACCTAATGTGTTCTTTTTATTCCTTTTTATGTATGAGTCCAATTGTAACTTTTTTGTAATGTATTCCTCAAAATATATGTAGAATTAATGAGACTGTGACTATAACATCTGATTTAAATAGAATCTCAAATATACAGTAAACTATTGATTTCAGTTAAAGGAAGCAGTTTGATGCATTGTAAAAGTTTTATTGTAATGATACAGTGATAACTGATATAGCAAGTGCTTTATAGTTTTATATAGATGATGTATAAAGGTTTGGAAAGCAGATATGCTTTGTTGCAGGGTTCTGCAAAAAGATATTATTCAATGTGACGAACAGCAAGTGGCAGTGCTTTTTTATTTTAAAGAATCTGGATATTAATGGATGGCTGTGAGTTTTGGACAGATTCTCATGTTGCCCCACAAATGTATAGTTACATAGAGCTTGATTCAGTGTTGATTATAATGTACAAAATCAAAAGAATGTATAATTTGCAAATATGTACATAGTATATAGATTTAAATGAAAATGAAGAACTTGAAAATACTAGATTTAAAAAAAATATATAAATATCCTATCAGTGCATGCATTTGTATTTTGTTACGTTAAAACTTGCATACAATCTTATGTTCATTGACAAGTTCATGAATATATTGTCCAGTAATAATGTGACATTACTTTACCTATTTTCCATGTTGTGGTCTACTCTAGTATAGTTGTTAGATTGTGTTAAACTGTACCATTACAATGGTTTTTACAAGGTATCTATTTTAGTCACAGAAATGTACTAGCATAAGTTCAGTCTTGGAATGTGGTCCAACTCTTAATGTTATAGACACAGTCTCATGACTTCTAAATCTATCATTCAAGATTCAGGATTAAGTTTCTTCATCTTTTTCCTTCATTTTTTTAAAATGTTGTCATTAGATTACAATAACTCTCATTTGTGTAGTATTTTTGTGTTATAGTAATAAATGTCTAATTTTAATAGAAAACTACAAGAATCAGTGTAGTGTGATTCAATAAATAAAAAGTATTGGATAAAGAAACTAGTTGTTTTCACTGAAACTCCAACTGCAGCAACTAATTTGGCTTGCCTGGGTAGCACTGTTAAAATGGTGACAGTAAGTTGATTCTGACCTATTGATTACAAAGTTGGATATGAAAGGACAGAGAAGTAGCAGGTATTAAAGCAATGATCATAACTGGCACAATGAGAACAAAGTCTAAGAACATATGGTCAACAACCAAATTTACAAATGGATACTGATACAAGAACAACATAATATGGTAAGCAGAGTGAACAGCTGTTTCCCAAAAGGTGACCAAACTCCACACCAAAACATAAACTAGAGAGAACCATAGTAAAAGTACTATTTTTGAAAGCTCATCAATAGAAGTTTACTGTAATTGGGTTTAACTAATTTTAGAGGTGCTTAATATTAAGTTCAAAAAGATGAGGTATAAATTAAAAAATAACAAAACTGCAACAATTTACTTCTGCAACCTTCTACAGCATTCATTAAATATGAAACAGAAATAGCATATGTCAAGTAGAAATAGACAATTTTATATTGAATAAAATGCTGACAAGAACTGACCCAATTTCAAGGTAATACAAATCTTTCATCAGATTTGGTCAATTGATTTCATGTTTTATGTCCCACTCAATAGCTATGGGCATATGGATTCAGAGCTTAAAGTCTTGACAAAAGACTGGATCACCTGGGACTGAACCCAGGATCTTGACAAGTAGCTTAACCAACATGCCACAGAGGCTTTGGTTGCACCTGAATGCCCTCCCAAAACAGTTGATAGCTTTCTATAAGTTTTATATGAAAGACCTCAGGTGAGCGTTTGCAGGACCATTGGTCCTCTGGTTTGTAAAGTATTGCAGCCTGAGGCCTGAAAAGTGGTAGATGCAAACAACTAATGGAGTAGATGAAGGTATGTGATTAATATAGGTCAAGGTCATCTCTTGACCTTGGCCAGTCTGTTGTCCATACACACTTTACAAAGATCTTCTTCTCTGAAACTGCGCTGCCAATCAAAGTGAAATTTTATGTGGAGCATCCATGGGTATGGGAGACGATAGTTTGATCACGAAATCCAGGTCACATGACCAAGATGGCTGCCACGCCCATATATGGTAAAAACCACTCAAAAATCTTCTTTTCCAGAACCGGTGGGCCGATTTCCACGAAACTTGGTATGTAGCATCAAGGACCTCAGCCCATCATAGTTTGATAAAATGATGACCATTGGATGACCTTGACCTATTTTACGGCAAGGTCAAATTTGGAAACATAGGCTTTTACATAGGAAAAAGTAAAAACTATGGAATTTTTTGAAAACTGTTGCAGCCTGAGGCCTGAAAAGTGGTAGATGCAAACAACTAATGGAGTAGATGAAGGTATGTGATTAATATAGGTCAAGGTCATCTCTTGACCTTGGCCAGTCTGTTGTCCATACACAGTTTTCAAAGATCTTCTTCTCTGAAACTGCTTGGCCAATCAAAGTGAAATTTTATGTCGAGCGTCCATGGGTAGTGGAGACGAAAGTTTGATCGCGAAATCCAGGTCACATGACCAAGATGGCCGCCACGCCCATATATGGTTAAAAAAAATCTTCTTCTCCAGAACCGATGGGCCGATTTCCACAAAAATTTGTATGTAGCATCGGGGACCTCAGCCCATCATAGTTTGATAAAATGATGACCCTTGGATGACCCTGGCCTATTTTACGGCAAGGTCAAATTTGGAAACATAGGCTTTTACATAGGAAGAAGTGAAAACTATGGATTTTTTGAAAACTATTGCAGCCTGAGGCCTGAAAAGTGGTAGATGCTAACAACTAATGGAGTATATGAAGGTATGTGATTAATATAGGTCAAGGTCATCTCTTGGCCTTGGCCAGTCTGTTGTCCATACACACTTTTCAAAGATCTTCTTCTCTGAAACTGCTTGGCAAATCAAAGTGAAATTTTGTGTGGAGCATCCATGGGTAGGGGAGACGAAAGTTTGATCGCGAAATCCAGGTCATATGACCAAGATGGCCGCCACGCCCATATATGGTAAAAACCTTTCAAAAATCTTCTTCTCCAGAACCGGCAGGCCAATTTTCATGGAACTTGGTATGTAGCATTTGGGACTCCAGCCCATCATAGTTTGTTGAAATGATGACCGTATGATGACCTTGACCTATTTTACGGCAAGGTCAATTTTGGAAACATAGGCTTTCACATAGGAAAAGGCGAAAACAAACTGTTGCAGCCTGAGACCAGGTGACAGTTGCTAGATGCAGACAACTAATGGAGTCAGTGAAGGTAAGTAATTAATGAAGGCCAAGGTCATGTCTTGACCTTGGCCCTAGGTCATTTAAATATCAAAATTAAAATTATGGTTTTCTCAGAAATCACTGGGTTTGGAAACTATTGCAGCCCGGGACCTGAAACTTTGCAGATGCAGACAACTTATGAAGTCAATCAAGGTGTGTGAGTATTCAAGGTCAAGGTCATTTCATTATGACTTAATACTCCAAGATCAGGCTTCAGGTGAGCGTTCTCAGGACCAATGGTCCTCTGGTTAGTATGTAGCAATGGCTAATGGCCCTCTACGTAAATTATGCCATTCATGCCCCTGGGGTCAAATTTGGCCACGCCCCGGGGGGTCGATAGTCTCCATAGACTTACTATGGGAAAAAAATTAAAAAATCTTCTTCTCTGAAACCACAGGGCCCACAGCTTTGATATTTGGTATGTGGTAATGGCTAATGGTCCTCTACATAAATTGTGCCAGCCATGCCCCTGGGGTCAAATTTGGCCACGCCCCGGGGGTGGATAGTTTCCATAGACTTACAATTGGAAAAACTAAAAAAATCTTCTTCTCTGAAACCACTAGGCCCACAGCTTTGATATTTTGTATGTGGCAATGGCTAATGGTCCTCTACATAAATTGTGCCATTCATGCCCCTGGGGTCAAATTTGGCCACGCCCCAGGGGTTGATAGTCTCCATAGACTTACTATGGGAAAAAAATTAAAAAATCTTCTTCTCTGAAACCACAGGGCCAACAGCTTTGATATTTTGTATGTGGCAATGGCTAATGGTCCTCTACATAAATTGTGCCAATCATGCCCCTGGGGTCAAATTTGGCCACGCCCCGGGGGTCGATAGTCTCCATAGACCTACAATAGGAAAAAACTAAAAAAATCTTCTTCTCTGAAACCACTAGGCCCACAGCTTTGATATTTGGTATGTAGCAGTGGCTAATGGTCCTCTACATAAATTGTGCCATTCATGCCCCTGGGGTCAAATTTGGCCACGCCCCAGGGGTTGATAGTCTCCATAGACTTACTATGGGAAAAAAATTAAAAAATCTTCTTCTCTGAAACCACAGGGCCCACAGCTTTGATATTTTGTATGTGGCAATGGCTAATGGTCCTCTACATAAATTGTGCCAGCCATGCCCCTGGGGTCAAATTTGGCCAAGCCCCGGGGGTGGATAGTTTCCATAGACTTACAATTGGAAAAACTAAAAAAATCTTCTTCTCTGAAACCACTAGGCCCACAGCTTTGATATTTGGTATGTAGCAATGGCTAATGGTCCTCTACATAAATTGTGCCATTCATGCCCCTGGGGTCAAATTTGGCCACGCCCCAGGGGTTGATAGTCTCCATAGACTTACTATGGGAAAAAAATTAAAAAAATCTTCTTCTCTGAAACCACAGGGCCCACAGCTTTGATATTTTGTATGTGGCAATGGCTAATGGTCCTCTACATAAATTGTGCCAATCATGCCCCTGGGGTCAAATTTGGCCACGCCCCGGGGGTCGATAGTCTCCATAGACCTACAATAGGAAAAAACTAAAAAAATCTTCTTCTCTGAAACCACAGGGCCCACAGCTTTGATATTTTGTATGTGGCAATGGCTAATGGTCCTCTACATAAATTGTGCCAATCATGTCCCTGGGGTCAAAATTGGCCACGCCCCGGGGGTGGATAGTCTCCATAGACCTACAATAGGAAAAACTAAAAAACTCTTCTTCTCTGAAACCACTAGGCCCACAGCTTTGATATTTGGTATGTAGCAATGGCTAATGGTCCTCTACATAAATTGTGCCATTCATGCCCCTGGGGTCAAATTTGGCCAGGCCCCGGAGGTTGATAGTCTCAATAGACTTGCTATGGGAAAAAATTAAAAAATCTTCTTCTCTGAAACCACAGGGCACACAGCTTTGATATTTTGTATGTGGCAATGGCTAATGGTCCTCTACATAAGTTGTGCCAGCCATGCCCCTGGGGTCAAATTTGGCCACGCCCCGGGGGTAGATAGTCTCCATAGACTTACAGTGGGAAAAACTAAAAAAAGTCTTCTTCTCTGAAACCAAAAGGCCCAGAGCTTCTATATTTTGTATGTAGCAATGTTTGGTAGTCCCCATTATAAATTGTGCCAGTCATGCCCCTGGGTCAAATTCGGCCATGCCCCGGGGGTCAATAGTGTCCATGCATAGACTTTCATTGGTCGATTCTCAATTAATTTAAATCTCATGAGCTTACAATGTGATAATCTCTCAGGTGAGCTACAGGACCAATGGTCCTCTAGTTTGTTTTTTGTTCAGTATATTAAAGAATGCAGGAGGTTAGAGCCACCTAATATATTATAATATATATGTAACTAATGGAGAAATTGGAAAGCTATACATAATGCACCTAATTACCTAAGCTAAACAGGAACTGTTTATTTGCACAGCTGGAGCAGTGAAACTGAACAAACAGGCAGCAGATATTGCAGTGAACTGGGCCGGTGGTCTACATCACGCCAAGAAGTCAGAGGCCTCGGGATTCTGCTATGTTAATGATATTGTCCTCGCAATTCTAGAACTTCTAAAGTAAGTACTTTATGTTAGCCGCGTCACGAGAAAGCTGGATTTTTGCCAGTGCGAAAAATCAAGTGCAGATCAGCTGTAACTGCACAGCTGATCAGCGCCTTTGTTTTCGCTACTCAGGTAGTACAATACCTCTACTTAGTACTTTCTAAATCCAAAATTTCAAGCCTCTGGCCATCTTCTGTGACTGTACAGACCGATTTATGTCAGACCTGCAGGTCGGAAACCCCGAAGACCGGTTTTCTCGCGTCACGGCTCATGTGAGCCTTGTTATCATCCCATCATGGGAAAACCGGACCTCAAAGTTTCTGGTCAGGTGTGGCACAAACCAGCCTGTGCAGTCTCATATTAATCTAAGACTAGAAACTTGAAATATTGGATTTAAGAGTAAAATGACTTATACTAGCCTTGTAATGAAATCAAAGGTGCTGATCAGCCGGCAACTGCACTGCTGATCAATGTCGTTGTTTTCGCATATGCCAAATGCTGGTTTTCTTTTGATGCAGCTCATATAAATTCTGTCTATGAGGTTACAGACCACCTAGATGGAGGAAATTGAATATTGAAACAGACTACTGTCTTTACACCATCTTTCAGAAGCTCACCTTTTTCAACAAATCACATTTTTCTGAACACAAATTTGTCACCCTTTTGCGTTCCAAAGTCTTAACGTTTTGAAAATTGGTTCAAAAATGAAAATTTTACTTGAGATAAATATTCTTACGATTCTTACGACGATTCTTACGACATTAACATCTAATTAGGCTCTGCAACCTCTGTTGATGTGTTTGGATGTCTTTGCCAATGTCTTGTCCTTTCACCGGGAATATAGCACCAGGGGTTGAACTTATGGGGATGCCCATGCCAACACTTATTAAGTCTACTCTTAAAACTATTGAGAGTGGGTGCCATAACAGTATGTTCTGGGAGCTCATTCCACTGCTCTACAACTCTGTTGCTAATGTAATTTCCTCGGATATTCAGTCTAAACCTTTTCTTGTAGATTTTGAAAGAGTGACCTCGTGTTCCTGTATACTGCGATATTATGATTAAGGCTTTCTCCATTTTGAAAATGTAAGCAAGGGAAATAACTATTTCCCTGAAAAAGTCTAAAATAATGATAATAAAGTTATTTTTTAACAAAACACAATTGTAATGAATGTATAGCAGACCTTTTTTTTTGTTATGTGTATAAATGAGTCTTGAAATTTTTGCCACATTTTTTATGACTTTTGGAATGCAAAAGGGTGACTGGGGTCATAATTTTCTGTAGGTGTTTCAGAAAAGGATGAAAAAGTTTCTGAAAGATTGTGTAAGGACAGTAACTAGACGATGAACAGCTTAAAAATGTAGTACATTTGCTTGGCTTTTTTGAAAAGTTTGAATGTGACAAAACTATATGGAATACAACATATATTAGAAGCGTCCATGGCATTATGTTATGCTTTTCAATTTGCAAACCAGGGGTTATGGGTTTTAATCCTTGGCTTCTGCAGTTTTTTGGTTGAGACTTTAAATTGGTCCCCGTTTCCATATTACATTAGCTGTTGAATGGGACTTAAACACAAAATCAACCATTAAACAAACTGGTTTAATTTTCACAGGTACCACCAGCGTGTATTGTACATCGACATAGATATTCACCACGGCGACGGTGTAGAGGAAGCTTTCTACACAACAGATCGTGTCATGACTGTCTCATTTCACAAATACGGGGAATACTTCCCTGGAACTGGCGATCTCAGGGTAAGGGAGATAACCAGATTTCAGATCAGAAGAAGACAAGGGGAGTAACTAAACGATTTTGCTAGTTCTTGTTTAAAACCTATGTTGTGGGTGCTCTACAGAATCATCTCCGAGACGATTCTCTTGGTGAGACGATTCCAAAGAGCACCCATAACATAGGTTAACTCGGGTTTTTATGAAGAAATAAGCAAAATGATCCCTAAATAACTATAAAATGATTCTTTTTTAGCTCACCTGAGCCGAAGGCTCACAAGGTGAGCTTATAGTACAGTAGTCGAGCCGGCGTCCGTCCGTGCGTCCGTGCGTGCGTCCGTCCGTCCGTTCACATTTTCAAACTCAAATATCTCTAAGACAACATGGCCGATCGTAATCAAATTTTATCTAAAGCATCATTGAGGAGGGGGAAAGGTTGTGTTAGGTTTTGGGCCAGGTCGGATCAGAACTCTGGTTTCCATGGCAACGGATAGCTCCCATAGAATTACAATGGGAAAAACATATAAAAATCTTCTTCTCTGAAACCACAAGGCCAAGAGCGTTCATGTTTTGTGTGTAGCAACGTCTATTGGTCCTCTTCATAAATCCTGCCATAGGTGCCCCTGGGGTCCATATGGGCCCCGCCCCGTGGGCGTCATGATGAAAATATAAAAAAATCTTCTTCTCTGAAACCACAAGGCCCAGAGCTTTCATATTTTGTGTGTAGCAATGTTTAGTGGTCCTCTATATAAATCCTGCCAATCATGCCCCGGGGGTCAGAAATGGCCCCGCCCCGGGGGTCATTAGCTCCAAAAGACTTACAATGGGAAAAACATAAAAAAATCTTCTTCTCCGAAACCACAAGGCCCAGAGCTTTCATATTTTGTCAGTAGCAATGTACAGTGGTCCTCTTTATAAATCCTGCCAACCATGCCCCTGGGGTCCATACGGGCCCCGCCCCGGGGGATTCATGGGTAAAACATAAAAAAATCTTCTTCTCCGAAACCACAAGGCCCAGAGCTTTCATATTTTGTTTGTAGCAATATATTGTGTTCCTCTTTATAAATCCTGCCAACCGTGCCCCTGTGTTCCACACGGGCCCCGCCCCGGGGGCGTCATGATGAAAATATAAAAAAATCTTCTTCTCTGAAACCACAAGGCCCAGAGCTTTCATATTTTGTGTGTAGCAATGTTTTGTGGTCCTCTATATAAATCCTGCCAATCATGCCCCTGGGGTCAAAAATGGCCCCGCCCCGGGGGTCATTAGCTCCCATAGACTTACAATGGGAAAAACATAAAAAAATCTTCTTCTCCTAAACCACAAGGCCCAGAGCTTTCATATTTTGTGTGTAGCAATGTATAATGGTCCTCTTTATTAATCCTGCCTACCGTGCCCCTGGGGTCCATACGGGCCCCGCCCCGGGGGTGTCATGGGAAAAACATAAAAAAATCTTCTTCTCCAAAACCACAAGGCCCAAAGCTTTCATATTTTGTATGAAGCAATGTTTAGTGGTCCTCTATATAAATTCTGCCAATCATGCCCCTGGGGTCAAAAATGGCCCCGCCCCGGGGGTCATTAGCTCCCATAGACTTACAATGGGAAAAACAAAAAATCTTCTTCTCCAAAACCACAAAGCCCAGAGCTTTCATATTTTGTCAGTAGCAATGTATAGTGGTCCTCTTTATAAATCCTGCCAACCGTGCCCCTGTGGTACACACGGGCCCCGCCCCGGGGGCGTCATGGGAAAAACATAAAAAATCTTCTTCTCCGAAACCACAAGGCCCAGAGCTTTCATATTTTGTTTGTAGCAATGTATAGTGTTCCTCTTTATAAATCCTGCCAACGGTGCCCCTGGGGTCCATACAGGCCACGCCCCAGGCATGTCATTATCTACCATAGACTTATAATGGAAATATGTGAAAAAATCTTCTCTGCAACAGCATGACACAAAGCTTGTATATTTGATATACAACATTGTCATGTGTTGCTCTACATAAATCCTGCCAATCTTGCCCCTGGGGTCAAATATGGCCCAACCTTCGGGGTCATTATAGGACCCTGACCTTGTTAGATGATTTTTTCAAGTGAACCAAAATGGCAGAAAAGAGGATACACAATCCAGACAAGAGCTCTCCTGCTGATGTAAGTAGGGTTTCAAGGTCACATGACCAAGATGGCTATCATACCCATATATGGTAAAAAACCCAACTACTTTGTCCAGTGACTTTACTTGTTGGCTCTCAGGTGAGCGATCGTTGCCCCTGGGCTACTTGTTTATCTACTCTTTAAGGGAAATCAGAACCAGATTTTTGCCTATACAAAAACAAACGTACAGATCAGCTGATTCAAGCCTCTAGCCTGCTTTTGTGACTGTACAGGCAGATTTGTGTCACACCTGGTCGGAAACCCTGAAGACCGGTTTTCTCGTGCCGTGGCTCATATTTTAGGATTGATTAGTTATCCTGGGACTCTTCCAGATCCAGTTTAGGAGATCTCCAAGAGATTTTCTTGTCAGCCATTTTGTTTTCCTATCTCCTCCAGGAAAAATAATTATCTAAATGTAAAGTGTTCCTACCTATAAACATATTTTAAATCGGAAACATATATTTTTTTTTTTTAAGATTTTATAAAATCGTAAAACATATTGGCTCTGGCTCATTTATTTCTATGGTGTACTTACAGGATATTGGTGCAGGCAAGGGAAAATATTACGCTGTCAATTTTCCACTACGAGATGGTATAGATGACGATGCTTATGAAAATATATTTAAACCCGTAAGTTTCTATCCTGGCCCTGAGGTTATAAACCTTCTTTCAAGGTCAGCTCAGCTGAGACTAAAATTTAACCTGCTCATAAATGTTAAAATGCCAACACATATTGGCATTTTAACATTTATTAGCAGGATAAATTACAGGCTTTGGTTATTTTGGTATTTATGAGCACTTTAAATTTTGTGCTCAGCTGAGTTGAGCATGAAAACTTTTTATAACCTTGGGACCGGATTTTGCCTTTGCTTCAGTGACAGTGACATTCGGTTACTGGGCTGTACCAGTGCCAGTAATTTTAAATTGAAACTGGGGTTAGTTTATTTATTAAAACTAAAATTTTAATATATCAGAGGTTCCAACATTTTGACTGGCATTTTGGAAGAAAAAAAAGTAAAATCCATGGACAATATACTATGTTTTCAACAAATCAAAGTAGCTTATGCTGTGTAAATATACATGTATGTAAAGTCTTAAGTGCTGTGTTTCATCAAATTTTATTATCTGTTGATTATCAGCTTAAACCATTTGAAAGCTGAAGCGTCCGTGGCACAGTGGTAATGTCACTTGTCTTGTAAACCAGGGGTTGCAGGTTCGATCCTGGGCTTCTCCAGTCTGTCGGATGAAACTACAACATGTAGTATTAACCAAGGTTGCATCTTCGTATGACCTTATCTGTTAGTAGGACGTTAAACCCCAAATCAACCAACCAACCATTTGAAAGATACTTTAAAGGAATAACATATGAGCCTTCGCATGAGAAAACCAACAATTTGCATATGCAAAAACAAAGACGCAGATCATTTTCGTGGTTACCGCGAAGCTGATCAGCGCCTTTGTTTTCGCTACTCGGATAGTACAATGCCTCTTCTACTTATATCCAAAATTTCAAGCTTCTAGCTCTTTTCTGTGACTGTACAGGCCGGTTTGTGTCGAACCTGTTCGGAAACCACATTGTTGGTTTTCCCACGAGGCGGCTCATATAGCTTTTGTTAGCTCACCTGAGTTTACCCATGCTCCGTCGTCCGTCCGTCCGTCGTCCGTCCGTCCGTCGTCCACAATTTTCAAAGATCTTCTTCTCTGAAACCGCTTGGCCAATCAAAGCCAAATTTTACATGAAGCATCTATGGGAAGGGGGAACCAATGTATATATAAATGATACAGGTCACATGACCAAGATGGCCGCCATGCCCATATATGGTAAAAACCCTTCAAAAATCTTCTTCTCCGGAACCACTGGACCGATTTCAACCAAACTTGGCATGAAGCATCGATGACTCAAGCACTACAATGTGTATATAAATCATGACCTTGCGGTGACCTTGACCTATTTTACGGCAAGGTCAACATAGGTCGCCTTTGCATTTGAATGGGAAAAATTGTTAAATTGTCATTTAAAGGAAAAATCTTGCAGAAAATGAGCAGTAGGACTGAATATTAATGGTTCTGAAAAAAATTGGGCACCAGGGGCTCATCCGCTCCCACCCCGGGGCAATATACATGTATATTATCATAATATTCAAACATCTTCTTCTCTGAAACCGCTTGGCCAATCAAAGCCAAATTTTACATGAAGCATCTATGGGAAGAGGGAACCAATGAGTATATAAATAATCCAGGTCACATGACCAAGATGGCCGCCATGCCCATATATGGTAAAAACCCTTCAAAAATCTTCTTCTCCAGAACCGGTGGATCGATTTCAACAAAACTTGGCATGAAGCATTGATGGCTCAAGCACTACAATGTGTATATAAATCATGACCCTGTGATGACCTTGACCTATTTTACGGCAAGGTCAACATAGGTCACCAATGCATTGGAATGGGGAAAACTTTTAAAATGTAATTTAAAGTGAAAGTCTTGCAGGAAATGGGAAGTAGGACTGAATATTAATGATTCTGAAAAAAATTGGACCCCAGGGGCTCATGTGCCCCCACCCAGCGGCAATATACATGTATATTTCCATAATATTCAAACGTCTTCTCCTCTGAAACCGCTTGGCCAATCAAAGCCAATTTTTTTGTGAAACATCTATAGCATGGGTGAATCAATGTGTATATAAATAATCTAGGTCACATGACAAAGATGGCCGCCATGCCCATATATGGTAAAAACCCATCAAAAACCTTCTTCTCTGAAACCAATAGACTGATTTCAAGGAAACTTGGCATGAAGCATCGATGGCTAAAGTACTTTAATGTATATATAAATCAGGACCCTGTGATGACCTTGACCAAGTTTATGGCAAGGTCAACATGGGTTGCCTATGCATTTGAATTGGGAAAACTGTTAAAATGTCATTTGAAGGGAAAAGCCAGCAGGAAATTGGCAAATGGACAGAATATTGAAGATTCAGAAAAAAGAAAATGGCCCAAGGTCTTCATCTGCCCCTGCACTGGAATAAAATACCATTATATTCATACATGTTTATTGGTATATGCAGCAGATCTCAGGTGAGCGTTTACAGGACCATTGGTCCTCTGGTTTTAGGATCTGACATTGTCTCCTAAGTGAAAGAATGTTCTCATTTCTTACATTTGAGCTGGGTCATGTAAACCAGCAATTTGGTTCCGAACAGGTCCGACACAAATCAAGCTGTACAAGCACAGAAGATGGCTAGAAGCTGGAAATTTTGGATTAAGTAGAGGAATTGTACTATTGTGTAGCAAAAACAAATGCACTGATCAGCTTCGCAGTTACTGCGAAGCTGATCTGTGCCTTTGTTTTCGCATATGCAAAATGTTGAGTTTTCTCATGAATTTTATCTTTTAGGTAATGACCAAAGTAATGGAGATGTACCAGCCCAGTGCTATAGTTCTACAATGTGGTGCCGACTCCCTCTCGGGAGATAGGCTAGGTTGTTTTAATCTCACTCTTAAAGGTAATTTAATGCATTAATTGTGGAATCAGGACATTTGCTGGAAATAAGTGTCAAATTTCCTATTTAAAGGGCAATTTTGACTTATTTTATAACAAATGTAACAAGGTAATTAGATCTATATCCAGTGTTTGGAAATATGTCTGTGTTTGCTATCATTTGTGTAGACGTCAGGCGGTAGAGAGTGCATTTAGAACATGATAATCAATTTCTCGAAGTGTTCTCGGCAGTCAAGATGAAGGCTGATGAAAGTTTTTGCAGCTATAGAATCAAGAATATGCTGCATTTGATAGGATAGGGCTAGAATATCAAAAATAATTGGGCCACAACGTGAGAAAATGTACCTTCGGACAATTTTTAGCTCACCTGAGCCGAAGGCTCATAGGTGAGCTTATAGTATACCCATGCTTCGGCGTCCGTCCGTCGTCCGTCCGTCGTCGTCCACAATTTCAAAGATCTTCTTCTTTGAAACCGCTGGGCCGATTGTTCTCATATTACACATACACCATCTACAGGTAGGGGGAAAGAATAATTGTGTTTTTTGTTTTGATCGGATAAGGACTCTGGTTGCTATGGCAACTTATGCTTCCCATAGACTTATAATGGAAAAAAGTGAAAATTGCCAGTTTTTGCTGTCTTGTTGGAGATATTTGAATTTTGTTTTTGCTGAAATGTTTATTGAGTAGTCCTCTACGTTTCATGTGACTTTTGTCCTAATCCTTCATTTTGATTGGTTGCAGGGGCCCCATATAGGGCAAAATTTCGAAAAACATTCAAAAATCTTCTTCTCAGAAACTGTCAAGGGGATGAAGCCTATACTTTGTATACATGTTCCTGACAGTGGCCTCTACATAATTTGTGTTTTTTATTCCAGGCGGATAAGAACTCTGGTTGCTATGGCAACTTAAAGTTTCCATAGACTTATAATGGGAAAAGTGGAAATCGGCTATTTTTCCGCTAAAATTGCAGACATTTGAATTTTGTTTTTGCAGAAATGTTTATTAAGTAGTGTTTGATGTTTCTTGCGAGTTTTGTCCTAATCCTTTATTTTGATTGGTTGCTGGGGCCCCATAAAGGGCAAAATTTTGAAAAAAAAACATTCAAAAATCTTCTCCTCAGAAACTGTCAAGTGGATGAATCCTGTACTTTTTATGCATGTTCCTGACAGTAGCCTCAACATAATTTGTGTTTTTTATTCCAGTCGGATAAGAACTCTGGTTGCTATGGTAACTTTAAGTTTCCATAGACTTACAATGGGAAAAGTGGAAATTAGCTATTTTTTGAAAAATATTGCAGCCTGAGTTCTGAAAAGTGGTAGATGCAAACAACTAATGGATTAGATGAAGGTATATGATTAATTTAGGTCAAGGTCATCTCTTGACCATGGCCGGTCTGTCGTCCATACACACTTTTTAAAGATTTTTTTCTCTGAAACCACTTGGCCAATCAAAGCCAAATTTTATATGAAGCATCTATAGGAAGTGGGAACCAATGTATATATAAATAATCTAGGTCACATGACCAAGATGGCCGCCATGCCCATATACGGTAAAAACCCTTAAAATATCTTCTTCTCCAGAACCGGTGAACGGATTTCAACAAAACTTTGCATAAAGTATGGATGACTCAAGTACTACAATGTATGTATAAAACATGACCCTGTGGTGACCTTGACTTATTTTATGGCAAGGTTGTCAATGCATTTGAATGGGGAAACCTTTTACAATGTCATTTTAAGTGAAAGGGCAGTAGGACTGAAATTTAATGATTCTGAAAAAAAAATGGACCCCAGGGGCTCATCTGCTTTTAAAATGTTATTTGAAGGGGAAAATCAGCAGGAAATTGACAAATGGACAGAATATTGATTATTCTGAAAAAAGAAAATGGCCCAAGGGCTTCATCTGTTAAATACCATAATATTCAAATATGTTTATTGGTATATGAAGCAGATCTCAGGTGAGCGTTTACAGGACCATTGGTCCTCTGGTTTGAGTATTAGAAAAACAATGTTAGTTTGAATGTATTATGTTTCTAGAGTCTGTTAGTCTTTATTTGACCAGAATATTCAAGTTATTTTGTGAGTTATGACCAATTTACTATATTAACTTTACAGACGCAATTGTCCTGAAAAATGACGTCAAAGTTGTGTAATGCATTTCTGCATATTAGTAGAACCTACAAAACTCGATGCATTTGCTTAAAATTGTGTATTCATAGGTCAGAACCTATTGTTAAGATAGAAACATATCATCCTTAGAGGCAGTATGTCGAAATTATTTTGTCTATTTTCATGACGTTATGGTTGCTATGGTTGCCATTTAACGATAGGTATAAGAAAATTCAGTATATTATGGGCTAAAACAAGGGCAGATAACTCGAAATATTGAAACTAAATATGTTTTCAAACTCATTCATTTGGTAGTCCAGTGTTCAAAAATTACAAATACAGTGTTATTTCTAAAACATATATTACATGATTTTTCCGCTTTTTGCCGATTTCTACTAGTTATGTCAGGATGTCCGAAGGTACATTTTGTCGCGTTGAGGTTCAATTTATGTGAGTGGCACCAAACATTTTCTGAACTTGGGTTCAGTCAGAGCTGTTAAATTTACCTGTGACATCACCATCATGTACACAAATGATAGCATACACGAAGTTTGTTTCTTCAATCTTGACAGTGATATCTAACAATGAGTTGATACCAATGACATAACCAATATGAAGCATTGCCATTTAACAAAATCTTATAAAACTAAAGGCATTGCAAGAAACAGGATTAGGTCCATTGCCTTCAGTGATGGCTCCATGCTTAAAACTTCGAATCGGCGGCCCCCGTGGCCGAGTGGTTAAGGTCGCTGACTTCAGTGCTCTTGATCATTCGATCATCTCACCGATGTGGGTTCGCGCCTCGCACGGGGCACGAATTCATATGTGAGACAAGCCATGTTCTGCTTGCTGGTGTGTCAGGTGGTTTTTCCCCGGGTACTCCGGTTTTCGCCCCACCTACCGATTGATTCGTCTCGATATGAGTGAAAAAGCTTGAAAGGGACGTAAAACTGAATAAAAAAAAAACAAACAAACTTCGAATCTCGAAACAGAAATTTCTTTTTGTTTTAAAATATTATGTGTACAACAGTTGAAAAGTCTATGAAGTTGTATAAAGATCAAATATGTTTTATGTAATTGAAATATGAGCCAGTGCATGAGAAAACCAACAATTTGCATTGGCAAAAACAAAGACGCAGATCAGCTTTGCCGTAACCGCGAAGCTATCAGCGCCTTTGTTTTCGCCACACAGTATGATCCTCCTTCTTCTTAAATCAGACATTTCAAGTTTTTAATTAGCCTTCCTCTATGTCGGACTTGGTCAGAACCCAAATTGTTGGTTTTCTCATGCACAGGCTCATATTATTGTTTAAACAAAGTCAGGCATGTAGTCACTTCACAGCTGCCTGTTGCTCATATTCAGGAAGTAGACAGCAATACAGGTAATCAATAAAGTTAACCATCTTTGCATAATGTTTTGGTGTTTTATATGTGCAGGCCATGGGAAATGTGCTGAATTCATGAAGAAATGGAATCTCCCATTAATGTTAGTGGGTGGAGGAGGTTATACCATTAGAAATGTAGCCAGATGCTGGACCAATGAGACTTCAGTAGCATTAGGTGTGGAAGTAGCCAATGGTAAATGTCCTTTCTTTTCATATGAATCATCTTGTTACCTGATTGGTTAAATTTGAAGTAAAGAATCTTCCATTATAGTTGGTGGGTGGAGTAGGATATGCATGTACGCAAAATTATTTTGAATATGTTAAACAGTTGTCCTTGCATGACCATAGACATGAAACACTAAATAAGACAATTAAACAAGCAATCGACTGGTTAGGGTTTAGACAATGGTCAATCTTTTAGACAATGGTCAATCACAGTGGTGTAATCAGTGCATGCATCTTACATGACGTGTATAAAAGATAAAAACAATGAATTCTGAAAGATAAAAGCTGATCTCAACTTTTTTCATGTTGGTAATCCCAGAAGTACAGTTGAACATATATGTTCTATAGTCTTGGAACCTGTAGTGAAAGAAGACTAATAAATCATCAAAATAGCATACTGTAAATCTGGAAATGTTCGCGAGAACTTAATTTTCGCTAATATTCGCGAATTCGTTGCATCGCGAAAATAAAGTTCTCCCTCATGAATAAAGGGTTACAATAAGCTTTATAGACTGCACAAGTACTCGCGATTTCAAAAACTCGCTAATAACTAGGAAACAAAAAAATAGCGAAATAAAAGTCACGCGAAAATTTCCGAACTTACAGTATTTAACTCATCATCTTAACTGTTTTACAGAGCTGCCATACAATGACTACTTTGAGTACTATGGACCAGACTTCAAGTTGAACATCAGTCCATCCAACATGGCCAATCAGAATACAGCTGAATACACAGATAAAATCAAGTAAGTCGTTATCTAATCAGTCTCATCAAGAGAAAACCATAATTTTGCCTGTGGGAAAAGACAGATTTAGATCAGCTGTGCAGTCACTACACAGCTACACAGTACAGTCTTTCAATTCTTAAATACAAAATTTCAAACTTTTAGCCGGTTTGTGTCGGACCTGGTATATAACCTAGAAGAATAGTTTTCTTGTGTACTGGTTAAAATAGCATTCCCAAAATTTTCCCAATTCCCAACACCTTAAAGATTCTCAAATGCTAAAAATCCTGCTTATCCTTCTCCAATTCAACATGAAAATCATGCTTTCCCCCAATTTCATTGTGAAAGACACACAATGTTTTGCCATTTTAACGAAAAAATTGTATGAAATAAGTATTAAACAAATAGGGACTCACAGATTGCAAATTTTATGAGAAAACTTTAGTCTAAAAACTTGTGTCTGATAATGGATTTTCACAGAAAATTTTTGCACTGAGGAATAAACAGGAAAATTTTCATTTCAAAATCTTGTTCTTAGCTTTTCTTAATAGGACCTGCCAAAATTCTGTAAATTGGTTAGCAGATAAGGCTTTTAGGACCAAAATGAATTTTGAATAGGGATTTTGCATTGGCAAGGGAGATAATCGATGATCATGAAAAGCATATTTTTCGAAAATTTTTAATTTATTAAGATTTTGTCTCAAGTGTGTCATTTGTGTCATTTTATAATGATTAAATAATAATTGAACATTTTTGCATTTTCCCTTCCATGGATGAGATTTCTATGCCCCCAACTCCGAAGAAGTTGAGGGGGCATATTGGTTTGGGTCTGTCCATCCAGTGCAGTCAGGCTGTCTGTGATGCGTGAGTAACACTTAGCACTCGGTCAGGAACCGTTAGAGCTAGGATCTTGAAATTTGGTATGTAGTTTGTATATGAAAATTAAGAGGACCCATATTTTTTCTTTCAGGTAAATTCAAGGGGCTAGGGGCCCATTCTGTGAGAGTTATTTCCCTTTTTAATTTTTGCTAAAGTGAATAGATAGTGGGTACCTTGTGTGCTCAACTCCTCCTACAGTTTTATTCCGATTCTCTTGAAACTTTACAGATGTTGTGACCATGCTTTGAAGATATGCATGTGGTTTGGATATAATCCTCAGATTAATTTTTGTCACTTTTTTCGCAATTTGAACTTAGCCATTTTTAGGGCATTTTCACAATGAAAGTGAATGGGCAGTGGGTACCTTGTGTGCGCAACTCCTCCTACAGTTTCATGCCAATTCATTTAAAACTTTACATGTGTTATGGGCATGGTCTGAAGATATGCATGTGGTTTGGATATAATCCTTGGATTATTTTTTATGCCCCCAACTTCGAAGAAGTTCAGGGGGCATATTGGTTTGGGTCTGTCCGTCCAGTGGTGTACAGTGGTGTAGTGTGCAGTGAGTCTGTGATGTGTGAGTAACACTTAGCACTCTGTCAGGAACCATTAGAGCTAGGATCTTGAAATTTGGTATGTAGTTTGTATATGAAAATTAAGAGGACCCATATTTTTTCTTTCAGGTAAATTCAAGGGGCTAGGGGCCCATTCTGTGAGAGTTATTTCCCTTTTTAATTCTTGTTAAAGTGAATAGATAGTGGGTACCTTGTGTGCTCAACTCCTCCTACAGTTTTATTCCGATTCTCTTGAAACTTTACAGATGTTGTGACCATGCTTTGAAGATATGCATGTGGTTTGGATATAATCCTCAGATTAATTTTTGTCACTTTTTTCGCAATTTGAACTTAGCCTTTTTTCGGGCATTTTGACAATGAAAGTGTATGGGCAATGGGTACCTTGTGTGCGCAACTCCTCCTACAGTTTCATGCCAATTCATTTAAAACTTTACATGTGTTATGGGCATGGTCCGAAGATATGCATGTGGTTTGGATATAGTCATTGGATTTATTTTTGTCATTTTTTTTCACAATTTGAACTTAGTAATTTTTTCGGGCATTTTAGTGAATGGATAGAGGGTACCTTGTGTGCGCAACTCCTCCTACAATTTAATACCGATACTTTTGAAACTTTGCAGACATTGTGACCATACATTGAAGATATGAATATGGTTTGGATATAATCCTCAGATTAATTTTTATACCCCCCGCAAAACGAAGTTTTAGGGGGGTATACTGTTTTCAGTCTGTCCGTGATTCCGTCATTCCGTCAACATTTTGACATCTTTGCTGAATAACTTAAGTAGTTTTTGCCCTATGTTCTTCAAATTTTCAACACACCTGCACCATTAGACAACACATGTGTGATATGAATTTAGGGGCCAAAGGGTCAGTTTTGCAAGAGTTATGGGACTTTTTAAACCTATACATAGAATGTTTGCCATAGTGCTAATAGTGCATACTTTGTGAAATCAACTCCTCCTACAGCTTTCAATACTCTCTTTTGATACTTTGCAGATATGTGCCAGAGATATTGAAGATATGCATGAAGAAGTATTATGCTGAAAAAATGATTTTTGACAAATTTACAGCATTTTGAACTTAGCCAATTTTCGATAATTGCCATATTCAACAATGGTTGGAAGTGCATAGTTTGTGAAATCAACTCCTCCTAGGGCTTTCAGTATTTCTTTTCAATACTTTGTAGACATGTTCCACACATATTGAAGATGTGCATGAAGAATTATAATGCTGAAAAAATAATTTTTGACAAATTTACAGCAGTTTTTAACATAGCCATTTTTTGACCATTGCTTATACAATAATGGTTGGTAGTGCATACTTTGTGAAATCAACTCCTCCTACAGCTTTCAATATTCTCTTTTGATACTTTGCAGATATGTGCCAGAGATATTGAAGATATGCATGAAGAAGTATTATGCTGAAAAAATGATTTTTGACAAATTAACAGCATTTTGAACTTAGCCAATTTTCGATAATTGCCATATTCAGCAATTGTTGGTAGTGCATAGTTTGTGAAATCAACTCTTAGGGCTTTCAGTGTTTCTTTTCAATACTTTGCAGACATGTTCCACATATATTGAAGATGTGCATTTTTTGACCATTGCTTATATACAATAATGGTTGGTAGTTCATAGTTTGTGAAATCAACTTCTCCTAGGGCTTTCAGTATTTCTTTTCAATACTTTGCAGACATGTTCCACATATATTGAAGATGTGCATGAAGAATTATAATGCTGAAAAAATAATTTTTGACAAATTTACAGCAATTTTTAACATAGCCATTTTTGACCATTGCTTTTACAACAATGGTTGGTAGTTCATACTTTGTGAAATCAACTCCTCTTAGGGCTTTCAGTATTTCTGTGAAATCAACCTCAAGCTTTCAATATATTCTTTTAATATCTTATAGATGTGACTGGCATACAGAGGATGTATAGTGAAGAATTATAATGCTGAAAAGATATCTTTGACAAATTTTCTGCATGTTTGATTTAGGAAGTTATCCGCCAGCGTCAGATAATTTTGCGGGGGGGGGGGGGGGGGGGGGGGGGGGGGGGGGGGGGGGGGGGGGGGTATACTGAAAGCCTTGCTTGCAGCCAATTTCTAGTTGTCACTTTTTTCGCAATTCAAACTTAGGAATTTTTTGGGCATTTTGACAATGAAAGTGAATGGACAGCACTCGGTCAGGGACCGTTAGAGCTAGGATCTTGAAATTTGGTATGTAGTTTGTATATGAAAGTTAAGAGGACCGGTATTTTTTCTTTCAGGTAAATTCAAGGGGCTAGGGGCCCATTCTGTGAAAGTTATTGGGTGCGCAACTCCTCCTACAGTTTTATTTTGATTCGCTTGAAACTTTACAGATGTTTTGACCATGCTTTGAAAATATGCGTGTGGTTTGGATATAATCCTCAGATTAATTTTTGTCACTTTTTTCGCAATTTGAACTTAGCCATTTTTCGGGCATTTTAGTGAATGGATAGAGGGTACATTGTGTGCGCAACTCCTCCTACAATTTAACACTGATACTTTTGAAACTTTGCAGACATTGTGACCATGCTTGGAAGATATGCATGTTGTTGGGATATACTCCTCAGATTAATTTTTGTCACTTTTTTTTACAATTTGAACTTGGTCGTTTTTTGGACATTTTTACATCTTGAAAGTGACTTACCAGTTGGGGGCATAGTGTTTCATTAACACATTTTCTAGTTGTACAGAAAATCACTTCAAAAATGTTTTTGACCAGAACTTATTTTTTTTTTGACCGATTTTCAAAATTTTTGCTGCGCATTTTGCGACAAACAAAATTCTCAATTGTGTCAGAAAATATACTGAGCCAAACTTATAACGCAACATCGGTTTATTTTTATTTTTATACACAAGAACAGTATCAAATAAACTTTTCCTCCGCTGAATAAGATTGCCAGACGATCGAACCATCTCATAAGATCTTGTTTTTAACATTCTGTGTTATGCGTCTCAAGAAATTAGTCATTTTTCAGAGGTAGGGTCTTGGCAAAAAATCAAATGCATTGTGATTTTCCAGAATGAGACATGTGACGTGTATTCGTACCCTAGAAATTACTGTCGGTTTTCAGGGTAACCCCTGCCCTATTTTAGACAAAGAATAATTTTACAGTCAAAGGGTCAATTTTGCTCAATTTTAAACAGAGTTGAAGACTCATTTTTACTCCCAACCATTCAAGTTAACTCACATTTTAACATTTGTTACAGACGTTCCTGTCCCAACAATTGAACGCTGTTGTGTTTTCTAACAATGCTGAATGAAGGCCAGCAAAATAACCATTTTGACCAATCAGATTCGAGCTCAGTGACCCATGCCCAGACATTTAAAACTTTTGTAACCAATTTATTCATTGGTAATTGCTGACCATCATATGTCGGGTAGAACGTCATACGTTACATTAAAATGCGAAAAACATGCAATAACCGTGTTGCGTTATATGTTTGGCTCAGTATATTTAATCTTCATGTAAAACAGTTGCAAAATATCTGAAAAAAAAAAAACTTATCAGACAATAGGAAACACACTTTAATATCTTGCGTATGCTTTAATTTCATTAGAGGCATAGTACAATCCCCCCTACTCTGACCTGATCAGAAACAGCATTGGTTTCTTGTGTTACAGCTCATTTATAAGCAAATCATTGCTTTTTAGTCAAAATCAGTCTTCATATGAAAATTAATTTCAGAACACGGTTGTTTGAGAATTTACGGATGTTGCCCCACGCCCCTGGTGTACAGATATCTGCCATACCAGAGGATGCACTTAACGATGAAAGTGATAACGAAGACAAAGAAAATCCGGACAGCAGAATATCAAGTAAGAGTTATTGCCCTTGAAGAGAATAATTAGTTTTGAAGTTCGAAAACTTGCCCATGCAATATATAGAGATTGTTTTTTCAGCTATAAAAATTGAAAATTTTAATAAGAAAAAAAGAATGAAATTTTAAATATGTATGACAAGTTGAAATTTAAGGATTATGTGATTTGTCGACCTGAAGTCGACATGGATGCAAAATTGTCTGAAAATGTCATTTTTTAGCTCACCTGAGCCGAAGGCTCACAGGTGAGCTTATAGTATACACATGCTCCGGCATCCGTCCGTCGTCCACAATTTCAAAGATCTTCTCCTCTGAAACCACTTGGCCAATCAAAGCCAAACTTCATGTGGAGCATCCTTAGGAAGGGGGAATGAAAGTTTATATAAATGGTCCAGGTCACATGACAAAGATGGCCACCATGGCTATTAATAGCAAAAACCTTTAAAAATCTTCTTCTCCAGAACCAGTGGGCTGATTTCCACGAAACTTGGTATGTAGCATCGGGGACGCGGGCCCATCATAGTTTATTTAAATCATGACCCTAGGATGACCTTGACCCATTTTACGGCAAGGTCAACTTAGGTCGCCAATGCATTTGAATGGGAAAAAATGGCAAAATGCTATTTAATGGGTAAAACTTACTGGGAATAGGCAAATAGACAGAAGATTAATGTTAATGGAAAATTTTAGCCCCTGGGGGGTTGTCTGCCCCTGCCCCGGGGCTATATACATGTATATTTCCATAATAATGAAACATCTCCCCTGAAAACGCTTGGCCAATCAAAGCCAAACTGCATATGGAGCATCCTTGGGAAGGGGGAAGGAAAGTTTATATAAATGGTCAAGGTCACATGACCAAGATAGCCTCCATGGCTATAAATAGAAAAAAAACAACTTTAAAAATCTTTTTCTCCAGAACCAGAAGGCCAATGATTTTGAAACTTGGTGTGAAGCATCAGGCAATGGAGCTCTACAATGTTAATATTAATCATGACCATGGGATGATCCTGACCTTTTTTACGGCAAGGTCAACTTAGGTCACCCATGCATTTGAATGAGAAAAATAGGAAAATTTCATTTGATGGTAGAAAACTTGCTAGGAATGAGCAAATGGACAGAAAATTTATGTTTATGAAAATATTTTGGGCCCAGGGGGTTGTCTGCCCCTGCCCCTGGGCTATATACTTGTATATGACCATAATATTCAAACATCTTCTTCTCTAAAACGGCTTTGTTAATCAAAGCCAAACTTTATGTGGAGCTTCCTTAGAAAGAGGGAATGAAAGTTTATATAAATGGTCAAGGTCACATGACCAAGATGGCTGCCATGGCTATAAATAGCAAAAACCTTTGAAAATCTTCTTCTCCAGAACCAGAAGGCCTATGATTTTGAAACTTGGCATGAAGCAGCAGGCAATGGAGCTCTACAAAGTTTGTATAAATCATGACACTTGGATGACCTTGACCTATTTTACGGCAAGGTCAACTTAGGTCACTAATGCATTCTAATGGGAAAAAATAGGAAAATGGAATTAAATGGGGGAAACTTGCTGGGAGTATGCAAATGGACAGAAAATTTGTTGATGGAAAAAAATTTGACCCCAGGAGGTTGTCTGCCCCTGCCCTGGGGCTATATACATGTATATACATATGACCATAATATTCAAACATCTACTTCTCTGAAACCGCTATACCAATAAAAGCCAAACTTTAAGTGGAGCATTGTTAGGAAGAGGGAATGAAAATTTATATAAAAGGTCAAGGTCACATGACCAAGATGGCTGCCATGGCTATAAATAGCAAAAACCTTTAAAAATCTTTTTCTCCAGAACCAGAAGGACTATGATTTTGAAACTTGGTATGAAGCATCAGGCAATAGAGCTTTATAAAGTTTATATAAATCATGACCCTGGGATGACCTTGACCCATTTTATGGCAAGGTCAACTTAAGTCACATACCCCAGATCTCAGGTGAGCGTTTATAGGACCATTGGTCCTCTGGTGTTTTAGGTACAGGGAAAGATTTTATGCTCCAATTTATTAAATTGACATTTATGTACACACAAATCATATTCGTTGTGTTATATATGCATTATGTTTGGAAATAATAGAGAAAACAAAATCCAAAGACCAGCAGGGATTATTCTATGTTGTCTAGCATTGGCATCTGACAAAAATGCCACAGTATGGCGAAGTACGACAAATACCCATAATTCATGCGTATATTTGACCCCGATGTGAATTCTAGAACTCTCTTATAATTCAGAAAAAGAAAATTTATGAAGTAACAGTCATGTGAAAATTTTCAAACTTTCTTTACGAGATCATTCTACTTCAGTACGAGCCAGTGACAAAAGAATCCACTGTGACGAGGAATTCTCAGACAGTGAGGATGAGTTCCCCGCGGGAGAAACAGGAGGACGGAGGGATCGTGTCTCATTCAAACAGAAACCAAAGCGAATCCGGACCGAGGGGGAGAAAAAGGAGGGAGGAACAGGTACAGTAAATCAATTGAGCCTGTGCTTGAGAAAACCAACAATTTGTGTTCCGACCAGGTCCGACACAAACCGGACTGTACAGTCACAGAAGATGGTTAGAGGCTGGAAATTTTGGATTTAGAAAGTAGAGGAAATATACTATCCGTGTAGCGAAAACAGAGGCGCTGATCAGCTTCCCAGTTACTGTGAAGCTGGTCTGCGCCTTTGTTTTCGCCTAAACAGATTGTTGGTTTTCCCATGTGGCGGCTCAGATCATTTTCTTGAGTGATTTTGCGAGGACATAGAGTTTAGTGTAAGAAAATATAAAACTGCAAAAATGCTGATTTTGACATACTTAATGTTTATGCATAGGCCAGAGTTTTAATCTGTGAACACGAATGGCAGTGAATAGTCTGTGAACTTGAAAGGCAGTGAAAAATACACATGAAGACAAAATCTCAAAAATAGATTGAGTTTCATTAGTATATTAAGCATGAAAAATAACATGGCAGATGTAATCAAAGACATCTTTAACTGACCTGAGTATGACAATGATATCAGTCCTAAATTATCATTTTGAAGTTCTTATGATATAAGGTAGGATATAAAGTGGCCTGATGGTAGAGCATCGGCCTTGGATTCAAGAGGTCCTGGGTTAAATCCCCACTCAGGGCACCATGTTATGTCCTTGAGCAAGACACATCAACTCTCCAGAGCACTGGTTAATACCCAGGAAGTTTTGGCTCCATCCCAGCATGACTGAAAAGTTGTTGACTGGAATGTTAAACCTCTGTACAAACGAATGTTATATGAAGCAGTTAAGTATGACATTACTTTTTTTTGTTTTGTTTTTTTAAGAGTGAAGTACAGTGGCCTAGTGGTTTGTGCGTCGGACTCCAGATTGAAATTTAAGGGGTTTGGACCCCCACCAGTGCTTGGTTGTCTCCTTTAGCAACACACATAAATTTTCCATAGAACCAGTTTATCCGGGAAGCTGTGGTTCCATGTTGCTTCCATTTTGAAAGAAAATGAGCCACTGCATAAGAAAACCAACAAAATGCTTGGGCGAAAATAAGGCACAGATTAGCTTCGCGGTAACAGCGAAGCTGATCAGTGCCTTAGCTGCACGCATATTAAAATCCTTCATCTTCTTATATCCAAAATTTCAAGCTTCTAGCCTACTTTTGCAACTGTACAGGCTGGTTTTTGTAAGACTCGGTCAGAACCCAAATTGTTGGTTTTCGAACGTACAGGTTCAAATGGTATTGGAATGTTAAATCAAAACAAACAAAATTATAACGTGTGTAAAAAGTAGAATGATATGCAAATAAAGTTGTGTTTAGTTGAGTTGCGTGATGATGATTTATGCTAATCTATTTATAGACAATAAAGATGAAAGTGAGCCAAAGAAAGAAGGAGATGCCAATGAAAATGCAAAAGAACAAGAAGAAAAAAGGTACACATTTAAAATGAGCTGTGAAATGAGAAAATGGTCTTGGGTATTTCAGAAACAGGTAGGTCACAAACCATTATGTACATTCAGTCACAGAAGAGGGCTAGAGTTTTGAGTCTATAAAACAGCCAGAAAGTGATTTTGCTGTCCCTATAAGAAGAATAGGAGATGCAGATCCAAATGTGTTCACTGTGCAGCAGCCTGGCCCCGAGGTTATAAAACTTTTTTCAAGCTCAGCTCAGCTGAGCATGAAATTTAAACTCCTCATAAATGTTGAAATAGTCAAAAATTGTGAAAAATTCAGGTTTAAAACTCAAAAACTAGTAGTTTATCCTGCTAATAATTGTTAAAATGCCAACAGTTGTTGACATTTTTAGCTCACCTGAGCCGTCAGGCTCACAAGGTGAGCTTATAGTATACCCATGCTCCGGCGTCCGTCCGTCCGTCGTCCGTCGTCCGTCGTCCGTCGTCCACACTTTTCAAAGATCTTCTCCTCTGAAACCGCTTGGCCAATCAAAGCCAAATTTTACATGAAGCATCTATGGGAAGGGGGAACCAATGTGTATATAAATAATCCAGGTCACATGACCAAGATGGCCGCCATGCCCATATATGGTAAAAACCCTTCAAAAATCTTCTTCTCCGGAACCACTGGACCGATTTCAACCAAACTTGGCATGAAGCATTAATGGCTCAAGCACTACAATGTGTATATAAATCATGACCCTATGATGACCTTGACCTATTTTACGGCAAGGTCAACATAGGTCGCGAATGCATTTGAATGGGAAAAATTGTTAAATTGTCATTTAAAGGAAAAATCTTGCAGAAAATGAGCAGTAGGACTGAATATTAATGATTCTGAAAAAAATTGGGCACCAGGGGCTCATCCGCCCCCACCCCAGGGCAATATACATGTATATCTCCATAATATTCAAACATCTTCTCCTCTGAAACCGCTTGGCCAGTCAAAGCGAAATTTTATGTGAAGCATCTATGGAATTGGGGAATTAATGTGTATATAAAAAATCCAGGTCACATGACCAAGATGGCCGCCATGCCCATATATGGTAAAAAACGTTCAAAAATCTTCTTCTCCAGAACCGGTTGACCGATTTCAACAAAACTTGGCACGAAGCATCGATGGCTCAAGCACTACAATGTGTATATAAATCATGACCCTGTGATGACCTTGACCTATTTTACGGGAAGGTCAACATAGGTCACCAATGCATTTGAATGGGGAAAACTTTTAAAATGTCATTTAAAGTGAAAGTCTTGCAGGAAATGGGCAGTAGGACTGGATATTAATGATTCTGAAAAAAACTGGACCCCAGGGGCTCATGTGCCCCCACCCCGGGGCAATATACATGTATATTTCCATAATATTCAAACGTCTTCTCCTCTGAAACCGCTTGGCCAAACAAAGCCAAATTTTAAGTGAAGCATCTATAGAATGGGGGAATCAATGTGTATATAAATAATCTAGGTCACATGACCAAGATGGCCGCCATGCCCATATATGGTAAAAACCCATCAAAAATCATCTTCTCTGAAACCAATAGACTGATTTCAAGGAAACTTGGCGTGAGGCATCGATGGCTAAAGTACTCCAATGTATATATAAATCATGACCCTTTGATGACCTTGACCAAGTTTATGGCAAGGTCAACATGGGTTGCCTGTGCATCTGAATTGGGAAAACTGTTAAAATGTCATTTGAAGGAAAAAGCCAACAGGAAATTGGCAAATGGACAGAATATTGAAGATTCTGAAAAAAGAAAATGGCCCAAGGGCTTATCTGCCCCTGTACTGGAGTTAAATACCATAATATTCAAACATGTTTATTGGTATATGCAGCTGATCTCAGGTGAGCGTTTACAGGACCATTGGTCCTCTGGTAACATTTATGAGCAGGATAAATTTTAGTCTCAGCTGAGTTGAGCATGACAAAAGTTTTATAACATCGGGCCCAGGATCTATGTCATTTTTGCATTATGTTGAAAATAGATCTTATAATTATGGCTTTAAATGTTGTTAGTCAGACATATGTTTTAAAAGGCCAATTTGGGAAGCATGGTAGCTCAGTGGTACTGATGCTAAAATTGTCAGCTTTGGGAGCAGGAGATCGTCGGTTCGCTCCCTGGCCCCATTATACAAGACATTAAAAATGTCACTTTAGCAGAAAGAAACCAAATCTTGTCAACTCTTGTGATTGAAAAGGAGAAAGAGAATCCTGGTACTCTAAATGTGGAAATTTACTTGTGACTTTTTTATGTCTCCCCCCCGACAGGGTCGGGAGACATATTGTTTTTCCCTGTGCGTCTGTCTGTCTGTCTGTCTGTCCGTCACAAATCGTGTCCGCTCTATAACTTGAAAACCGTTAAAGATTTTTCAATGAAACTTGGTACACTTGTAAACCACGACGAGTCTATGTGTCTTGCACAAGAACCATAACTCTAGCTTGAGTATTTTTGGAGTTATTTCCCTTTGATTATTTTTTATACAATTTCGTGTCCGCTGTATAACTTGAAAACCATTTAAGATTTTTAGCTCACCTGAGCCGAAGGCTCACAGGTGAGCTTATAGGATAGGCAGGCATCCGTCGTCCGTCGTCGTCCGTCCGTCGTCCGTCGTCCGTCCACAATTTCAAAGAAGAATATTTCTGAAGCTAGTAGGCCGATCTTGATCAAATTTAATGTGAACCATAATTGGGTTGAGGGATTGATGGCATTAGGTTTTGGAGCAGATTATATCAAAATTGTGGTTTCCATGGCAACAGATAGGTCCCATAGACTTACAATGGGAAAAACTAAAAAAATCTTCTTCTCTGAAACCACTAGGCCCACAGCTTTGATATTTGGTATGTAGCAATGGCTAATGGTCCTCTACATAAATTGTGCCATTCATGCCCCTGGGGTCAAATTTGGCCATGCCCCGGGGGGTCGATAGTCTCCATAGACTTACTATGGGAAAAAAATTCAAAAATCTTCTTCTCTGAAACAACAGGGCCCACAGCTTTGATATTTGGTATGTGGCAATGGCTAATGGTCCTCTACATAAATTGTGCCAGCCATGCCCCTGGGGTCAAATTTGGCCACGCCCCAGGGGTCGATAGTCTCCATAGACTTACAATGAGAAAAACTAAAAAAATCTGCTTCTCTGAAACCACTAGGCCCACAGCTTTGATATTTGGTATGTAGCAATGGCTAATGGTCCTCTACATAAATTATGCCATTCATGCCCCTGGGGTCAAATTTGGCCATGCCCCGGGGGTTGATAGTCTCCATAGACTTACTATGGGAAAAAAATTAAAAAAATCTTCTTCTCTGAAACCACAGGGCCCACAGCTTTGATATTTTGTATGTGGCAATGGCTAATGGTCCTCTACATAAATTATGCCATTCATGCCCCTGGGGTCAAATTTGGCCATGCCCCGGGGGTTGATAGTCTCCATAGACTTACTATGGGAAAAAAATTAAAAAAATCTTCTTCTCTGAAACCACAGGGCCCACAGCTTTGATATTTTGTATGTGGCAATGGCTAATGGTCCTCTACATAAATTGTGCCAATCATGCCCCTGGGGTCAAATTTGGCCACGCCCCGGGGGTCGATAGTCTCCATAGACCTACAATAGGAAAAAAACTAAAAAAATCTTCTTCTCTGAAACCACTAGGCCAACAGCTTAGATATTTGGTATGTAGCAATGGCTAATGGTCCTCTACATAAATTGTGCCATTCATGCCCCTGGGGTCAAATTTGGCCACGCCCCGGGGGGGTCGATAGTCTCCATAGACTTACTATGGGAAAAAAAATAAAAAATCTTCTTCTCTGAAACCACAGGGCCCACAGCTTTGATATTTTGTATGTGGCAATGGCTAATGGTCCTCTTCTTAAATTGTGCCAATCATGTCCCCGGGGTCAAATTTGGCCACGCCCCGGGGGTTGATAGTCTTCATAGACTTACTATGGGAAAATTTTTTTAAAAATCTTCTTCTCTGAAACCACAGGGCCCACAGCTTTGATATTTTTATGTGGCAATGGCTAATGGTCCTCTACATAAATTGTGCCAATCATGCCCCTGGGGTCAAATTTGGCCACACCCCGGGGGTCGATAGTCTCCATAGACCTACAATAGGAAAAAAACAAAAAAAATCTTCTTCTCTGAAACCACTAGGCCAACAGCTTTGATATTTGGTATGTAGCAATGGCTAATGGTCCTCTACATAAATTGTGCCATTCATGCCCCTGGGGTCAAATTTGGCCAGGCCCCGGAGGTTGATAGTCTTAATAGACTTGCTTTGGGAAAAAAATTCAAAAATCTTCTTCTCTGAAACCACAGGGCCCACAGCTTTGATATGTGGCAATGGCTAATGGTCCTCTACATAAATTGTGCCAGCCATGCCCCTGGGGTCAAATTTGGCCACGCCCCGGGGGTAGATAGTCTCCATAGACTTACAGTGGGAAAAACTAAAAAAAGTCTTCTTCTCTGAAACCAAAAGGCCCAGAGCTTCTATATTTTGTATGTAGCAATGTTTGGTAGTCCCCATTATAAATTGTGCCAGTCATGCCCTTGGGTCAAATTTCGCCATGCCCCGGGGGTCAATAGTGTCCATGCATTGACTTTCATTAGTCGATTCTCAATTAATTTAAATCTCATGAGCTTACAATGTGATAATCTCTCAGGTGAGCTACAGGACCAATGGTCCTCTAGTTCAATGAAACTTGGTACACTTGTAAACCACGACGAGACGATGTGTCATGCACAAGAACCATAACTCTAGCTTGAGTATTTTTGGAGTTATTTCCCTTTGATTATTTTCGATACAATTTCGTGTCCGCTGTATAACTTGAAAACCGTTTAAGATTTTTCAATAAAACTTGGAACACTTATTAAGCATGATCAGACGATGTGTCATGCACAAGAACCATAACTCTAGCTTGAGTATTTTTGGAGTTATTTCCCTTTGATTATTTTTGATACAATTTCTTGTCCGCTTTATAACTTGAAAACCATTTAAGATTTTTCAATGAAACTTGGTACACTTGTAAACCACGATGAGACGATGTGTCATGCACAAGAACCATAACTCTAGCTTGAGTATTTTTGGAGTTATTTTCCTTTGATTATTTTCGATACAATTTCGTGTCCGCTGTATAACTTGAAAACCGTTTAAGATTTTTTAATAAAACTTGGAACACTTATTAAGCATGATCAGACGATGTGTCATGCACAAGAACCATAACTCTAGCTTGAGTATTTTTGGAGTTATTTCCCTTTGATTATTTTTAGCTCACCTGAGCCGAAGGCTCATAGGTGAGCTTATAGTATACCCATGCTCCGGCGTCCGTCCGTCCGTCCGTCGTCCACAATTTCAAAGATCTTCTTCTCTGAAACCGCTGGGCCGATTGTTCTCATATTACACATACACCATCTACAGGTAGGGGGAAAGAATAATTGTGTTTTTTGTTTTGATCGGATAAGGACTCTGGTTGCTATGGCTACTTATGCTTCCCATAGACTTATAATGGAAAAAAGTGAAAATTGCCAGTTTTTGCTGTCTTGTTTGAGATATTTGAATTTTGTTTTTGCAGAAATGTTTATTGAGTAGTCCTCTACGTTTCATGTGACTTTTGTCCTAATCCTTCATTTTGATTGGTTGCAGGGGCCCCATATAGGGCAAAATTTTGAAAAACATTCAAAAATCTTCTTCTCAGAAACTGTCAAGGGGATGAAGCCTATACTTTGTATACATGTTCCTGACAGTGGCCTCTACATAATTTGTGTTTTTTATTCCAGGAGGATAAGAACTCTGGTTGCTATGGCAACTTAAAGTTTCCATAGACTTATAATGGGAAAAGTGGAAATCAGCTATTTTTCCTCTAAAATTGTAGACATTTGAATTTTGTTTTTGCAGAAATGTTTATTGAGTAGTGTTTGACGTTTCCTGCGAGTTTTGTCCTAATCCTTTTCTTTGATTGGTTGCTGGGGCCCCATAAAGGGCAAATTTAAAAAAAAAAATTTCAAAAATCTTCTCCTCAGAAACTGTCAAGTGGATGAATCCTGTACTTTGTATACATGTTCCTGACAGTAGCCTCTACTTAATTTGTGTTTTTTATTCCAGTCGGATAAGAACTCTGGTTGCTATGGTAACTTTAAGTTTCCATAGACTTATAATGGGAAAAGTGGAAATTAGCTATTTTTTGAAAACTATTGCAGCCTGAAATCTGAAGAGTGGTAGATGCAAACAACTAATGGATTAGATGAAGGTATATGATTAATTTAGGTCAAGGTCATCTCTTGACCTTGGCCGGTCTGTCATCCATACACACTTTTCAAAGATTTTTTTCTCTGAAACCACTTGGCCAATCAAAGCCAAGTTTTATATGAAGCATCTATAGGAAGTTGGAACCAATGTGTATATAATTAATCCAGGTCACATGACCAAGATGGCCGCCATGCCCATATATGGTAAAAACCCTTAAAATATCTTCTCCAGAACCGGTGTACCGATTTCAACGAAACTTTGCATGAAGTATGGATGACTCAAGTACTACAATGTATATATAAAACATGACCCTGTGGTACTTTGACTTATTTTATGGTAAGGTCAACATAGGTCGTCAATGCATTTGAACGGGGAAACCTTTTAAAATGTCATTTTAAGTGAAAGTCTTGCAGGAAAATGGGCAGCAGGACTGAAATTTAATGGTTCTAAAAAAAAATGGACCCCAGGGGCTCATCTGCTTTTAAAATGTTATTTGAAGGGGAAAATCAGCAGGACATTGGCAAATGGACAGAATATTGATTATTCTGAAAAAGAAAATGGCCCAAGGGCTTCATCTGCCCCTGCACTGGGGTTAAATACCATAATATTCACTTATAAAGCACGATGACACGATGTTTCATGCACAAGAATTATAACTCTTGCTTTCATATCTTTGGAGTTATTTCCCTTTGATTATTTTTCCATACAACTTCATGTCCAATCTATAACTTGAAAACCACAAGAAATATTTCAATGAAACTTGGTACACTTATAAAGCATGATGAGATGATGTGTCAAGCTAAAGAACCATAACTCTTGCTTGCATATCTTTGGAGTTATTTCCCTTTGATTATTTTTCATACAATTTTGTGTCTGCTCTATAACTCAAAAACCATTAGAGATTTTTCAATGAAACATAGTACACTAATAAAGGATGATGAGACGATGTGTCAAGCTCAAGAATCATTACTCTTGCTTTCATATCTTTGGAGTTATTTCCCTTTGATTATTTTCCATACAGTTTCTTGCCGGCTCTATAACTTGAAAACCGTAAGAGATATTTCAATGAAACTTGGTACACTTATAAAACAGAATGACAGGATATGTGATGCACAAGAACTATAACTCTTGCTTGCATATTTTGGACATGCACATAGAAAGGGGGGAGACATCAGTTTTCACATAGAAAACAAATTCTAGTTTTAATATTTTCTATTCTAGAGTTAACATTTTCAAACTATCTATCTTCATGTACTGAGTTGATCAATGTCTGATCATCATCTCAGGTGTGGGATGGATGGCTAAATTTTTAATTTAGCAAAGTGGGGAGAAACATTTGGTATGGGCCATTAAATTTTACAGTATAACAGCCAGGGTGCCTGGCAACTTCTAAAAACTTATATTATTCTATATTTTTGAGGTTTACCTAAAAAAAAAATCTATATTTATAGGTTATTGAATGAATATTGTAAAATATTCGGAACGAATTCATATGGCAAGGACGCACGAGGTTGCGAGTGCGTCTCCGCCATATGAACGAGTTCCGAATATTTTACGATATTCATTCAATAACCTTTTTATTATATACCCTTTTATAAGCAATGGAAGGATTTCAAATGATTATTCATGGCATCTCTAGGCCTGGTTGATCATTAATTTGCCCACAATTTATGTAAAAAGTATCGTTGATCACTGATCACCATATTACTATACACGCAAAGCTTCGCCTTTGATGGGAAATGTTAACCAATGCTAACGCGAGAAACGTGATGTTGCATCAAAATTGATGACATCGACGTGACTTTTGGACAACGTTGCGGTCGGAAATTTCATGAAAATGTTAGAAAATCAGAGTGCCAACGCTGTAGTTTTTGTTCAAAATTACAGGTATTTGTCTTTAGATGAAGATTTGTGTATTTACCGTGCAACGCATTCTGTAAGTTTTCTAGTTTGCCTTTTGTTCAGTTGAAGTGGAAAAGAAAAATGGCTGAGAAAGTAGTCCCGCCGGGAACGTGCTTCCTTGGACCCGTGCAGTATGAGAGAACGTTCCATGGAAACATTCTAAACCATTGAATATGACATAAGTTTCCATGGAAAACATTCTAGACTTGAAAATGGAAAAAACAGTCAATGTTTTCAGCAATGCAAAGTGGACGGAACAATCTCTTGGGTATATAATAATATCTTGTATTTTTTATGTTTACCTATAAAAACCTATATTTTCCTATATTTATGAGGTTTACCTATAAAAACCTATATTATCCTGTATCTTTTAGGTTTACCTATAAAAACCTATATCATCTAGTAAATGTTTTTGAGGTCTACGTATAAAAACCTATATTATCCTATATTTATAGCCTGTTACTGCTAATATATCACCTGTTAATTTTACTTTACTTATTTCAGCGAAGAAAAATCAACAACTGAGACTAACGAAAAGAAAGGTAATTCTTAATTCATATAATAAATTTGAACTCTTACTTTAGTCACATTGTAAGTGTGTTACAAAAATGTACATCTTGAACTTTGAATGATCAAATCATCATGTTTATGAAATTAATCATTCTTTAATGTAGGAATTGGACACAATTTTGTTGCAGTTGCATTGTCTATACCAAATATGTTTTATATCATGGTTTCTAAAAACCATCAAGCCCCAATAAGCCACAATACAAACAAAAATTATTTTATTTTTCAGAGACCCCAGAAGCTCCAGCTAGTGAGCCGCCAGCGTCTACCGTATCGTCCACAGCTTCAACAACAACAGAGACCAAAGACGTCAGCAAAACATCCGAGGAACCTGAAAAAATGGAGACGTCATGACGTTCACGTTAAAAATCTCACTCAGCTGCCTAGTCATGGTGGATAATTTTGCGATATTTAACAGTGTTTTGTCAATCTTTGATCAATAAAAACATGAGCTTTAGGTACTTGATAGATATGCCATGTAGCGCTGGTTCTAATGAGTACCTACAATTTATGGTTTTATGAACAATGAACAAAATATATCCTGTGAAAAATATCACCAAGTATTCATCTTGATTAGGCAGTTGCTTCATTATGTACATCAACACCATTACCTCTAATGAGCCGCGACGTGAGAAAACCTGTCTTTGGGGTTTCCGACCAGGTCTGACACAAACCGGTCTGTGCAGCAACAGAAGATGGCTAGATGCTTGAAATTTTGGATTTTGGAAGGAGAGAAATTGTGCTATCCGTGTGGCGAAAACAAAGGTGCTGATCAGCTTCGCAGTTACTGTGAAGCTGATCTGCGCCTTTGTTTTCACATAGACAAAAGACTGGGTTTGCTCATGACGCGGCTTATATATCATTTAGGACTGTGTTGTAATAAAAACAGACCAGTGATTTTTTTCACATCAGTCATATTGACCTGTGCATGGGACAGTAGGCCATATAAAAAAACAGGACAGCTACACAATGTTTGTATATTCATCTCACCATCACACATAAAGAAAAATTAGCCTATGCAATATACAGAGATTTTTTTCAGAAGCAGAAATTGAAAATTTCATTGGAAATTATTTTTGATATGTTCGCTCAGAACGTTAAGGGTATAAGAGTGTTATAACGAGTACCCACAATCTATGTTTGGGAGCAAATATAAGAAAAATACTTTAAAATAGGTTTACTGTGTATACCCCAGTTTTACTATATAAAACTGGGGTATACGGGGGTATTCATTGCATGGATATGTTTCAATGGCTATAGCTAATGCGAAAGAGTGTCACAGAAACTCTGCTTGACAAAACACCAGGGGCCAGTTCTTCAAAACTTTGTTAGCGTCACGTCATCATTAAGACATGCCAACTACATATGCAAATACGTTGTTATTTTTTGTTGATAAAATGTGAGAATCCTTTGCATGTGAGAATCCTTTTTATCAACATAAATACCAATGCATTTGAAATATTTATGTTTGATATTTTGAAGAATCATTAACTAACGATGCCATTAATTTTGAACAACTGTGGCGAGGATATTATGTCCATGTTATGTATACCCCCTCACATCCCACTTTTGTAAAGTGGGAGAAATTGTGGTGAATATTGATTATCTCTTTGCTTTAAAACTCAAGTTGTTTATTAGAACTGCCTTGCTGAGACAGTTCTAACAAAGATCCACAACCTGTTTTGAACAAACAGGATAAACAACAAAAAATTCTTCTGAAAAATCTCATTTTTACAGCTGAAAAAGCATGTTTTTGTAATTGGGGAAAGCAAGAAATAGAGAGAAAAAAACAACTGAATCAGACACTTTTGTATGACAGGCTATGTGCCAAACAAAATGTGTGATATTTTTTTTTTCTTTCATGCCCTTTTGCAACTTATGCCATCTTCAGTCACCAAATTAATGAACAAACTTCTGTCAATGATACATTGTACATATTTGCATGAAATACATACAAGTCTCAATGATCATAATCATGAATATTCATCTATCATTTCGAAACCTTTCATTAAAGTATGTCACTTTGCACTAAAAATTGTTGTCATGAAACTGATGTTTTGAGACCCTGATACCAAAAAATGTTGTTTCTTAACAGGTCCGCCACAAACCAAGATGCACAATCACAGAAGATAGCTAGATGCTGGATATTATAGATTAAGAAAGTAGGGGAATCATACTATCTGTGTAGCAAAAACAAAGGCGTGATCAGCTTCCCGGTTTCTGCGAAGCTGATCTGCACTGAAGCTGATCTGCACTGAAGCTGATATGCACCTTTGCAAAATGTTGGTTTTCTCATGTCAGACGCGGCTCATTTGTGTTTCATTCATTAGCACAAGGTCTGATGATAAAAAGAATTAAATAAATATTGAGGCTCGCAATATGACTTAAATCATTTCAATTCCTTTCATTCTCTTTAAAAAAATCTGAACCCCATTACGGAACTATCTCTGTTTGCACAAAGTACATGTAAAATTATGCAAATTTTAATATCTGTTTTGATTGCCGCATTGAGATGATTCTTATTACCCACAATATAAGATTTTATTGATTTGCTTTTAAACCAACCCCATTTCTTTTGTTTTCACTATATGAGCTGCCGCTTGGGAAAACAAACAATCTGCATAGGCAAAAACAAAGGCGCAGATCAGATTTGCAGTAACTGCAAAGCTGATCAGTGCCTTTGTTTTTGCTACACGTATAGTATAATTCCTCTTCTTTCTAAATCCAAACTTTCCAACCTCTATCCATCTTCTGTACTTGTACAGCTCGGTTTGTGTCAGACCTGGTCGCCAACCCTGAAGACCAGTTTTCTCGCGTCGCGGCTCATATGTAAGGTTCAAATCTGGGGTAGCCATCATACTGAGATGTTTCCGTGATGCTCATTACGAAAACACGCCAATGCAATATACAGAGATTTTTTTAAGTTGTAAAAATTGAAAAAAAATCAGTAGAAAATCTTTGATATTTTTCTTATTTTTGCTCAAAACATAGATTGTGGGTACACGTTAGAACCGCCTCGGCGAGGCGGTTCTAACGAGTACCCACAATCTATGTTTTGGAGCAAAAATAAGAAAAATAGGTATACCCCTGCATATCCCAGTTTTGCTATATAAAAGTGGGGTTCAAGGGGGTATACATTACACGGACATTTTTCCTGATGTGTTGTACCAAGCTCCATTAAATGTGAGAAGATTATTTTCAGGAGTAATTTTATGCATCAAAAATAAAAAGAAAAGAAAAACAAAATTGAAATGACTTTAAGTAAGGGCATCTATGTGATCAAGTCTAGTTATAACTCGTAAACTGTAATGGAGTCTTGTAGTCCTTATTACACCTCAACCTCTTTATAACACTATTGCTGGGGTCCAAGCCAATTTCCGTGTTAGCTATCCAAACCGTGTTATAACGAGAGTAAAATGTATAGACCTGTAGCCGAAATAGTCCAATTGGGGTCCAACAGTGATCAGTGTTATATCCAAAACCGTGTTGTAATGGACCGTGTTATAAAGAGGTCCAGGAACTTGTAAAGATTTTCCAGATGCAAGAGCATGTAACTTTGTGGTCTTGTGTGATCAGGATAGTAAAATTTTGCACAATCGAATTATAGTTGCTCTTGTTAACGGTCTGTTTAAACATGACGGAAAAATTATTCCATAACCAAGCCAAAACCTTGTTACCTGCAAGAATGTAGAAGATGCAATCAATAATGTAAAGGTGCAAGAACATTGGGTTCAATTCAATTGTTTTACCCCGACACTTTAAAAAGTATGGGGTAACATGTTAGTAATAATAAAGTTACACCATCCACCAAAAGTTTGTGTTTGAGTGTCCATCTGTCCATAGCTCTCTGTTTACCAATTTTCTTCAAGCTTTGTACACCTATAAGAGCTCCTGGAAGGAATGATTTTGGGATTGTAGATTGGTAATTTTTGTCCTTGTTTTATGTTAAAGTTTGTTTCCCACTTTCTGTCGAGCATTTCTGGGGCATAAGAGTTGATACTGGTGAAGAGCCTAACTGAACTGCAGATGGGTAAATTTTGACCATTTACTAAGTGTTATGGCTCTTGATTGATGTTCAAAATGATACCCGACAAAACAAGAATCCATGGGTACCATTAACCAATTTTTCATGAAGATCATAAGTAATGGCACAATTTCATTTATATCATTCCATAGATAGGTTAATCAGTGATACATTGTATATCTTTAAAATCTGGGATCAAAACTGCTTCAGAAAACTTGTCATAAAAAAAACTGGTGCAAAAACTTCTTTTGACGAGTAGACGAGTACGAGCCCGTATATACAACAGTTATGACCGATCAAATTTTCGAGTTTTCAAAGATGAAAGCATTGGTTACAATTCACACACTTCTAAAATAATCGTTACGAAAACTTGCCCTTGCAATATACAGAGAATGTTTTTTCATTAAAAATTGAATATTTCATTGGAAAAATTTTGATAGTTTGATATATTTGCTCAAAACATAGATTGCGAGACGATTTTAACGAGTACCCACTATCTATGATCATCTATGTTTTGGAGCAAAAATAAGAAAAATAGGCATACCACTGCATACCCCAGTTTTACTATATAAAATTTGGGGGTTCGCGCCTCGCACGGGGAACGAATTCATATGTGAGACAAGCCATGTTCTGCTTGCGGGTGTGTCAGGTGGTTTTTCCCCGGGTACTCCGGTTTTCGCCCCACCTACTGATTGATTCGTCTCGATATGAGTGAAAAAGCTTGAAAGGGACGTAAAACTGAATCCAAAAAAAAAAAAAAAATAAAAAAAAATAAAATAAAATAAAATTTGGGTATAAGGGGGTATGTATTGCATTGACATGTTTTCCTGATGATGCAAAAAATATCGTAATTGCAGCATTTTTAGCTCACCTGAGCCGAAGGCTCACAGGTGAGCTTATAGGATAGGCAGGCATCCGTCGTCCGTCGTCGTCGTCGTCGTCCGTCGTCGTCCGTCCACAATTTCAAAGAAGAATATTTCTGAAGCTAGTGGGCCGATCTTGATCAAATTTAATGTGAACCATAATTGGGTTGGGGGATTGATGGCATGAGGTTTTGGAGCAGATTGTATCAAAATTGTGGTTTCCATGGCAACAGATAGGTCCCATAGACTTACAATGGGAAAAACTAAAAAAATCTTCTTCTCTGAAACCACTAGGCCCACAGCTTTGATATTTGGTATGTAGCAATGGCTAATGGTCCTCTACATAAATTGTGCCATTCATGCCCCTGGGGTCAAATTTGGCCACGCCCCGGGGGTCGATAGTCTCCATAGACTTACTATGGGAAAAAAATTCAAAAATCTTCTTCTCTGAAACCACAGGGCCCACAGCTTTGATATTTGGTATGTGGCAATGGCTAATGGTCCTCTACATAAATTGTGCCAGCCATGCCCCTGGGGTCAAATTTGGCCACGCCCCGGGGGTGGATAGTCTCCATAGACTTACAATTGGAAAAACTAAAAAAATCTTCTTCTCTGAAACCACTAGGCCCACAGCTTTGATATTTGGTATGTAGCAATGGCTAATGGTCCTCTACATAAATTGTGCCATTCATGCCCCTGGGGTCAAATTTGGCCATGCCCCGGGGGTTGATAGTCTCCATAGACTTACTATGGGAAAAAAATTAAAAAATCTTCTTCTCTGAAACCACAGGGCCCACAGCTTTGATATTTTGTAGGTGGCAATGGCTAATGGTCCTCTATATAAATTGTGCCAATCATGCCCCTGGGGTCAAATTTGGCCACGCCCCGGGGGTCGATAGTCTCCATAGACCTACAATAGGAAAAAAACTAAAAAAATCTTCTTCTCTGAAACCACTAGGCCAACAGCTTTGATATTTGGTATGTAGCAATGGCTAATGGTCCTCTACATAAATTGTGCCATTCATGCCCCTGGGGTCAAATTTGGCCACGCCCCGGGGGTTGATAGTCTCCATAGACTTACTATGGGAAAAAAATTAAAAAATCTTCTTCTCTGAAACCACAGGGCCCACAGCTTTGATATTTGGTATGTGGCAATGGCTAATGGTCCTCTACATAAATTGTGCCAATCATGTCCCCGGGGTCAAATTTGGCCACGCCCCGGGGGTCGATAGTCTCCATAGACCTACAATAGGAAAAACTAAAAAAATCTTCTTCTCTGAGACCACTAGGCCCACAGCTTTGATATTTGGTATGTAGCAATGGCTAATGGTCCTCTACACAAATTATGCCATTCATGACCCTGGGGTCAAATTTGGCCACGCCCCGGGGGTTGATAGTCTCCATAGACTTACTATGGGAAAAAACTAAAAAAATCTTCTTCTCTGAAACCACTAGGCCCACAGCTTTAATATTTGGTATGTAGCAATGGCTAATGGTCCTCTACATAAATTGTTCCATTCATGCCCCTGGGGTCAAATTTGGCCAGGCCCCGGAGGTTGATAGTCTCAATAGACTTGCTATGGGAAAAAAATTCAAAAATCTTCTTCTCTGAAACCACAGGGCACACAGCTTTGATATTTTGTATGTGGCAATGGCTAATGGTTCTCTACATAAATTGTGCCAGCCATGCCCCTGGGGTCAAATTTGGCCACGCCCCGGGGGTAGATAGTCTCCATAGACTTACAATTGGAAAAACTAACAAAAATCTTCTTCTCTGAAACCAAAAGGCCCAGAGCTTCTATATTTTGTATGTAGCAATGTTTGGTAGTCCCCATTATAAATTGTGCCAGTCATGCCCCTGGGTCAAATTTGGCCATGCCCCGGGGGTCAATAGTGTCCATGCATAGACTTTCATTGGTCGATTCTCAATTAATTTAAATCTCTTGAGCTTACAATGTGATAATCTCTCAGGTGAGCTACAGGACCAATGGTCCTCTAGTATAACACCTACTGGAATTTTGTCTATTGTAAAGTGGCGGATTAAGATGGGGGTTCAAGGGGTTCGCTCGAACCCCCTGTGTTCAAGCCCCCCTGGACCCAAATTATCTATCTCTTTATACTGCCATACGCCCTCACGGACATGCTAGGCAGGCTAGCGCAGCGTCTGTTAGTATCAGACAGAAAAAGGGGATTATAGTAAGAGGTTTAAAAGTTTAAAAGTGAAGGATAAAAACAGATGATAGGTTAAAATAGATAAGGATAGCTAAAATCAGATAAAAACAAGCAATTTGGGATCTATGGGCGTGAGTGCTGCAACTTGCAGACTGCTGCCTTGAAGGCATCAAGGCTCTGCAAGGTTGCAACAGACTCAGGGAGGGAGTTTCACTGTACTATGGCCAAGGGGAAGAAGGAGTATTTAATTTTGTAGTAATCCTTTGATGTGTAGACCTGCCTGAAGGTCATGGAATGGCAGTACCGTGATATTCTGTTTGAATACTGCACGTGATCCGGGAGGGGTACAGCAACTAAACAACCGGGATTACCTTGTAAAACAAGCAAAGACGGGCATCAGCCAATGTTCTCCATCCCATTTCTTGTATAATCCGAGTAACACTTGCCTGCCTATCGAAGTTACTGACAGTCCAGCGGGCCACCCTTTTCTGGATTTGTTCAATCTGGTTTATCCGCCTGGCAGTATGCGGGTCCCATACAGCTGAGGCATACTCAAGCTGTGGCCTGACAAAGGTGTTATATGCAGTTTCACGAACCCTTGACATCTTCGTTTTGATATTGCGACAGATAAAGCCGAGGGTCCGGTTTGCGTTTCCTGTTATGCGGTCAACATGGGAGTTCCAAGAGAGATTACTGGAAATATCAACCCCAAGATACTTGGCACATGTGACAGCCTCCAAGACTTGGCCATGCAGTAAGTTGTCTGTTTTAGTTGGCTTTTTTAACTTGGAGCCTGTCACATGCACAACCTGACATTTCGAGGGGTTGAACTCCATATCCCACCTGGCCCCGAGGTTATAAAACTTTTTTCAAGCTCAGCTCAGCTGAGCATGAAATTTCAACTGCTCATAAATACCAAATAACCCAAATTATATTGAAATTGAAGGTTTAGAACGCCAAAGCCTGTAATTTATCCTGCTCATAAATGTTAAAATGCCAACAATTGTTGGCATTTTAACATTTATGAGCAGGATAAATTTTAGTCTCAGCTGAGCTGAGCATGAAAAAAGTTTTATAACCTCGTGCCCTGGACTCCCATGCCGATAGAATGTCAAGGTCAGACTGGAGTGTGGAACTGTCATCCTCGCTCTCCATGGTGAGGTATAGGGCTGTATCATCTGTGGGAGCGGACCTCATCGGGCAGATCGTTTATATAGACAAGGAAAAGAATCGGGCCCAGGACAGAGCCCTGTGGGACACCGGACGTGACAGGTATTGATTCCGATTCCTCCCCGTCAATCACTACCCGCTGGGATCTACTCCCAAGGAAGGCTCGGATCCAGCTCAACACATGCCCGCGAATGCCATACTGATGCAGCCTCCAAATAAGTTTGCTATCAAATGCTTATCAAATGCTTTTGAGAAGTCTAAGAGTATGATGTCAGTTTGTCTCCCCGCACTGGCATTCCTCGCGAGGTCCTCAATTAGCATGATGAGCTGGGTCTCACATGACCGTCTCTCCCTAAACCCATGTTGGAGGTCATACATGAGGCCCTGCTCATCAAGGTGCTTAACAATGTTTGATGCTAATATGTGTTCAAGAACCTTAAAAAGAATGCAAGTGAGGGAGATCGGTCGGTAGTTTGATGCCAGAGATTTATCGCCTTTCTTAAACACGGGCATGACATTGGCCTTGGTCCAGTCTGCTGGGAGCTTGCCGGTCTGGAGCGATCGTTCGTAGATGATCTTAAGGATGGGGACAATCTCTTCCCCAAGCTCTCTCAGCAGAAGTGGTTTTAAACCATCCGGTCCAGCTGCCTTACCCCGGTTTAAGATTTTTGAGTAATTTCAGGAGGCCGTTTTCTGAGATGCTTATCTCTGGCATACATTTGGTAGTGTCTTGTTTAGGGTCAGTGTCAGTGTTGGGAGACAAACCACCTACTGATTTCAAGTCCTGCACACGCATTTTGGCCAGGCGAGAGAGCGAAAGAGGATCCTTTGGAGTAAAAACAGTTGAACTGTTCATTGAATAGGTTGGCTTTAGTTTTTGTGTCTGAGTGGAGCTTATTTTCATGTTTCAGAGGTGGTGTGCCTTGTTGGTCGCGTCGTGAGTTTTTCAAAAATGAAAAAAGCTTTTTATTGTCACATTTATCTTCTTCATTTAGGCCCAAGAGATTTTCGAGATATGCCTGGTAAGAGTCCTTTATTTTCCTTTTAATTTTCTGTCGAAGAGTCTGAAATTGTGTCTTTAAGTCAATTTGTCCTGTCTTTTTAGCTCGCCTGCACGAAGTGCATAGAGCTATTGTAGTCACCTCGGTCGTCCCCGTTTACGTTTACGTGTCCGTTTACGTGTACGTCCGCGTCACACTTTCGGTTAAAGTCTATATCTCTTGACCATGTTGATGGATCAAGTTGATACTTTGCATGTTGCTAGATATTGGTCTGAAGTTTTACGCAGTACCATCATGACCCACCCTGGGTGACCTTGAGGTCAAGGTCACAGACTTAGAAATTTTGTGTTTAAGTTTTTGGTTAAAGTTTTTGTAAGTCTATATCTCTTGACCATATGGATAGATTGAGTTGATACTTTGCATGTTGCTAGATATTGGTCTGAAGTTTTACGCAGTACCATCATGACCCACCCTGGGTGACCTTGAGGTCAAGGTCATGGACTTAGAAATTTTGTGTTTAAGTTTTTGGTTAAAGTTTTTGTAAGTCTATATCTCTTGACCATATTGATGGATTGAGTTGATACTTTGCATGTTGCTAGATATTGGTCTGAAGTTTTATGCAGTACCATCATGACCCACTCTCGGTGACCTTGAGGTCAAGGTCACAGACTTAGAAATTTTGTGTTTAAGTTTTTGATTTAAGTTTTTGTAAGTCTATATCTCTTGTCCATGTTGATAGATCGAGTTGATACTTTGCATATTGGTAGATATTGGTCTGAAGTTTTATGCAGTACCATCATGACCTACCCTGGGTGACCATGAGGTCAAGGTGACTTGGTCACCTTGATGTCAAGGTCACAGACTTAGAAATTTTGTGTTAAATTTTTGGTTAAAGTCTAAATCTCTTGAACATGTTGATGGATAAAGTTGATACTTGCATGTTGATAGATATTGGTCTCAGGTTTTATGATGTACATCACAACTCACCTGGATGACCTTGAGGTCAGGGTCACGGACTTGGAAGTTTTGTGTTTAAGTTTTGGTTAATGTTTTATAAGTCTATATCTCTTGAACATATAGATTGATCAAGTTGATACTGTGCATTGGTCTAAAGTTTTATGTTGTACCATCATGACCCTCCTGAGTGACCTTGAGATCAAGGTCATGGGTCATAGATTTTAACAGATTTAGTGGCAAAGCACCAGTCAGGCGAACTACGCTGTCCTGCGACAGCTCTTATTGAACTTGGTATAGAGGCTATCCCGTTTGCGTATTAATCGTCTAATCTCTTTGGTTATCCAAGGCAAGGATGATATGCCTCGGATAAGTTTAGCAGGTATACATTCGAGAGTCAGACTGTCAAGGGTAGTAGTGAAGTCTGTCCAGAGTTCTTCTGCAGATTTTCCGAAATGGTCTGATAAAAAGTCGTTTGGTTTGATTTCATTTTTGATTTCAGCTTTGGCCAGTCAGCTTTGCGAAAGACCAATGCCTTCCTGGGTTTTTGTTTATGTTAGGTGGGTTTCAAGAGTGCCTCTGCTGAGACAATCTCATGATCACCAAGGCCGGGGCAGCATTTGACATCTGAAATTAGGGTTGGATTTGTTGTTAAATTATTTCATTTTCATGGGGAATTTCAAGAAATTTGTGTGAAAGTAGGCAAACGAATCCTCTGTTTCTACATTTGAACCCCCTCTCCAGAAATTCTGGATCTGCCCCTGTGGTACCTTTAATAATCACGTTAATTAACGAGTTCGCACGAATTTTATGCACCAGTCATTTGCATCCCCGGCTCCCCCGGGGCCGGGGAATAGCGGGGCTTTTAACTTTTCAATTTTTAAAGCCCGGCTAAAAGCCCGGCACTGCCGGGCAAGAGTTTTGGTAAAACCCCTGCTAAAAGCCCCGGCTCCCCAGGGGCTGACAATAACGTGGCACAACAGCTGGGAGTTGTTCTGATGAAACTGAAACATGGGAAAAGGGCCTCATTTTATGCATGTAAATGTTTAGGTGCATTTGGAAATTAAATAAGTACCATAAAGATAATTAAATGTTAAAAATGTCATTAAAATCTAATTTGAATTAATGTGACAGTGTATTGGCGGGAAATCATAACCCCGGCAAACCCCCGGCACTGCCGGGACACATCAGAGGTTAAAGCAAGGCACTTTAGCCCCGCTATCCCCGGCCCCGGGGGAGCCGGGGATACAAATGACTGGTGCATTACTAGTACAGCGAAATCTGTGTAACATTTTACATTGGACGGTCATTGAGTTTCATTTTTTGCCCGACCCCCACACATTGACAAATTTACGAAAAACACAACCGCTGTGGTGGTGCTCACATCTTGCCAGAAAGCTTCTTAATGCCAAACGATTTTGCTAAAATGACTTAAGTTGCTTTCTTATATTACCCAGGGAGCTAATTTGACCTACCTTGCACCCCTCCTCTGGACAATTTTTCAAGGGTGCCAATTCGTTCATTGGGACCTCAGAAATGCAAAGAATTTTTGTCCTCAAAGAAAAACTTGTTTGTACTATGAAAAAATGCATGGTTTCCATGACAACCGTTAACGTGATTCTTGAGCATGGAGGTGTACATACAAAATTGGTCATGTCTCCGCTATTACTTATCCTAGACCACTGAACTTGGTCTCATTTTAATGCTTAGACATTGCACTTTCATCATATGGTAAGAAACACAAGCAATCTGGTTTGCATATTCATGAATTTTAAAGAAAACATTAAAAATGACAGAAAAATCGTTAAATGTCCCTAAATAAACTAACTTGAGGCCCAAACTATCATTGTGACACTTTGTTATTGAACCAGTAATATCATATGACAAATTTATTGATGGCATGGGCCTATATGACAATTATTTCATTTGCATATTAATGAATATTAATTAAAATGTCGAAAAACGTGGGATAAACTATAGCAATTTCAAGGTTTTAGAAGGGTTTTATGATCTATCTTGTATCCTGAAACCAATTTTCATGGCTGCCAGTGTGGTCAGAGGGACCGTCTTAATGCCATAAAATACTGTCCTCAACAATGAACACATTTGCATGATGTAAAATTACATAGTTTCCACACCCACCCCTACCTAGTGAGATTCTAAAGAATCGGATGTACTCATAAAAATATTTATATACAAACAATAGCATGCTCAGGAATACTATAATTGGTCTGACAGTGATGCATGGACTTAGCAATCTAACCTTATAATTTAAATCATTGAGTTTGCTTATTCATAAAAATAAAACACAAGAAATCGGAGAAAAATCTTGGATGAAGCGGGGGGTATACATACAAAATCACTTGTACCAGAGTTGTTAACAAACCCAGGATACTAAAAGAAGTATCAAATGAATGCTATGGCTATGTACTATGACTATTATGTCTTATTTTCAATTTCATGAATTTTAATGAAAACTTCATAAATAGGAATAAAAAAGTGGAAAAATTAAAGCGATAAACCTACAAAATGATGTGTATCTCGGCAACCAAAAGCCCTAACATGCTGAAAATGGCATCAAATGGTTGCTAGGGCAATATTACATCACCCTGTGCTACAATATATAAGTTATTTGATTTTTATTTTATGAATATTAACAAAACCTTTTGAATTTAGAGGAAAAATTAAGATGGTATACATAGAAAATCACATGTATCTTGGCTACTGATAGACCTAGAGAGCTATATAATTGGTATCAAATGATTGCTAAGACAATGTTCTGTAACCTTATAATCTGATATATAAATAATCAGTGGTTTTTGTTGTATGGGTATTAATGAGATCAGTATAAATAAGAAAAAAAATCTACGAAAAATGAAGTGGTATACCAACAAAACTGCTTATATATCTCAGCTGCCAATTTTCATAGAGCGCTGAAAATGGTACCAATAGAATGCTACGATAATGCACTATTGCCATGCAGTCTGATAGTCTAGCCATTTTTTTTTAATTTTGTGAATATTGAATAAAAAGTGTAATATTAATAGAAAATTGAAGCTTGTGCTCCAACAAAATTTGTTGAGTCTTGGTTGCCAGCGAGCGTAGCCTACCTTGTATTCTGAATGCATGGCAATACAACATTGTCCTAGCTATTAATTGATGCCATGTTGAGTTCTCTACAGCCATTGGTAGTCGAGATGTAAGCGATTTTGTTGGTGTACCCCTTCAATTTTTGTTGATTTTTCACTTATTTATATAAATCGCATTAAAATCCATCCAATAGAAATAGCTGATGATTTAAATAAATATCAGATTATATGGTTATAAAACATTGTCCTAGTAATTATTTGATACCAGTTATAGCTCTCTAGGTCAATCAGTAGCCAAGATAGGTGATTTTCTATGTATACCGCCTTAATTTTTCCGTAATTTTCCTCTAAATTCGAAAGGTTTTGTTAATATTCATAATACAAAAAATCAAAAGACATACATTGTAGTACAGGATGGTTTACTATTGCCCTAGCAATCATTTCATGCCATTTTCAGCAAGTTAGGGCTTTTGGTTGCAGAGATAAACATCATTCTGTAGGTTTATCAGTTTAATTTTTCCACTTTTTCATTCCTATTTATAAAGTTTTCATTAAAATTCATGAAAATGAAACTAAGATCATCGTTTTATGAGACTTTAGGGTCATAGAACATTGCCATAGCATTCATTTGATACTTCTTTCAGCATCATGGGTTTGTTAACAGCCCTGGTTTAAGTGATTTTGTATGTATACCCCCTGTTTTATCCAAGATTACTCTCCGATTTCTTATGTGTTTTATTTATTTTCATGAATAAGCAAAATCAATGATTTGAATTATAGGTATTATTATTAAGGTTAAATTAGGTATTATTATTAAGGTTAAATTGCTAAGTCCGTGCTTCACAATCAGACCAATTATAGTATTCCTGAGCAAGCTATTGTTTGTATATGAATATTTGTCTTAGTTCATCCTATTTTTTAGAAAGGTGCAAGTAGGCAAAGATCAGGAAGAGGCGCAATCAGAAAAAAGATTCCCAATTCAAAAACCGAGATGGGGAAAAAACTAAATTAACAATCAAGTACTTATACCATGAAAACATATCGTAAGCCGAATGGGCAGCTATTTTCCCAATAGGTGGCCACTCAGTTACCTAAACTTAACTAAAAATATGAAAACCATATCGTAAGCCGAATGGGCAGCTATTTTCCCAATAGGTGGCCACTCAGTTACCTAAACTTAACTAAAAATATGAAAACATACATAAGGTGCCAACAGCACAAAAACTTTAAAAAACGCCAAGACATAAAACGAAAGAACCACCACAGAAGTATCGCCTTGGAACGATCAGTAATATAAAATTACTGGCGGGCTTAAATCGATTTTACATGGCCATAACCTCACCCTCAGCTTCTGCAGTGGTTCATAACATTTAGTTAGTTCTTCGGCCCTCGTGGTGAATCTCTAACTAGTCAATGAATCAGATAAATCACGATAAACATCCTGATGAATCAAAAACGAGGACTCAACAGATTCAGTAAGCTGCCCGACGATGGAGATCCCTGGGCGCCGAATAACTTACTAACTCCGGAGCAAAAGAAAAACATCAGTTGGATCCCGGTGGGCCAAGCAAAAGACAAGAAGCTCCGGCCCCAACCAATTTAAATGAATAGCTTAAAGTCGGGGCCATCATAGAGTCTGACGCCCGACCCACCGGCGTGCAATTAAAGAAGGCAGCATAGTTATCAACCATGATTGGGTTAAAAACTAAGCACGCAGACTGTCGCATAGCATTCAAGTTATAACCTATACGTCTGTAACGTGTAATGATTTTTCTGAACTGAAAAGAAAAATCATTCCTCCCAATAAGTTTCTTAAATTTGTAAACCAAGTCACCATTAAATTCTGGATCCGAAAGGCCCTCACATAACGCTTCTTTAACCCAACATCATATTCGGAAATCAATTCATAGTGTCTGCGATAAAATTTAGAAAAAGGTTTTTCGAAGTTTATGATACCGATAACCCTGTTGGAGAAGTTTGGCCGTTAAACATTTATTTCGAGCGTTGAAGTCCGTAACATGATTGCAGACTCTAGCAAACCAAGTTGAGAAATGTATACACCATAAGAAGCACGACGAGGAACGTCACCAATTTACTATATCAAAATCTAGTCCTCGCGCTTATCATAAATTTTACAAGAAACAAATCCATTTGCAACAGAAAGATGTAAATCTAAAAAGGGGGCTTCGGTATCTGTGATAATGGCCTTGTTCAACTGTAGTTCAGGTGGATAAATTTGATTGACCATACCTTCAAAATAAGGGTTGTCAATGTTCAAAAGGTCATCGAGGTACCTAGAAGTCGAATTAAAAGCCTCGATAACATCAGCTTGATTATCATGGTTAAGAGAATCTATGAAATCTCTTTCGTAGCAGTATAAAAATAAATCAGCTACGAGAGCTGCGCAATTTGTACCCATCGGAATTCCAACAATTTGTCTGTATAACTTGGTCCCAAATCTAATATAAATATTATCCAGGAGATAGGATAAGGCGTCGCACACATTGACATGACCAAAGTGTATACCGACTTTGGTCAGAGGAAGTGAAAAAGGCCTTTCTGTCATTACAGGCCAAATAAAGTGAACCATAGTTTTTAATGCCCTTTTGAAGGTCCACTCTATCAAATCCAGAAGTATTCTTTAATTAGATTATGTGGTAATGTTGTATACAGAGTAGAAAAATCATATGTGGACAAGCTCGTCGCATGAAATCCTCTACACTTCAATTTACTGAGCACCTCGCCAGAATTTTTTATTGACCAAAACCAATTTTTATTTGAAGTTTCATACACTGTCTCACAGTATCATATGAGATGAGATTTGATAGCAGTAAGACAGGAAGTTAATAATTTAGAAAGTTCAGTAGAAGTACAAGAGCTCGAATTTGCAATAAATCTACATGTAGCTTTGTATGGTCTTTTGTGAAGCTTAGGTAACCAATACATCGTAGGAAGTTTGTCTTGGCCTTCATTGACACAAACAGAAAATTTAACAGGTAAATCGTTTAAGTGAGCATTAACTACAGACATTTCATCAAGCGACAACAACATTGTTCGCGGCTTTGTCTGCTGGAACCAAGTCATACTTTCTATGAAATTCTTGGATACCCTGCTTCAAATGCCTAAATGACGATTTGGGTTTAGGGGGTAAAAGATTAGTATTTTGTGAATAAAACTTTATACGTTTATCCAAGATAGTGTAGAGCAATATCCTCAACACCCTCTCGTTTACACCATCGATTACGGAAATCATTCAATGCAGATGCAATCTAGCTCCTCCCTACATTTGTCGAAATTAATGTAGGAAGGGAATCTAGACCTTTAGAAACAATTTTGCGAATTCTAGAATCCGAAATTATTTTAAATTTCCAGTAACTATATGTCCGGCTGGTTGATAAACATATTTTGAATCTTTACAATCTCAAGACTTATGAGTATTAGCATGGATCTCACTAGGGATGGGTGGGTGTGGAAACTAAGTAATTTTACATCATGCAAATGTGCTCATTGTTGAGGACAATATTTTATGGCATTAAGATGGCCCCACTGGCAGCCATGATAATTGGTTTCAGGGATACAAGATATATCTTAGAACTTATCCAAACTTTGCAATTGCTATACTTTATCCCTCGTTTTTCCGCGATTTTCGACATTTTAATCAATATTCATGAATATGCAAATTATATAATTGTCATTTAGGCCAATGACATCAATAAATTTGTCATATGATATTACTGGTTCAATATCAAAGTGTCACAATGATAGTTTGGGCCTCAAATTAGTTTATTTATGTATTTTTAACGGGTTTTCTGTCATTATTTTTAATGTTTTCATTAAAATTCATGAATATGCAAATCAGATATCTTGTACTACTTACCACATGATGAAAGGGCAATTTCTAAGCTTTAAAATGAGACCAAGTTCAGTGGTCTAGGCTAAGTAATAGCGGAGATATTACCAATTTTGCATGCACACTTCCATGCTCAAGAATCCTGTTTACGGTTGCCATGGAAACCATGCATTTAACAAGTTTTTCTTTGAAGACAAAAAATCTTTGCATTTCTGGGGTCCCAATGAACGATTTGTCACCCATGAAAAGTTGTCGCGGGGGGGGGGGGGGGAGGGGGTGCAAGGTAGGTCAAATTAGCTCCCGGTGTATATATTTTGTTTGTACGGGTCCAGATCATTCTGTCCTCAAGGTAGTGGCAAGTTTTATAAATGAGAACACATGTTAACGTCATTCGATCGGCGGTGGCTAATGCTTTTCAGCATAAGACCGTAATCACTTGCACCACTTAACCGAGCAAAGCCACTGTTTGCATGTAAATTCTGTCAAAATCATTCTTTTCATAGCAGAACATACATGACAATCAAATTTTACAGGATTTGAAGTCTTCTAAATAAAATATAAAGGTTTGATCCTTTGGAAGCAGTAAAAACATTCAAAGGGAGATAGAATGGACTATATTGCGCAATTTCGGGTAATGAACCCTCGTCAGTAGCCCTCTTTAAACCGGCAACGAACGCCAGACTATAATTGTGCTGCAATTTCGAGAATTTACACGAGGAGTCTAAATCAAAGACATATTCTTAAATTGGGTCAATAATTAAAAAAATTGCTTAGAAGTATGTTTCTAAACTTGAGTGTTTTGAACACTCTGAATATCTTTACCGATCTCAAAGGACCCAAAGTCTCTCTAACCCAAAGTCTTCTAAAACATGGAATACATGTAAACCAACAAAGCAAGCTAATTGACACGCATTTGCACTATTTTGCAAGGTTATATAACGTTATTATCTCGAAAACTTAAAAGTTTCGATGCTGCCCTTCATAATCCAAATTTGTATAGGTCTACGGTAATTGGCTGTCTCGACATTACGTTTGTCACTGGGTGATGCACCGACGATAAAAAATCATTGGTTGATTACACGTACAGGCTTCCGTATATTTGTCGGAGAATGACGTAAACGGACTGTACCGAACAAGTGGTGTTTTCCCGCAAGAGGGCGCTTGCACTCAATAGAGAGAGAATGGCCACTCAACCAGCGAGTAAAAAGCGAATTTGCTACTATTATGACGGTAATTATTTTAAATTTTCCTTATTCCATTTTAAGAGTCTATCGTTTCCTTTGAATTGACAACCACTTTTCGAGGTTCTGTCGCTTTTGTTGTAAAATATTTGTTAATGAAATACGGACCATTCGGTCTCTTGGTTTTCCCTCTTCAGGCTCCTTAACATGCTATGTATTTTTTTTTTTTAAGATAAAGTGTTGAAAAAAATATTTTTGTTCAATTTTTGTAATGCATTTTAAACATTAAACTTTTAAGAGTTTATAGGATGTTTAGTATGATATTCGATTGCAATTCTTTGGAGTTAATCACTAAAAATCAGTTGGCCCACATATTGGAGAAGGTACAATTTCCCTGTATGGAAGCACAGAAAATCGAATTTTTATGTATCGGGGTTCTTAATTTTGTTGTCTGCTTTGAAACCATCGGTTCAGATTTTTGTTTAATGCCATCAAATCAAGGTCAGAGTTGTTTAATGACAGTGCAGCAAACTATGATCAACAGTGAAGACTTATTTTGCCTTTCTATTTCCCAGACAACAATGACCTTAATTTCGTATTACGCGTATTTTTTCATGTATGGAAGCATAGAAAACTCGTTTTGTATGTGCCTTATTTTGATTTTTAAATGGGCTCCGCTGAAAGGAACAAATTTAACAAAATGAAACATTAAAACATATGTGGCAATGAAGAAACGTTGGCTATAAGCCTTAGATTTGTTTATGGCAATATGCAGCTGTAAACAAATTTCAGCCTAATTTTTGTACCTGCATGATCATCTTTGCAAAACTGGTCGGCGATTCGCTCAGAAAATAGACATTTGACCAGTGCCGAAATTGGATTTGTCTCGAAAATTAATCTTTCATGTATTTTGGAATCTTAGAATGTTTTCCCAAGCACACTGATAGTCACTGATGATATGTGAGTGACAAACAAAGGGACCCCTCCCTTCTTATCTATCTTCTGATACTGAGTCGATCAATTTCTGATTATTACCCAACCTACTATATACAGAGTAATAGCATATTTTTCGCTATTTCATGAGTTGGCCTCTGACCGGTCCATAGTTTTGGATATAACATGGGACTATACCATGGCCTGGTACTTAGCTCAAAAGATAATATACAATGGCCTGGTACCCACCTCAATAGATAACGTTTCACATGTTCATTAGTTGACCTCAACTACGCATGCCCAAACTGGTCCATAGTTTTGGATATAACATGGAACTATACCATGGCCTGGTACCCAGCTCACAAGATTTTATAGAATAAGCTGTTAGATGTTATAAAATAGCTAAATCAGAGAGTAGATAGGTGATAATTGAAAACACAAATGCAGTTGACGATTATGGACAGACTGAACAGCTTTTTGATAGCAAATTGTCGACTTCTTCAAGTCCAATTTGATTTTGAACTGGTATGAAAGATCAGACGAATTCAATCGCCATGGTCTCTAGTGTATCAGTTATGGTTGGGTAATAAAACAGTTATTTCATGGGTGTTTGATAGATAGTCAAAACAATTGCCCCTCGGTGCCTCGGATGACCATGATGGACTATTGCCCTCGGCCTTCGGCCTCGGGCAATAGTCCACCATGGTCACCCTCGTCACCTCGGGGCAATAGTTTTGACTATTTACCAAACACCCATGAAATAACTGTTGATCATCACCTCAGGTGTGGGGTGGGTGGCTAAATTTAGAATTTAGTCAAGGGAAAATTAAACATTTGGGGTGGACCATTAAAACTATTTACAAGATATAGATGAGAGGCATACTAAAACGCATGCCTCTGGGCCAATGATTTAAATAGAAGCCTTAAATTCCTCAATGGTCTTAGATAGGACCACTGAAGAAGGGAGACTATTCCAAACCGGAATAGTTCTGGGGAAAAAGGAATTTTTCAGGGCATCACTATAGGCAAATGGTCTTGTGTATTGTGATTCATGTGATGCCCGAGTATGCCTTAGATTGGGTGCCGGGGTCAGGTATTTGTCTTTATCAAGAGACACTGTACCGGAGTGTATCTTGTAGAAGAAGGTTAAGGAGGACCGCTCCCTGCGAGACTCCAGGGATGGCCACTCAAGTTCGTCTAGCATTTCACCGACGCTACTGGTGTTCCTCCATCGCCTGCAGGTCCACCGGGCAGCAGTCCTCTGCACCTTCTCCACCATCTCAATCTGAGTTTCATGATAGGGATGCCAAATAGGAGCTGCATACTCAAGTTGAGGCCGAACCAATGTTTTGCATGCAACTTCCTTAGTATGCCTAGGTGCCAGTGCCAAATTGCGCCGAAGAAAACCCAAAGTCTTAGTTGCCTTGCATGTAATTTCAGAAATGTGTTGACCCCAATCAAGATCATCTGTGATAGTTAAACCGAGGTATTTAGCGGACTGAACCTGTTCTAATGTTTGCTGATGCAGTGTGTAATTGAAATCTATATGCCTGCTTGGATGTAGCCGCGTCACCCTCATTGAATGACATTTGCTAACATTGAATTTCATTTGCCAATCCATTTCCCATTTGGCCAAGCTATTCAGGTCATCTTGTAAAATTTGACAATCCAATGGTGACTTGACATTTCTGTATAAAACACAATCATCAGCAAATAGCCGAACAGATGACCTGATGTTGTCAGGAAGATCATTAATGAAAATAAGAAATAGGACCGGTCCTAAGACCGATCCTTGTGGGACACCAGAAAGAACCGGGACTGGGTCTGAGGCACGGCCATCTAATACCACTTTTTGAGAGCGCTCAGAGAGCCACGAGTCGATCCACTTATGTGTAGATCCTCTAATCCCGTAGAAGTCAAGTTTGTATAATAACCTTTTATGTGGGACCTTGTCAAAGGCCTTAGCGAAATCCATGACAATCACATCCGTCTGCCTGTGGCCACGACCCACTGCTCGGTCCAGATTACTAACCAAATCATGATAAAACTGAACTAACTGGGTTTCGCAAGACCTTTGACTTCGGAACCCATGCTGACAGTCAGCAAGAATGTTTTCAAGAGCCAAGTGTTTGTTTATGTTGCTGACTATTATATGCTCTAGAGTTTTGCAACAGATACAAGTAAGCGACACCGGTCGATAATTAGCTGCATCGTATTTCTCACCTTTCTTAAATACCGGGGCTACATTTGCCTGTCGCCAATCGTCTGGTACAGCACCCTGAGCAAGCGACTCATTGAAGATATAGGTCAGTACAGGAGCAATTTCAGAACTACATTCCTTCAACACCCTAGCACTCAGGCCATCTGGCCCAGGCGCCTTATGTATATTCAAGTTATTCAACAGTTTAATGACCCCATTGGGGTCAACTGTAATTTCACCCATAGCGGTGAAAGGACTTGTGCCTTTGGAGGGGATTTCATCATCTGATTCGCGAGTGAAGGCTGACTGAAACTGCCTATTACAAATATTAGCCTTATCCAAAGTGTCAGTCTTCAAGATACCATTTTCTCTAAGAGTATTGATCCCAGACGCGTCTTTCTTTAGGGACTTGACAAATGACCAAAACTTTTTTGCCTTTTCATTTTTTCGGGGACAATCGGGATCAGGGTTATCATTTTCAAAGGAGAAGATATTGGTAATATGCTTCCAATATGCATCTCTAATGCTCTTTTGAACATGTGCTCTGAACCGTTTGTAATGGTTCTTAATGTCAGGGCTGCTTGACTTGCGAGCACGAAAGTAAAGTTTATCACGTTTCCTTATCAAGCGTTTGATCGAGCTATCGATCCATGGTAAGCTATATTTTGTCTTGGTCATTTTTGATGGAATAAACCTTTCAATAGCCGAGAGAACCTCCGACTTAAAACTGACCCACATGTCATTGACTGACACCTGACTATGGTCAGTTGAAAGGAACGAATCCCTATAGCGCGCTAGATGGTCATGGAGACCGTCCATATCCGCTCGTTTATATAGGAAAATCTTACGCGGGGCCTGCTGAATCCGTTTAGCCTTTATGTCATATTCAATATAGACAATGTCATGATCTGCTTTGCCGATCGGGGGCATCCCTTTAACACGGTTAATTGGGGATGGCGAGTTAGTGAAGAGTAAATCAAGGGTCTTGTCTTCTCGGGTGTGTATATTTACCATTTGGGAGAGGCAGTGATCCTGTATTATCTCCACAAGTTTAGTCTGAACTGGCCTCTTTGGGACCCCCTCGGGTACCTGCATTGTGCTCCACTCAATATCACCACAATTGAAGTCTCCGCCTACAAGAACATGGGCATTTTTATTTGACATAATCCGAGAAAGTGAAGTATTAAAATCCTCAAGATATTTCAGTTCAAGCTCCTGAGTTGGGAACCTAGGGGGACGATAGAATGATCCAAGGTACAAAGTCCTACATCCAATAATGTTCAACTTACACCAAATTATTTCGCACTTGGTGTCCAATTCCGGAGCTTCAGTACAGAGAAGATCACGCCTAAAAGCAATGAAGACACCACCATGCGCATCACTAGCTCTGTCTTTCCGGATGGCATCAAAGGAATCTGGAAAAATCTCTGAGTTTTTAATGTCTGGGGTTAACCATGACTCATTCCCCAATATGATGTCAGGTTTACCCGAAACCGTTGAGAAGATCGGCGTACATCGACGGTCGATATCGCAACGTCGTGCACCGTCTCGCTGGGTCGGAATGACCAGAATGATCGAATGACCCCTAAACGTGAAGTGCTTCGTAAGTTCTCGTATTTTTCCGGAAACTGCCGATCTTTGTTGCAACCAAAAAAAAGGATTGGTCGGCACGTTGACTATGAGTATGATTAGTATGAAGGTTATCGATTTTGCCATGCATCTAGAAAGCAAAAGAAGACGAAAATTGGAAGTATAAACTGAATGAAACACCTTTATAAACAATTCTTTTTCTACCCTTGCTTTAAAAATGTAATGTTAATTAAGATTATCAGAGACATTGAAAACGAAAGTGAAAGTAGATTCGAGGCCATTTCGGCCCCAAACTGTTTCGGCCAATTACCATAAATTTCGGATATTCCTTTTCCAGTCAATTAATCTAAATTGTTTGATTTAATGCTTTGTATTCTAGATCAGCAGATATCATTTCGGGGGTTATTCATTTAGCCCCAATTTGGATGAGATTTTTTGAAAAAAAAAAAAAAAAAAAAAAAAAAAAAAAAAAAAAATAAATAAATAAATAAAAACTTGAAGCAATATGTTCATAGGTGATCTGAGCAAATCTCACAATCTCCCCAGGAAAAAAAAATATAAAAATCTTGTCATTTCAGCTGATATCATTTCAGAAGCCACACAAAAGTGTGACAAAACCCTCTGACCTGACCCTAGATTCTGTCAGAGTCGATAATTTTCTGATCGTCACCACAGGGTGATGTGTCATTTTTTTTTTTTTTTGTCTTAGTTACCGGTACAGTCGGGTCCCCTAACATTGCGCTGCCTCCAACATTGTGCATATGGCATGTCAACCAGATTTCAAACAATATTGGACTACCAAAGCTATTTTCTCATATGTTACACCAACAAGTGTGTACAAGATTAATTTAAAGACAAAAAATATTTTCCTTCCTTTCCGAATGAATAATTTAGCACCATTATGTGATTTTGTTTAATTATGAAATACTGTGTGATGACATGTTTGTGCCACCATACACAGCATTATTTCTTTGAAATTTCTTGTGACAGAAATACAAAAGTGATGGATAAATTGTAGGTTGCTATAAAATAAGTATTTGATTTAGCAGTGCACAATGTTAGGGGACAAATTGCCTCCATTTTTTCAAGGGGGTTGCATGTGATGAAGCCACAATTATTTCTTAAGCTGATAGAAACAATGATTAATTGCTAACATTTCTATTATGATATTTTAATTATTGAATCACTAAAAGTCTCAAGGTAAGTGATGTTCATCAGTGTTTATATTTGACGTCAGATCTGGCATGAAATACCTTAGGTGCGCAATGTTACCCGACTGCACCGTAACTGTTTCATAAAAATGCTTTGTGCATTTGACAAACATAGATTTCTGCTTTCATAAAACAGTGCTGTTGTCAGATATGTCACATATCTTTTATCATATGCATGTGTCAGGTTTTTTTTGGTTTTAATTAACTGTTTCATAAAAATGGTTTGTGCATTTAACAAACATAGATTTCTGCTTTCATAATTTCATAAGACAGTGCTGTTGTCAGATATGTCACATATCTTTAATCAAATGCATGTGTGTATTTGCTTTAATGCACTAGTCATTTGTAACCCCCCCACCCCCCAAAGCGGGGACTTTGACTTTTGGTCCAGCAAATCCCCGCTAAAAAACCCACCCTGTGGGGACTGCTCAGTGGTAAAACCAATGCTGTTTTCCCCGGCAGCCTGCTATATTTGCATTCACAGCCTTTTTTTGCATACATAAAGCAAACCCTGGGTATTTCCCCCGCACTGCCGTGGCAAAACTTTGATCAAAGCCCCGCTCATTTCCACGGCTATGACTAGTGTATAACCATCTTATGTTTTCACTATAGGGGACATAGGGAACTATTACTATGGACAAGGACATCCAATGAAACCCCAGAGAATGAGAATGTGTCACAATCTGGTCCTCAACTATGGCCTGTACAGAAAAATGGAAATTTATGTAAGTACCCCTTTACTATATGAGCCGCAACACAAGAAAACCGGTCTTCAGGGGTTTTGACCAGGTCCGACACAAACCAGCCAGTCCCAGAAAAAGGCTAGAAGCTTGAATTTCAGTAGTGAAAACAAAGGTGCTGATCAGCTGTGCATCTGCGTCTTTGTTTTCGCATAGGCAATAATCCTGTTTTCTCTTGTGACATGGCTCATATTTAAGACTGCAAATTGTAATCTTTTGTCTCAGTGATTTACATGTAGTGATTTATTTGTGTAAACTTTTAAAATTGGTCACTACAAAAATATTGCAGTCAATTTTTGATCTGTTTCTTTCTGCATCACCCTCTAGCCACAAGGGCCCATTAAGCCTCTAGAGCCTGAGGTTATGTACATGTTTTGTTAAAGAGATCATACATTACGAAAACTTAACCATGCAATATACAGACAATGCTCTTAGCTATAAAAATTGAAAAATTTATTGCAAAAAAAAGGTATTTTTAATATTTTGCTCAAAACATACATTGTGGGTACACGCTAGAACTGCGTCGCTGAGGATGAGGCGGTTCTAATGATTACCCACAATTGTATATTTTGGAACAAAAATAAGAAAATTAGGTATACCCCTCCTACATAAAAGTAGGGTTTAAGGGGGTATGCATTTCACGGGCATGTTTTCCTGATGAAAATGTTAAAGTCATGGTTAAAAAGCTATACTAATTAAAAGAACATCTATATAAAGATACAATTTTTAATATGAAGAAATATGATAAATGGTATAGTTCTTATTTTGTAGCGACCACACAAATCAACACAAGATGAAATGACAAAGTTTCACAGTGATGAATATGTCAAGTTTCTACGCAGCATCAGACCTGATAACATGTCAGAATACAACAAGCAGTTGCAGAAGTGTAAGTTGGGTCGTCAAAAGACCTGATACATGTAATGCACACCACACATGTATGTCAGCATATGCATAATAAACCTCTAGGAAAGTGTAAGCCTCTTGTAATGTATTGTTGCGTGCCGGGGTTTCAGCGAGGATTATCGGGGCTCGAACTAATATCCGCTACCTAAACTGACTCTACTTTAACAGAGAAAGTTTAAATAGCCCAGAAACGATGCACTAGCTCTGTGAACCTAGGCCTCATGATTGGGGTTTGAACTTCAGAAAATTAAATCTTAAATGAGGATAGAAAGCAAAATGAAGGCTATGTAAAATTGATCAAATTTAAATTTAATGAACAAGAGTAAACTTTGAATAAAATAAACAGAGTTATCTTTCTTTAACAATACATGGTAATGATTTAACAAGATGAGTATGAGTTTTGATTTAATTCAATTTTACAACGAAGACACGAAAAGAATTTAGACACGAAAACTCACGCGCAATGACAGTGATCACATTTACATATGTCGAAACCAGCCAGAAGACCAATTAAGCACGAGATGAAATTTATGGAGAAATACTTTGAAATGTTATGGAGTTAATGGACTAAATGACTTTGGAATCTAAAATGAATTTGTAAAAGCAATGTGGAAATGATCTGATTAAACAGCAATGCAAGCTAATAATTTATGGCAATTTATGGAGAAATGACTGAATTATGCTTTAGACTTATGGAGAAATAAAATCCAAAAAATGTAATAAATGAGCAACACTGAAATAAAAAAAAATCCTAAAATTATCCTTTATTTATTAAAAAGCAGTATCAGCTATGTAGCCCTATGAATTCAGAAATTTGCCTATTTCAATATTTGTCAAAATAATAATTTAATGCAAAATTGATCAAAATCACATTTTGGAATTATCAAAATTATTCTTCCTTACTAAAACAAATTTTCTTAAATTATTTCCTAAAATTTAGATGCAAGTTGCCAAAAGAAATGACCAAAAATCAATTTTAACAGTCAAAATAACGGAGCTAACCAAAATGCGTGTTGCTCTAACCGAGTAGAAATCTGAAGTTATCGTGGAATTCTCGGGCACTTTCTTAAATACCCCCCTATCCCATGTTCCCATACCCCACCGTTTAAATGGTGTGGGATTCCCTTTCCCATGGCTAAAGTGTAGCGGGATTCGCATTTCCCACTACGAAAAAGCCGCGGGGTCATGTGACCCCACTACAAAATAACAGCGGGATGCTGGAGGAAAGAAAGCCGACGTCGGCCATCTTTGATTACACAGCGAAAACCGGCAGTAGTCGGTCATTTAAAACAGAAAATTCAGGCCAATCTTAAATGAAATTTGTATTATCATGACCACGGAAATAAAGCTAAATAAATGGGCTTCATGACTGATACTCTCAGAAAATTTATCTCTGTACCGATTTCTCAGAAATGACTTGAAAACAGCGACTGACTGGCTTTGACAACTCAAAATTTTGACATGTACATTGACCGCCTTTACACATGACCCAGAATTCACCTCTTCACAGTACACACAAACATGGAGGACAAAAGACATAAACACGCTTTGATCTGCTTCATTTTTAAGGATTACTGTTTCATTATAACAAAATACAGGATAAAAATGGCATAAACTCGAGGGTAAGCTGTTTGTTTACACAGAAATTTAGTGTCAATGAGACCGCATGCACAATAAAAGATTGCCGATGAAAGGTATTGGAAAAATGTTTTGATCAGCTGATGTAAACCATCTAAAATTGGGCCACAGTAAGCTGGAACACTACATTACCCCCCTCCAGGGTCGTTAAAGTTCCATCTAACGACTCTGAATAAGAGTTCCGAACCATCCCAGCTTACAAAGCACAATTTGTTAAGCACGAGGTAATGTCAACATTTTATCCTGGTCACGGCACCAAAAAGAACATGTAACAACAAAGTGCCAAAACTATGTACATTAACATTGAAAACTGATAGAGATACTGAACATATCTCCAGATGATGATTACATAATGAGTATCAATGCATTAAAGCCTTAAAACAATAAATGTAGTTAACTTGCCAAAAGAGCATATTATGAAATGAATACTGATAGAGATCTTCTCTAAATGATGATTTCATTCAAAAGGTTGACCTACATTAAATAGACATATATGGCACTTAAGGTGTTAAAGTTAATCTTTTGAGAATCTGATAGAGATTAACTTCTCTAAATGATGATTTCTTCTGAACAACAAAATACATGATTTACAAAAGCATGAATGAATTATCAAAGGTTCTTAATGAAGTATGAAGACTGATAGAGATCTTCTTTAGTTCAGAGATCTTCTGATGAGTTCATAAAAATAACCTTTTTAACAGTTTCACTATTTACAATGTTGAATGATGAAATGGTTATGAAAATTTAAAAGTATTGCAATATGAAAACATTTATCAACAATTCATATTGTAATTTACTATAACTTGAGTGTTATTGCTTTAAAGAACAATATATCCCAATCACATAACCTTAAATTGGGAACATTTGAACAGTTAAGCTTACATAAAACATTTGATTATATGTTGGCCAAAGGTATGCAAACATAAAATTAAACATTGACTTTGGCCATATATCATAACATTTTCATTAAAGTTGAAACATACATATTATTCATCATGTATTGCCATCAGACTAGATTCATTTTGAGCACATGTTTCAAATACAAATTTTACATAAAACATTAAGACAGTGAAACTATGACCTCACTTTGCGCCCTATCATAATCATTCCATGCAATGTAACAAATAACATTGGCAACACAAACTACATCGGGTGACAGCTAAAGGCACTGTTTGTGAGCCAATGTTATAGACACAAAAATGGCACAAATTGCGTTCATAGTTTTTGCAGATCAAAGATCACACATACTCTCACTCATACTTTTAAAGATCCACCCCCTTTCCCCTTTACTATTAAGTTAACATTAATCCCTTAAGTTTCAATTTAATATATATATATTCACAGTCCGTTGGTTCTTGTTTAAGCATAACCATAACAGTTCTCGTTGCACTTCAGTTTATCACAGTTCATCTTTCACAGTTCATATCTCCTTTGTTTCACAGTTCATGTTTTTGTCAGTTAACACAGTTCATGTTTATATTAGTTTACACAGTTCTTGTTTATATCACTATTTCTTCACAGTTCATGTTTATATCAGTTTCAACAGTTCATGTTTTATTGTACTTTAATTACACAGTTCATATTCAAGTCACCTAACACAGTCCTTTATTTTCATTACAGTTCCACATTTATATGATTTTCACTTTCATTTTCCACAGTCCTTTATTTGGTTTTCCGGATAGGTTTTGCCTAACACCGACTTCACTTGCTTCTCCCCTTGCTCTTTCTTGTCATTCTCATCTCTTCTGTCGTCTTTCCTTAGCTTCTCTCTCAGGTCTCTGCCTCTACTGTTGGTTGAATCGAACCTCTCTCTCCGATCCCAACCGGTTTCTCTTTCTTCATCATCCTCCTTCTTGCTGCCGTCTTTCTCTTCCTCCTGATCTCCCCTCGTACCCTTCTTGTTTTCCTTCTCATCATCCTTCTTGTTGCTGTCGTTCTTATCCACATGCTTTCCCCTTGCTGCATCGGTATCCTTCCTGCTTTCTCTGTCATCTTCCTTTTTCCAGTTACTTTCCTCGGCATCTTGCCCTTCATCCCTTCTTAACCTTACTCTCCTATTGTCCTTTCCTGAGTTGCTGGACGATCCTGACCTGTCCCTACTTCGACCTCTTCTTCTCTCTTCATCCCTTTCTCTGCCTCTTGTCACCTGCCTTTCCTCGACTCTCGTATCTCTGCCCCTTCTATGGTCTCTTTCCTCCTCAGTCCTCTGTCTGCTTTCAGTACGTGCAGTGTCTCTACGATTATCCGTTTCTTTCTTTGCATCGCTTTTCTTCTCTCTTATCCACTCCCTCAGCTCTGACAGCAATTGCCTCATCTCTTGCCGATCCTTTCTGTCTTCTTCTCTCCTCTTGTCTGCCCTTTTTGCTTCAGCCTCCTGCTCTTTTCTCCTCGACTCTTCTTTCCTCCTGTCAGCCTCTACCCTTCTCTCCTCCCTGAACGTCTCCTCCCTCGCGCAGTCATTTACCACTTCTTTCCATCTATGTAGTGCGTCTGTTACCTGGCTCATCTGAGCCGCCATATCTGTCAGTGCCCTTTCAACCTTGTCACTGCCCTTCTCGTTTCTCACCATCTGCCCCTTCAGGCTCTGCAACGTTGACACCAGACTGTTCATTGCCACTAGGCTAACGTTTACCTCTTCTGTGGCTTCTTCCACCTTTCTTCTCTTGTTCACTGCCTCTGCCCCGGTCACCTCTTCCTCTATACTGCCACTTGCACTGGGTACTGCCTCCGCCTCTGGACTTATCTTTCTTTTCTTCGGCTCTACCGCCGGACTATTCAGGCTTTGTTCTTCTGCCCCCAATAGCTGGCCCCTAATATCCTCAACCACCTCCGAAGGATCCGCCACTGCTGTCGGGTTCGTCTCATCACCTCCAGCTGCAGTAGGTGTCTCTGGCTCTGATGGTTTCTCGACTTCCACCTGTTCATCCGTCGCAGGTACCTGTTCCTCCACAGCTGGCTCCTCCGGTTCGTAAGCCTCCACGTAGCCCGTACTCGATGCGGAATCCAGCCCTGTGGAAACTGCTGTGATGTGTTGCCCTGGTGATGATGCTAGAGGGGTGGTCACTGGCTGCTGTGTCTGCACTTGCTGTTGTATAGGCAAAGCTTGCAAGGTAGCTGAGGGGACTGGTATTGTCGACTGTACTGGTCCTTGGAGCAAACCACCCGCGTTGTTAGCCAGCCACTGCTGCACCTGCGTGAACGCGCCTTGTTGCTGTGGGTACCAATATATTGGTGCACCTATCATCTGGCTCTGTGGTACCATGGAAGGAGCTGCCATCTGGGTCGACGGAGCCGGCACAGAAACAACACCTGTTCTCAGCGTTTCCTCTGAGATATCTGTCTCAAGGCTACCAGACTGTAGTTTGTTCAGGCCTGCATTAATCAGCGGTGACTGTCTTTGGGTTGTCCGCTCAAGGAAGAACTTCAGGCTTTCTTCTTGGGACAGCTTGACCATGTCCATGTCTCCAACCGGGTATGGATTTGTACTCTCGACCATCCATGGAGAATGGTCCACGATCTTTCGGGCCGCCGCCATCGACACGTGCCTGGCGTAGTGAGACAAGTGCCGCACAAACTGGTCCTTCTTCAGGCACTTGAACTTGCATAGAGAACAGAAGAAAGGAATCCGGTCTGCCTCTATGTGGTTCCGCAGGATGTGATCCTCCATCTTCCCGTGCTCATCAACATATCTCAGCTTCTTGGTGTAGTGGCATGCCAGACATAGGTAGGCCCTGCCCCTGTGCTTAGCTCTGTCTATCAGCTCTCTGTCATAGGTGTTAACATCCATCTCTGGTAACTAGAAATAGAAATCAATAACAAATCCGTCAATTTTCAGTGGACCCCTTCTAAGACCTTATGACTGGTTTTGTTGTGATCACTGTTTTCTTACTCGCGAAGCGCAATAGTTTATCTGGTACACGCAAGTGCAGTACTACTTTTAGACGCTGAACGTAACTGCGATCTCTCTTCGTCGTTTTCAAGACCTCAGACGTTACCGTTTTTGGTATTACTCAGACCTCTAATCTAGGCGGCCTTCAAACTCGCTCTTCTTACCATGGTCAGTTCTGACAGCTCTTCCAGGCTATAGTCTTTCTTCTATTCTGCATCAAATACTGCCGAACGATTACCTTTCTCTTTCCTCAAATAAAACGGCCGAACATCATACCCTTTCCGTGTTACACCGAACGCTTACGTTTCTACTTCTCAAACCGACCTCTATAGCCCCAACTGTCCCAATGACCCTACCGCGAACATGAGTCTCATTGCCACCTAATAGGTCTTCATCTTCATCAGCATCAGATTCATCATACCCTACTTCTCTGTCCATCTACACTTCTGTCTGTTTACTTTAATCAACAAGGACTATTGTGTTAAGTGAAATCATCTTTAATAAAATACAATGTTTTACATTCAGTTATACATGAACACAAGAACTTAAACAATATGTCTTCTGTGATATTACTAGTTTCTACTCCGACTTCAGCAGCTTCTTCTTTGCTCTAACGAGCCATCTTGGTGGATAGTCACCACTGTACGGCTTAAGCTTGTCATGGTGTGACACCCGTTCTTTGCCTGACTGGTCTATCTGCAACAGGAAGTCAATGTCCGCATAGTTTGCTTTGACTAGGAACGGACCTTCATAGGCTGGTTCTAGCTTCGGCATTACCCCTAACTTCCTAGCTTCCAGAAGACTCCACACTGCATCACCTGGCTGATATTTGTTGACCAGCACCTTGGTGTCGTAAATGTCTCGACTTCTTTGTGCCGCATGGTCCAAATGCTTTCGGGCCACATCATGAGCATGCTGCATGCGCTCCCTCAATGAGTCCACATACTCACCGTATGAGGTAATTTCTTGGTTCTGGTAGTTCTCTATGCTGCCAAAGACCAACTCCGCTGGAAGCCGCACTTCTCTGCCCATCATCAAGAGATTTGGGGTAAGCTTGGTTGCCTCATTAGGTGTAGCCCGATATGCACCGGCCAGACATCCTAGATGGAGATCCCAATCTTTTTGGCTTCCACGCAAATAGGCCTTTATCATACGAAGCAGAGTCCTGTTGAAGCGCTCAGACTGGCCGTTTCCTTTTGGATTTCGCGGGCTAGTCCGGCTCTTCTTTATCTCCAGCATCCGGCACATTTCGCGGAAAACATTGCTTTCATATGTGCGACCTTGGTCACTGTGCAGTGTCAGTGGACAACCCCATCTGGAAATAAATTCATTTACGACTTTAGAAGCACATACCTCTGCTGTCATGTCTGGAACAGGTAAGATTTCGACATACTTTGTGAAGTGATCTGTCAGCAAGAGAATATACCGGTTACCCCTATCGGTTACAGGAAAAGGACCGAGGTAATCAGTGGCAATGAAATCACCGGGAGCACCAGACCTCAGTGATCCTAAAGGCGCTTTCGGTGTAACCATCGGTTTCTTGTTCGCTTCGCAGGTGTCGCATTTCCGAATGTACAGATTGATGTCCTCCTTGAGGGCATACCAGTAGAACCTCTGGAGTGTCTTCTCTTTGGTCTTTTTGCATCCCAAGTGCCCTGAAATGACTGAATCATGCATCTGAAACATGATATCTTTCTTTAATGCTCTAGGCACAATGAATTGCTGGTAGTCACCAGTCCCATCTTTCTTCACAAACTTCTTGAAAAGCAGCCCTTGGTGAACTGTGAGCATGTCCCATAATATCCAATAGTGCCTACAAGCGGGACTTTTCCGCACCATGTCCTTGCTGCTAGGTTTCTCATTTGCTACTTTTGCCTGCAAAATAGGACCAACATCAGGGTCTTCCAGTTGTAAAGTCTGCAACTCAGCTGTTGACCAGCCATTAGCCCAAGGAGTATAGGCACTCTGTCTGGTCATCCGTCTATTGCCATCTCCTTGCTGTGATGTGCCTGGTTGTGGTTCTGCTTCTTCTTTAGCTGCCCTAACCTGTTCTGCCTCAGCATCCTTAGCATCGGCTATAGTGGCTTTTTCTGCTTCAACATTCCCTGTGATTTCCTTGATGTGGCCCTCATGCAACATGTCTTGTGCCCTCTTTATGCACTTCTTACATGGGCCACATTTCAGCGGTTCGTTCATGTCCTGATCAGGGCAATCGCAGTCTCTTGGATTTTCACACCTTGAAAGGGCGTCGCAGTGACCTTGCTTATGTCCAGGCCGATACTCTATGGAAAAATCATACTGGCTTAGGATCTCGATCCAGCGAGCGATTTTTCCACGTGGCTCCTTCAACCTGAATAGCCATATCAGTGACTGGTGATCCGAGCGCACCACAAACCTTCTACCCAGCAAATACTGGCGGAAGTATTCTATGAAGAATCGCACCGCCAGTAGCTCTTTTTCTGTAATACAATAGTTTTTCTCGGCCTTGTTCAAAGCCCTACTGGCGTATGCGATTACTCGCTCTCTGCCATGCTGTATCTGTTGGAGTACAGCCCCGATACCTTGATCAGAGGCGTCCACGTCCAGCACAAAACTGCCTGCATCATTGAGTGGATAACCCATGATGTCAGAGCTAACCAAGGCTTTCTTCAGAGATGTAAATGCAGCTTCGCATTCCTCGCTCCAGATAAACCGATTCTTTTTCTTGGTCAATTCTACCATTGGTCTTACCATAGCAGCGAAATTTTTCACATAACGTCTATAGTAAGACCCCATGGCTACCAACTGTTTCACCTGTCGTGGCGTCTTAGGCCTTGGCCAGTCCACTATCTTGGAGATGTTCACAGGGCTTGGACTCACTCCCTTACCAGACACCACATGTCCTAGGAAGACCACTTCTCTTTGAAGGAGGTCACATTTTGTCGGTTTTAATTTCAGTCCTGCTGAGCGAAGCCTCTCGAAGACCTCTTCCACCCTGACTAGATGCTCTTCGAAATCCTTCCCAAAAACGATGATATCGTCGATGTAGATCAAACAGGTGACCCACTGAAGGCCCTGTAATGCCATTTCCATCGTCCGCTGGAACGTCGAAGCCGAATTATTTAAACCAAAAGGCATCCTAGTCATCTCAAAATGTCCGTATTTACAGACGAATGCGCTTTTAGGAATATCCTCTTCTTTCAGGGGTATTTGGAAATACCCACTTGTAAGGTCAAGTGTGCTGAATAGACTTGAGCCTGCCACTGCATCTAGACAGTCTTGGATTCTGGGGAGGGGAAATCCGTCAGGCTCCACCAGAGAGTTTACTTTTCGGTAGTCGACACATGGCCTAACAGTTCCATCTTTCTTGGAGACCAGGACTATGGGACTTGCCCATGGCGACACGCTGTCGCGGATCACTCCCTTGGCCTTGAGTTCTTCTATAGCAGCTTTCTCTTTTTCAGCGTATGCCAGCGGTACCCTTCTTGGTGGTTGTTTAATGGGCTGGCTATCTCCTGTTTTGATTTCGTGTTCACTTAGATGGGTAAGGCCAATGTCCCACTCATCTTTAGAGAAACAGTCTTGATACTTGATAAGGAGGTCCGCTACTTTTTGTTTCTCTTCAGGTGCAAGATTCTGTGTTGCTCTTTGGTACAACTCTGTCAGATGTTCGGGTACTGTACAGCTACTTCCAACCTTTTCTTTCCTAGGAGCTGCAGTGTTAGAGTCTGATACCTGATTGATCTTTTCTTCTAGCATAACTCGACGGATACTCGTGAAATTATCTGTCTCGGTTGGGTCTTCTTTCTGGGCTAATACTCTTGGTTTGCCCATAATTGGTGCTGCTTGTCCTATGACGGCGTCTTGCTTTATAGACATTGCTGTTGGGAAAGGATTTAAAATCCTGACTTTGCAGGTACAGCCTCCATTTATGTCGACCAGCGTTGATGCCATACGTAGTGGGTAGGACTCTTGAAAGTGCTCTGTAGGTTCTACCAAGTACTCGGTCTCAGTTGTGAAATCGTCATATTCGTGTCTTTCGACGAAAACATCTATGATGGATTCACATTGTGCTGGAATAACAAAATGGTCAGCCGCTGTAACTTGACGAACCCTTGTTTTCAGGCCAATCTGCATGATTGGGACTTCCTGCTTATTTATAAGTAGGACACCCTTGCTCAGTAATATATCAGAAGGACCTTCTGTACTGTTTTGTAATACATCAACCCCTAAAAGCCCATCATCATCAATATCCGCCACTATGGCTTCAACCTCTATGGACACAGGTCCCAATTTTACCTGAAATAAACCTTTACCTAACTCTTTTATCTGTGTTCCACATGCACCTATAAGTTTAGAAGCACTTGAAAGTTTCGGTTTATCCTCGGCGCTCATAGACTCAAATATACGCCTTGAAATGATTGTCTTTGATGCGCCCGTATCGGTAGTAAATAGCATAGGATAACCTTGTGCAGACCCGCGAACATAGATTCCATCTGGCAATCTTCGAGTTACCTTTATGGACTTCACAAAGTTATCCCTTCTACCTTGTTCATTTTCTTTTTGGCCATTAATTTCTGTACAGGCTTTCTTGTGGCCGTCCGAGAAAGCCTTTTCTAGTTTAAATGTTGTTGAGTGGTTGGTTGGTCCCGTTGCTGCTTCAGAGATGCCTGGTTTCCCCTATTTCCTTGATTTTCTGGCTTCTCCACATTCTTGTCAGCTTTGTTAGGACAGTCCCTCAAGAAATGCCCCTGCTGATGGCATCCATAGCATGTTACCGGTTTCCGCCCCTGATAATTGGGGTACTGCTGCCTACCTGGGAGACGGTTTGTTGGTTGAGCTATTTCCTTCATTTTGTCCATGAATGTTTGCATCATCTCCTTGGTTGCTTCTATGATTTTTAACGACTCGCTCTGTGATGTTTCAGGCTGCCCAGTGCCTTCCTTCTTCAATCGGTTATCTTTGGGCTTTCTTTTCTGTTCGTCTATTCTGTATATGTGTTGAAACTCGTCATCCTCGGTTTCAGATTCTATACCTTCTATGGGACTATCACCTTCATAACTTGCCCTTCTTGCATACTTCTTTGCCTTTCTATCTTGGTAGCTGTCATCTGAACTTCTACGCTTGGTCTGGATGAAATTCACGGCGTGATATACCGCTTCATCTATATCATCCGGTTCTTTATTATATTCTATTTCAAATCTTGCCTCGCTATCTCTCAGGCCGTCTAAAAATCTTCTGACCAGATCTTCTTGTCTGGTGTTCTCGTCTCTGAATTCGTAGGCTTTTGCATATAAACGCTTTAGCTCAGCAGCAAATTCTTCTGCTGTTTCTCCTGGCTTCTGAGTTCTCTGACTGAACCTTGCAGCGTATGTTTTCTTAGTTTCGACTACTCGAAATCTACTGTTAAGCTCCTTGATTAGATCGTTGTAACTGCTGAGTGTGCGTTGTGGCAGCTGTGTATAGACGAAGTCTCCTGCTTTACCCTGCAGCTTAGGTAGCAAGTGATCAAGCCTCGTCTCATCATCCCAGTTACGTCTTGCCGCCACCGCCTCGAAACGATTTACCCACACCTTCCAGTCCTCTTTGCCGTTGAAGGGTGGAATCTTTGCATCGAAAGGTTCTCGTGTTGGTTGGCCCCTGTTATCCTGACATCTTTCGGTACCGGTTTGCCTAAATGAATTTGTATGGCGTGAAACCTGCCTTGACCCTTCCATGTAGCGTTGGCCTCTTTCTAACCATCTACCATCTGAATCAGGCATTGTCTCTGCTGTATCAGCCCTATTTACATCATAGCCTGTAGAGTAGCTTGCATTTTGGCCATTGAGAGATGACCTTACGGTTGTCTCATCATTGAACCTGCCAGTTTGGCTACTTTGGCCGAGAGACCTATTTACTGTATGTTGAAGATAATCGGTTCGGTACGGTTCCCCTTGGCTATGCTGTTGGTTGATCTCACTATAATAAGTGGGCTGTGTATTCGATGCCTCATGCTGGCCACTATATGGGATATAATTTCTAGTGTGGGTCTCATTAACATATGAAGACGGGGCTTCATTTGCTATGTACATCACTGTACCTTGATCATCACAGGTCGGTCCGTGGTGTACCCCATTATTTACGTTGCGGTTTACTCCTGTGGTGCGGTTTACTCCCTGTGCATCTCCATGCGAGGAACCAGTCCTACTTTCGGTTTGCATGTGGCTGTCATTACTTTGGGTAAGTCCTTGTTTTTCTTTTGAAAGTGACTGTAACATGATCATGACCTGTTGTAATGCACTTGACATGGTTTCTTGCTGAGAATGAATATACACCTGTTGGGCCTGTAAACCTTCCATTGCACTACCAAGGCCAGCTATTGTGTTTTGTATGTTTGTGTCAGAGTAAATATATGCTTGTGAGGAGGGGGCCAAATTCTGTGTCATTGTAGCTGCACATTCACCGCCTGCAGCTGCATTGCGCTCTGACATCCTTTCGTATCTTGCAATATTTTGGTAGCTTTGCGGTCTTGGGCCTTCTCGATTTAAGTTACCCGAGCCTCTTGTATTACTGTAAGCATCCCCATAAGACCAGCTGACTGCCGATCTGCTACGTAGATTTAACAAGGTTTCTGCTGCAGCCTGTTCATTTGTGTGTGCCACTCCCTGGTCTTCTTGCATACCTATCTGGTCATCAGCTAGGCTCGTCTGGCTGTCATAGCGCAAACCGACATTAATGGGCCTGTTCATTATAGTAATGTTGGGTTGTAATCTGGATTGACCCTGTAAGTTTTCAGTATCACCAGGGGGCATCATATATGTTGGTCTGACATGGGGCTGTGAAACATGTTGCATGCTTGTATCTTGCATACTTGTAGTGTTTGTTGTGGTAACAATGGTGCTTGAACCCATTGTTTGCAGTGGTCGAGCCTCATAACTGTGATTTAGGTCTGTCTGGCCTGCATCAGTTTTTGCTGCGGCCTCTGTGCGACCGTCCTCGCTGTTCATAGTTCGTATCGCACGGTCTAAATTTTTTTTTTTTTAAAATAAGACCGCACCGCTGTCCACCACTTTTGTTGCGTGCCGGGGTTTCAGCGAGGATTATCGGGGCTCGAACTAATATCCGCTACCTAAACTGACTCTACTTTAACAGAGAAAGTTTAAATAGCCCAGAAACGATGCACTAGCTCTGTGAACCTAGGCCTCATGATTGGGGTTTGAACTTCAGAAAATTAAATCTTAAATGAGGATAGAAAGCAAAATGAAGGCTATGTAAAATTGATCAAATTTAAATTTAATGAACAAGAGTAAACTTTGAATAAAATAAACAGAGTTATCTTTCTTTAACAATACATGGTAATGATTTAACAAGATGAGTATGAGTTTTGATTTAATTCAATTTTACAACGAAGACACGAAAAGAATTTAGACACGAAAACTCACGCGCAATGACAGTGATCACATTTACATATGTCGAAACCAGCCAGAAGACCAATTAAGCACGAGATGAAATTTATGGAGAAATACTTTGAAATGTTATGGAGTTAATGGACTAAATGACTTTGGAATCTAAAATGAATTTGTAAAAGCAATGTGGAAATGATCTGATTAAACAGCAATGCAAGCTAATAATTTATGGCAATTTATGGAGAAATGACTGAATTATGCTTTAGACTTATGGAGAAATAAAATCCAAAAAATGTAATAAATGAGCAACACTGAAATAAAAAAAAATCCTAAAATTATCCTTTATTTATTAAAAAGCAGTATCAGCTATGTAGCCCTATGAATTCAGAAATTTGCCTATTTCAATATTTGTCAAAATAATAATTTAATGCAAAATTGATCAAAATCACATTTTGGAATTATCAAAATTATTCTTCCTTACTAAAACAAATTTTCTTAAATTATTTCCTAAAATTTAGATGCAAGTTGCCAAAAGAAATGACCAAAAATCAATTTTAACAGTCAAAATAACGGAGCTAACCAAAATGCGTGTTGCTCTAACCGAGTAGAAATCTGAAGTTATCGTGGAATTCTCGGGCACTTTCTTAAATACCCCCCTATCCCATGTTCCCATACCCCACCGTTTAAATGGTGTGGGATTCCCTTTCCCATGGCTAAAGTGTAGCGGGATTCGCATTTCCCACTACGAAAAAGCCGCGGGGTCATGTGACCCCACTACAAAATAACAGCGGGATGCTGGAGGAAAGAAAGCCGACGTCGGCCATCTTTGATTACACAGCGAAAACCGGCAGTAGTCGGTCATTTAAAACAGAAAATTCAGGCCAATCTTAAATGAAATTTGTATTATCATGACCACGGAAATAAAGCTAAATAAATGGGCTTCATGACTGATACTCTCAGAAAATTTATCTCTGTACCGATTTCTCAGAAATGACTTGAAAACAGCGACTGACTGGCTTTGACAACTCAAAATTTTGACATGTACATTGACCGCCTTTACACATGACCCAGAATTCACCTCTTCACAGTACACACAAACATGGAGGACAAAAGACATAAACACGCTTTGATCTGCTTCATTTTTAAGGATTACTGTTTCATTATAACAAAATACAGGATAAAAATGGCATAAACTCGAGGGTAAGCTGTTTGTTTACACAGAAATTTAGTGTCAATGAGACCGCATGCACAATAAAAGATTGCCGATGAAAGGTATTGGAAAAATGTTTTGATCAGCTGATGTAAACCATCTAAAATTGGGCCACAGTAAGCTGGAACACTACAGTATGCTTCTACGCATAGGATAACCCCGCAAGCATTCTTGTTTTGGATGTCAATTTTAGTGATGTCAGTTATGTAACGTTAGCTGAGTGGCCACCCTTTGTCTGACTGGAGGTCCTGTAAGGTCTTCACAAGTTTTCATGAATTTCTATGTTTCATTACGAAAATTTGCCCATAATACAGACATTTTTATAGCTATAAAAATGAAAATTTTCAGCCGAAAAAATTTGATATTTTTCATAGTTTTGCTCAAAACATAGATTGTGGGTACATGTTAGAACCGCCTCATTGAGGCGGTTCTAATGAGTACCCACAATCTATGTTTTGGAGCAAAAATAAGAAAAATAGATATACCCCTGCATACCCCAGTTTTGCTGTATAAAAGTGGGGTATAAGCAGATAAGGGGGTATACATTATACGGATATGTTTTCTTGTTTATTTCAGTCAATGTAGGCGAAGACTGCCCTGTCTTTGATGGCATGTACGAGTTCTTCCAGCTGTCCACAGGAGGGTCAGTAGGTAAGTACTGGGGCGTACTTGATTTAGAAATTTTAAGAGTGATCGGATTGGTCCGAGCAGCACGCTAAATCAAGGGAAAGTGGGAGTGCATTCCCATTACTAAAACAAGTGAGGAAAAGCAATAATGTTTGAAAGTCAAATTGTTGCTTTAAATGATTTTGATTTATGGCGTGTTTATTACCCTGCAATACGCATGGATGTCTCACAAACACCTCCATGCTGAAGAAATAAATTTTGCACTCCTCGCATTGAAACATTGTTGACGCCATGTTTTTTAGAGCAGGTCACATGACTTGCTCCAACCACACCACCTTGGACGGCGGAGCGCTTCGTCGCGCTCCATTGCGACTACTTGATTTAGAATCCTTATGTTCAGGTCGATCGGATCAATCCGATTGGCTATATCAAGTGCGACCCTGTTCTTGAATAAAATACATGTAAGTAAATCCTTCCAGAGGGGCCCCGCAGATGTTACAGTAGCAGAAAGATCATGTTTGATTGCTATTATTGTCTTAATAATCATTTCAACTGAACATCAGGAAAACATGTCTGTGACATGTATTCCCCCTTGAATCCCACTTTCATATAGCAAAACTGGGGTATGCACTATATACTATGCAGGGGTATGAATATTTTTCTTATGTTTGCTCCAAAACATAGATTGTGGGTACTCATTAGAACCCCCTCAGTGAGGCAGTTCTAAATTGTACCCACAATCAATGCTTTGAGCAATAATAAGAAAAATATAAAAAAATTAATCAGATAAATCTGAAGAAATTTAAAAAAAGTGACTGTATTTTGCATGGGCAAGTTTTCGTAATGAAATTTTTCAGAAAATACTATTAATAACATTTTTGTTGCACCTTAAGTCCTGGGGAAACTAATAATATGAGCCGTCTTGTGGAAAAACCAACAATGTGGTTTTCGACAAGGTGCGACATAAACCGGCCTGATCAGCTCCAGAAGCAGGCTAGAAGCTTGAAATTTTGGAGTTAAGTAGAGGAGGAATTGTACTATCCAGTAGCGAAAACAAAGGCGCTGATCAGCTTCGCGGTTACTGCGAAGCTGATCTGCGCCTTTGTTTTCGCCTATGCAGATTGTTGGTTTTCCCACGAGGCGGCTCGTATTGTGATACAATGTGCATTCTTTGTCATTGTTTAAAAACACTGCTTAACATGGCAAGCATTTACCTCATAATGCATGTTACATCTGATGACATCAGTTTTTGTGATTATATGAAAAAAGAAAAAGAAAGAAAAAGGTAGTTTTTGATTATTTTGCGATATATTTTCTACTTTTTGCAGCGGGGGCAGTGAAACTGAACAAGCAGGCTATAGATATAGCAATCAACTGGGCGGGTGGGTTCCATCACGCCAAGAAACAGGAGGCATCGGGATTCTGTTACATCAACGATATTGTACTAGCAATACTGGAACTTCTCAAGTAAGCCCGTTGCTGTTGTCTTGATTGTTATTATTATTGTTGTTATCATCATCATTACCATCATCATCATCATCATCATCATCATCATCATCATCATCATCATCATCATCATCATCATCTATTTCAGCATTATTGCTTCACTGTGTGCTGTGTAGTAACAAGACAATGAAGATATGTAATAGACTCTACTAGATCCAACCGCAAATTGGAATTTATCTGCATTTGAACGCCTTGAGTTTGTGTGGAGAAAATGTTGTCCTTAATAATTTCTCTGCAATTCTCGATTGGATCTTTCTTCTCCCTCGCGAGGAACAAAGATATGCACAAGAGCATGGATGAGTTTGAAAAGCCGATTCAGGAGTTAGCTGCCATTGATCATTTTACAAATGTCATATTGTCTTATTATCGCTGATTCTCAGGTGAGCAATTGGTGCCCTTTATGCTACTTGTTTAGGCCAACACTTTGAGGTGTTCTCAGCGACCAGATAAGGACTGCTGAAAGTTTTAATTTCCATCAAGAATGTACTATGTTGCATGAGAAAGGGTAGGTGTAAAAATTGGAAATAATTTATTTACAATTATGACATTATTTGATAAAATTATTCTACCCTTTCCAAATCAATTTCATGAAAATTGCTGCAAATGCGCATATGAATGATTTGAGTATTATATAATATACTGAGTACTTACAATGTACTTGAAACCAATTTAGTTCCTTATCAACTGTAATCGTTTTCATTTTTGATTAAGCATGTGACTGACCACTGGAGCGTGAAAGTCTAAAGCGTAATTGAAGTCAAAGCGAATCATTTGGAGGTTGCTTTGAGACAGAAACTTTGTCAGAAATGACAGAAAATAATTGGAAAAAATATTAGCAACCAATGTCGATGGATGACTTACATGGTACCTTTTATTTTTGGGAAACTGGGTGAACCGCTTTTGATAACTCGTTACCGTGTGTAAAGAAAAAAAAGCTTTTTCCATCGTGTTTCTGTAATATGAGCTGGGAACCATTGACATGAACAAGATGTTGACGTCAGTATCCACAATTATTGAGCGATGGAATGAAACATGTTCAAATCAAGAGTGTTTTAAAAGAAAATCCTTCTTTTATATATTTGTAAAATTCTTTTGAAAATCATTTTGATCCGGACTATCTACAGATTCGCTATGGCTATAGTATACAACAAGTGTAACATAGTTTACAAACTTTGGTTCAGTCTAATTAAAACTATTAAAAATGATTAAAACTAATTAATTTACAAGAGACATACATGCCGGGCATACATGTACACAAATGATAAGATACACACAGTTTGTTTTTCCCAATAAATTGCAGAATCTTTTAAAAGCTGCTTCTTGTAAGAGTTGTTCCCCTTGTATTTTTTGTTTCATTTGAATGTATTGCAATATCATTCAGTCCTCATTTTTACAGTATTAAAGTTATTTTGAAAATTAATTTTTCATTTTATTCTAGGAACATTCTGATTTTCTCTGGTTTTGATTGGTAAATCTTCATTTTTTATTAAATTCTCTTCCTAATACAGGTTCTTTACACCTTTAGTAAATGAACTTTCATCTTTATCTATCCACATTGCAAGTTTAGTGATCAGACGTAATTTTTTCTTGCCATAAGCATATGGCAAAGTTTTTGAAGAGTGTCTATGGTAAGCATAGCATTCAGATTCAAACTTGATTAGTACTCCATTGATCTGCGGAAAGCTTTCTTTGACGAGTGACTATGGTAAGCATAGCATTCAGATTCAAACTAGATTAGTACTCCATTGATCTGCACAAAGCTCTAACACCCATTTAAGTAGTTTGCTCAACACGGTAGCATTCTCAGTAGCATTCTTGTACTATTTTTACATCAAAAAACATTGTGGGTTTTTAGTTCTAACATGTACACATGATCCATGTTTTGAGCAAAAATAATTGAAATAAAAAACGGCAAAGATTTATACCAAAAACTTGGCAATTTGCAGCTTTTGATGTCACTGTAAATTGCACAAAGGTTTGAAAATTTTCTGTAGATACCACCAGAGAGTTCTATATGTCGACATAGATATTCACCATGGTGACGGTGTTGAGGAAGCTTTCTACACGACAGATCGTGTCATGACTGTCTCATTTCACAAATATGGGGAATACTTCCCTGGAACAGGAGATCTCAGTGTGAGTTCAAAATACAATGTACTATTTTTTTGCCTTTTTTGCTGACATCATTCAAAATTAAATTATTGTCCAGAAACAGAGACTTGATATTGTGAAAAGTGTATGTTGCAAAAATTGCAAACTTTCATTTGAGCCGCCTCGTGGGAAAACCAACAATGTGGTTTCCGACCAGGTTCGACACAAACCGAGCTGTACAAGCACAGAAGATAGCTAGAGGCTGGAAATTTTGGATTTAGAAAGTAGAGGAATTGTACTATCCGTGTAGCGAAAACAAAGGCACTGATCAGCTTCGCAGTTACTGCGAAGCTGATCTGCGCCTTTGTTTTCGCATATGCAGATTGTTGGTTTTGTCATGGCATGGCTCATTTATTTACTTGCTGAATTATATCAAACTTTGAACAAACTTATTTGCCATAGCTTGAAGTTATTAGAAATAGTGTTGAACAGTTTTAACTTTCATATTTACACGGGGGTGATTCAAATGATGATACCTGTGCTGCTGTCCGAGTACTTTGTATACCATTACATGGGAAGACTTACTGTCCGAGTATATCGACAGTCGTATCATGTCTGGGACAACAGCAAAATCACTAGTATCATATTTATGGTTGTCAACCATATACTTGGACGACAGCAGTGTTTTGCATGTGATGGTATACAAAGTACTCGGATGACAGCATGAATCATTTGAAACACCCCCGTGATTTACCCAAGGTCTAAATGATAATTTGTGTCTTTCCACCTTGCGTGGACAACAAAATGGCTGATAGGGAAAATCCCTTGGTCCTCCCTTAAAAAACTGCCTAAAGAGTTTAGGTTTTGGGTAAAAATTAGACACATTAGGGTACCATAAGCAAACAACTTTTAGGCCCTATCGTGCCATACATAATTAAAATCATATATTCTTTTTCATTTCTGATTGTTTATTACAGGATATAGGTGCAGGCAAGGGGAAGTACTATGCCGTGAACTGTCCTCTACGAGATGGCATGGATGATGATGCATATAAAACCATATTTGAACCAGTAAGACCAAATAACGTGCAGGATAGGCGGCAATCCTGAATGGACAATTTTACTCAATTACATTTCCAAATGCCAAAACAATATTTTTGATTGCCATTATGTTTTATGGGCTATCGAAAATGTTTGATGGCATTTGACAATCATCATTTTGATAATCTAAACCACCTTTGTTGGCAGTCAAGAATGATTCTTGTATATAAATTTTTTTTCGCCGTTGCCGCCTTTCGAAGTTGAATATGATTTATAATATTAGTGAGAGAATGTTTTCCATGCTTTTGTTTGATCAGTCACATGGTAAGACAAAGTCTTGATTTATCAACTTAATTTGAAGCACAGTGGTATGCTAGCTAGACTGTGAAATGTAATCTGACTGCGCCTTTATTTTGCCACCCAGAAGCCATGCTTTCTAAAAAATGCAATGTGGATTTTATATACATGTATTTCATATTGCTTTAATTTGTTTGTCCCTGAATTTCTAGGTTATAACCAAGGTAATGGAAACCTTCCGACCTAGTGCTATAGTACTACAGTGTGGGGCTGACTCTCTGTCAGGAGACAGACTGGGATGCTGGAATCTCACACTAAAAGGTATGTCCCATTATGAAAATGACCTTGCAATACATAGTTGTTTGTTGTTTTTTTTTTCACCAAAAATGATAATTTTCAGTTGAAAAAAAAAAAAAGATATTTGTCTTTCTTTTTGTTCAAAACATAGACCCATATTTTGGAACAAGATAACAAAAATGTATACCCATCTACATCGCTGTTTTACTCAATAAAATTTGAGCCGCCTCATGGGAAAACCAACATCTGCATAGGCGAAAACAAAGACGCAGATCAGCTTCGCGGTAAGCTGATCAGCACCTTTGTTTTCGCTTCTCGGATAGTACAATTCCTCTTCTACTTAAATCCAAAATTTCAAGCTTCTAGCTCATTTCTGTGCTTGTACAGGTCGGTTTGTGTCGGACCTGTTCGGAAACCACATTGTTGGTTTTCCCACGAGGCGGCTCATTTGTGTATAAAGGGATATACAGTACATTGACATGTTATCCAGGGCCCAGTTGTTCAAAACTTTGTTAACACTGTTGTTGAGCCGTCAATTTGTTATAAACAACATATCAACTTCAAAAGCAATTACTCTGTTATTTTTTGTTGAAAAAAATGTGAGAATCCTTTGCCATGCGTAGGATTCTCACATTTTTTCAACAAAAAATAACATTGTATTTGTATTGCCATTTGAAATTTTATTGAATTGTTAACTAACGACATGGTTAATTTTGAACAACTGGCCCCTGGTCCTTCTAACACAGAAACTCATTTTAAACTAGAATGAGAAAGAACGAGAAAATTTCGCTGAAATAAAAAGTAGGGTACTGTAAACCAATTTATTTTCACAAGCGATTTATTATCACAGGAGCAAAACAATAGCGAAAATAAATCTCTGCAAAATTGTACACTTAAAAGAGACATAATTCATTATCCAATTTCAATATTCCAGCAACTAATTACTGAATATGTTTGTCAGTCCGATATGTCATTATGCCAGTTATCGGATACAGGCTAGATAGATCACCCATTGCATTCTCTTATGCGATAAGCATGAACTAAAGAAGTCACTGGACTATAAAATTATTCAGACCTTTTGGCACATTTCAAACAAAACATGTACTTGATATACCACACAAGCATTCACGTGCTATGATTGAAATTAAATGATGGTGCACAAAAAAATAAAGAGCAATTTTATGTGCCAGAGCACAGAAAATCGTGAAAATGATTTTTTTACGGATTTGTTATCCGCGAAAATAAATTCCTGAAGACAAAAAAGCAAAAATAAATAGCTGCGAAAATAAGTTGGGTTACAGTATTTGGTGTTATTTTAATGCAGGCATGATAACTTAGAAGCATCTGTCCTGTAATCTTTAAGCGACTCACCTTGTAAACGAGGGATGGTCGGTTCGATCCCAGGATTCTCCAGTCTATCTGATTAGACTTAAAACCAAGAACATATGAGCCGCGCGGCAACGCGAGAAAACAGGTATAGTATTAATACAGAATTAGGCTAGATGCTTGAGATTTTGGATTTAGAAAGTAGAAGAAATGTACTATCAGATTAGCGAAAACAAAGGCTCTGATCAGCTGTGCAGTTACTGCACAGCTGATGATCTGCGCCTTTGTTTTTGCATAGGCAAAAATCTGGTTTTCTCATGAGGCGGCTCATATCTTGATAACTATGGCCTTGGTATGGAAGGCAAAAGCCGTCAAAAGTCCCATTTTTAAATGAAACAGGCAAAGTAGAAATGAACTAATTCATTTTCAAATAAAAAAACCGTAATATCACATAAAACGAGCGAAAATGACACAAAACAATTCCTAATGTGAAACGGACAAATTCATTTCAAAATAAGAAGACAAAGTAGAAATGAACTAATTCATTTTCAAATAAAATAAACCGTTATATCACATAAAACAAACGAAAATGACACAAAACAATTACTTATGTGAAACAGACCAATTAATTTTAAAACCAAACAATCAACTTCGCCAAATGGGACAATTTGAAATCAAACAAAACAAACGTTTCCCAAACCAAACAATTGATTTTGAAATAAACCTATCCGGTAATAAAAAAGGTGCAGGTCAAACGAAATACCGAAAAATCGAATATTAATAAAATGGACCCGAGTCAGTTCGGCTCAAAACGACTTACTTGGAAAGCGTCAAAGTCTCATCATGATCGAACATCATCATCATCATAATCATCATCATCATCATGATCGATCATCATCATCGATCATCATCATCATCAACATGATCAATAATCATCATGATCGATCATCATCATCATTATCCTCGATCATGATGATATGATCGATCATCATCATGATGATGATCATCATCGATCATCACCAAGATGATCAATCATCATCATCATGATCGATCATCACCAAGATGATCGATCATCATCATCATGATCGATCATCATCATGATGATCGATCATCATGATGATCATCATGATGATCGATTGATCATAATGATGATGGTCGATCATGATTATGATGATGATGATCGATCGATCATAATGTTGATCGAGATGATCGATCACGATGATGACGATAATGATCGATCATGATGATTGATCATGTTGATGATCGTCGATCATGATGATGATGATCGATTTTGATGATCGATGATGATGATCGATCATGATGATGATGATTGATCAGGATCGATGATGATGATCAATCATGATGATGATGATCGATCATGATGGTGATTATCGAGCATTATGATGATGATCGATGATGATGATGATCGATCGTTATGATGATGATCGATGATGATGATCGATCATGATGTTGATCGATCATGATGATGATCGACCATGTTGATGATCGATCATGATGGTGATGATCGATGATGATAATGCCGATCGATCATGTTTATCGATCATGATGATGATGATCGATCATGATGATGATCGATCATGATAGTCATCATCATGATCGACGATGATGATGATCGATGATAATGATCGATCATGATGATGATAGACCATGTTGATGATCGATCATGATGGTTATGATCGATGATGATAATGTTGATCGCTCATGTTTATCGATCATGATGATGATGATCGATCATGATGATGATGATCGATCATGATAGTCATCATCATGATCGACGATGATGATGATCGATGATAATGATCGATCATGATGATGATCGATCATGATGATGATCGTTCATGATGATGATGATGATCGATCATGATGGTCATCGATCATGATGATGACTATCGATCGTCATGGTGATGATAGATGATGATGATGATCGATCATGATCGATCATGATGATCGACCATGATGATGATGGTGATGATGTTCGATCATGATGAGACTTTGACTTTTTCCAAGTAAGTCGTTTTGGGCCGAACTGACTCGGGTCCATTTTATTAATATTCGATTTTTCGGTATTTTGTTTGAGCTACACCTTTTTTATTACCGGATAGGTTTATTTCAGAATCAATTGTTTGGTTTGTGAAACGTTTGTTTTGTTTGATTTCAAGTTGTCCCATTTGGCGAAGTTGATTGTTTGGTTTTAAAATGAATTGGTCTGTTTCACATAACTAATGGTTTTGTGTCATTTTGTTTGTTTTATGTGATATAACGGTTTATTTTATTTGAAAATGAATTAGTTCATTTCTATTTTGTCTATTTCATTTAAAAATGGGACTTTTGACGGCTTTTGCCTTCCATACCTTGGCTGCTGGCAGAACATGGCACATGAATACAATGACAAACTTATCCTGCATGTTTTTCAGGTCATGGTAAAGCAGTGGATTTCATCAAACAGTTTGATCTACCATTATTGTTGGTGGGTGGGGGAGGTTATACCATCAGGAATGTGGCCAGATGTTGGTGTTACGAGACTGCCGTGGCATTGGGAGTGGAAGTAGCCAATGGTAATTGAGCTTGTGCTTGAGAAAACCAACAATTTGGGTTCCTACCAGGACAGACACAAACCGGGCTGTACAGTCACAGAATATGGTTAGAGGCTGGAAATTTTGTATTTACAAAGTAGAGGAACTGTACTATCCGTGTAGCGAAAACAAAGGTGCTGATCAGCTTTGCAGTTACTGTGAAGCTGATCTGCGCCTTTGTTTTCGCCTATGCGGATTGTTGGTTTTCCCATATGGTTGCTCAATTGTCATTTCTTGTGAATCACTATCTCCTGATTGGCTCAGTTGCAATGGAATCAGCTACTGTTAATATAGGTCAACCTCATCATAACTTTACGCGTGGGAGCCGCAAAGATAGACAATATTTTTATTGAAACTGTGTTTTAATAATGTTGCACTGTAAATGGTTTATAGTGTAACTATGATGTAAGGATGAAAACGCTGATCAATTATTCAGCTGATTTGCACCTTTGTTTTCATATTTACATCCATAAAACATTTCTAATTAACACTATTCTGACAGATATAGATATGAGTTTATACCCATATACAAGGTTTGATCAGAAAGTTCTAAGCCTCAAGTGCTTGTGATTATCAGGGAATGAAAATCTGGTGATTACTTTTCAATAAAATCCTCCTTCAAGGCAATACACTTTGTCCATCTCTGTTCAAGCTTGCTTACCCCTTTCAAATAGAAGTCATTTTCCTGGTCCTCCAAATACTCGTTCACTGCCACTATGACGCCTTCATTGTTTCCAAACTGTGTTCCACGAAGGTTGGATTTCAATTTTGGGAACAGATAGAAGTCAGAAGGGAGCAGGCGCATTGTCCTGCAAGAGCAGAACGCCTGGAGTCAATTTTCCTCTCCTCTTTCTTGCAAGTTCCTGGCACAAACGCCTCAATTCTGCTCAATACTGTCGTATAAAAGCAATCAAGCGTGACCAAATACTTTTTGCTCTCCAGATGACTTTCAATAAAATGGAATGGCAGTCTGAACAAGGATTTTGTCTTATGGAATGCTTTGAAGTGTATCAGGCATACAACTTTCTGATCACACCTCAGATTAAAGTTGGACCAATGGTTCAAAAGATCCATACAGCTTTTGATTGTCTACTTTGTCAACAGAAAACAAATCTTGTCTTGTACCCATAATATGTATATTATAAATGTGTTTTACAGAGCTGCCATACAATGACTACTTTGAGTACTATGGACCAGACTTCAAACTGAATATCAGTCCATCCAACATGGCCAACCACAACAACCCCGAGTTCCTGGAGAAGATCAAGTATGTTCATCATTCTTATACATTTGAGCCGCCTCATGGGAAAACCAACAATCTGCATAGGCAAAAACAAAGGTGCAGATCAGATTGTTTTCGCTACACGGATAGTACTATCCCTCTTCTTAAATCCAAAGTTTCTAGCTTCTAGCTGTCTTCTGTGACTGTACAGCCTGGTTTGTGTTGGACCTGGTCGGAAACCCAAATGTTGGTTTTCTCACGCACAGGCTCATATGCATGTTCGTTTTAATATTTTGTAACGTACGGCCGAGCCGAGCCACAGAAAACCCCGTCGGTGGAAAAGCATGCTCATACACCAAAGATGGTTTACTGCGCTATATACCCAACAATTACTCGTTTCACAAAGTCTCGAGTTTGAAATTTGCATATTTCCAAGGGAGGCTATCCCGTCACATTACTTCCCCCTCCGAGAACACTCGTCCCGAGTCTTGGCCTGGGGACTACATGGGTAAGGCAACTCCCTTCTGGCAGTTGTCATCATCCCACCGCTGCCACCAAATGTAACGTAGGGCCGAGCCGAGCCACAGAAAACCCCGTCGGTGGAAAAGCATGCTCATACACCAAAGGTGGTTTACTGCGCTATATACCCAACAATTACTCGTTTCACAAAGTCTCGAGTTTGAAATTTGCATATTTCCAAGGGAGGCTATCCCGTCACAATTTGTTCACATGAGCCTGGCTCACAAAATGAGCTAGCTAATTGTATACCCATGGTCCATCTTCTGCCTGTCTGTGTGTCATTGACCTCTGTTCTTCGTCCACCATTTTCAATGATCTTCTCCTCTGAAATCTCTTGGCCAATCAAAGCAAAATTTTATATCAAGCCTGTATGGGAAGGGGTAATCAATGTGAATATGAATAATCTAGGTCATATGACATACATCATCATGGCTGCCATGCACATATATGGTAAAAACCTATAAAAATCTTCCCAAAGTCCCTAGCTTCTCGAAACGTTGCATCAGGGGCTCAAGCGCTTGAAAGTGCATATTAGTCATGACCTTGACCTATTTTATGGCAAGTTCAACTGAGGTCACCTATGTGTTTGAATGGGGAAAATAGATAAAATGACATTTTGTGATGGGAAACTTGGTTGGAATGAGCAAATGGACAGAAAATTTGTGTTTATGAAAGAACTTTGGCTGCATGGGGTTGTCTGCTCCTGCCTAGGGGCTATATACATGTATGTCTCTAACTTTCAAACCCAAAGCCACATTTTTTGTGGAGCCACTTTCTGAAGGGAGAGTGAAACTCGATATTTAAATGATACAGTTGAGATGGCCAAAGTGGTCACCAGGACTATAAATAGTAAAATAAAACAAATAAATAACAGCAAAATAAAAACATAATTTGAGCTGCGTCGTGGGAAAACGGGATTATTGCCTTTGTGAAAACAAAGGCCCAAGTCAGCATCGCAGTAACTGCGAAGATGATCAGCACCTTTGTTTTTGCTACATGGATAGTACAATTTCTCTTCTTAAATCCCAAATTTTAAGCTTCTAGCTTGCTTCTGTGACTGTACAGGCCGGTTTGTGTCAGACCTGGTTGGAAACCCTGAAGACCGGTTTTCTTGCATCGCTGCTCAGTTGTTTTACATTAGTTTGTTTGCTATTTTAGGACAAGAATATTTGAACACCTGAGGATGTTACCACATGCACCTGGTGTACAGATGGCAGGTAAGGGATGAAATGAGCCGCGTCATGAGAAAACCAACAATGTGGTTTCCAAACAGGTCTGACACATACCGGTCTGTGCAGTCACAGAAGATGACTAGAAGCATGAAATTTTGGATTTAGAAAGAAGAGGAATTGTAATATCCGTGTAGCAAAAACAAAGGTGCTGATCAGCTTCGCAGTTACTGCAAAGCTGATCTGCGCCTTTGTTTTTGCATATGCAGATTGTTGGTTTTCTCATGTGGCGGCTCAAATAGAAGATTCTAAAGCACAAAACCTTTTACAGGGTTTTGAAATGGTTACATGTAATGAAGCATAAACAAGTCTAATGGTTATGTACTCGTGAAGTGTGTGCTCCATCATGACATGGCTGAAAATTGTTGATTAGTACATTATGAAACATGCCCAGTCAATTAACAGAAAAATTTTTGGTTGTAAAACTGAAAATTTTCACTGGAAAAAATTGATATTTTTCTTATTTTTGCTCAAAACAGATTGTGGGTGCACATTAGACCCGAGGCGGTTCTAACGAGTTTCCACAATCTTTGTTTTGGAGCAAAAATAAGAAAAATAGGTAAACCCCTGCATACCCTAGTTTTACTATATAAACGTGGGGTTTATGGGGGTATTCAATACACAGATATGTTATCCTAATGGCCTACAAACTAGCCTTCTCTCTACATAGACTTTTTAGACACATGCATGAAGAAAGGATTGAAACTATATGCAGTAGCCTACTTAAACTTAACAGTTAAAACAGAACACAATGAATCATAATTTAATCAATATTTTATCACCATTTTTCAAAACATTTATGACTAACATCGATTATCATACTTTTTGAGAGAATTTCTAAAAAAATTGGTTAAATATAGGGAACTGCTAAATATCAGGGGCCAGTTGTTCAAAATTAACAATGTCGTTAGTTAACGATTCGTTAAAATTTCAAACATGAATATTACAAATACACTGTTATTTTTTGTTGAAAAAATGTGAGAATCCTTTGCATTGCAAAGGATTCTCACATTTTTTCAACAAAAAATAACAGTGTATTTGTTACTTTTGCTGATATTTGCTTAACAAATTTATGTCTTAACGATATCGTTAAGCTAACGATGCTTTGAACAACTGGGTCCAGGATTTCACTTTTATGTGGTGACATTGACATGTCTCAGCTGTTTACAGAAATTCCCGAGGATGCCATAGATGAGAGTGATAATGAGGATACTCACGAAGACACAAACAAACACCGCGACAGGAGAGTCTCTAGTAAGTCTAACCACATGTACCATACAGCACCATCCACTCGAGTTTGCCGTTTGAGCATTTGCTTTACACAAGAAGACCGTGTTCTGAAGATCTGAGTTTCTTTTCATGTTGTCCACAAAGACATCTGGATTGATTGATCTGCTGCAGATTTGAGTGACAGTTTCAAACTAAATGACCTTTAAAATGACAAACTCAAGTGCAATTTTTATCTTACTATGTGGAATTTTGGCCATGAAGATACCGATAGGTAACTGCTAAAATCGATAAAATTCTCTGCTTTTGTCCCTATCCAATTTCAAATGTGTGTTCTCAATATGCATTGTATGTGCTGTGCAAAGAATTTTGAAATAAAAAATGTGCTGCAACCAAACAATTACAATGCTTTTATCAGAGGAGGTGACAACATTACATAAAATGCTGAATAGATTTCAAGAACACCTGGCACCTGGGACACTGTTTCAGTTCTAAAATAGAATAAAAAGTTACCTGATTTACACATAAAATTGATTCACTTAAATGCTCAAACGGCAAACTTGAGTGAAAGGGGCTGTAAATGATCCACATGTTCTGTATGAATCTTAAGTTAAGTCTGATGTGCCATAATGAGCCAAGTGTGTTGTTTTGAAAGCATATTTACTTATTTAGCACCATAACCATCAACATATAGTTAGATAAGGGAGGCACATCAAGATAACATGTCCATGTAATGTATACTCCCTCATACCCCACTTTTATATATAGTAAAACTGCGGTTTACAGGGGTAAACTATTTTTTTTTATTTTTTGTTCCAAAACACAGATTGTGGGTGCTCGTCAGAACCGCCTTCTCGAGGCGGTTCTAATGTGTACCCACAATCAATGTTTTGAGTTAATGTATTAAAATATCATCTTTTTTTTCTACTGAAATTTTCAATTTTTACACCTGAAAAATATCTCTGTATATTGCATGGACATGTTTTTGAAATGATGAACAAACACCATAACAGGAGTCTGTAGTTATTAGTAAGTCTTACCCCATGTACCATAAATGAGCTACATGTTTTGTAAAAAATCTTATGTCCAACCTCTTAAGTCAGACCACATGTTCTGTAAATTGGCCATATTCTGTTATTACAGAAACATGCCCATGCAATATACAGTTATCAAAAATGAAAATCTTCATTAGAAAACTTTTGATGTTTTTCTTATTTTTGCTCCAAACATAGATTGTGGGTACACATTCTAATGAGTACCCACAATCTGTGTTTTGGAGCAAAAACAGGTATACCCCTACAAACCCCACTTATTTCTGTTCAAGGGGGTATTATTTTCATGGACATGTTTTCCTGATAATGATCGATCAACAGTTGTTAGGTAATGACAAAATATCGGGACAGGAGTTTTAAATATGTCTAAACACTTGTATCATAAATGAGCCACATGTTCTGTAAGAATCTTGAAGACAAAAAGCATGTATAAAGCGTTGATACAAACTAGTCTAACCAACAAATAACTATTTATCTACCACATACATATCCCAGAACTTTCTATGTCTATTCTAGTATGTGCCAGTGACAAGAGAATCCATCGAGATGACGAGTTTTACGACAGTGACGATGAATATCCAACAGGGGGAGCCACAGACATGGATCGAGACAGACACAAACACAAACATAAACGACCACGCACAGAAACAGAAAAGAACACAGAACATAGTACAGGTTAGTAGATGAGCCATGGTGCAAAAAAAACAGCTTCAGGGTTTCCGACCAGGTCTAACCCTAACTGGCCTGTACAGTCTCAGAAAAAGGCTGGAAGGTTGAAATTTTGGATTTAAGAAGAAGAGAAATTGTACTATCCGTGTAACGAAATACAAAGGCACTTCTCATTAACTGCACAGCTGATCAATGCCTCTTTTTTTGCATAGGCAGTAAACCCTTTTTCTCCCGACATGGCTCAGATGGTAGTTTGTTTTTAGCTCACCTGAACCAAAGGTTCAAGAGGTGTGCCTATAGATGGGACTTAGTTTTCATCCTTGTGTTCATGCTTCCAAAATTCCAAACATAAATTTCTATATTTACATGTATAATAAATCAGTTAGGGAAACTTGCTGAATACCTTGATCTTACATTGATTTTTAAAAAAAAGGCCTCAACCTCTTCAAATGCGTGTTTTTATGCCCCCAGGTAAATTCAAGGGGCTAGGGGCTCATTCTGTGAGAGTTATTTCCCTTTTTAATTCTTGATAAAGTGAATAGATAGTGGGTTCCTTGTGTGCGCAACTCCTCCTACAGTCTTGAAACTTTACAGATGTTATGACCATGCTTTGAAGATATGCATGTGGTTTGGATATAATCCTCAGATTAATCTTTGTCACTTTTTTCGCAATTTGAACTTAGCCATTTCTCGTGCATTATGACAATGAAAGTGAATGGGCAGTGGTGTACCTTGTGTACGCAACTCCTCCTACAGTTTCATGCCAATTCATTTAAAACTTTACATGTGTTATGGGCATGGTCTGAAGCTTATATGCATGTGGTTTGGATATAATCCTTGGATTATTTTTTGTCATTTTTTTCACAATTTGAACTTAGTCATTTTTTCGGGCATTTTAGTGAATGGATAGAGGGTACCTTGTGTGTGCAACTTCTCCTACAATTTGATACTGATACTTGTAGACATTGTGACCATGCTTTGAAGATTTGCTTGTGGTTTGGATATAATCCTCAGATTAATTTTTGTCACTTTTTTTGCAATTTGAACTTAGCCATTTTTCGGGCATTTTGACAATGAAAGTGAATGGGCAGAGGTGTACCTTGTGTGCGCAACTCCTCCTACAGTTTTGTGCCAATTTATTTAAAACTTTACATGTGTTATGGGCATGGTCTGAAGATATGCATGTGGTTTGGATATAATCCTTGGATTTTTTTTGTCATTTTTTTCACAATTTGAACTTAGTCATTTTTTCGGGCATTTTAGTGAATGGATAGAGGGTACATTGTGTTCACAACTCATCCTACAATTTAATACTGATACTTTTGAAACTTTGCAGACATTGTGACCATGCTTTGAAGATATGCATGTGGTTGGGATATACTCCTCAGATTAATTTTTATCACTTTTTTTTTTACAATTTGAACTTAGTCACTTTTTGGACATTTTTACATATTGAAAGTGACTTACCAGTTGGGGGGCATAGTGTTTCATAAATACATTTTCTAGTTAATAAAATTGTTGATTTTCAAACTGGGTGCTAGAATGAAGGAAAATTTATAAATGTACCACATTATATACTTATTTTTTGTACAGGGCTGATTGCCTATTATATGGTCATAATAAAACACCCTATAAACCAGATTAATGCAACATCACAAGTAAAGATTTGTGACAAAATTGAGTGTGGTAATGAATGAATGAATGAATGAATAATTTATTTATTAAAGTGTCACCACTGTATACAGATATAGTATTCAAGGAAACATGCTCATTTTAAACAGTGCCAGCCTTTGAAGGCTTACGAGACACTGATGAAACATTGAATATATCATCAAAAATATATAGGTTATCTTATAGTAATTCAGTCTAATTGTAGTTTTGGTGCTTCGAGCTGAAATGTTCTTTATCAACGAAATATCACAAAGAAATATTATAGTCCATCAAATCATACTGTTAAAGTGTCCGAATCACTCAACATCACAAGACGGATGGTTTCCATCCCGCTCAGTCACATAATCAACACAAGATATCGCAAGCAGTGAACAATGCCACTGGTGAATGTAGCGAAAAACCATGGCGCATTTCAGTATACGTATACTCGTATCTGAAACATGTCCTTGTTGTTCGCCTTTACTTTTTCATTTACGGAGCAGTTTATACTTTTTTCTGTTGCAAGAATGGTAAAGTTTGCGATATGTTTAGCCACATGAACATTTGAGAGCATCACAATAAGTTTGTCTGCCAATGATAATGTACGAAAAGCGATTCCATCATGTTGTAATACACTACTTATATCAGAGATCATTTGACGTCTGATATCGTCAGTTTTGACACATTTAAGCAAGAAGTGTTCCTCAGTTTCAGCTTCACTTTTGCAAAGTTTACATGTACGATTTTCCGCACTTAGTCCACGGTAACGCCCAAGTTCTATCTCCAGGGGATAAGTTCCGTTTCTCATTTTGGCAATAACTGATCACTGACGCTTATTTAGAACATTTGTCTTAACGTAAGCTTCTGTTTTAAACTCACTTTTGAAAGTTTTGTTCGTTCTCAATTTTGGCATATCTATAACTGATGTTTTCCAAGATTCGGTGTAAGCTAGCAAAAGATTTGCTTCAATAGTTTGAAGAACTACAGACAATGCTAGACCTGATGAGTTCTTTGAATCATAGACCTGATTGAGATTACATTTATAGAACAAATTTTTCGCATCCTTACACCAATTTTTCTTTCCTTGTGCACATAAATTATATTCCCAGTTAAACACTGTTTTCTCAAGCCTTTCATCAGGGAGTTTACACAACCGTATAAAGTATCGTACGATTTCTTTCTGTTGACATATATGGGCCGGGATCCAGCCCATGTCTCCATCGATGGCCGGGAGAGGTGATTTCTTGCCTGTTCCCAGGAATGTTCTGATAGCTCGATGTTGAACGTTTTCACAACAGGCGTATGTCTTGGATGCCCATACGGCTGCCGCATAATCAACGACAGGCACAACGGTGGAATTAAACAATTTCGTGTAGGTATCAAAATGAAGTCCCTGGCTTCTAATATATTTGAAAGTTAATGCGCCCAATGCACGACTTCCAGCATCACTAAGACTTTGAGCACTATATGTATAGTCTAACGTTTCGTTAAGTTCCAGGTCTAAGTATCTGTATGAGTTTACGATGTCGATGGTGTTATCACCGAGATGAAAGTTAAACGTTGAACATGGATCAGAGGCCTTTCTAAAATGGACAACCTTGGTTTTATCAACGTTAATAGATAAGACTCCACTTGGTCGACCATTTATTCAGTGTATCAAGCTGTTTTTGTAAACTCTCTTGGGAGTCGGAAATTAAAATAATGTCGTCCGCGTACATGAGTAGGCTTAATATTTGTTCGGAAACACTAACACCACACTGGGTCATATTAATTTCATTGGCTAGGTCATTTATGAACACTGCGAACAAGGTTGGTGCTAAGTTATCTCCCTGTCGAACACCTGATGAGATCGAAAACCAGTCCGTAAAATTGAACACAGCTTTGTAATTGTGAGTATAGTGTTTGAATAACATTGAGAATCTTGCCATGTATTCCATGATTAATCAGTTTATACCACAATAAGTCATGATCAACGGAGTCGAATGCTTTGGCAAAGTCCACAAAGCATATATATGTTGGTAGCTTCTGAAGTTTACGATTGCGCACTATCGAAGTTAATGTAAATATATGATCTAAACATGAACGTAGCTTTCAAAACCCATTTTGTTCATTGCACAATAATCCATTTTCATCTAAATGTTTTGTGATTCTATTGTTCAGAACAGTGCTAAATATTTTCGCCACTGTCGACATAAGGCTAATACCTCGGTAGTTAAGTGGGTTAAAAGGGTCCTTGCCACGCTTGTGGATCGGTTGAATAATCGATTTATACCAACAATCTGGAACAACACTGTTTTCAAAACAATATTGGTACAGTTTATGCAAGGGGTCCAGAAGCTTGGGATTTTTGAGAATCTCGTTCGGAATATTGTCTATGCCCGTCGACTTGCCGTTTTTGCTATGCTCGATCGCCCTACGTACTTCTTACAAGTTTATGCATTATGGTGTCATTTAACTGTTTGAAACTTTCAGTATGTATATAGCTTGCGTTATTTATGTTACCACAACACTGAAATTCAGCTTCACACTCTCGCATTAAATCGTCCATCTTACTCAAAAATGAGTCATCAGAAATGTTTACATTGGGGTTAAACAACGTTTGAAAGTCAGACTTCCATTTAGCCAAAATGACGTCAGGGTCATGTGATATATTTCCAGCTTCCGTATAAACGCCTTTTATGTTTTCCGCTTTTCGTCCAGGACCAAGATTTCGAATTTCATCCCAAAACACCTTCGGATTATTAGTCTGTGTTTCGGGAAGTTCGTCTCTCTGAGATGCACGATAACGCCGCTCAGACTGTTGCAAACGCCTATCAAAATTATTTCTGTTGCTTATAAATAAAGCCTTAAGCCTAGACCTCTCTCGTCGACATCCATTATATTTCAAATAAAGTTTTTCACTAGCCCTCACATCGTTCCACAGTTTTTGAAGTTCATCATCCCACCAAGGTTTACCCATATGTTTGCGGTTTTTATGCGCAGTTGGTCCAACATCCTTAAAATTCAGAGCCACGTCCATTTCCGCGTACATCGTCGTCAATAATGTTTCGTAGGCTTCGTTGACGGTTTTTCGACAGTCAGTGGTATTCTGTAAAACATTAATGACATTTACAAGTGCCGTGCAACATCTTTCACTATCCAAAATGTTAATGGGGACAGAAGAAACGTAATATTTACGACGAGGAACGTCATTGTTCTGCTTTCCGTTGAATACTTGTTCCGTTTGACCACTAGACGAAAACAGATTTCCGACAATATAGTCTGATAGTTCTAAAGTGCATAACAATACAGAATGGTCGGGTACATTTCTCGATGGTGGATGAACACTGTATTCGTCAACCAAGTCAGATACGGTTTTAACAGAAAAATCCGTCATTGAATGTAAGATTGAATATGGCACTATTACATAATCCACAACAGATCTACCTCTCCATGGCACACTTGTAAAGTTATCTTTTTCTGGACAAATTCTGCCATTCAGAACACATTGGAGACTATCTTTTAAGTACTCACGTAAGTTTTCGCCCTGTTGGTTGTGTTCCGAGTCTTTTACTGTCCGCACAGGCACTTGGTCTAATATTTCATTATAATCGTTGATGGTTCCCAGTCGCGCATTGACAGTAGAGCACAACCGTTAAAAGGACATATGATATTTAGAAGGAGATATGCCTTATTACCATATATTTCGAACGAAATATACCCTATTATAATATATCTAAATTGACATATAATATGTCAATCTAAATATCATTATATATTTCGATCGAGATATATTATTTCCTTCATCTGAACACGTGATCATTTTGCGTCATGCGCAGTCTCTCATCGAGTTTCGCATAGCGGGAAGGTTTGAATTTTGTGCAGAAACAAATTTCCAACAAAAAATCCAGCGTCATCGTTAAGTTCACCAGGGAAAGTATGTACAGTTTGGATTTGAATATGCTCGTCGCCCGATTTACACGAGTAAACACTATTTTACCTGCTGAACATAACGACATAAAGCGCTAGGGAAATTCCAAAAAGTGTTAATTATATCTAAAATGTTTGGACTGGTTAGATTATATGACTTAACGTCCATATCAGCAATTATTCAGTCATATTGGGAAGGAGCCAACGCTTTCTGTAAACCAGAAGTCAAGGGATCTTAAAAATTTGCTCCATGGCTCTTCACGACAACAACGTACGATCTCGCCGGGGCCTCTCTGTACGTAAATAAATTCTTCTTCTTCTTCTTTTTCTTCTTCTTCTTCCTTCTACTTCTTCTTCTTCTTCTTTCTTTCTTTTTTTTTCTTTCTTTCTTCTTTCAAAGAGTGACTCCACCACAATGCCAGGCAACTAATATTTACCTCGATGAACAGGCTGTTTATTGAGAGCGTGACTGCAACGGAAACCAGCGATCTCTCAAATTTAACTAAATTAAACGGATAAGGACGGCAAGCCGATGCGACTTTGCACATCCCCGCCCATAGGGCCGTGAGAAATAGATGGACTGCCAGACAAAGCTTGTAACTGAGTGATCGACCACATGATTACTGGTTAACCACTTAGGTCTGAAACTGCCTAGGAAAAGTTATAAGCTTTAGTTGTTGTGTGGTTATATTTCTTCAGCATATTTCTAAGCATGTCACGACATCCCAAATATTGGGTAGAAGTCCCATTGAAAGGAGGCAACATCCCAGTATGACCATAGATGTTGAATCGGGTCTCACAAATGCTCGGCGCGGTGCTCGAATCAACACTGGCCAGAGTGGTATTATGATGCAACTCGGCAAGGGGCCGTCAAACTCGGTTGCAGTTACGCTACATGAATTTGCATGGCTCCTCGTCCTCCGGGGAGTTAATATGCCTTGCTCAAGGACAACAGGGTGCTGCCAGTGCCACGGTGATCGATTGCATGACCTCTCGATTCGGATTCCGATGCTTTACCACTACGTCACCACGCTCCCTATTTATTTTATGTTTGTTTGTTTGTTTCAGTTTTGTTTGAATTGATGTTTAACGTCCCAGTCAAAAGCTAATGGTCATGACTTTTAAACAAAAAATAGGACATCATGACATCCAAAAAGCTTTAAATACGTATATCCGACCAACTATACCATCAAGGCTTGTGTGGATAGATTGACATGAACCACTTTTCCTGGGCAGGTTCAGACATGAGCGGTTAACCAGTAATCAGATGGTCAGTCAGTAGCGAAGAAGCTTTGCTTGAAGGCACAAGCAGCCCATCTATTTTTTTTAGGTCCCAATGAAAGGACAGTAAATGAGGTCTCAACACACAGGAAACGAGGAAAATAGCTGACACACATTAGCATATAAGCCAAACGCGCGCCGGGTGTGTTGCCAAAAATGTAAAATACGTCAGGAGCGCAATGGAGACACGTTAGAAACGCGTTACTTGCGCGCTTTGTATGCTAATGTGTACGCCTCGGTGTATGTTGATATACGTCACTGTAGGTCGATGCGCGCTCCACGCGCGTATGGGCTCAAAAGACTTTTTAAGCATGTTTAAAAATTTTCTCGAAGCTCGGCGTGAATCGGTCGTGTGTCTAAGCTGGAAACCACCGTCACTCGTGAACGCGTTTGGCGCACATATTAGACACGCCAGTGTAAGTAACATACGCGTTCCGATTTAAAATACGAAATAGTGCTTCAATAACGTGCCACAAACGTGTATGAGACGCGCGTTTAACGTTTGCTGCGCGCCTAAAGCGCCTGCTTAGTGTTTGTTTGTTTGTTTGTTTGTTTGTTTGTTTGTTTGAATCGATGCTTTACGTCCCAGTCAACAGCTAAGGTTGCCTCCACTTTTTGGGATATTTAACAAAAATTAGGACGCCATGACATCCAACAAGTCCAACAAAGCCTCAAAGGCTAATATGTGTGGACGGTTTTGACTTGAAACCACTTTTCCTGGGCAAGCTCAGACCTGAGCGGTTAACCAGTAATCAGATGGTCAGTCAGCAGCAAACAAGCTTTGGGCACAAGCAGCCCATCTATTTTTCTAGGCCCCAACGGGCGAGACTCCCTGCTTAGTGTGTCTGGGACGTAACACAAAACGTACTTTTTTCAGCGTTTTGAGATTTTTTTTTCATACGTCTGGCAAACGCTTTAGTCACGCGCTAATGTGTGACTGCTTAAACGAGTTTAAGAAACAATTTTTCTTTATACGTCCAAAATCTTCAGTGTGTTGAGATTTTTCATACGCCCGGTGCGCTTTTTGAGTTCGCTAATGTACTATCTGCAGGAAACCACGGATTTATAAATTATAATGCTGAATCTCCCAAGACCGCCCGGTGCTTGCAAAACCACTGATGATGCATTTTGTATTGCAGGCGTCATACCTAGCCGATTTTAACACGCGATGGACACACGATTATGAAAAGTGTCAATTTCGGCGGGTATCGTGAAGACATCGGGCCATTCGTGAGTGCATCGTTACCCATCGTATGTCCATCGGGAGATATTTTAAGCCATCGGCATCACCATCGCGAGCGGCACCAAAATCTTTGACATGCCAAAAAAATACAGGAAGGACACACGATAGTTCAATTTCGTGTTGAATTCGCGAGTGCATCGTGGCCTTCGCAAAGCCATCGTGAGGCCATCTTATGACATCGGGACTACATCGTACTCCTGTCGTGTGGTCATCGGCACCATCGGCTAAGTTTTGTTACACGAAGGCAATACGATGGAGACGCGATGCTGCCTGATTGTGTTACGAAGGCAACACGACATCGTATAGCCCGCGCAATGCCATCGTATAAGCATCGTATCTAACAAAAATTAGAACACGATGGCATCCCGACGGAAACACGATATTAACCAAAACTGCTTTTTCTGCGTTTCCAATATATCCCAAGGTAACGTGGACATACAAAAATCAGCATCCACACACACGCGGCCTTTTTCTCAGAAAATCTTTAGTTCAGTACTGTTGATTCTATTCTGACAAAAATCATGGTGTATTTCGAAGACAAGACAAACAGGAAGAAGAAGACTGCAGCACTGCTTCTTTACACGCAACTGGAACATGATAAAATCATCTTGCAGGAGCAACACCATCTCTTACAGGTATTTGGTTTGTTTAGTATTATGTTGTCTTTCAAGCAGCACTCTGTTTTCTTTCTAGTAGAGCTGTACCCACTGCAGTGTTCGACAAACGAGTTTTATCTACATCTCCTATAAACTCAAGAACAGTTTTGTGTCAGTTTCATGCGAATGATAGATTGAAATACAACCAAATTAAACTGTCACCGAGAAATTTGAACAGTGTTGTAAAGTAACTGACAATACAGTCATGGTAGTAATGTTTACCGTGGACGTCAACAACGAAATCATACAAATGAAATACAATGTACCTTCTCAAAAGAGACCATGTTTTCACGCGAATGAAATTGGGTCTCGTTCAATCTCCCGCCTACAATACAGACACGGTGTATTTTATGGATTGGAGTTTTTGAGTGGAGTCATGGACTGGAGTATTGGAGTGGAACCTCGGGTGGAGCTGACAGGCGCAATCTTCTTCCCACGCCCTCTTCCTGGTTTCGGTGGCATTTCCAATTTTATTTTGTAAAGAAGAAACTGACAAAGCTGATGTTTTCTCAACATCACTTTTTAGTCTCATTAATTGATTTTTACATAACATCGGGAAGTGTCGTACGTTATGCCTTCGGGACACTTTCGGGAATACTTTTTACACTTCACGATGGCTTCACGAGATCGTCGAGCCTTCGCACACCATTCGCATCAACATCGTATGCAAAACTACCACTTCGTGTATCGTTCGTGACTGCATCGGGTATAATCGTGTGTCCATCGTGTGTCCATCGTGTGTCCATCGGTAGGCTCCGTACATGCTTCGGCTCAACATTTGCTTTTTACCAAATTCGCGGCGAAAATCGCGCGAAATTGAAAAATTTCATATTCGTGTGGCCATCGTGTGTCAAAATCGGCTAGGTATGACGCCACCTTATCAGACCGAGAAGGAAAGCTTATCTTGTGGCTCTAGTTCAACAAAGATAATGGAAAATATATACAACTGTTTATACCACCCAGTAAATTTATATTACTGACCGCTCCGAGGCGGTACTTCTGTTGTAGTCCTACTTGTTTTATGTTTTGCACCTTTTATGTACGTTTTCAAAGCGTTGTTGAACCGCAGATTTCACACGTGTGAAATCGGCGGCACTTAATCATAAAATCTGTGAATATCTGGTATTATTCTCATATGTGAAAAAATTGTACCAAATTTTCACATGCTAGACGGGACGAGTCAGTGTTTTGACGTGTGAAGAATTGGTTTGGATTCATCACATCTTTGAACAACTGGTATCAGTTTTACTAAATGTTCACATATAATGCTATACATTGAAGAACTGGAATCAAAGGCAAAACCACTTCAGATGGGTGGTTTTCGTGAGTGTGAAGAATACGTACGAATAGTACATGAAATTTTATTACATGCGCATATCTCACATGCGTGTGAAATGGAATGAAATTTCGTTACCAATTCTTCGCCGGCTTGGAGGATTTGGTACCAATAATTCTTATAAGAACTTTGCAAAATGTGAAATTTGTGGTTGAAGAACGTGTTTTCGTGTGTTAGAAGATTTAGTACCGATTTGTGTCAATTCTACACATTCTTCACAGACGTTATATATAAATTCGTACCGTCAGAAACAGAAGACGTTTGAAATTTTAGTATTAATTTCACCGCCTCCACCCCGCCATCGAAATTTAACATACACAAATGTCACACTTCCAAAATGTGCCATGTTGGTACCCATTTTTAGACAGATGTGAAATTAAAAAATGCGGCTCAACAAGGCTATATCATCCATGTCGAGACATCAACGTGTTATTGGAATGGTGCTGGTACCGGTGAACCGATTTGAATTTATGCTTCCTGCGTCTGGATGCCTCAATTTTTTAATATCCCGGAACATCTCTGACATATTGAAAGGAGAGAAGGAAAATATATAAGAATGATTGCTGGAAAACAAGTAGGTCATGAACCATCATTGTTAACGGACCGGGTACTTGTTTACCGATGGTAAAGCTTCATACGAGGCGGCCCCGTGGCCGAGTGGTTAAGAGCGCTGATATTTCATTACCGCACTTAAAACCATTCGATCATCTCACCGCTGTGTCTGGTGTGGGTTCGAGCCCCGCTCTGGCCACATGTGAGACAAGCCAAGTTCTGCTTGCGGGTGTGTCAGGTGGTTTTTCTCGGGGTACTCCCGTTTTCGCCCCACCTACTGTTTGGCCCGTCTCATATGAGCTGAAATAATCTTGAAAGGGACGTATAACTGAATATACTGTGAAAAAGGAGTAATGAGTTCGATCCCATGCTTCTCCACTCCTCCGGGTGAGACTTAAAGCCGAGGTCCCACGACAACGGCTGACAAAGACGTATTGTGACTAGGCCACAGACTTTGTGACCTTTTGTTAAGTCTAAGGGACCTAGTCTTCAAACCTGTCAGATAAAACCTGAACACACGGAATCGTTTAAACACCACCAAGATGATATTTAAGATGTTTGTCCGTCGCCAGGTTGAAATGGGCCATGTTAGTTGCAGACTAAGTTGCGGGCATATTCCAGTCGACAGAATATCTTGATCAACAAATTACGTAGATCAGCTAGATAAGCAGCAATCCATTTCACTTCGTCACCTCGCTCTACCTCCGCGTGGTGTGGAGAGTTATCAAGGCAAATTGTATACATGTTGCTAAGAGGCGAAATATTTTGAAAATATATGTCAATTGAGACATAATATGTCAAACGAAATATATATTTTAACCGGATGTAGAGCTATATATCTCGAAGTAGATATTATATTTAAATTCAGATATTTTGTGTTTATATCTAGATTTAGATATGATATCTAGTTTTAGATACAATATTAAAAAGGAGATATTTTGACAATATATGTCAGTTTAGATATAATATGTAAAACGAAGTATAGATAAACCGGATGTAGAGTTATATATCTAGAAGGAGATACTATATGTAAATTCAAATAGTTTGTGTTTATATCTAGATTTAGATATGATATCTAGTTTTAGATACTATATTAAAAAGGAGATATTGTATTTCGTTTTAACGGTTGTGCCCTACTGATTGAAGTCGCCTGTAATAACAATAGGGCTCCCATCCGAATACAAGTACACTTGGGTAAGTAAGTTATCAAAGAATTCCTGAGCAATGTTTCCTCTGCAGGAAGATTCGGGTGTTAAGTAACACGCACAGACATGTATATGGAAACTCTCGTCTTGCTTTGAAACTAATTTAATCTAAAATATTCCTTCACAGGATTTATCCAATTCATATACATCGAATGAGGAATACACAGAATCTTTAATAAAAAACCCGACTCCTCCAGAACCCCGTACTGCGTTAATGCTCAATTGCGTCCTATTATGTCCATACCAAGTGTACCCGTTAAGTTTGATCGATTCGTTTGGCCTTAAGTGAGATTCACTGATAGCAAGTATGTCATAATTCAAATGGCTAACAATAGTTTCGCGAAATAGAACAGATTCATTTTGTTTGACTTACCAGCCATTCACATTCCAATGTGCGATCTTCAAAGGCTGACGTAGATCCTAAGCCATTGGCTCGTTATCGTCGGGAGGTTGATTGTTTCCCATCCCACCCGGGCCATTACGTGTCGAGTCTATTATTCGTCCTCATTTGAAAGTTAGCCCAGGGCATTTTTTGGCCAATAGTCTCATAATATATTAGCCTCCATTATCCGCTCATGACGTTGTATATCAGGCTCAATAAATACGCGTTTGAATGGCTCTTTTGTGCTGAGCTGTCGTTTAGAAGAAAGGACTGCATTCTTTTCCTCACGTGATGACAACACCACTTTGACCAATGGTGTTCCTTGTCTCGCAAATCCTCCAGCCACAATAGGGGCCCTAACAGGGGTAATTCGAACGGCTTCCAGTATATTCACACGGACCCTGATTTCCTGGAACATTTCATACAAACTATCCAGCAGCATCTCGTTGGTTTCATCGCTCGGCATCAATAGGTTTCTAATAACGAGGTTCTGATCAGTTGTCCTCCCAAGCCCGTCTGTCGGTCGGTTAACGACCTCCCCGTTCAGCGCCTCATTTAATTTTGTTTCGAGCGATTCAACCCGAGCTGTTATTGTCCCAATTTCTAGGTCAAAGGATTCTTTCAAAGAATCCATTTTTGTGCTGATATGAAGCTGGATTGATTGGGCAACGATATACAGTGAAGAGTTTGGCATTGTCTCACTGTATATTGCAGCCAAGTTGTTCTGGCTTCCAATCAACGCACTCCATTTTGTCACATGTCATGCGATGTTGCATCAATCTGTGTTGTAAGAAATCTGATTGCATCACTGGTATACAGGGTGAAAAAAGCTTGTAACATATCTATGGAGAAAATAATGTCAATGATTTTATTTGTGTCAGTAATTTTTGGTTTAATCATGTGTAGATTTGCAAAGAACAGATAAATGATATATATGTAAGAGCTGTAGTGGATAAAATGTAGCTGAGCCTAGCTGAGCTGAGGAGAAAATAAATACATGCATCTTACTTTCTTAGTGCCCGTGTTCACTCCACGAAACGAAATAGATCTTGATGGACAGGAAATGCTCTTATGCTTCTGTCCTTCAGACAAACACAGACTTTATACTCTTTAATTTCACAGATATTCATTGTGGTCTGAGCATATTTTTCCAAATATAAACTTGTATGAAGTGCAAGGGAGACAACTTAAAAATAATAAAAAGTATTTTTCATCTAAATATTCTGAATGTATTCTGTATAATAGATAAAAATAGATAGCTTATCATACACCTTTTATTAGGCTTATCTTAAGGTCCATTATTTCTTAATTTCTATTAGTAACGTATGTTACTATATATGTATTTCATAAACACATAACATTAAACTTTACATGTAGTATATAGAGATTTTTTTTACTCTGCCTGTTACTTCTTAACCTCCGGGATTCCGGTATACCAAGTGCTAAAAATCTTTCTTTCTTTCTACATTTTTAGAGCCTTTTTACATGTTTAAAAGGTTATTAATGAAAAACAAAAGACACAATAAGTAGCTTTTCCCACATTTTGTTTTTTAAAAATCACAACAGATATAAAAAGCCAAGTATTGGAGCTACAAAAAGTCAGTTAAAGGGAAACATTACAATTCGATTCCCGCATATGATTTTCATGAAACTTCACATGCTACCAGGGGCGTATCCAGGCGGACGCCTGGAAGCCCGGGCTTCAACCTGATTTTTTCAAGTATGGTATTTCCCCGGGTCTTTCTGAGAAAAAAATATGAAAAACAAGTAATTTTAACTGAAAAATTATATCGATCTGACGTCATGTGCCCGCTGGGTACACAGTCAGGTTTATCAATTCAGAGATGAAAGATGTGAAGACAGACCAGAAACCGAGTGAGACTCGTGACACTGGTGAGACAAGTGAGACAAGTAAAGAACAAGAACAAAGGTAAGAAACTTTCACACAGAGGTGAATAAATGAGCCACCTCGTGGGAAAACCAACAATGTGGTTTCGGAACAGGTCCGACACAAACCAGGCTGTACAGTCACAGAAGCAGGCTAGAAGCTTGAAATTTCGGTTTTAAGTAGAAGAGGAATTGTACTATCTGAGTAGCGAAAACAAAGGCGCGGTTACCGAGAAGCTGATCTGCGTCTTTGTTTTCGCCTATGCAGTTTGTTGGTTTTCCCACGTGGCGGCTCAAATACTACCTATGCCTGTGCTGTCAACATGTTTTACATCATGAAAACTTGACCATGCAATATATAGAGAATTTTTTAGCTTTAAAAATTGAAAATTTTCAGCTGAAAAAGTTTGATATTTTTCTTATTTTTGCTCAAAACATAGATTGTGGGTACATGTTAGAACCGCCTCGCCGAGGCGGTTCTAACGTGTACCCACAATCTATGTTTTGGAGCAAAAATAAGAAAAATAGGTATACCCCTGCATACCCCAGTTTTGCTATATAAAAGTGGGGTTCAAGGGGGTATATATTTCATGGACATGTTTTTGTGATGTCTTCTGTCAATCAAGTTTTTCAATAGCTAATGGTTAGTTTGGCTTTCAACCAAAACATGACACAGCTGTTTTTTTTTTTTTTTTTTTTTTTTTTTTTTTTTTTTTTTTTTTATTCAGTTTTACGTACCTTTCAAGATTTTTTCAGCTCATATGAGACGGGCCAATCAGTAGGTGGGGCGAAAACGGGAGAACCCCGAGAAAAAACACCTGACACAACCGCAAGCAGAACTTGGCTTGTCTCACATGTGGCCAGAGCGGGGCTCGAACCCACACCAGTCACAGCGGTGAGATAATCGAGTGATTAAGAAACAGCGCTCTTAACCGCTTGGCCACGGGGGCCGCCTCATGATACAGCTGTGTTGATATGGTAGCATAAAAATGAGCTGCCTCGTGGGAAAACCAACAATGTGGTTTTAGAACAGGTCCGACACAAACCGGGCTGTACAAGCACAGAAAAGACTAGAAGCTCGAAATTTCGGATTTAAGTAGAAGAGGAATTGTACTATCCGAGTAGCGAAAATAAAGGCGCTGATCAGCTTCGCGGTTACCGCGAAGCTGATCTGCGTCTTTGTTTTCGCCTATGCAGATTGTTGGTTTTCCCATGAGGCGGCTCAAATGTGTGTGTGTTTGTGTGTGGAACCCACAATGACAATAAAACTGTTCATGTCTCATTTAATATGGCCAAAAAAAATAAATGTCTTGTTTCCGGAAACGTCAAAATATTTTTATGGGTCGGTAGGTAGGCAAATTTTTTTTTTAGAAATAATTTTTTGTATAGGAAAAGCATGAAAATCATTCAAAATTAGCCTAAAAATAGAAAAAAATTCTCAGATGTCTCAAAAAAAATTAGAGTGGGCCCCAAAAAAGTAGGGTCGGTAGTGTTTTCGGAAACAAGACATTTTTTTTTTTTTGGCCTATGGAAAATAGATTAAAAATGCTACATCTTCTTACAGGGAGGAAAAATCAACTGAATGTACAGACAGGAAAGGTAAAATATGAGCCGTCTCGTGGAAAAACAAACAATGTGGTTTCCGATCAGCTCCGACACAAACCGACCCGTACAAGCACAGAAAAGAGCTAGAAGCTTGAAATTTTGGAGTTAAGTAGAGGAGGAATTGTACTATCCGAGTAGCAAAAACAAAGGCGCTGATCAGCTTCGCGGTTACCGCGAAGCTGATCTGCGCCTTTGTTTTCGCCTAGGCAGATTGTTGGTTTTCCCACGAGGCAGCTCATATATTTGATAATTAAAGTCATAATTTTGAATAGTGTAAAACAGACAGGAAATTTCTGCATGCAACATAAAAGTACATGACAGTAATTTATGCTTATACCAGAATCTGAATATGTAACATTGCATTTGAGCAACTGTCCAAGTCAACCATAATTTTCAAAGTACATATATACTGTTTTGGGGCCTGAAAAGTGTAGCGGTCAATTATTTGAGCCACCCCATGGGAAAACCAACAATCTGCGTAGGTGAAAACAAAGGCGCAGATCAGCGCCTTTGTTTTCGCTACTCGGATAATACAATTCCTCCTCTACTTAACTCCAAAATTTCAAGCTTCTAGCCTGCTTCTGTAGCTGTACAGGCCGGTTTGTGTCAGACCTGTTGGGAAACCACATTGTTGGTTTTCCCACAAGGTGCCTCATTTGTTTGTCACCTCCTCAATCAGAGACTGAATCTGGGCAGAGGCATGTAGCTTTTTTGGTTTCTTTCAGCATATAACACCGACATCCATGCCTTCGCGCATATGACATGAGCCTTCTGTGTAATGAAAGTAAAATAGATAACATTTAATTTAATGATTAGAAATGATCCAAAGTGTTAAAGCACGTCAGAAAAATAATTTATGAAACTTAGGGGCTGCAAAAATGTCTATTTTGACATAACATGATTATTCTTGAATTACAGTTACATTACAAAAACTTGTCCATGCAATATACAGAGTTTTTTTCAACATTAAGAATGGAAAATCTCATTGGAAAAATTTTGGTATTTTTAATATTTTTGCTCAAAACATAGATTGTGGGTACAAGTTTGAACCGCACGTTAGAACCGCCTCACCAAGGCGGTTCATAAAAAAAATAGGTATACCCTTGTAAACCCCAGTTTTGCTATGTAAAAGGGGTATAAGGGGATATATATTACACGGACATGTTATCCTGATGTAGGCCAGTTCTGCAGTGCACAAAACAAAATCGAAGCCAAAAAATATATAATTTAATAGCTGCTTAAATTAGTTAGGTTACTGTACACAAAGTTTGTTTCTGAGCAATGAATATGCTTTTTTCAGATACGGAAGATGCACCAAAGGACACCCTGCCTCCAGAAATGTCAGACCCTAGTAAAACTACGGGTGAACAAGAAAAAATGGATCACTGACTTGCTTATGTTCAATTTGATGTCACTGACATAATAATCATCGTTTTAGTTTCATTTGAGGAGAAATGTTTCTGACCATGTCCCAGGTAATATAAAACCTTGAAACAGCAGAGTCCAGTAAAACTATGGATGAACCGGATCAATAAGTTGTAAATGTTTAATTTTGACTGCTTGGATACGGGTTCGTGACACTTCGCGGAAAACCACTTTGCCGAAATGACACTTCGCCAAAACGACACTTTGCCGAATGCGACACTTCGCCGAAATATTGCCGAAATTCGGCAAAAATGCCGAAAAAGATGTTATTAAGAGTATTTTATACTTTTTTTTTTCATAAATTTTACTTTTATCCACACCATTATAACGATTTTAACAATTAAATTTGTATAGATCTATAAGAAATGCTTTCTTAACTCTTAAGGAAATAAATGATTATACTGCCTACTGTCCTTTATACTGCCTACTGTGATTGTACTATCCGTGTAGCGAAAACAAAAGCGGTGATCAGCTGTGCAGTTACTGCACAGCTGATCTGCGTCTTTGTTTTCGCATACGCAGATTGTTTGTTTTCTCGGCTCATATACAATTTGCATCACTTGAGATCGAAACAAATTTAGCAAGTACTTTAGGTACATCAATGACCAATTATGTGGATCAAACTAATTAATATATGACCAATATAAAACATGGCGATTATCCTAATTAATTAATCGTATTATATATTATTGACATGAACACATTTTACTTCATAAATAAACAAACAAGGTAAAAACAAACAATCATAAAACATAATTATAATGAACTGATATTAAATCCAAATTAAGACAATTAAGGCTTGTCTAATGAAGTTTGTTTCCCCTAAGCATCACTCATTGTTAATCATTTGAAACTTTCGGCAATGTGTCGCACCGGAGAAGAATTTTCGGCATTGTGTCGTTTCGGCGAAATGTCTTTTCGGCGAAGTGGTTTTCGGCAAAGTGTCGTGCACCGCTGGATACAACTATCATCACCTCGAGTTTCATCAGAAAAAAGAAATGTTTTTGACAAGCTCCTAAGTTATAAAACTGTGGACAAACAGAAATGATAGATCACTGAATTGTCTATGTCTTTGAAACACCAATCATTGTTTGAGTTTAGACTAGCCATAGGAATTGTTTCTGACAACATCCAAGGTTATCTAAAATCCTGAAATAGCTTGCGGACAACCAGTAAAACAACTAGGAAAATGCTTATATTCTCAGTACAATGACATCATTATCAGCATGTTGAGCTTTTCAGGTAGAAATTTGTTTTAAGGGTTCTGACTAGGCATTGAGGTTATAAAATGTTTTTCATGCTCAGCTCAGCTGAGACTAAAATTTATTCTGCTCATAAATGTTAAAATGCCAACAATTGTTGAAAATTGTTGGCATTATAACATTTATTAGCAGGCTAAGTTATGGGCTTTGGTGATCTGAACCTGAAATTTCAATTTATTTGGACTATTTCAGTATTTATGAGCAGTTTAGATTTCATGCTCAGCTGAGTTGAACATGAAAGAAGTTAGGCCCTGAGGCCTAATTACCTTTTTTCATTTTCATCTCTGTTGAGCATAAAAAATTACCATGCTCAATGTTTAAATGCTTCTAATATTTAGATTTTGGTTTTAACGGATTTAAAGTGGTGCTTAGTAGCCTAATTGTCATATGAGCCATGTCATGAGAAAATCGGATTTTTGTCTATGCTAAAACAAAGGTGCAGATCAGTGCCTTTTGCTTTCCCTACATGGGTAGTACAATTCCTCCTATACTTATATCCAAAACTTTAGGACTCTAGCTTTCTTCGGTCGGTGTATAGGTCAGTTTGTGTTTGATCTGGTCTTAAATCTCAAAGACCGGTTTTCTCCTGTCGCAGCTCATAATTATGTCAGACTCCTGATCAATAGATTTAGGGTTGGAAACCCACTGGTGTCGGATTGTGTCCTTGAGCAAGACACCTCTGAAGTGTAGATGAATATTCAGGAAGTGTTGGTGGCATCATCCTTATGTGGCTTAAATTTTTGGCTAGGATGTTAAACCCTCAAAACAGCTATTGTCATATACTCATCATCAATATCCAGATATAGCTCAATTGTCTCATTCCATCCCTTTATTTTTGTGTGGTCATTTATGATTGAATCTCTGCTTAAAATATTAGATTAAATTTTAAGGCTATACACAGACTGTGCTATATATTCATGGAATTGCAAATTGTGCCATTTTCAAAAAGTAACATTTTGTCAGCAGTTGTTAAATAGTCAATGTATATAGTAAATGTCTAGCTCATTGTAGTAAATGACCTTGTTTCTTTCATCAGGAAATCATGTCCATGTAATGAATACCCCCTATACCCCACTTTTATACAGTAAAACTGGGATATGCAGGGGTATACCTAATTTTTCTTATTTTTGCTCCAAAACATAGATTGTGGGTGCTAGTAAGAACCGCCTCGGTGAGACGGTTCTAATGTGTACCCACAATCTATGTTTTGAGCAAAAATAAGAAAAAAATAACAAAATTATTCTACTGAAAATTTTCAATTTTAACAACTTAAAAAAGTCTCGGTATATTGCATGGGCGTGTTTGATATTGTAATGTTGAAGATCATTTGAGCCGCGACGCGAGAAAAACGGTCTTCGGGGTTTCCGACAAGGTCTGACACAAACTGACCTGTACAGTCACAGAAGCGGGCTAGAAGCTTGAAATTTTGGATATAAGAAGAAGAGGAAATGTACTATCCGTGCAGCGAAAACAAAGGCGCTGATCAGCTTCGCGGTTACCGCGAAGCTGATCTGCGCCTTTATTTTCGCATAGGCAAAAATCCGGTTTTCTCACGATGTGGCTCATTTGAGTAACATTGGGAGCTTGGTGGCCTAGTGGCAGAGGGCCAGACTTACAGAATAGAGAGGTCCTGGGTTTGATCCCCACTGGGGGCAACCAGTTCAGTCCTTGAGCAAGACACATTAACTCCCCATAGTTCTGGGAGTTGTGGCTCCATTCTGACATGACTGAAAAAATGTTGACTGGTGTCTTAAACCTTAATACAACAAACAAATGAGCCGCTGCACCAGAAACCCAAAATCTGCATATGGGAAAATAAAGGCACAGATCAGCTTCGCAGTAACTGCGAAGCTGATCAGCGCCTTTGTTTTCACTACACGGATAGTACGATCTCTCTTCTCATTAAATGTAGCTAATTTCTGTGACTGCACAGACCAGCTTGTGTCTGACCTGTGCGTAACTCAGATTGTTGGTACACGTGAAGGTTCAGATATGTGTAACTTGCCCAGATAGAAAAAACAAAAAACTTGCAGTATGACAAAGTTCTGCTAACCATTGCTGTGCTTCTCTTATTTTTATTCGGCTAACATTTGAACCCACTCACTGATGCTGGGCAATTTAAATGGTAACTTGATTTCAACATGAAGTTTAAGTTATGTAATCCCCACTTCTCTTCTGAAATTGAAAATTTGATACATTAAATGGGACATATAATGGGCATGTTTAAAGAATGTCTGGCTTTCGTGTGAGCCCCATCATGAGAAAACCTGATTTTTGCCAATAAAAAAAAACAAAGGTGCAGATCAGCTGTGCATTATTAGCTGCACAGTAATGCACAGCTATTTGGCGCCTTTTGTTTTCACTTTACATGTAGTAAGATCCCTCTTCTACTTACATGTATCTAAAATTTCAATCTTCCAGTCTTCTTCTGTGACTGTCCAGGCTAGTTATGTCGGACTGAGTCGGAGACCACAAAAACAGGTTTTCTTGTGTTGCGGCTCATAAATTGTTCTTTGCATGTGTTGTCGGTGAGCCCTTGTATATAGAAAGTCTGACTGTTGACCATTTTTGCATTATCGGCCGGTTTCCAGTTAGAAATAATCAATATTGGAAATACTGGTAACCAAAAACCCCCGGACCTCGAGGTCAGGGTGTTTTTGGTTACCTGTATCTACAATATTGGTTTTCCGTAAGCTGGAAACCAGCCGATAATGCAAACATGGTGAATTCTGTTTATCTTCCAATGTTCTTTGCCTATATTGTAGACCAGTGAGTCCATATTGTGATGAAGTATCCCGGTGATTTTTCCAGTGTTTTTGTAGATCATGTTTTGTGCTCTGTGAACATGGGTCTAGAATGAATTGTGTATATGTAGCAAGTACTGTGAGTTCATAAGTTTTGTGGGACATTTTTGCTTAAACTTTCTATTTCATAAAGCAAGTACTATGAGTTCACTAATTTTGGGTGATTTTTTTGTTTAAATTTTCTGTTTCAGAATTTTCGCTAGTTCTGAAACTTAATAGAGAAACAGCATTCTATTTTCTATTTTATGCATTGAAAAAGAACTGTTCTGAATATCAGCCAGAACTAGAAGAATTTGAAGGACAACACAAGACATAGAAAACTTGCTCATGCAATATACAGAGATATTTTCTGCTTTAAAAATTTAAATTTTTCAGCAGAAGAAAATTGATATTTTTCTTATTTTTGCTGAAAACATAGATTGTGGGTACTGAGGCGGTTCTAACGAGTACCCTAATCTATGTTTCCGAGCAAAAATAAGAAAAATAGATATACCCCTGCATACCCCAGTTTTGCTATATAAATGTGGGGTTCAAATGGGTATAAATTACAAGGACATGTTTTTGTGATGAAAGCAAAAATAAAGTTTTCACAAACATTTCTGATTTTACAGTACCCTTGTTGTTTGTATGAGATATGGGCCAGGTTGCGAGAAAACCGGCATTCGGGGTTTCCGACCAGGTCTGACACAAACCGGCCTGTACAGTCATAGAAGCAGGCTAGAAGCTTGAAATTTGGATAGAAGTAGAGGAGGAATTGTAATATCGGAGTATCGAAAACAGGCGCTGATCAGCTGTGTAGTTACCGCACAGCTGATCTGCGCCTCATGTTTTCACACAGACAAAAGTCTGGTTTTCTCGTGACGAGGCTGCTCTTTTGGTTACATGTTTTTCTTTTCATTTAATTTTCTTTTTGCTTGTTATTCATTCCAAGAGGAACCAACAGTTGTGTATTAAGTTTGGTCTTGGAGATGTTAGTATTTTGAGCCGCCTCTTGGGAAAACCAACAATCTGCATAGGCGAAAACAAAGACGCAGATCAGCTTCGCGGTAACCGCGAAGCTGATCAGCGCCTTTGTTTTCACTACTCGGATAGTACAATTCTTCTTCTACTTAAAGCAGAAACTTCAAGCTTCTAGCTCTTTTCTGTGCTTGTACAGGCCGGTTTGTGTCGGACCTGTTTGGAAACCACATTGTTGGTTTTCCCATGAGGTGGCTCAATTCTGTTTCATTAAGCTTTGATCTACAAGTATTAGAATCAATACTCTTAATTTTGCTTTAGTTTTACATTGTTAAAATGTTCTGTTGCTATATGTTACGTTCAGCCATCTTTTGTGCCATATCAGAATCAAGTATCCGAAACTAACTTTAGCTAAAAGCTGAGTTAAAATGATTTTGTTTTTGTTTTGTTGCTTTTATGTTTGTTATGTTTAGCTTTTGTGCCATATATGAACATAGAATGTTAGATTTGCTATGTTAAGCTTAAAGCGGAGTTATTTTTTTTTTTCTTTTCTTGTTGGTTTTTTTTTTTTTTTTTGCTTTAAAATCGTTTGTTGAGCTTTTGTGCCATATAAGGAGCCAGAATGCGACATTAGCTTAAGAGTAGCTTAAAAAGCAGAGTTAAGAATGTTTGTTGCATTAATCTTTACCTGTAGCATTTGTGCCATATGATTGTACACATGAAGATGCATACAAGACAATGTGAGCCACGACGCAAGAAAACCGGTTTTCCGACCAGGTCTGACACAACCTGACCTGTACAGCCACAGAAGCAGGGACAGGAGCTTGAAATTTCGGATTAAGAAGAATTTAAAGAGTTTGTACTATCCGTGTAGCGAAAGCAAAGGCACTGATCAGCTTTGCAGTTACTGCGAAGCTGATCTGCACCTTTGTTTTCACATAGGCAAACATTTGGTTTTCTCACTAAGTGGCTCATGTGATCCTCAACTGATAATTACTGCCAGCCCTATATACATGTTTTGTTAGGAGTCTTTAGTTATTTCCTTCTAAAGGTGAAACATATGAGCCGCCTCGTGGAAAAAGCAACAATGTGGTTTTCAAACAGGTCTGACACAAACCGGCCTGTGCAGTCACAGAAGATGGCTAGAGGCTTGAAATTTTGGATTTAGAAAGAAGAGGAATTGGACTATGCGTGTAGCGAAAACAAAGACGCTGATCAGCTTTGCGGTTACCGCGCGGGAAGCTGATCTGCGTCTTTGTTTTCGCCTATGCAGATCGTTGGTTTTCCCACGAGACGGCTCATATGTTTGTAGCCTGGTTAATGGCTTCCTATATGTGAGCCATATCTTGAAGAACCATGTGCTTTTTACACGTGTGAAAACATAGACAGGTTTCCTGTGATGCGGCTCATGTCATTTTGAGATCTTGATTTTTGTTAAAAATCAAGGAAAATATTAGCAGGGACGCGAGAAAAGCGGTCTTCAGGGTTTTCGACCAGGTCTGACAAGAACCTGCCTGTACAGTCACAGAAAAAGACTTGAGGCTGGAAATTTTTGGATTTAGCAAGTAAAAGAATCGTACTATCTGAGTAGCGAAAACAAAGGGGCTGATCAGCTTCGCAGTTACTGGGAAGCTGATCAGCCCCTGTGTTTTCTCATGACGCAGCTCATATCATGCTTCCAATTTCATGATTGAAAACAATCACAGCTGCATCAGAAAACCAGCAATCTGTATATGGGAAACCAAAGGCGCTGATCAGCTGTGCAGTATCTGCACAGCTGATAAGCGCCTTTGATTTCCCAACTCGAATAGTACAGTTCCTTTTCTACTTAAATCCAAAATTTCAATCTTCTATCGTTCTTCTATGACTCTACAGGCTGATTTGTGTCAGAACTGATCGGAAAACCAAATTGTTGGTTTACTCATGGGACTGCTCAAAGATAAATATTGTGTAGAACATGACAAGTGCCATATTTTGCCAAATAAGCATACCTTCCACAATAAAGAGCCTGTTTGCATATTAGTTTAGCATCAGTGTTTGCGATTCCGGTCATGCTTGGCCATGATGTGGTTCTGAACACGACACATTTGTTGAGTAGTGGTTCAATGCCAAGAAATACATGAGCAAAAGAATACCTCTAGGCCTTTTGCATCTTCAAAATATCTGTGTAGGGTGAAATTTTCCAAAGCCTTGCAGATTCCATTCAATTCTCAACCATGGCCCTTGCACAGCTTCCTCTTCCAAAGATTCATAATTTGTGGTAAAAGAAATGTGCATTTTAGCATGGGCCTCCAAGAGGCTTTCCTGACTGTCCCAACATGACCATAGCTGCTGACTGTGGATGTAAAGGGCTTAATCTACTAACCAATCCACACTTAATGGCATGACAATATGCAGTCAATTTCATGCAGGTTTAGATCCATGTTTGTAAAATGTGTTCAGTTTAATGCATTTTGTCCTCATCAACAGCTAGGGTATTTTTGGGACACACAGTTATCTTTGTCACACTATTTCTAACTGAGCCGCGACGCGAGAAAACCGGTCTTCGGGGTTTCCGACCAGGTCTGACACAAACCGACATGTACAGTCCCAGAAGCAGCATAGAAGCTTGAAATTTCGGATTTAATAAGAAGAGAAAGTGTACTATCCGTGTAGCGAAAACAAAGGCGCTGATCAGCTTCGCAGTTACTGCGAAGCTGATCTGCGCCTTTGTTTTCGCATAGGCAAAAATCCGGTTTTCTTGTGACCCGGCTCAACTGTGCCTATTGTACACTTCTTTCACCATTCACTGGCACATGCTCTTCTTGAATGAGTGAAAGAGGAATACCGTATTCGTTCTAATTAGCGCACATTGCGCTTAACTTTTCAAAATATCTTAAAATTATGGTAACAAAATATAGTTCTAATCAGCGCACACTACAAATGAAAACAACCTATAGACTGCTGATATAACCATGTCAGAAATATCAGTGGTGATGTCATACAAGTTTTCCAATTGTCGCGAAATATTTTTAATCCTTTAGGGATACGTTTTAATGTGGTATTAAAGTGTATAATTGGTATAAAATGCCAATATGCTAGTGTGCACTTATGCACATATTTTTCAGAAACGACCAGGGTGTGAGCTTATTGGAGCATGTGCGCTAATTAGAATGAATACGGTAATTATTCTTCCATAGCCAAATCAGCATAAAAAATTCAGGACCCAGTTGTTCAAAGCATCGTTAGCTTAATGATATCGTTAAGACATAAATTTGTTAAGCAAATATCAGCTAAAGTAACAAATACACTGTTATTTTTTGTTGAAAAAATGTGAGAATCCTTTGCAGTGCAAAGGATTCTCACATTTTTTCAACAAAAAATAACAGTGTATTTGTAATATTAATGTTTGAAATTAACGAAACATTAACTAACAACGTCGTTAGTTTTACTAACGACGTCGTTAGTTTTGAACAACTGGGCCCTGATTTCATTGATCCAGTTTGATGTCAAGTACCAGTCATTTATTGTAGTTTGTAAGGTATAGAGTGGAAGGGTCCTCTCCAACCCATTCTATGCCATTTGACAGGGAGAATAAACAGGGGGAGGGGGGGAGGGCTCTTCTGATACCTAAGTACGAGTTGTGTCATGAAAAAAACAACTGTCTTCAGAGTATCCAATCAGGTTCAACAAAAACTGGCATGTACAGTCACAGACGAATGCTATCAACTTAAAATTTCATATTTTATAAGAATAGGGTGGATCATAAGGTGAAAACAAAGGTGCTGATCAGCTGTGCGCTCACTTCACACTATAATCTGTGTCTTTGTTTTTGCAAAATGGAAGAATCAGGTTTGCTCATGACATGGCTTATGTGTTAATTAAAATTTTCTATTCATCTCATTGCTAGTTTTTGAAATATTAGATGAAAAAAGATCATTGCAAGTTTTCCTGTTAGTTCTGCTTAAAGCTCTTTAAGTGATAAGTTTGAACTTAAAAAAGGTTAATTATATGATTGAAATTACCGTTATTATTTTGAAAATCACATTCATTGTCTTTTTTGAAAAAAAAAATTGCATTGTCTTCATTTGGTCATTCAAATAAATGAGCCACCTCGTGGGAAAACCAACAATGTGGTTTCCGAACAGGTCTGACACAAACCGAGCTGTACAAGCACAGAAGCAGGCTAGAAGCTTGAAATTTTGGAGTTAAGTAGAGGAGGCATTGTACTATCCGAGTAGCGAAAACAAAGGTGCTGATCAGCTTCGCGGTTACCGCGAAGCTGATCAGCACCTTTGTTTTCGCCTATGCAGATTGTTGGTTTTCCCATGAGACGGCTCAAATGAGAAAACAAAAGAGTATTGCTTTTATTGCAATCCTTCAAGATACATGTAATCCTTATCAGAATGTCAAAAGGTGCAATGAATAGCCTTGGGTACACATATACTTGTCTCACATGAATATCAAAGGGTGCAGATAGCCTTGTCTCACATGAATATCAATTGGTGCAGACAGCCTTATCTCACATGAATATCAAAGGGTGCAGATAGCCTTGTCTCACATGAATATCAATTGGTGCAGACAGCCTTATCTCACATGAATATCAAAGGGTGCAGATAGCCTTGTCTCACATGAATATCAATTGGTGCAGACAGCCTTATCTCACATGAATATCAAAGGGTGTAGATAGCCTTGTCTCACATGAATATCAATTGGTGCAGATAGCCTTGTCTCACATGAATATATCAAAGGGTGCAGATAGCCTTGTCTCACATGAATATCAATTGGTGCAGATAGCCTTGTCTCACATGAATATCAAAGGGTGTAGATAGCCTTGTCTCACATGAATATCAATTGGTGCAGATAGCCTTGTCTCACATGAATATATCAAAGGGTGCAGACAGCCTTATCTCACATGAATATCAAAGGGTGTAGATAGCCTTGTCTCACATGAATATCAATTGGTGCAGATAGCCTTGTCTCACATGAATATCAAAGGGTGTAGATAGCCTTGTCTCACATGAATATCAATTGGTGCAGATAGCCTTGTCTCACATGAATATATCAAAGGGTGCAGATAGCCTTGTCTCACATGAATATCAATTGGTGCAGACAGCCTTATCTCACATGAATATCAAAGGGTGTAGATAGCCTTGTCTCACATGAATATATCAAAGGGTGCAGATAGCCTTGTCTCACATGAATATCAAAGGGTGTAGATAGCCTTGTCTCACATGAATATCAATTGGTGCAGATAGCCTTGTCTCACATGAATATCAAAGGGTGTAGATAGCCTTGTCTCACATGAATATCAATTGGTGCAGATAGCCTTGTCTCACATGAATATATCAAAGGGTGCAGACAGCCTTATCTCACATGAATATCAAAGGGTGTAGATAGCCTTGTCTCACATGAATATCAATTGGTGCAGATAGCCTTGTCTCACATGAATATCAAAGGGTGTAGATAGCCTTGTCTCACATGAATATCAATTGGTGCAGATAGCCTTGTCTCACATGAATATATCTAAGGGTGCAGACAGCCTTATCTCACATGAATATCAAAGGGTGTAGATAGCCTTGTCTCACATGAATATCAATTGGTGCAGATAGCCTTGTCTCACATGAATATCAAAGGGTGTAGATAGCCTTGTCTCACATGAATATCAATTGGTGCAGATAGCCTTGTCTCACATGAATATATCAAAGGGTGCAGATAGCCTTGTCTCACATGAATATCAATTGGTGCAGACAGCCTTATCTCACATGAATATCAAAGGGTGTAGATAGCCTTGTCTCACATGAATATATCAAAGGGTGCAGATAGCCTTGTCTCACATGAATATCAATTGGTGCAGATAGCCTTATCTCACATGAATATCGATTGTTGCAGATAGCCTTGTCTCACATGAATATCAATTGGTGCAGATAGCCTTGTCTCACATGACTATCAATTGGTGCAGATAGCCTTGTCTCACATGAATATCAATTGGTGCAGATAGCTTTGTCTCACATGAATATCGATTGTTGCAGATAGCCTTGTCTCACATGAATATCAATTGGTGCAGATAGCCTTGTCTCACATGAATATCAATTGGTGCAGATAGCCTTGTCTCACATGAATATCAATTGGTGCAGATAGCCTTTTCTTACATACCTCTATCATAAAGATAGAAAAATTCCGGTATTTTAGTGGTGGTAGATAAATAGAATCCATCATGAGTGGTCAGTGGAGATAGGAAAATCTCAACCCGAGGGTCCATCCGTTCCAGTGGGAAACGAGGCTCGCCGAGTTTCCCACTGGAACGATGGACCCGAGGGTTGAGATTTTCTTTTCTCCACTGAACACCACTGATGGATTCTTTTTCTTACATAACCCGATTAGGCCTAAATTCATTTTACCGGTAAAGTAACCTGGTACCGTGCTTTAACTCTGATGACGTAGTGTTTATTACGGATATGACGTCAAATGTAAATAAATCGTTGTCAAAGTCAAAAGAGATGCAGTTTTGATTTGTTTTTCGTTGAAAACGAGCGTGAATCAAGATTATAACCAATGAATTCACACCAATTTAGTCTAGTTTTGTTGAACATTATTGCTGCAAGCAGCTGCTTTGGGCTAGAAACGATCGAATTTAGTCGCGTGCTTTTCTTATCTTGTATGAGCAACCAAGCCAGCAGTGTAAGATCGATTTATCTACCACCACTAAAATACCGGAATTTTTCTATCTTTATGATAGAGGTATGTAAGAAAAATCGATCTTACCCTGCTGGTTTGGTTGCTCATGCAAGATAAGAAAAGCACGCGATATAATTCGATCGTTACTACTGCTTGCAGCAATTGCGTTCACCAAAACTAGACAAAGTGATGTTTTTCACAGCGAGTTTTCTTGAATCACGCTCGTTTTAAAATAAAAACAAATGAAAACTACATCTCTATTGACTTTGACAACGATTTATTTACATTTGACGTCACATCCGTAATATGCACAACGTCACAAGGGTTAAAGCACGGTACCATGTTACATTACCGGTAAAAGGACAAAAATCGGAGTATGTAAGAAAAAGAATCGATCATGGGTGCCCAGTGGAGAAAGGAAAATCCCAACCCTCGGGTCCACCGTTCCAGTGGGAAACTCGGCGAGCCTCGTTTCCCACTGGAACGGGTGGACCCTCGGGTTGGGATTTTCCTATCTCCACTGGACACCCATGATGGATTCTATTTGTCTCACATGAATATCAATTGGTGCAGATAGCCTTGTCTCACATGAAAATCCTTTGGTGCAGATAGCCTTGTCTTACATAAATATCAAAGGGTGCAGATAAATAGAATCTGTCATGGGTGTTCAGTGGAGATAGGAAAATCCCAACCCGAGGGTCCACCCGTTCCAGTGGGAAACGAGGCTCGCCGAGTTTCCGCCCGAGGTTTGGGTTTTTCCTTTCTACACTGAACACCAATGATGGATTTTTTTTCTTACAAAAAAAAGTACAAGTAGGCAAAGATCAGGAAAAGGCGCAATCAGAAAAAGACTCCCACTCCAAAAACCAAGGTGGGAAAAAACTAACAATCAGGCACTTATACCATGAAAACCCTGTTTAAATTTCTTTTACCGGCAACGTCACCTGGTACCGTGCTTCACTAGTGACGTTGGGTATATTGCAGAAATGATTTCAAATGTAAATAAATTGTCAGACGATAGATATGTAGTTAAGATTTAATTTTTTTCATAAAACGAGCGTGAATCTAAAATATTTAATGTGAATTCACGCCAGTTTTGTCTCTTTTTTTTTTTTTTTTTTACGCTATTTCTGAATTTGGTGCAGATGTGTCACATGAACACCAAATGGTGCAGATAACTTTGTCCCACATGAACACCAAATGGTGCAGATAACTTTGTCTCACATGAACACCAAATTGTGCAGATAACTTTGTCTCACATGAACACCAAATGGTGCAGATAACTTTTTCTTGCACACCAGATAGAGAAATCCTACGTTTTACCCCATGTGAGAAATTCTTATCTCACCCACGTTATCTCACCCCAGTCGCACCCTGCGTTCAAGTGTTCTTTTTAGCTCACCTGAGCCGAAGGCTCACAGGTGAGCTTATAGGATAGGCAGGCATCCATCGTCCGTCGTCGTCGTCCGTCGTACGTCGTCCGTCCACAATTTCAAAGAAGAATATTTCTGAAGCTAGTAGGCCGAGCTTGATCAAATTTAATGTGAACCATAATTGGGTTGGGGGATTGATGGCATTAGGTTTTGGAGCAGATTGTGTCAAAATTGTGGTTTCCATGGCAACAGATAGGTCCCATAGACTTACAATGGGAAAAACTAAAAAAATCTTCTTCTTTGAAACCACTAGGCCCACAGCTTTGATATTTGGTATGTAGCAATGGCTAATGGTCCTCTACATAAATTGTGCCATTCATGCCCCTGGGGTCAAATTTGGCCACGCCCTGGGGGGTCGATAGTCTCCATAGACTTACTATGGGGAAAAAAATTAAAAAATCTTCTTCTCTGAAACCACAGGGCCCACAGCTTTGATATTTGGTATGTGGCAATGGCTAATGGTCCTCTACATAAATTGTGCCAGCCATGCCCCTGGGGTCAAATTTGGCCACGCCCCGGGGGTGGATAGTCTCCATAGACTTACAATGGGAAAAACTTAAAAAATCTTCTCTGAAACCACTAGGCCCACAGCTTTGATATTTGGTATGTAGCAATAGCTAATGGTCCTCTACATAAATTATGCCATTCATGCCCCTGGGTTCAAATTTGGCCACGCCCCGGGGGTTGATAGTCTCCATAGACTTACTATGGGAAAAAAATTCAAAAATCTTCTTCTCTGAAACCACAGGGCCCACAGCTTTGATATTTTGTACGTGGCAATGGCTAATGGTCCTCTACATAAATTATGCCAATCATGCCCCTGGGGTCAAATTTGGCCATGCCCCGGGGGTCGATAGTCTCCATAGACCTACAATAGGAAAACAACTAAAAAAATCTTCTTCTCTGAAACCACTAGGCCAACAGCTTTGATATTTGGTATGTAGCAATGGCTAATGGTCCTCTACATAAATTGTGCCATTCATGCCCCTGGGGTCAAATTTGGCCACGCCCCGGGGGTTGATGGTCTCCATGGACTTACTATGGGAAAAAAAAATCAAAAATCTTCTTCTCTGAAACCACAGGGCCCACAGCTTTGATATTTTGTATGTGGCAATGGCTAATGGTCCTCTACATAAATTGTGCCAATCATGTCCCCGGGGTCAAATTTGGCCACGCCCCGGGGGTCGATAGTCTCCATAGACCTACAATAGGAAAAACTAAAAAAATCTTCTTCTCTGAAACCACTAGGCCCACAGCTTTGATATTTGGTATGTAGCAATGGCTAATGGTCCTCTACATAAATTATGCCATTCATGCCCCTGGGGTCAAATTTGGCCAGGTCCCGGAGGTTGATAGTCTCAATAAACATGCTATGGGAAAAAAATTAAAAAATCTTCTTCTCTGAAACCACAGGGCACACAGCTTTGATATTTTGTATGTGGCAATGGCTAATGTCCTCTACATAAATTGTGCCAGCCATGCCCCTGGGGTCAAATTTGGCCACGCCCCGGGGGTAGATAGTCTCCATAGACTTACAATGGGAAAAACTAAAAAAAAACTTCTTCTCTGAAACCAAAAGGCCCAGAGCTTCTATATTTTGTATGTAGCAATGTTTGGTAGTCCCGATTATAAATTGTGCCAGTCATGCCCCTGGGTCAAATTTGGCCATGCCCCGGGGGTCAATAGTGTCCATGCATAGACTTTCATTGGTTGATTCTCAATTAATTTAAATCTCATGAGCTTACAATGTGATAATCTCTCAGGTGAGCTACAGGACCAATGGTCCTCTAGTTTAACATTGGTTGTATAGGACGTCACGTAATTTCGTCGCTAAGCACGTACGTCACGATGACGTCAAAACGTTTAAATTCAAAATGGCGGACGCCGCGACTGTAGCATTTTTCTAGGTAAGTAGAGTAAAAATCAAGCTTCGTCGCATTATGGCATGCAAGAAAAAGAATCCATCATTCGTGTAAGATATGGATAGACAAATCTGTCCCTCGGGTCACAGATTGACATCACTCGGGAAGCCTCGTGATGCCAAAATGTGACCCTCGGGACAGATTTGTCTATCCATACCTGACACTCATGTAAGATTCTTCTAATCTCACATGAAACCCAAATGGTGCACATAACTTTGCCTCATGAACAACAATTGGTGCTGATAACATTGTCTCACATGAACACCAAATGGTGCAGATAACCTTTTTTTCACATGAACACCAAATGTTGCAGATAACTTTGTCTCACATGAACATCAAATGGTGCAGATAAATAGAATCCGTCATGGGTGGTCAGTGGAGACAGGAAAATCTCAACCCGAGGGTCCATCCGTTCCAGTGGGAAACGAGGCTCGCCGAGTTTCCTTGTGGAACGATGGACCCGAGGGTTGAGATTTTCCTTTCTCCACTGAACACCACTGATGGATTCTTTTTCTTACATACCCCGATTAGGCCTAAATTCATTTTACCGGTAAAGTAACCTGGTACCGTGCTTTAACTCTGATGACGTAGTGTTTATTACGGATATGACGTCAAATGTAAATAAATCGTTGTCAAAGTAAAAAGAGATGCAGTTTTGATTTGTTTTTCGTTGAAAACGAGCGTGAATCAAGATTATACCCAATGAATTCACACCAATTTAGTCTAGTTTTGTTGAACATTATTGCTGCAAGCAGCTGCTCTTGGCTAGAAACGATCGAATTTAGTCGCGTGCTTTTCTTATCTTGTATGAGCAGCCAAGCCAGCAGTGTAAGATCGATTTCCTACATACCTCTATCATAAAGATAGAAAAAGTCCGGTATTTTAGTGGTGGTAGATAAATCGATCTTACACTGCTGGCTTGGTTGCTCATACAAGATAAGAAAAGCACGCGACTAAATTCGATCGTTTCTAGCCCAAAGCAGCTGCTTTCAGCAATAATGTTCAACAAAACTAGACTAAATTGGTGTGAATTCATTGGGTATAATCTTGATTCACACTCGTTTTCAACGAAAAACAAATCAAAACTGCATCTCTTTTGACTTTGACCTTTGACAACGATTTATTTACATTTGACGTCATATCCGTAATAAACACTACGTCATCAGAGTTAAAGCACGGTACCAGGTTACTTTACCGGTAAAATGAATTTAGGCCTAATCGGGGTATGTAAGAAAAAGAATCCATCAGCGGTGTTCAGTGGAGAAAGGAAAATCTCGACCACGGGTCCATCGTTCCAGTGGGAAACTCGGCGAGCCTCGTTTCCCACTGGAACGGATGGACCCTCGGGTTGAGATTTTCCTATCTCCACTGACCACCCATGATGGATTCTATTTATCTACCACCACTAAAATACCGGAATTTTTCTATCTTTATGATAGAGGTATGTAAGAAAACTTTGTCTCACATGAACACCAAATGGTGCAGATAACTTTGTCTCACATGAAATCCAAATGGTGAAGATAAAGTTTTCTCACATGAACACCAAATGGTGCAGATAACTTTGTCTCACATGAACATCAAATGGTGCAGATAACTTTGTCTCATATGAACACCAAATGGTGCAGATAACTTTGTCTCACATAAAATCCAAATGGTGCAGATAACGTTGTCTCAAATGAACACCAAATGGTGCAGATAACGTTTCACATGAACATCAAATGGTGCAGATAACGTGTCACATGAACACCAAATGGAACAGATAACTTTATGTCTCACATGAACATCAAATGATGCAGATAACTGTATCTCACATGAACATCAAATGGTGCAGGTAACCGTTTATCTCACATCAGCACCAACTTGGTGCAGACAACGTCTCACATGAACACCAAATGGTCAGATAAATTTATCTAACATGAACACCAAATGGTGCAGATTACTTTGTCTCACATGAACACCGAATGGTGCAAATTACTTTATCTCACATAAACACCAAATGGTTCAGATTGGTAATGGTAATGGTGTCTCCTATAAGCACCAATTTGGTGCAGATTACGTCTCACATGAACACCAAATGGTGCAGATAACTTGATCTAACATGAACACACAATGGTGCAGATCGCTTTGTCTCACATGAACACCAAATGGTGCAGATTACTTTATCTCTCATAAACACCAAATGGTTCAGATAACGTTGTCTCACATGAACTCCAAATGGTGCAGATACCTTTGTCTCACATGAACACCAAACGTCGCAGATAACTTTGTCTCACATGGACATCAAATGGTGCAGATAACTTTGTCTCACATGAACACCAAATGGTGCAGATAACTTTGTCTCACATGAAATCCAAATGGTGCATATAACGTTGTCTCACATGAACACCAAATGGTCAGATAACTTTGTCTCACATGAACACCAAACAGTGCAGATATCTTTTTCTTACATACCTCTATCATAAAGATAGAAAAATTTCGGTATTTTAGTGGTGGTAGATAAATCGATCTTACACTGCTGGTTTGGTTGCTCATGCAAGATAAGAAAAGCATGCGATATAATTCGATCGTTTCTACTGCTTGCAGCAATGGCGTTCACCAAAACTAGACAAAAGTGATGTTTTTCACAGCGAGTATTCTTGAATCACGCTCGTTTTAGAATAAAAACAAATAAAAACTACATCTCTATTGACTTTGACAACGATTTATTTACATTTGACGTCACATCCGTAATATGCAAAACGTCACAAGGGTTAAAGCACGGTACCAGGTTACGTTACCGGTAAAAGAATAAAATCGGAGTATGTAAGAAAAAGAATCGATCATGGGTGCCCAGTGGAGAAAGGAAAATCTCAACCCTCGGGTCCACCGTTCCAGTGGGAAACTCGGCGAGCCTCGTTTCCCACTGGAACGGGTGGACCCTCGGGTTGGGATTTTCCTATCTCCACTGGACACCCATGATGGATTCTATTTGTCTCACATGAACATCATATGATGCAGACAACTTTATCTCACATAAATATCAAATGGTGCAGGTAACTGTTTGTCTCACATGAGCACCATTTGGTGTTCATGTGAGACAAAGTTATCTGCACCATTTGATGTCCATGTGAGACAAAGTTATCTGCGACATTTGGTGTTCATGTGAGACAAAGGTATCTGCACCATTTGGAGTTCATGTGAGACAACGTTATCTGAACCATTTGGTGTTTATGAGAGATAAAGTAATCTGCACCATTTGGTGTTCATGTGAGACCAAGTGATCTGCACCATTGTGTGTTCATGTTAGATCAAGTTATCTGCACCATTTGGTGTTCATGTGAGACGTAATCTGCACCAAATTGGTGCTTATAGGAGACACCATTACCATTACCAATCTGAACCATTTGGTGTTTATGTGAGATAAAGTAATTTGCACCATTCGGTGTTCATGTGAGACAAAGTTATCTGCACCATTTGGTGTTCATGTTAGATAAATTTATCTGCACCATTTGGTGTTCATGTGAGACGTTATCTGCACCAAGTTGGTGCTCATGTGAGATAAACGGTTACCTGCACCATTTGATGTTCATGTGAGACATAAAGTTATCTGTACCATTTGGTGTTCATGTGAGACGTTATCTGCACCATTTGGTGTTCATGTGAGACGTTATCTGCACCGTTTGGTGTTCATTTGAGACAACGTTATCTGCACCATTTGGATTTTATGTGAGACAAAGTTATCTGCACCATTTGGTGTTCATATGAGACAAAGTTATCTGCACCATTTGATGTTCATGTGAGACAAAGTTATCTGCACCATTTGGTGTTCATGTGAGAAAACTTTATCTTCACCATTTGGATTTCATGTGAGACAAAGTTATCTGCACCATTTGGTGTTCATGTGAGACAAAGTTTTCTTACATACCTCTATCATAAAGATAGAAAAATTCCGGTATTTTAGTGGTGGTAGATAAATAGAATCCATCATGGGTGGTCAGTGGAGATAGGAAAATCTCAACCCGAGGGTCCATCCGTTCCAGTGGGAAACGAGGCTCGCCGAGTTTCCCACTGGAACGATGGATCCGAGGTTGAGATTTTCCTTTCTCCACTGAACACCACTGATGGATTCTTTTTCTTACATACCCCGATTAGGCCTAAATTCATTTTACCGGTAAAGTAACCTGGTACCGTGCTTTAACTCTGATGACGTAGTGTTTATTACGGATATGACGTCAAATGTAAATAAATCGTTGTCAAAGTCAAAAGAGATGCAGTTTTGATTTGTTTTTCGTTGAAAACGAGCGTGAATCAAGATTATACCCAATGAATTCACACCAATTTAGTCTAGTTTTGTTGAACATTATTGCTGAAAGCAGCTGCTTTGCTAGAAACGATCGAATTTAGTCGCGTGCTTTTCTTATCTTGTATGAGCAGCCAAGCCAGCAGTGTAAGATCGATTTTTCTTACATACCTCTATCATAAAGATAGAAAAAGTCCGGTATTTTAGTGGTGGTAGATAAATCGATCTTACACTGCTGGCTTGGTTGCTCATACAAGATAAGAAAAGCACGCGACTAAATTCGATCGTTTCTAGCCCAAAGCAGCTGCTTTCAGCAATAATGTTCAACAAAACTAGACTAAATTGGTGTGAATTCATTGGGTATAATCTTGATTCACGCTCGTTTTCAACGAACGTGAAATCAAAACTGCATCTCTTTTTACTTTGACAACGATTTATTTACATTTGACGTCATATCCGTAATAAACACTACGTCATCAGAGTTAAAGCACGGTACCAGGTTACTTTACCGGTAAAATGAATTTAGGCCTAATCGGGGTATGTAAGAAAAAGAATCCATCAGTGGTGTTCAGTGGAGAAAGGAAAATCTCAACCCTCGGGTCCATCGTTCCACAGGGAAACTCGGCGAGCCTCGTTTCCCACTGGAACGGATGGACCCTCGGGTTGAGATTTTCCTGTCTCCACTGACCACCCATGACGGATTCTATTTATCTGCACCATTTGATTATCATGTGAGACAAAGTTATCTGCAACATTTGGTGTTCATGTGAAAAAAAAGTTATCTGCACCATTTGGTGTTCATGTGAGACAATGTTATCAGCACCAATTGTTGTTCATGAGGCAAAGTTATGTGCACCATTTGGGTTTCATGTGAGATTAGAAGAATCTTACATGAGTGTCAGGTAGGGATAGACAAATCTGTCCCGAGGGTCACATTTTGGCATCACGAGGCTTGCCGAGTGATGCCAATCTGTGACCCGAGGGACAGATTTGTCTATCCATATCTTACACGAATGATGGATTCTTTTTCTTGCATGCCATAATGCGGCGAAGCTTGATTTTTACTCTACTTACCTAGAAAAATGCTACAGTCGCGGCGTCCGCCATTTTGAATTTAAACGTTTTGACGTCATCGTGACATACGTGCTTAGCGACGAAATTACGTGACGTCCTATACAACCAATGTTAAACTAGAGGACCATTGGTCCTGTAGCTCACCTGAGAGATTATCACATTGTAAGCTCATGAGATTTAAATTAATTGAGAATCAACCAATGAAAGTCTATGCATGGACACTATTGACCCCCGGGGCATGGCCAAATTTGACCCAGGGGCATGACTGGCACAATTTATAATGGGGACTACCAAACATTGCTACATACAAAATATAGAAGCTCTGGGCCTTTTGGTTTCAGAGAAGAAGTTTTTTTTAGTTTTTCCCATTGTAAGTCTATGGAGACTATCTACCCCGGGGCGTGGCCAAATTTGACCCCAGGGGCATGGCTGGCACAATTTATGTAGAGGACCATTAGCCATTGCCACATACAAAATATCAAAGCTGTGTGCCCTGTGGTTTCAGAGTAGAAGATTTTTTTAATTTTTTTCCCATAGCAAGTTTATTGAGACTATCAACCTCCGGGACCTGGCCAAATTTGACCCCAGGGGCATGAATGGCATAATTTATGTAGAGGACCATTAGCCATTGCTACATACCAAATATCAAAGCTGTGGGCCTAGTGGTTTCAGAGAAGAAGATTTTTTTAGTTTTTCCTATTGTAGGTCTATGGAGACTATCGACCCCCGGGGCGTGGCCAAATTTGACCCCGGGGACATGATTGGCACAATTTATGTAGAGGACCATTAGCCATTGCCACATACAAAATATCAAAGCTGTGGGCCCTGTGGTTTCAGAGAAGAAGATTTTTGAATTTTTTTCCCATAGTAAGTCCATGGAGACTATCAACCCCCGGGGCGTGGCCAAATTTGACCCCAGGGGCATGAATGGCACAATTTATGTAGAGGACCATTAGCCATTGCTACATACCAAATATCAAAGCTGTTGGCCTAGTGGTTTCAGAGAAGATGATTTTTTTTTAGTTTTTTTTTTTCCTATTGTAGGTCTATGGAGACTATCGACCCCCGGGGCATGGCCAAATTTGACCCCAGGGGCATGATTGGCATAATTTATGTAGAGGACCATTAGCCATTGCCACGTACAAAATATCAAAGCTGTGGGCCCTGTGGTTTCAGAGAAGAAGATTTTTTAATTTTTTTCCCATAGCAAGTCTATGGAGACTATCCACCCCCGGCGCGTGGCCAAATTTGAACCCAGGGGCATGAATGGCACAATTTATGTAGAGGACCATTAGCCATTGCTACATACCAAATATCAAAGCTGTGGGCCTAGTGGTTTCAGAGAAGAAGATTTTTTTAGTTTTTCCAATTGTAAGTCTATGGAGACTATCCACCCCCGGGGCGTGGCCAAATTTGACCCAAGGGGCATGGCTGGCACAATTTATGTAGAGGACCATTAGCCATTGCCACATACCAAATATCAAAGCTGTGGGCCCTGTGGCTTCAGAGAAGAAGATGTTTTAATTTTTTTCCCCATAGTAAGTCTATGGAGACTATCGACCCCCCAGGGCGTGGCCAAATTTGACCCCAGGGGCATGAATGGCACAATTTATGTTGAGGACTATTAGCCATTGCTACATACCAAATATCAAAGCTGTGGGCCTAGTGGTTTCAGAGAAGAAGATTTTTTTAGTTTTTCCCATTGTAAGTCTATGGGACCTATCTGTTGCCATGGAAACCACAATTTTGATACAATCTGCTCCAAAACCTAATGCCATCAATCCCCCAACCCAATTATGGTTCACATTAAATTTGATCAAGCTTGGCCTACTAGCTTCAGAAATATTCTTCTTTGAAATTGTGGACGGACGACGTACGACGGACGACGACGACGGACGACGACGACGGACGACGGATGCCTGCCTATCCTATAAGCTCACCTGTGAGCCTTCGGCTCAGGTGAGCTAAAAAGAACACTTTAACGCAGGGTGCGACCGGGGTGAGATAATGTGGGTGAGATAAGAATTTCTCACATGGGGTAAAACGTAGGATTTCTCTATCTGGTGTGCAAGAAAAAGTTATCTGCACCATTTGGTGTTCATGTGAGACAAAGTTATCTGCACAGTTTGGTGTTCATTTGAGACAAAGTTATCTGCACCATTTGGTGTTCATGTGGGACAAAGTTATCTGCACCATTTGGTGTTCATGTGACACATCTGCACCAAATTCAGAAATAGCGTTAAAAAAAAAAACAGAGACAAAACTGGCGTGAATTCACATTTAATATTTTAGATTCACGCTCGTTTTATGAAAAAAATTAAATCTTAACTACATATCTATCGTCTGACAATTTATTTACATTTGAAATCATTTCTGCAATATACCCAACGTCACTAGTGAAGCACGGTACCAGGTGACGTTGCCGGTAAAAGAAATTTAAACAGGGTTTGTAAGAAAAAGAATCCATCATTGGTGTTCAGTGTAGAAAGGAAAAACCCAAACCTCGGGCGGAAACTCGGCGAGCCTCGTTTCCCACTGGAACGGGTGGACCCTCAGGTTGGGATTTTCCTATCTCCACTGAACACCCATGACAGATTCTATTTATCTGCACCCTTTGATATTTATGTAAGACAAGGCTATCTGCACCAAAGGATTTTCATGTGAGACAAGGCTATCTGCACCAATTGATATTCATGTGAGACAAGGCTATCTGCACCAATTGATATTCATGTGAGACAAGGCTATCTGCACCAATTGATATTCATGTGAGACAAGGCTATCTGCACCAATTGATATTCATGTGAGACAAGGCTATCTGCAACAATCGATATTCATGTGAGGTAAGGCTATCTGCACCAATTGATATTCATCTGAGACAAGGCTATCTACACCCTTTGATATATTCATGTGAGACATGGCTATCTACACCCTTTGATATTCATGTGAGATAAGGCTGTCTGCACCAATCGATATTCATGTGAGACAAGGCTATCTGCACCCTTTGATATATTCATGTGAGACAAGGCTATCTGCACCAATTGATATTCATGTGAGACAAGGCTATCTACACCCTTTGATATTCATGTGAGACAAGGCTATCTACACCCTTTGATATTCATGTGAGATAAGGCTGTCTGCACCAATTGATATTCATGTGAGACATGGCTATCTACACCCTTTGATATATTCATGTGAGACAAGGCTATCTACACCCTTTGATATTCATGTGAGATGAGGCTGTCTGCACCAATCGATATTCATGTGAGACAAGGCTATCTGCACCCTTTGATATATTCATGTGAGACAAGGCTATCTGCACCAATTGATATTCATGTGAGACAAGGCTATCTACACCCTTTGATATTCATGTGAGATAAGGCTGTCTGCACCAATTGATATTCATGTGAGACATGGCTATCTACACCCTTTGATATTCATGTGAGACAAGTATATTTGTACCCAAGGCTATTCATTGCACCTTTTGACATTCTGATAAGGATTACATGTATCTTTAAGGATTGCAATAAAAGCAATACTCTTTTGTTTTCTCATTTATTTGAATGACCAAATGAAGACAATGCGATTTTTTTTTCAAAAAAGACAATGAATGTGATTTTCAAAATAATAATGGTAATTTCAATCATATAATTAACTTTTTTAAGTTCAAACTTATCAGTTAAAAGAGCTTTGAAAAGAACAGTAACAGCAAATAGCCGCTCAGCTGAAATTCAAACAAGCCCTAAATCGCAAATAAAATTACCTCATCGTTCGGAAGGATGAATTTGGATTCAAATTAAAGATAATTGATTGTTCTTTCAGAATCCGGTTGTCGTAGTGTCAAAAAAGTGTAGCGTCATATCAGAAAAAGGGGAGATAACTCTGTATTCGTTAAAATTAAGAATTGCCCATGGGGATACGAAAACGTCAAAAAGATTTTTATTCGATTTCGGTTTCGAGCCTTTGATTATATTTTCGTATTGTACAATAATTTGTCGACATAATGTGGTTGATTTAAACTGTTTGTGATTTTTCAATGACGCTTTAACGGCCGGTAACGTATGTAACCTTGCAAAAATTTTGATTTTGACGTCTTGCGTTTTTTATACAAAGTACAGTATTTTAGGTATATCAATGATTTTCTATAAGGCTCAGTCAGTGGGAAGCACGAAAATGTTCTCATATTTCCGCTAGGACATCTCTAAACCTTGTTAGTGCGTTTTAAAGTGACCCACCCATTCTTGAAAAATGCCGTTTTACGAAGTTAAATTTCTCATTCGGTAGAGAAAAACTTATGGATAAACATGTATGTCTTTTAATTTACTACGAGGAATGGACAAACTGGCTCAAATCAAATTCTTTTTAACATTTTTGGAGAAATGAATAATGAAATAGGCCTCAAAATGTATATTTGTCACGTAGACTACATGTATGCATACAGAAGACAAAACGCAAAAAATTCGGGCCCATACATGAACATGATTTTGAAACGAAACTATGCCTCATCGTCCAGAAGGAGACATTTCGTCATAAATTAAAGAAAAGTGGTTGTTCTTTGAAAAAAGGTGTATCACTAAACCAGGACAGGGCAGATAGATACCTCTTTATTGGCTTAAATCCTAAATGGAATATTGGAAGGTTGAAATATCATTTATTCTTTTCAATTTTGATCACTGTGTTAAATTTGTTTCATCATACAATAATTGGTCTGCACATTGTAATTGGTTTAAACATTTTAAGAACGTACGCTTCTGCCATAAAGAAGCGTAACATACGTAACACATTATTATACACTGAATTGGCGCCATGCGATGCGATTTCTCTATAAGATAAACTATTTCATAGCGTACTAAAAAAATGTACATGAAATGCTGTTTATAAGCCTTTGCAATGAATAATTTACTTTACCAATGATCTTTTCTATATCGTTAGCCATTGTTAAATCACCTACCACATTCTTGAATTATACCGCTTTCTGTGTAGAAATGGATACTTCGCCACTCTAGAAAGTTATTAAATAAAATGTTGGCCTTTACCAGATCAGAAAGTTTGGAACACGGTCCGCGACCGCGACGGATGAGAGAAAAAAAGCTGAAGTGTAAAGTACAAAGTAGTCTTATTCAAATGGTTACGTAAACTACATTCGCATTAATAAAACAGTTAAGCATTGCATACAGTTTAATTTCAGGATCAAAGTAAGTTTAAGGTCCGTTCAATCATTTAATGAAGTTTCCGTTTACCAAAATATACTTATTTGATTTAAATGCAATCTGTCGTTGTTGCTGTTGTCGTCGTCGTTTGTATTTTCCTCTACACTATTTTGTAGCATAGTGGTTTGAAGACTTGTATAGCCTAACATAGAAGTTTAGACCCAAATAAGAGTATGTCTATAAAGCCTACATTTTATTCTTAGTTCTATACGTTTTTTTTCTCTGTAATTTGGTTCTATTTTGGAGTTCAGTGAAACCGATATGTCCTGAGGCAGCATTTTCATTTGTGTTACATACGTGACACACAAAACACGATATGTTACATTTTATTTACTTTCTTCACTGTGTGGAGTCATTGGAGTTATTTAAAATATTTAGAATAAAGTGTATCCATGTGCCCTTTCCAAATATAAGATTCATTGTTTCAATCTCAGGTTTACTGTGTGCAGTTATTGTTCCGTTTTTATCAAGAATGATAGCAATGGTTTACTGTACGCAATTATTTCCAACTGGCATGGCGGGGCCTAATCAGCATCTAGAGATACGGATATGGTCAGTGTTTGATATATTACTAATCTGAATCTAAGCCCACGCTGTTACCATGATAGCGAAAACATGAAATCATTTCAAAACGTACATTCAAAGAGATGTTTACTTAATAAGAGATGTTAATTAATAGATGTTTACTTAGTATATAATATTCCTATGCGTATCGTAGATAACCTTGCACTGTTAATTGTTTACACATACATGTTTTATAGCATATCAATAGAACCTTAAACTTGATTACAAAATAAGAGAAGCCACTTTGGGAACGATTGTTTCCAAATCCACTGGCGTTAACCTCTTAATAACTTTGATTTTAGTCAATTTACTGTAGATATAGTGAAGGTAACGAACAGTTATATGTGAAACAAGCAGTATTGAAATCATATCAGCGACATCACTAACGTGTAACACTTACTATAAAGTATTGGGATGAAATTGTCGTCTCTTTGTAAGAATGGCTTCTTTTACATTAAATACGCTCCTTAAGTTCACGACATGATTAAGCAAACTTATATGTTAAATTGTACGAACAAATTACTAAATTATGTTACGTATGTTACACAATAATAATACAGATGCTTATTTTTATTAAATGGTGCTATTGAATAAGGATTCATATTTTACTGACTTTAATGAAATTGAGCAGGTATTTCATCTGTGTTTTTATGTTGTTATGTAATTTTAAGTAAAGCTACAACGTTATAGAAATGCATTGGAGTGCCGGGATAGAAGAATTAGCAACCGATTTAAAGAATAAGGAAAAGCCGTATGTGTTGTAAGTCATTTTCACACAAATCACATTACTGAACCTCTCCTTAACGCTTACAAATAAAATGATACTTATTGCATTTCCCTTTAAATGAATATGACAAAGTTGCTTTTGATGAAGCAGAATTTCATAATTTTGCAACACAACATACATTGTATGTAAAACCTTTAATAGCAAAACACCTATTGGTATAATAGCTTGTAACAAAGCATCTTTGTGAAATAAAATACAAACAGGAATTCGTTCCAATTGTGATACTCTCATGGTACACAGAAAGGTAAAAGTAGGCAAACGGAAACCGAAAAACTACCTTTAATGTTTCCTGAAAGTTTTTAGTATGCTAAGAAGGAAACTCATTCCCTTGATAACTATTATCAAGGCTAATATTATATACCATGATACGAGATCGCAAATTTGGATAACTTTATTACTTAAAGTATCATTGTATCATTTAATTCTTTCTTTTGATATAAAATGAACTATCTTGGCATATGAAGTGATGGCTTTGGTCCAATACATAAGGGACCACAGTGTTTTAAGGGAAAAAAAACGAAGTGAGACAATTATGAAATTCTAATAAATGTGTTTTACACGTTACATTTTGAACATAAAGGAAAATATTATAAAGATTGAGCTTTCAATTGTTTTATACTTAAGACAAAATCATTCTGCTAAAACGATTGAGGTTTCGGGGATAATATTTGAATATTGTGCGCAATACTTCAGTGATACCAGTGGAAGAGTGTCAGTTTGGGAAAGGGTATGGCTATTCAAAGATAAATACATTTAACTCAATGACTTCATATAAATATTATATATTTACAACATTTAAAAAGCAAATAAATTGTTAATTGGTGGTGTCTATAAAATGGCAGCATTAGTCATTCTTAACTTGATATAAGAAACTAACTTAAAGTATCTTTGATATCTATTTTGTATTCAGAATAACAAATTTACACCCTTGAGCAATTATCCTGGGGTGCAAAGTAGATCTTGATATTACACAGAGCAGAGTACATGTATATTGTATATGCGTACAATTTACCTTTAAATAAAATTCAATAACGTGTTTTCCCTCTTTCTCAAATTCTTTGTTTCATTCTTTCCCTCTTTCTTTCTTTTGCTGTTTATTTCATGTCATGTTATGTTTTGTATTTGTCATTTTTCTTTATGGTGTTACGCGCGTCACATTTTCAATTTAGTAAGTTTTTCAATTTAGTGAGTACAGAATGCCGAGAAATCGATGCAATTATTCGGTTTTATCAAATTAAAATACACTATACCATTAAGTCATTATTCCTTAAACGTTATATAATATATCTCGAAACGATATCTTCGCAAGCAACATGTTCTTTGATTAGTCGCATGTGTGTATGATGTAAGCAAGGTTGATCCCGTTTACTCATTCTGCTTAAATCAAATTCAGTATTACACGTGGTTTTAGTTAAAACAATAAAATTTCCTGATAAATCGATATGATATATTTAGTAGCAGTTTAAGATTCTTGCTAAGTAGATGCATCCTATTGGGTACTGTATGTTCAATACATGCATTGATGTTCAAAATTAAAAAATGTTACGTATGTTACATGGCGTAGCTCTTACTGAAATACGTTATTTCTCTAGGAAACCTCTTTCTTGTAATTATTTACACGTTGTAATAGAATTGTCCCAGTTTTACCAAGACGAAAGATATTAAAAATAGCTCTTATTTGAGCAAAATGGTTGAAGGGCGACTTTAAATCTTCCAGCTTTTCAATAGGGGTCGAAGTGTTCAACGACATATTATGAAATATATGTCAAAGATAGATTCATAGTATTTTGTTTGAAGTGTTTCCATTAAATCTATTATGTAACCGATACAACTGTATTTTGATATGAATAACATGAATACTAGAACAAATAAAAAAAACCCGCAAATTGTAAAAACTTAAAACTGTTTTTATCGGCCGACCCAAGTCCTTTTTATAAAGTAACATATGTAACATCTCAGAATGCACCTTGAAATATTTCTATATGAGTATATAGTTATTGAGTCAGGAAGAATTGGGAAGAAAAGCCAATTTACGAAAAGGTTTCAAATTGGTTTTGTAACCATGCACCAAAAATGAATACGCTTGAGAAAGAGGTGTGTGCCCATATTTGTCAAATTACGCTACAATGTTTTGGGGCACAAAACAACCAAATATTCCAGGCGACACCCATCCTTCATTTTAGACTAAACTTCCCCATCCGAACCATAAGGTAATGTTTCATATTGAACCCCGGATCAGCATAACGCCTTTATAGGGAATGCTGAATTTATACTGTATTTACTAATTGTGTTTTATATTTGTCTGCAAGCACGTAGTCTACGTGACCATATACACCAAGAAGCCTATTTTATCATTTATTCCCCTTTAAACTGGAAAATAAAACAATTCTATCAAGTTTATCAATTTTCTCGTGGTAATTCGAAAGATATACACGTGAATCTATAACTTATTCTCTATCGAATGGCGATTTAATGTCGAAAAAATGTTACTTTTCAAGAATGGGTTGGGTTTTTAAAAGCGTACTGACAACATGGAGAGATGCAAAAGCGAAAAATGGAAACGTCTACACACTGCCCATTAACTGAACATTACATAGATACAAAATTATTGGTATATCTAAAATACTGTACTCTGTATAAAAACGCAAGGCGTCAAAATCAAAATTTCTACCGTGTTACGTACGTTACCGGCCGTTAAAGCGTGTGTTAAAAGGCACAAAAAAACAAAAAAAAAAAACATCAAAACAACCACAATGTGTCGACATATCAATGTACAATACGAAAATATAATCAAAGGCCCAAAACTGAAATCGAATAAAATATTTTTACATTTTCCTATCCCAACGGGCAATTCTTAATTTTACTAAATACAGAGTTATCTCCCCTTTTTCTGATATGACGCTACACTTTTTTGACACTACGACAACCGGATTTTAAAAGTACAATCAATTATCTTTAATTTGAGACCAAATTCATCCTTCTGAACGATGAGGTAATTTTATTTTCCAAAATCAGTTTCAGCTGAGCGACTAAAATAGATGTTTTTAATTAACACATAAGCCATGTCATGAGCAAACCTTATTCTTCCATTTTGCAAAAACAAAGACACAGATTATAGTGTGAAGTGAGAGCACAGCTTATCAGCACCTTTGTTTTCACCTTATGATCCACCCTATTCCTATAAAATATGAAATTTTAAGTTTATAGCATTCGTCTGTGACTGTACATGCCAGTTTTTGTTGAACCTGATCGGATACTCTGAAGACAGTTGTTTTTTTTTCATGACACAACTCGTACTTAGGTATCAGAAGACCCCCCCCCCCTCCCCCTGTTTATTCTCCCTGTCAAATGGCATAGAATGGGTTGGAGAGGGCCATCCCACTCTATACCTTACAAACTACAATAAATGACTGGTACTTGACATCAAACTGGATCAATGAAATCAGAATTTTTTTATTTTGAAGATGCAAAAGGCCTAGAGGTATTCTTCTGCTCATTTAACAAATGTGTCATGCTCAAAACCACATCATGGCCAAGCATGAGTGGAATTGCACACACTGATGCTATACCAATATGCAAACAGGCTCTTTAGTGTGGAAGGTATGCTTATTTGGCAAAATATGGCACTTGTCATGTTCTACACAATATTGATCTTTGAGCAGTCCCATGAGCAAACCAACAATTTGGGTTTCCGGTCAGTTCCGACACGAATCAGCCTATAGTCATAGAAGAACGATAGAAGATTGAAATTTTGGATTTAAGTAGAAAAGGAACTGTACTATTTGAGTAGGGAATCAAAGGCGCTTATCAGCTGTGCAGTTACTGCACAGCTGATCAGCGCCTTTGGTTTCCCATATACAGATTGCTGGTTTTCTGATGCAGCGGCTCATTTATAATTGTGATTGTTTTCAATCATGAAATTGGAAGCATGATATGAGCTGCGTCATGAGAAAACACAGGGGCTTATCAGCTTCCCAGTAACTGCGAAGCTGATCAGCCCCTTTGTTTTCGCTACTCAGATAGTACGATTCTTTTACTTGCTAAATCCAATATTTCCAGCCTCTAGCCTTTTTCTGTGACTGTACAGGCAGGTTTTTGTCAGACCTGGTCGGAAACCCTGAAGACCGGTTTTCTCGCGTCCCTGCTAATAATATTTTCCTTGATTTGTAAACAAAAATCAAGATCTCAAAATGACATGAGCCGCATCCCAGGAAACCTGTCTATGTTTTTACACATGTAAAAAGCACATATTTCTTCATGAAGTGGCTCACATATAGGAAGCCATTAACCAGGCTACAAACATATGAGCCGCCTCATGAGAAAACCAACGATCTGCATAGGCGAAAACAAAGACGCAGATCAGCTTCGCGGTAACCGCGAAGCTGATCAGCATCTTTGTTTTCGCTACACGCATAGTCCAATTCCTCTTCTTTCTAAATCCAAAATTTCAAGCCTTCAATTTTTCCACGAGGCGGCTCATAAAGGAAATAACTAAAGACTCCTAACAAAACATGTATATAGGGCTGGCAGTAACTATCAGTTGAGGATCACATGAGCCACTTCGTGAGAAAACCAAATGTTTGCCTATGTGAAAACAAAGGTGCAGATCAGCTTCGCAGTAACTGCAAAGCTGATCAGTGCCTTTGTTTTCGCTACACGGATAGTACAAACTCTTAAATTCAAGCTCCTGTCCCTGCTTCTGTGACTGTACAGGTCAGGTTGTGTCAGACCTGGTCGGAAAACCGGTTTTCTTGCGTCGTGGCTCACATTGTTTTGTATGCATCTTCATGTGTACAATCATATGGCACAAATGCTACAGGTAACGATTAATGCAACAAACATTCTTAACTCTGCTTTTTAAGCTACTCTTAAGCTAATGTCGCATTCTGGCTCCTTATATGGCACAAAAGCTCAACAAACGATTTAAAAAAAAAAAAAAAAAAAAAAAAAAAAAAAAGAAAGAAAGAAAAAAAAAAATAACTCTGCTTTAAGCTTAACATAGCAAATCATCTAACATTCTATGTTCATATATGGCACAAAAGCTAAACATAACAAACATAAAAGCAACAAAACAAAAACAAAATCATTTTATCTCAGCTTTTAGCTAAAGTTAATTTCGGATACTTGATTCTGATATGGCACAAAAGATGGCTGAAGGTAACATATAGCAACAGAACATTTTTAAAACATTTTAAAAACTAAAGTGAACTGAAGAGTATTGATTCTAATACTTGTAGATCAAAGCTTAATGAAACTGATAAAGCAACAAAATACTAACATCTTTAACAAGATCCTACTCCTCCGCATCAGCAAACTTTTAAAATACACAACTTTGGTTCCTCTTGGAATGAATAACAAGCAAAAAAAAAAAAAAAAAACAAAAAACAAAAAAAAAAAACAAAAAAAAAAAAAAAAAAAAAAAAAACAAATGAAAAGAAATACATGTAACCAAAAGAGCAACCTTGTCACGAGAAGACTTTTGTCTGTGCAAAAACATGAGGCGCAGATCAGCTTCTAGCCTGCTTCTATGACTGTACAGGCTGGTTTGTGACTGACCTGGTCAGAAACCCCGAAGGCCGGTTTTCTCATACAAATCCTTGTGGCTTAATTGAAATAAAGGATGCCTTAGGTGTGGCACACCTATTTGCTTATGGATATTAGCTGGGTGAAGAAGGCGCGACTTGTAATTATCATATTTTAATGAATAATCGAGCTAATTTTAATGAATAAGCCAAAATTTTAATGACAGTGAATAAATGGCTAAATTTTTAGTGATTAGTGAATACCAGGACCCCCCATCCAGACCCTCATGGAACAGACTTGGAACTTCTGAAGTTGTCCTACGGATGATCTTGACTCCTTCAGATGAGGAGTCAGAAAGATCACTCACTCTCTACCATAATTTATACACTGTTTTTAACCTCTTTTAACTTCACCTCCTCTTTACTAATATAGCTATGTCCTTTTTAAATCAAGTCTCACTATTGCACTTTTAAATCTCCTACAATCTTGCTTTTATTCTAGCACTGACAGCGCAACTGCACATAAAACTCGAAAGAGGGTGCTGCAGTATGAAGAGATAGATAGATTATTGCCGGAAGAGCTTAAATGGCGATTAGCAATTACCAATGTCGTATTGAAGGTGTGGTCGAATTTGAAATGATTTAGAGTAACTGCTTTAGAGTTTATCTTTAACGTATTTATACAAAAAAAAAACATATGGTCTACTCAGCCCTAAATCATATTAAGATTTTCCTAAATGATTGTAATTTTATATGATTTATCTTAATATCGATCTTTTAATAACTGTCTTTTAATACCACGCCCCGTGAATCGTCCTTTTATGTACTTTTTGATTTATTAATTTAAACTGATGATGGGTTAACTCCGATATCAACATTATCTGATTAAACATTATCATTTAGTGTTTAAACAATAGTGTATTAATTACAAAGTACAAATTCCGACATTTATGATACCGGTAAATGAACTGCTAGTCGAAGGAAATAAAGTAAGTCCATTATTTTCAATTGAAATAAAACATTTCTAGTGCTCAGTAGCATGAAAATAAGCTTCACTCAGACTCAAAAACTAAAGCTAACCTATTCAATAAACAGTTCAATTCTGTTTTTACTCCAAAGGATCCTCTTTCTCTGTCTCGCCTGGTCAAAATACGCGTGCGGGATTTGAAATCAGCAGATGGTTTGTCTCCCAACACTGACACTGACCCTGAACAAGGCACTACCAAACGTATGCCAGAGATAAGCATCTCAGAAAACGGCCTCCCTGAAATTACTTAAGCCAGATAAGGCAGATAGACCGGATGGGTTGAAACCACTTCTGCTGAGAGAGCTTGGGAAAGAGATTGTCCCCGTCCTTACGAACGATCGCTCCAGACCGGCAAGCTCCCAGCAGACTGGACAAAGGCCAATGTCATGCCCGTGTTTAAAAAAGGCGATAAATCTCTGGCATCAAACTACCGGCCGAATTCCCTCACTTGCATTCTTTGTAGGGTTCTTCACATTAGCATCAAACTATGTTAAGCACCTTGATGAGCGGGGCCTCATGTATGACCTCCAACATGGGTTTAGGGAGAGACGGTCATGTGAGACCCGGCTCATCATGCTAATTGAGGACCTTGCGAGGAATGCCAGTGCAGTGCGGAGAGACAAACTGACATCATACTCCTAGACTTCTCAAAAGCGTTTGATAAGATCAGCTAGCAAACTTATTTGGAAGCTGCATCAGCACGGCATTCGCGGGCATGTGTTGAGCTGGATCCGAGCTTTCCTTGGGAGAAGAATCAGAATCAATACCTGTCGCGTCCGGTGTCTCCCAGGGCTCTTTTCTGGGCCCGATTCTTTTCCTCGTCTACATAAACAATTTGCCCGATGAGTTCCGCTCCCAGGTGAGGTTGTTTGCAGATGATACATCCATATACCTCACCCTGGAAAGCGAGGATGACAGCTCCACACTCTAGTCTGACCTTTGCATTCTATCGGCATGGGAGGCCAGGTGGGATATGGAGTTCAACCCCTCGAAATGTCAGGTGGTGCATGTGACAGACTCCAGGTTAAAAAAACAACAATTAAAATAGACTACCTATTGCATGATCAGGTCTTAGATGCTGTCACATGTGCCAAGTATCTGGAGGTTGATATTTCCAGTGATCTCTCTTGGACCCCCCCCCCCCCCACCGTTCTTATTTTTGTATACCAAAAACGAGGCTTCTTTTGGGGTTTTGTGGTGTGTTTTGTATTTGTGGCTTCTCAAAATATTTAATCATGGGTGTTTTGAAGACCTGGTTTAGATTAGATTCTTTTTTTTTTTTGTTCTCCATCCAAACACCGCGTGATCCCAATCTCATATTACGGTAACGCGTCATTCGTCAATTGCATTTTTCAGACTACAAGGCGTTCTCTCAAACATCCACAATCTGATTTGAGAAAGCGAAAACAATGGCAACAGGTGGAAGCCAGTGGGTCGAAACAAAAAACAATGTTGAATATTTTTTAGAAGGAAAACACTTACAATCGAAAGGCTGGAATGCTCCTGCAATTAGTGAAAACATGCATGTCTATAGCCCGGATTCTGAGGGAGTACCTGGACAGTTTCGTGTTAATTCACTGATACATGCAACTACGCCAGAAGCTGCCGCCGAAATCATTAAACAACGTGGGCTTAAACCAACATTCAAACAACTGAATAATGCAAACGATAATCAGAGTAGAGGTGTTGATGTTATATGGTGGGGTCTTGCTCTGGAACAGGACGATATTGCTAAATATAAAAGGGAAGTGTTGAGCAAACAAAGCGATAAAATTAAGAAAACCCCATCCAGTGTTGGCAGTCTTACAAAACAGATGGGAGCATTAAAGATTGACAACAGTTTCTTCTGTAACTCGGCGCCATTCCTCAATACATCCAGGTATGGGAACATCGTATTTAAATACTCCATTGAAGAGCTTCTCCGTGAATACTCATTACAGTTCTGCGAGCGTCAAACCCCAGATTTACGGGTCATGGGCACATTCGCTTACAAACAAGAGGTCATGCATGCAGTCTTGGTTTCTCCAAAAGCTCAGACCTTAGAAAATTTTAGTTTCCCTCCCGTAGATCAAGCGACAAGTGTCATTTATGAAGATGAAGAAGAGAAAGGCAAATGGGTTTGGAATCCGGAGACGACAGGCGAACCGAGGAAAAGGCCTTTTCGCAGATGGGAACATGCAACGTTTGCTTTTCTAGTACCAAAGGACCAGATTTTCAGACTAGAAAATCTCGACATGCACATGAGTTATTGTGAACCTGCAGTAGAGGCGGTCTTCAGAAAGCACACATTTGAGGATAGGAAACGTTGCAGTATCGACGAAACACTCCGTTATCTCCATGAAAACTATGTTACATGTATACAACCGGACAAGCTATTGCGTATAATCCAGAAACATCTTGCCAGAATCCTGGTACCACCTCGGGATGCCGACACTGAGCAGAGTGAAGATGATGCGGATAATCGTAACTGTGCTTGTACATATTTTGTGAAAATACAGCCTCGTTTTCTGCAAACACTGCTAGGAGGAGACGTAACAAATCAACCAGAAGATTACTACTGTCCTCATGTCCTCTTCGAAATGACCAAAGATCGATCGTCTTGCACTCAACAATGGCAAGAATGGATACATAAAATTACTCATCCCGATTTTGCACAGGAATGAGTATCTGACCCATCGCTCTTACCAAGCGTAGCAGACTTATTGATGCCGCTTGAAAGTTTTCTGCTGGATTTAAACACAAACTAACAAATACCAACAATTGTTGTTCGGCATTTTCTGGACGGTGAGATCAAAACTACTATAGAAAGTGAAATGCGAATACGGATGTGATAAAGTTAAATCTATGATATAACAAAAACGGCATAATTATGAAGTGAAAAAAAAAAAAAAACAAAAAAAAAAACAAAAAAAAAAAAAAAAAAAACATCTTCTTGTACGGAAAACTGCCAGGAGATCTGTACATTATGTGTGAATACACGTGTAGGCATTATTATTTCACAAAGCCATTATAGACGATGGGGTCCGGTAGAACCTCGGTAAGAGTTGGGGTCTTGTACAGTGGATTTTTATGTCAAACGTGGTGCGTCTCAGTGTGATAAACATAACCTGTGCGTTCACAGTGAGAAAACCAACAATTTGGGCTCCGACCAGGTCCGACACAAACCAGTCTGTACAGTCACAGAAGAAACTTTTGGGTATAAGTAGAGGAGGAAATGTACTATCCGTGTAGCGAAAACAAAGGAGCTGATCAGCTTCGCGGTAACCGCGAAGTTGATCTGCGCCTTTGTTTTCGCCTATGCATATTGTTGGTTTCCCCATACGGCGGCTCATATACCTTTAATATATCATATAATTGTATTTCCTTACTTGTTTTTTTTTTTTTTTTTTTTTTTTTTTTTTTTTTTTTGAAAATTCATAACTGTTGTATTTTTAAAACGTATCAATCATGTTTTGCCCGTAAACATTCAATTTGCCTCGAATTTGTCAATATGATACGAGCAGCGACGTGAGAAAACCGGTCTTCGGGGTATCCGACCAGGTCCGACGTTAACCAGCCTGTACAAGCACATAAGAAAGCTGGAAGCTTGGAATTTTGGACATATATAGAAGAGGAATTGTACTATACGTGTAGCGAAAACAAAGACACTTATCAGCTGTTCAGTTACTGCATAGCTGATCAGCGTCTTTGTTTTAGAATAGACAAAAAGCCGGTTTTCTCATGACGCGGCTCAATTGGCTTATTTTGATTTTGCTTGTTTTTGCTTTTGTGTGATAGTGCATTTCCAAGTCCATGCCAACCTTACCTACAATTCTAACCAAGAGAAAGTAAAGTGTAAATTAATAATTCCAAACAAGAGCCTGATGTGTATCCTACTGAAGGGTATCCGACTGAAAGCCAAAACGACTGTTGGGACCTAAACGACCCAAAAAAAAAAGGAAGTTAATTTGCAGACTGGTTTTCGAAATATTCCCGTGGTCGATCATCATTTGGGATCTAAACAGTCAGAGATCGTCGTCTTTGCTTTTCATATTTTTTTCACATCTTCGTACTTCTATTTCTTTTTGCCAAGCCTCATTCGTCTTGACATATAGCAAGCTAGCAAGTAAGCAAGACGTGTAATTTTTTCAGTTTGATTGATTTTTTGACTAATCATCCCAGTCACGACTATGGTCATTGCTTCCATTTTATGGAACTGCTTTCAACATTAGGATGTCATGACGCCCAAAATGTTCTTGAAACTATAACCACCAAAGGCAGACAAGAAGGCTTGTATGTATAGCGTGTTTGACTCGAACCACTTTTCCTGGGCAGGCTGGCTCAGACCTTCTGGGCGGTAAACCAGTATTCAGATCGTCAGTCAAAGCTTTTATATCTGCAGGCACAAGCAGCCCATCTATTTCTCATTGCCCGAATGGGCGGGAGTACATATAGTACAATACATTACAAAATTAAATATTATATGTATGTACACTCCCGCCCGCGTAATTGTACTCATTAAATGCGCGTAACATACGTGAGTAATACTCGCGTAATACGCACCTCTTTTCATACGCGTATGTGTCAACAGCCAGTCAAAATTCATTTTTTACGCGTATGATATGCGTAATGCGCGTACATTACGCGTTATGACTTTAACCAATGAGCGGTGAAACAGAAAAGCAAGTCATTTTTAGTATATACGCATATATAAACGTATTGTTCTAACCAATCGAGAGTAAAAATCTTACGTAAAAATATACGCGTAATGAAAGAGCCAATAATGTTGAGATTGTATGGTTAAACCAAAATCCCGGATTTCGCTTTAGACCGTCCAAAACAATATCTAATCATTTTCATACTAAGACCTGCAGTATTAACGGCCTCGAATACTTCATAAATACAAAATAACATGTACCAGATCGTCCCCATGAGAAATATTTTAAAAGCTTCATCCCTAGATCGGTTCCTGATCGGACACCGAGTTTCTGTTGTATTTGCTTGCGGTTTTATTTCGAAGAAGAAAACACTCGGGTTCTGTTGAATAATATTTGGATATCAATACGAAAGAAACGTGGGAGGAAAACGAGCGAAAATCAAACATGCATTATACCGTACGGTGGTGCCTTTAAAAATAGAGGGGGAACTCTACAACAATGAATAAATTGAACAGAACTGAACGTGGCTACCTACACTTTACTTAGTGTATTACTTATCTGTACACTTGTCTTCCCGAGTCTAAAATAATGTTCTTCACTTCGATGTTCATGTTGATGTTTTCGCCATCTTCGGTACAATGAATTTCCGATTCATTTTGAACGAAATCTAACTCACTCGTTAACACGTTTTCGTAGGGTCACAGACACATAAAATATTTTGACAATAACTTGAATAAGGTCACGCCATTTTCACGATCACGATATATCAATAAAATCCATTAAACTTGTACATTCTTTAGTTTCGATGGAATAATTAAATCAACCGTTAGGTTCTTTAGCTTTTATACTCCATGTCATTACGCGTATGATACGCATAAATACGCGTAAACGTTTTGCCAGTCTGATTGGCCGATACTTCATACGCGTAATGACTGAACCTTACGCGCATCGACGCATTTATCTCTGCTTATGAATATTAATGAGATATGTTATGCGCGCATGTTACGCGTAAATGCGTGCAATTGGCCTTACGCACGTAATACTCACGTAATACTCGCGTAATACGCGTAAATGGAGTACATTTACGCGGGCGGGAGTGTATCACTCACAGTAAATTATTAGACACTACATACATGTACACCAATTGCAAAACCAATACTACTCTAGTTGCGGACCAGGGACGGAGAAGGGATGGAGAAACAAGCAAAAATCGACGGCACAGGAATTAAAATACAAACCCAAACACCAGGTGGAGGAGAAACTACAGGAAACTAGAATTGTCAGAGAATCTGACTATAGCCCCGCTTCTCAGCTTTTTTCGCAGGGTGAAAAAAACAATGACAGGTAACTATCACAGGCTATCACAAGCTAGATCTCGTCAATATTGATGCAAATACAAAATTTGGTCTGATTATGTCAATTCGTTCTCCGTCAAAAAGTTTTGCGATAAATGACGGGTAACAATCCCAAGCTAGATCTTGTCAATGTTGATGTGCATACAAAATTTGGACGGATTCTGTCAATTCGTTCTGAAGATATTGAGCGGAAAGAAAATTCTGAAGTCAATCAAGGGCCATAACTCCGTCCAAATTTTGCAAAAAATGACAGGTTACAATCCCAAGCTAGATTTTGTCAATGATGATGTGCATACAAAATTTGGTTGGATTCTGTCAATTCATTCTCAAGATATTGAGCGGAAATGAAATTCTGATGTCAATCAAGGGCTGTAACTCCATCAAAATTTTGCAACAAATGACGGGTAACAATCCCAAGTTAGATCTTGTCAATGTTGATGTGCAGACAAAATTTGGTCGAATTCTGTCAATTCGTTCTCAAGATATTGAGCGGAAACGAAATTCTGACGTTAATCAAGGGCCATAACTCCGTCAAAATTTCGCAAAAACTGATGGGTAACAATCCGAAGCTAGATCTTGTCAATGTTGATGTGCATACAAAATTTGGTCGGATTCTGTCGATGCGTTCTCAAGATATTGAGCGGAAACGAAATTCTGACGTCATTCAAGGGCTGTAACTCCGTCAAAATTTTGCGAAAAATGACGGGTAACAATCCCAAGCTAGATCTTGTCAATGATGATGTGCATACAAATTCTGGATTCTGTCAATTCGTTCTCATGATATTGAGCGGAAACAAAATTCTGAAGTCAATCAAGGGCCGTAACTCCGTCAAAATTTTGGGAAAAATGACGGGTAACAATCCCAAGCTAGATGTTGTCAATGTTGATGTGCATACAAAATTTGGTCGGATTCTGCGGTCAATGCGTTCTCAAGATATTGAGCGGAAACGAAATTCTGACGTCAATCAAGGGCCGTAACTCCGTCAAAATTTTGCGAAAAATGACGGATAACAATCCCAAGCCTGATCTTGTCAATGATGATGCGCATACAAAATTTGGTCGGATTCTGTCAATTCGTTCTCAAGATATTGAGCGGAAACGAAATTCTGACGTCAATCAAGGGCCATGACTCCGTCAAAATTTTGCGAAAAATGACGGGTAACAATCCCAAGCTAGATCTTGTCAATGTTGATGTGCATACAAAATTTGGTCAGATTCTGTCGAGCCATTCTCAAAATAATGAACGGAAACAAAAATGTCGGAAGGACGGAAGGACAGAAGGACGGAAGGACAGAATAACGGAAGGACAGACCTACGGAAGGACAGGGTGAATCCAGTATAGCCCCCACTTTTTCAAAGCGGGGCTTTAAAATGTTACAGATAACTGTTTTCCCACAAGGTAGCTACCAGGCTAGCATGAACCAAAAACAAAGGTGGCAACACAGGTAGGCAGAATGAACAGAAACTGGTCATTACCATCAGGAAAACATATCCGTGAAATGTATACCTCCATAAACCCCACATTTATATAGAAACAGTGGTATACCTTATTTTCTTACTTTTGATCCAAAACATACATTGTGGGTACTCGGAAATTTTCAATTTTTACAGCTGAAAAAAAAATCTCTGCAAATTGCATGGGCATGCTTTCCTAATGTGAATTTTTAAATAAAAATAGACAGACAGAGAGAGAGAGAGAGAGAGAGAGAGAGAGAGAGAGAGAGAGTGTGAGAGAGAGAGAGAGAGAGAGAGAGAGAGAGAGAGAGAGAGAGAGAGGGGGGGGGGGAGAGAAAGAGAGACGAAAAACATGCAACGCAAAGTAGTTACTTAGTATCATAATTGAGCCTTCACATGAGAAAAACAACAATTTTGGATTTCAAGCAGGCCCTAAATAAACCGCTGTCCAGTAAGATCCGAAAGTGATATAAGATGCGGAAGTGCGATAGATGTGCGCATACGCAGTTCAGTTACTGCACAGCTGATCTGCGTCTTTGTTTTCGCATATGCAGATTGTTGTTTTTCTGACGCATTGGCTCGTATGCTTCCTTCCACGGTCCCTTGATTCATTACGACTTACAAGAGTTACATGTATAAATTCAATTTGAAATGACAGTTTCAATGAAATGCAACTTTATTAATATCACCAAACTCCAAGCAAACGCAAATTTTATCAAACAGATAAAATGTGACTTGATCATGATGGTTAATAATAACACGAGCGTGCCTGAAAGATGCGTCTGCATTTAACAAGCACTTCTTGTTTGAATTGATGCTTTTTGTCCCAGTCAACAGCTATGGTCATGTCGGCACGTTGCCTCCATTTTATGTGACTTTTATTTTATCTAAAATTAGGACGTCAAGACATCCAAAAAGTGCTTCAGTTATAATCGCCCAATTTAACCAATAAGGCTTATATGTAAAAACACTTTTCCTGGGTAGGGTCAGACCTAAGCGGTTTACCAGTAATTAGATGGTCAGTCTGTGGCCCGGAGGACTGGAGGCTCAAGCAGCCCATCTATTTCATCTTTTTTTTTCTTTTATTCAGTTTTACGTCCCTTTCAAGCTTTTTCACTCATATCGAGACGAATCAATCGGTAGGTTGGGCGAAAACCGGAGTACCCGGGGAAAAACCACCTGACACACTTGGCTTGTCCCACATGTGACTCGTGCCCCGAGTGAGGTGCGAACCCACAGCGGTGAGATGATCGAATGATTACATCTATTTCATGTCCCAATAGGCGGGGGCCAAGCACTTTTGAGGAAAATGCATGTGCCACATGCTAAATTTACTCTCGGAATGTAATGAATGTCATGAGATCATCTGAGCCGCCTCATGGGAAAACCATGAGTCTGCATAGGCAAAAACAAAGGCGCAGAATAGTGTAATACCTCTGAACTTTTGACTTGCTAAGAACTGAGCAAATATCTGTTTCGATGATATACAGAATATAGTGATATAGCTAGACTTGTACAATGGTAAAGTAGGCAAAGATCAGGAAAAGGCGCAATCAGAAAGAGCTTCCCACTCCAAAAACCGAGGTGGGAAAAAACTAAATTAACAATCAGGTACTGATACCATGAAAACCTATCGTAAGCCGAATGAGCAGCAATTTTCCCAATAGGTGGCCACTAAGTTACCTTAACTAAAAATATGAAAACATATATAAGGCGCCAACAGCACAAAAAATTTAAACACCAAGACATAAAACAAAAAGAACCACCACAGAAGTATCGCCTTGGAACGATCAGTAATGGGTATGTTGCCATTCAACTACCATAATACTTTGAAAGACCCACGAAATACACTCGTCACATGCATCCTCTTGCTTTCAGACAGATACACACTGGCGTAAAGTATTATCAGAACTCTTTATTGGAAAAGGTCCTTTTCCACAGTGTTTACTTTGAATATGAAGAAAATTTTACCCATGATCGACTGCTCTCTCTCAATTACGCGTGTTGTCACATAAAAACTAGTGAACCCGTCTATACTGACTAGACAGTTAACCGCAATCAATTAAATTTATCCATTTTTGACACTCCCCGTCAAATAGCGGTAAAAGCTAGCAAGCAGTCTCAATCGTGGTGACTGCTTATCATAGCGCATCTAGGTTTAGATCGTAGATACCCTGACGAGGGAAACTATAGGAACTCTATATGGCTGACTTTTAGTCCATCACATTGGTCCCATGGGTCTGTTTCTGGTAGTGTGACTGCAGGTCAAAATTCAGAACTCTGTCACAAATAAATTATTGACTGCACTGCAAAATGGTTTTCTACTCATCGACATATTGACTGTAATCGTGTTCCCTTTAGTATTGGCTTTGGTTCCATAACATCAGAAATTTTGGCCAATGCCTTGATTGACAGATACACACACTGGTCAAGCGTTCATAACAAGACACGACATTCATATATGAGAATCGAAATTAATGACAAACCAGAGAATCAACAACACTGAAATCTAGAGCAAAAGGAATCTCTTATAACATACGGCTGCTGACCTTTTCATTGGTTTCTTTTTAAAGAAGCCAACTTGTACCCTGCATCGTTTGTTCTATGGAACAGGCTTCCTTCTGAAGTTGTCCTACGGATGATCTTGACTCCTTCAGGAGAGGAGTCAGTAAGATCACTCACTCTCTACCATAATTTATACACTGTTTTTAACCTCTTTTAACTTCACCTCCTCTTTACTAATATAGCTATGTCCTTTTAAATCAAGTCTCACTATTGCACTTTTGAATCTCCTACAATCTTGCTTTTAGTCTAGCACTGACAGCGCAACTGCACATAAGAGGGTGCTGCAGTATGATGAGATAGATAGATTATTGCCGGAAGAGCTTAAATGGCGATTAGCAATTACCAATGCCCTTAAAAGCCATAAGTGTTGAAGGTGTGGTCGAATATGAAATGATTTAGAGTAAATGCTTTAGAGTTTATCTTTAACGTACTTATACAAAAACAAATTGTCTACTCAGCCCTAAATCATATTAAGATTTTCCTAAATGATTGTAATTTTATATGATTTATCATAATATTGATCTTTTAATAACTGTCTTTTAGTACCACGCCCCGTGAATCGTCCTTTTATGTACTTTTTGATTTATTAATTTAAACTGATGATGGGTTAACTCCGATATCAACTTTTATCTGATTATATACATTATCATTTAGTATTTAAACAATAGTGTATTAACTACAAAGGACAAACTCCGACATTTATGATAAATGAACCGGTATTGAATGGAAATAAAGTAAACTATTTTCATTTAGAATAATAAAACATTTTCTGCAGTGCTCAGTCCCATTTAATTCAATTCTTTATTTCCGTAAGCCATACGGCTCATTGGAGAGTACAAAACATACATACAAGATACAAAGTATCAACAACATAAACATGCGTAAATAAATACATATCTGAATGGTCGAATATGGACGAGTGTGTTTGATTTAGAACTACGTATACTAATACAGATATGGTCCTCTTAATTTATTGTAATTTCTCTTTAAACATGGTGAAATAATATCACTTGGCGTGTCACCAGTAAACTATTCAGATTCAGATTCAGACGCAGGCCTATATCTATAATTAGTTTTGCTGTATTCATAAGAATAGTATCAACGACCACATTAAATATTCGGTGGTTTCGTTTCCTCCACCAACATTCACATCCTGAAGGATGGACGAAGTAAAATCCACATTTTGTTACTATTACACTAAAACACTTAAAATAAAATAAAACATAAACATAAACAAACAAGCTCTGACATACACTAGCCTATGCAATTGCACTACTTTAGGGTTGCCACGCGCCAGGGAAAAATCAGGGCATTAGGAAAACATGTCCGTGTATTGAATACCCCCTTAAACCGGCCCCACTTTTATGTAGTAAAACTGGGGTATGCAGGGATATACCTATTTTTCTTATTTTTGCTCCAAAACATAGATTGTGGGTACTCGTTAGAACCGCCTCGGCGAGGCGGTTCTAACGTGTACCCACAATCTATGTTTTGAGCAAAAATAAGAAAAATATCAAAATTGTTCAGCTGAAAATTTTCAATTTTTGAATCACAAAAACATCTGTTTATTGCACGGGCAAGTTTTCGTAATGTTAGGGTTGCCACGCGCCAGGGAAAAATTAGGGATTGTCAGAGATTTTCCAAGTTGTGCGAAATGTCATTCTAACCGCCGACCACATCGAGTAGTTAAATGTTAGGCATCAGGTAATTTTGCCATTCTGTCCGGGAAATGTCAGGGAAATTTGCATCTGCTCGAGTGTGGCAACCCTGAAACTGTTACTTGAAATGATCATATATTCTATATTCACCATTTTCAAACACAAAGCACATCGTGACTTCATTTGTAAAGGACATATGGCTTATTTTTCAGACGTGCCTCGCAAATATTTGCTAGTACCCAGTAAAAGATAGTTATGGCTGAAGGCAGAGATAGGAAGAAATATAAATGGAAAGATTAAGAAACTGCTTGGAAAATATTTACAGTCAAGCGAATGGGATTCTTCTAAATATCCTATAAACGATAAGTATGAATATATCCCAGATTCTAAGGTGTTGGTAGATAGACCGGAAGTTCCCGTCGAATTTAAAGTACATCCTGAAGTGGAGAAAAAATACAAGTTGGCTTCTTTACAAAGAAATCAATGAAAAGGTCAGCAGCCGTTTGTTATAAGAGATTCCTTTTGCTCTAGATTTCAGTGCTGTTGATTCTCTGGTTTGTCATTAATTTCGATTCTCATACGTTTCAGTTTCGTTTCCTATACATACATGAATGTCGTTTCTTGTTATGAACGCTTGACCAGTGTGTGTATCTGTCACTCAAGGCATTGACCAAAATTTCTGATGTTATGGAATCAAAGCCAATACTAAAGGGAACACGATTACAATCAATATGTCGATGTGTAGAAAACCATTTTGCAGTGCAGTCAATTTGTGACAGAGTTATGAATTTTGACCTGCGGCCACACTACCAGAAACAGACCCATGGAACCCCGGGCATGGGACCAATGTGATGGACTAAAAGTCAGCCATATAGAATTCCTATAACTTCTGTACCCCTCGTCAGGGTACCTACGATCTAAACCGATCTAAATCTAGATGCGCTATGATAAGCGGTCACCACGATCGAGACTGCTTGCTAGATTTTACCGCTTTTAGACGGGGAGTGTCAACAATGGATAAATTTAATTGATTGCGGTTAACTGTCTAGTCAGTTTAGACGGGTTCACTAGTTTTTATTAAGCGCTTTATGTGACAAAACGCGTAATTGAGAGAGCAGTCGATCATGGGTAAAATTTTCTTCATATTCAAAGTAGGTCCTGAAGGACCTTTTCCAATGAAGATAAGAAAGTAGAACTAGAACAGGGTAACTTTCGTGTGAAAACACTGGTACACGCAACAACACGTGAAGCTGCTGCTAATATATGAGCCGCCTCGTGGGAAAACCAACAATGTGGTTTCCGAACAGCTCCGACACAAACCGGGCTGTACAAGCGCAGAAAAGAGCTAGAAGCTTGGAATTTCGGATTTAAGTAGAAGAGGAATTGTACTATCCGAGTAGCGAAAACAAAGGCGCTGATCAGCTTCGCGGTTACCGCGAAGCTGATCTGCGTCTTTGTTTTCGCCTATGCAGATTGTTGGTTTTCCCATGAGGCGGCTCATATATTATTATATTATTATTATGGAATGGATTTCCACCCAACGAAAAGTTTCTTGGCAAATACTGTCCTAAAGGCAACAATGATCACAAACACAAGTTAATTTGGTGGGGTATATTGCCAGACGAAGAAGATATTGAGGCCGATTCTCAAAAATGCGATCAATTCACGAATGAAGTGATGACGGGGTTAGAGGTGAAGGATCGGAAACTGCTCAACGAAAATTTCTGCAGTTCTCCGCCATTTTGCATCACATCACGATACGGTAACGTTACGTTTGAATGCAACATAGACCATTTGCTCGATGCCTACTCATCTCAGTACTGTCGTACACAAAAGCCGAAACTTCTAGTTCTGGGTACATTTGCATATAAACGGTAATGCACGCCATACTAGTCACCAGACGCAACGGAATGGATCGCCGCCCTCCCGGACGTGGACGATACTACTTCCCGCGGCGTAATTACTCAATCCACTGAAGGAATCTGGGAATGGAAACCTGAAAGCACAGGCTATAAAGCAAATTATTTCAATTGTTGTAAAATAATTCAACATTGTTATAGAAGATGGGAGCATGTCACTTTCGCATTTCTTATATCGGAAAACAAACCCCAGGTTTTTCGGATCGACAACCTAGATATGCAAATGACTTATTGCCCACCTTCGAGTGTGTTTAGACAACACACAACGATAAACACAAAGGAGTGGAGCATAAACGAAACACTTCAGTTCTTCTGCGACAAGGATAATGCTATACCTAATGATACGTTTTTCCTAGGCTTCATTCATAGATTTCTTATCAAGAACTGGCAGAAAGATGATAAACAGTATGAGGGCATGCCCCACAAAAAGTACATGGCGCTTAATCCGCGGTATCTGGTGCAAATTCTGGGCGGATCGTTAGATGGTGACCAGAACAAACAATATACATATATGCCATACGAACTGCTTGAAATGGCAAGGGATCTTGAAAATTGCAAGGACCGCTGGCAACTTTGGATACGACAGATAGCTCATTATCTTCTAAATGACTGAATATATCCCATTCTGCAAAAAATCAACATGTAACACGGGATTGAACAGGACAGTAGAAAAACAAGTTTTTATTTTTTTCGGTTTAAAAACAATATTTGAGCCGCCACATGGGAAAACCAACAATCTGCATACGCGAAAACAAAGGCGCAGATGCGAAGCTGATCAGCGCCTTTGTTTTCGCTACTCGGATAGTACAATTCCTCCTCTACTTAACTCCAAAATTTCAAGCTTCTAGTCTGCTTCTGTAGCTGTACAGGCGGGTTTGTGTCCGACCTGTTCGAAAACCACATTATTGGTTTTCCCACGAGGCGGCTCAATTTTACCTAATAGTTCTAGGGACGAGTCCATTTTGTAACGCTACGGGAACGTGTATTTAAATGCAACATAGATCAACTGCTGGAAGCCTACTTCTCTTTGGACTGCAACAAAAAGATTTGGGTTGCCTCGTTTCTCTGAGATTTATACATATAAGCGAAAAGTGATGCACATTATAGAGGCCCTCCCAGGGGGGGGGGGGGGTCTTTGCTCCCTACTCCCTGAAAGAAAAATGACCTTTCTCCCCAGCTTCCCAAAATGTTTTTCCTCAGCCCCCTGCTCCCTGCTCCCTAAAACCCTAAAATCTCCCCAAATCCCTGAAAATAAATGACCCTTCTCCCCAAATCCCTGAAAATAAATAGACCTTCTCCCTGAATCCCCAAAACCACTGGGAGGGCCTCATTATACTGGTCTGTCGACCAGACGTTCTCCGGACCATTGACAAAACTTCTTCCGTAATTACTGTATCCACTGAATGCAGCTGGGAATGGAAACCTGAAACAGACTACAAAGCAAACTACTTTAATATAGGGATCATTCATGGTTTTCAGTGTTCGATGGATCACGAGGAAGGTGTTTGAACACAAGGCCGCAGGCCTTGTGTTCAAACCCCCTGCGGCCTTGTGTTCAAACCCCTGCCGAGTGATCCAGCGAATGTTTGAACACTGAAAAAAACCATGGTTGATCGTTATTCTTGCATTTTCACTCTAATCCGCTTAAAATCTCTTGAAAATAACATTAACAACGTTAAAACTCACCGAAAACTGCGGAGCTTCTTCAACGTCGGCCATTTTGTTTCCATGAAACACATGATGTCGTCGCATTGACCAATGACGTCGGCTAAAACCCATGTTCAAACGCACGTGAATTTCATGAATTGAACATGGGTTTTGCTGTTTGAACACGGCTTTCACCAATTGAAAACGGCTTCAAACAGCTAAGCGCATAGATATTTATGCAAGAATTATGATTTGAGATGATTCAAGAAAGATATAATAGAAGATGTGATCATGCCAAATGACTTATTACCCTCCTTAGAGTTTATCTAGACAGCACGCACTGCTAGATGGATATCAACCAGAAGAAAGCTACTGCCCTCATGCCCTCTTCGAAATGACCAAACATCGATCGTCTTGCACTCATCAATGGCAAGAATGGATACATAAAATTACTCTTCCCGATTTTGCACAGGAATGGGTATCTGACCCATCGCTCTTACCAAGCGTAGCAGACTTATTGATGCCGCTTGAAAGTTTTCTGCTGGATTTAAACACAAACTAACAAATACCAACTATTGTTGTTCGGCATTTTCTGGACGGTGAGATCAAATATAGAAAGTGAAATGCGAATACGGATGTGATAAAGTTAAATCTATGATATAACAAAAACGACATAATTATATTGAAGTGAAAAAAAAAAAAAAAAAAAAAAAAAAAAAAAAAAAAAAACATCTTGTACGGAAAACTGCCAGGAGAACTGTACATTATGTGTGAATACACGTGTAGGCATTATTATTTCACAAAGCCATTATAGACGATGGGGTCCGGTACTGAGAACCTCGGTAAGAGATGGGGTCTTGTACAGGGGATTTTTATGTCAAACGTGGTGCGCCTCAGTGTGTGATAAATATGAGCCTGTGCGTGAGAAAACCAACAATTTGGGCTCCGACCAGGTCCGACACAAACCAGCCTGTACAGTCACAGAAGAAACCTAGAATCTTGAAAGTTTGGGTATAAGTAGAGGAGGAAATGTACTATCCGTGTAGCGAAAACAAAGGTGCTGATCAGCTTCGCGGGCGACCGCGAAGCTGATTTGCGCCTTTGTTTTCGCCTATGCATATTGTTGGTTTCTCCACACTGCGGCTCAGTTTAATACATGGTATTTCCTTACTTGATTTTTTGAAAATTCTTAAGTGTTTGTATGCTAGTGGTTGTATTTTTAATACCCCTATCATACTACGACAAATTGTCTCACGAATTGTCACGAATTGGCATTTTTTGACAATTTTTTCGATTCGTAGCTGAAACGTAATCGATTCGTGAAGATCTTAACTAATTCTTATAGTTCGTAGTAAGTTCTTGCGAATCGTGGGTCAGTCAGAAATTCGTGGCCTAAATTTTGAACTGTTCAAAACTTTGGTCCCGAATTTTCGACCAAAATAATTCGCATTTTATTCGCAACAAAGCCGTAGTGCATTCCGTGACATCGTAACTGAATCTTATCTGATTCGGATGATATCGTAACTCATTCGGGAATTCCGGAGCTTGGCACCCAACTACGAATTGACAAAGAATCCGTTACGAATGTCGCGAATATACACCGAAGCAGATACGCAGTAGGGAATTCACATCAATATGCGAATCAGCCAAGAGTTTCACAAATGACTTACGACTTAACTACGAGTTTGCTAGAAGCTGGAATTTAACATGGAAGTTTATATCACGAATGTTAGCCGATTGCACCGGAACGCGCCACGAAGTCCACGAATCTTACAACAGAAATATAACTAAATGTACACAAAAGGACAGGAGAAAGATTCATAGAAAAGCAATGTTATCAATTAAGGTGCGGTAGAAGGCAGTTACGTTGAACTTAACTTCTGAGAGAATCCAGCCTCAGAGGTGAAATACGTTGTAAGGATAAAGCTACAGTCAGGGACTCGAAGATGGGTGGTTAGTTGTAATTTATGAACAAAGAGTTTCCCAAGTGTTGGGGGCCATAGCGGATAGAATAACAGCATGAGAAAGTGGCCATCGTCCTTTATTTAATTTGAAACTGATTCTCAAGCAGGTGTATTATAACTTTTATATCTATCTTGAGAAAAAATCTCACGAATTGTCAAGAACAGCTACGAATATTTATTATTCGCACATGTAATCGTCATACTCGCAACTGATTCGTAACTGATTCTCTAACTTTCGCGCAGCATATCCTCAATAGATAATTGTAAATCGTTAAGAATTCTTGCCAAGTTCGTGTGACTGCAGCCGAATTCCGCCGAGTCTGCCGAATATTCGTAACGCTATCGTGTCTGTGTCCTAACAGATTCGTAAGCAATTTCGAATAAACAAAAAAATTCACGAAATTCCACGAATCCTAAAATTTATTGATTCGTGGCAATTCGTGGAGTTCGGTTTCGTAGTGTGATAGGGACATTAAACGTGTAAACATTCAATTTGCCTCGAATTTGTCAGTATGATATGAGCCGCGACGTGAGAAAACCGAGGTATCCGACCAGGTCCGACGTTAACCAGCCTGTACAAGCACAGAAGAAAGCTGGAAGCTTGAAATTTTGGATTATATATACAGTATAGTTACTGCATAGCTGATGAGCGTCTTTGTTTTAGAATAGACAAAAAGCCGGTTTTCTCATGACGCGGCTCAATTGGCTTATTTTAATTTTGCTTGTGTTTGCTTTTGTGTGAAAGTGCATCTCAAGTCCATGCCAACCTTTAAATACCTACAATTCTAAAGTGTAAATTAATAAATAATTCCAAACAAGAGCGTGATGTGTATCCTACTGAAGAGTATCCGACTGAAAGCCAAAACGACTGTTGGGACCTAAACGACCCGAAAAATGCAGACTGGTTTTCGAAATATTCCCGTGGTCGATCATTTGGGATCCAAGTTTAAGCGTTTCCAAAACGCTTGCGATCTCTCAGCACTAATTTCACTGTATGACCACATAATTATAAACCCACGGCGATAACCACAGACCGAAAAGACTAGATGACAGCTCGGTTTAACGTGAGCTTTCATACCCGAGCCGACATGCGCTATTTGGTGTGACCCAATCGAAGCTGCCTCGTCCAATCAAGTACGACGGAAGTCGGAAGTCGATGGTCGATTAAGCCCCACGTTCTGATCTTGATCAACTATATATGCGATCTCCCAACGGGAGATCGCAATAAACAGTCAGAGATCGTCGTCTTTGCTTTTAATATTTTTTCATATCTTCATACTTCTATTTCTTTTTGCCAAGCCTCATTCGTCTTGACGTATAGCAAGCTAGCAAGTAAGCAAGACGTGTATTTTTTTTCAGTTTGATTTTTTGACTAATCGCCCCGCCAACAGCCTCTATGGAACTGCTTCCAACATTAGGATGCCATGACGCCCAAAATGTTCTTGAAACTATAAGCACCAAAGGCAGACAAGAAGGCTTGTATGTATAGCGTGTTTGACTCGAACCACTTTTCCTGGGCAGGCTGGCTCAGACCTTCTGAGCGGTTAACCAGTATTCAGATGGTCAGTCAAAGCTTTTATATCTGCAGATATATCTGCAGACACAAGCAGCCCATCTATTTCTCATTGTCCTAATGGGCGGGAGTACATATAGTAAATATACATTACAAAATTAAATATTATACGTATGTATCACTCCCAGTAAATTATTAGACACTACATACATGTACACCAATTGCAAAACCAATACTACTTTAGTTGCGGACCAGGGATGGAGAAACAAAGTAAGAATCGAAGGCACAGGAATTAAAATACAAACCCAAACACCAGGTGGAGGAGAGTTACAACACGTATGATTAGCTGTTTTCCCACAAGGTAGCTACCAGGCTAGCATGAACCAAAAACAAAGGTGGCAACACAGGTAGGCAGAATGAACAGACTGAACTGGTCATTACCATTAGGAAAACATATCCGTGAAATGTATACCCCCGTAAACCCCACATTTATATAGAAACAGGGGTATACCTAATTTTCTTATTTTTGATCCAAAACATACATTGTGGGTACTCGTTAAAATCAATATTTTCTGGGGAAATTTTCAATTATTACATTTGAAAAAAAAATCTCTGTAAATTGCATGGGCATGCTTTCCTAATGTGAATTTTTAAATAAAGAAGTCCACATAAAAATAGACAGAGAGAGAGAGAGAGGGAGAGACGAAAAACATGCAACGCAAAGTAGTTACTTAGTATCATAATTGAGCCTTCACATGAGAAAAACAACAATTTTGGATTTCAAGCAGGCCCTAAATAAACCGAAGTCCAGTAAGACCCGAAAGCGATATAAGATGCGGGTGCGATAGATGTGCGCATGCGCAGTTTGTTCAGTTACTGCACAGCTGATCTGCGTCTTTGTTTTCGCATATGCAGATTGTTGTTTTTTCTGACGCATTGGCTCGTATGCTTCCTTCCACGGTCCCTTGATTCAGTACGACGTACAAGAGTAACATGTATAAATTCACAGTTTCAATAAATTGCAACTTTATTATAGTCTGATTTTTTTCAATGTGCAGGGCGGAGCCTGTCAATTTTTGATTGACAGTGACAAAGTTGACCATTACATTTTAAAATAGGTAATTCTCACTTGGACTGCTACTTTGACCCACTTGTTCAATTGTTATTGTTGAACCAATCAGTGTCAAAATTTAACCTCATGCACCGAAAATGATGGGTAAACACATACTGTCACAGAAAAATAGTCTGTACTACATGACTGTATTTATGTATGACCATATTGAAAATTCCTCTAGTAAATGCCTGGTAAACATTCTTGTTGTATGACCATCTGTTTTTCTTTTCCATTTTAAATCTTTAATTCTGATACAAATAAATATCAAAGATGCAGGCTTACATTTACTAATGAAGGCGGCAGAAAAAAGTGCACTAACTTATTACTGGAAGTCACAGTACGGATCTGTACAGTATTGTTCAGCCATTCGATCGATTTGTTGAATTTGACTGACAGTTCAGTCAAGTTATCAGCGAATCTGTTGCTGCAGCAGCAGCAGCAGCAAAAAAAAAAAAAAAAAAAAAAAAAAAAAAAAAAAAAAAAAAAAAAAAGAGGAAAATTTTCGTCGACAACGTAATGACTGTGAGCGCATTAGAAAACAATGATGAATGTGGCAAACATGTTTTTTCTATGCCGCCTGTGACCCAAGTTCTGGACGACAAAAGTTCCCTGTCACTTGCATTAAAAGTGGATTTTTTGTGGCCGATATTTTAGCTCACCTATGTCCTCACAAGGTAAGCTTATAGGATAACGGCACTTGAGCCGGCGTTCATGCATCCGTTTGTGCGCTCATCAGTTTACACTTTCAAATATGACTATCTCTAAGACCATGCCAAATGCGATCAAATTTTATCTAAAGCATCATTGAGGTGGGGGAATGATTGCATTACATTGAAAAAAAAAAGTTTTCTAAGCCCCAAGGCACATAACTTTCATATTTAGTGCAAATCAGTGTACAGTATTCCCCCTTATAAATACTGTCAATTGTGCCCATAGGGTCCATACAGACATGGCTCGACATGGCTCTAGAGTATCATCGTCTATCTTAAAGCTTACACTGATAAGCAAATCACTAAGGTGAGCTACGGCACAATTTGGTCTCTCGTTTTCGTTTAAGTCTGTCTATGAGCGCATACATATATAAGAAACGATGAATGCCATAACAAACAGACAAACAGACATTTTATATCCCACATATTTCCCAGTCTATGGACACTTTTACTGCTGACAGGGAACTTTTGTCCAGGTCTTGTTTGCTTCATATTCGTTTCCTATAGCGCTCACAGCCAGACGAAACTATAAAAAAATCGGCAAAATATTTTCCATAATGTTGGTAATATGTGGTCTAGAAAAGTTCTGTTGCAGCATTACCGGTAATCATCATTTTCTACATAGCGATCACAGCCAGACGAAAAAGAAAGAAAGAAAAAAAAATTGAAGAAATGGCGACAAGCATTTCCACTTACATGGAACTTTTTGTTGAACGTTGGTCGTAGGCGACGTCGAAAAGATGTGATTGTGTCATTAATTGTCATTTTCTTATTTGCTATCACCTAGATTAAAGCCAAAACAATCTGCGACAAAACTGTTCGCTGCAAGCGAAATTGCTGCTTACTTGACTTTTTTTTTCGCTGTGGCAAAATAGCTGCCAACTTGACCAATTTCGCTACAGCAAAATTGCCGCTAACTTGACTGTATTTTCTATTTTGCTGCAGCAAATTTAAATCTAACACTGCAAGCAAAAATCACCGTTAACTTGACTGCTTTTGCTGTAGCGAGATTGCTGCTACATGTAACATGACCGACTTTGCTGCAGTAAAATTGCTGCTAACTTGACTGTTTTTGATGCAGCAAATTTGCTGCTAATTTGACAGGAAAAATAAGTAAAATCAGCTGGTTCTCTGAATCGCTTTTTTTTTTCGAATGGTACTTTATTGACCGTCTACTGCGGTCATGTACCATCAGTAAAGCAAAGAGTTGTTGACAAAGAGGCATTGGCTGACTTGATAGAAATAATTGAGTGTAGCTGTATGGTTATATTTAAGAAACAAAATGTTTATGTTTGTGTGTGTCTACCATAAACTTCACCTATTTTGAAATCATTCAGGTGAAACACAGGTATAGCACAAAGACAACAAGCATAGTCACCTTTACCTCAATTATACATTGTCAGCTCTGGGACCCTTTCTCAACAATGAAATCATCCAAGGCTGGGCTTAGCTAAGCCCTGCCCTGCACATTGAAAAAAATCCAAGTATAATATCACCAAACTCCAAGCAAACGCAAATGTTATCAAACAGATAAAATGTGACTTGACTCACGATTGTTAATAATAACACGAGCGTGCCTGAAAGATGCGCCTGCATTTAACAAGCACTTCTTGTTTGAATTGATGCTTTATGTCCCAGTCAACAACTATGGTCATGTCGGTACGTTGCCTCCATTTTATGTGACTTTTATTTTATACATCTAAAATTAGGACGCCATGACATCCCAAAAGTGCTTCAGTTATAATCGCCCAATTTAACCAATAAGGCGTATATGTAAAACCACTTTTCCTGGGCAGGGTCAGAATTAAGCGGTTAAACAGTAATCAGATGGTCAGTCAGTGGCCCGGAGGACTGGAAGCTCAAGCAGCCCATCTATTTCTTTATGTCCCAATAGGCGGGGGCCAAGCACTTTTGAGGGAAATGCATGTGCCACATGCTAAATTTACTCTCGGAATGTAATGACTGATAATCTATTTCAGGTAACAGATTAACATAATCCGGTAATTGTTTTAATTCCACAGCTATTTGTACTCGTATACGCGTTTTAGTTTTATTCTTTCTGACATTTATTGACAATGAATAGTGTAATAGCTTTGAACTTTTGTTCTGGTAAGAACTGAGAAAATACCTGGTTTGATGATATACAGAATATAGTGATATAGCTCGACTTGTACAAGTCTCCTATTTATTTCAAATTTTATTAATTTTTTAACATGTACTATCATTTTGCTGACGGAATTTTCTCTCATCTAGACTGAAGTAGGAGTCTCAAATTCTGAAGCTATCAGAGAGGCATACATAGATGCTGCAGGGTACTGTGAAGATAGAATTATATACAGAGTAAGAGACTGACTATCAGTCTATGATATAGCTGACAGTACCATAAATGTCTTCACTGTAGGTATACCAGTTACCATAAAATAATGATCAGCGCCTTTGTTTTCGCCGCACGGATAGTACAATTCCGATTTTACCTATTTCCAAAGTTTCAAGCTTGTAGCTTTATTTTGTGACTGTACCGCTGGTTTGTGTCAGACCTGGTCGGAAACCAAAATTGTTTGCAAACAGCTGGATGCAATCAAGCTCAGTTCAGAGGACTCAGAAGAAAACTGGCCCACCGGGGCTCTCAAATCTCATGTTATAAGATACTGTGAGACAGTGTATGAAACTTCAAATAAAAATAGGTTTTGGTCAATAAAAAATTCTGGTGAGGTGCTCAGTAAATTGAAGTGTAGAGGGTTCCGTGCGACAAGCTTGTCCACATATGATTTTTCTACTCTGTATACAACATTACCACATAATCTAATTAAAGAAAAACTTCTGGATTTGATAGAGTGGACCTTCAAAAGGGCATTGAAAAACTATGGTTCACTTTATTTGGCATGTAATGACAGAAAGGCTTTTTTCACTTCCTCTGTCCAAAGTCGGTATACACTTTGGTCATGTCAGAATGTGTGCGACGCCTTATCCTATCTCCTTGATAATATTTATATTAGATTTGGGACCAGGTTATACAGACAAATTGTTGGAATTCCGATGGGTACAAATTGCGCACCTCTCGTAGCTGATTAATTTTTATACTGCTACGAAAGAGATTTCATGGATTCTCTTAACCATGATAATCAAGCTGATGTTATCGAGGCTTTTAATTCCACATCTAGGTACCTCGATGAGCTCTTGAACATTGACAACCCTTATTTTGAAGGTATGGTCAATCAAATTTATCCACCTGAACTTCAGTTGAACAAAGCCAATATCTCAGATACCGAAGCCCCCTTTTTAGATCTACATCTTTCTGTTGCAAATGGATTTGTTTCTTCTAAAATTTATGATAAGCGCGATGACTTTGATTTTGATATAGTAAATTTTCCTTTTTTGGATGGTGACGTTCCTCGTCGTGCTTCTTCAATGATGGTGTATACATTTCGCAACTTATTAGGTTTGCTAGAGTCTGCAATCATGTTACAGACTTCAACGCTCGAAATAAATGTTTAACGGCAAAACTTCTCCAACAGGGTTATCGGTATCATAAACTTCGAAAAACCTTTTCTAAATTTTATAGTAGACACTATGAATTGATTTCCAAATATAATGTTGGGTTAAAGACGCTTTTAAGCGAGGGCCTTTCGGAACCTGAATTTTATGGTGACTTGGTTTACAAATTTAAGAAACTTAAAAGAATTAATGATTTTTCTTTTCAGTTCAGAAAAATCATAACACGTTACAAACGTATAGGTTATAACTTGAATGTTATGCGACAATCTGCATGCTTAGTTTTTAACCCAATCATGGTTGATAACTATGCTGCCTTCTTTAATTGCACGCCGGTGGGTCGGGCGTCAGACTCTATGATGGCCCCGACTTAAAGCTATTCATTTTAGTTGGTTGGGGCCGGAGCTTCTTGTCTGTTGCTTGGCCCAACGGGGTCCAACTGGTGTTTTTCTTTTGCTCCGGAGTTAGTAGGTTATTCGGCGCCCAGGGATCTCCATCGTCGGGCAGCTTACTCAATCTGTGAGTCCTGGTTTTTGATTCATCAGGATGTTTATCATGATTTATTTGTTTGTTCTTGATGATTCATTGACAAGTTAGAGATTCACCACGAGGACCGAAGATTTACTAAATGTTATGAACCACTGCAGAAGCTGAGGGTGAGGTTAGGTACCTGTAAAACCGGTTTAAGCCCGCCAGTAACTTTGTGTTACTGATCGTTCCAAGTCGATACTTCTGTGGTGGTTCTTTTTGTTTTATGTCTTGGTGTTTAAATTTTTTTTGTGCTGTTGACGCCTTATGTATGTTTTCATATTTTTTAGTTAAGTAAAGTTAACTGAGTGGCCACCTATTGGGAAAATAGCTGCTCATTCGGCTTACGATATGTTTAATGGTATAAGTACCTGATTGTTAGTTTGGTTTTTTTCCCACCTCGGTTGTTGGAGTGGGAATCTTTTTCTGATTGCGCCTTTTCCTGATCTTTGCATACATGTACCTTTTCATTCTTCAGCTGCAACTACTTAAGGACTTCCATCTAGCAAACATCAAGTAAAATAATTATAATGGTTTGATTCTTTAGAAGCAGTAAAACATTCAAAGGGAGATAGTATGGACTATATTGCACAATCCTCATCAGTAGCCCTTTAAAAATCGGCAACGAAAGCCAGACTATAGTTCTGCAATTTCGAGAATTTAAACGAGAAGTCTAAATCAAAGACACAATCCCAAACGGGGTCAAGAAGTTAAAACATTGCTTAGAAGTATGTTTCTCAACGTGTTTTGAACACTCTGAACATCTTTACTCATCTCAAAGGACCGAAAGTAAAATATAATCTGCACTATGGATGATGTACGGGGAGACTTTTTAGGACCGCCACACTGCACAGCGCCAGCTGCAGTAATAGCAAATAAAATATAATGGTTTGATCCTTTGGAAGCAGTAAAACATTCAAAGGGAGATAGTATGGACTATATTGCGCAATTTCGGGTAATGAACCCTCATCAGTATACACTGGTTTGATGAGAATGATGCAGAAATTCTCGAAGGCTAAATCGAGGCTTCTCGAAGTAAAGCACCGATTGCACAAGGCACATCAAGATGATACTAGCTCATTATCAAACAAGAAACATCTTTAAAAAGGATAATTGTCGAAGATTAATATCTGTTCTGCAATAGGGTACAGGATGCAGGAGATTTTAGATTTTAATTTTTCTTTGCAAAAGCTTTCGTCACACAAAAAGCGATTAAAATGAATAGCAATAAGGACCAATGATGGATTGTATAGTAAAAAACATCATCTTAAAGTACTTTTTAAAGAGATGCAGTTTGTTGCCTTTATCATCTTCCATATGGGAAAAACCCGGATGCAGGTCAAAATGATCTGAGATGTCTTCGACAAATAAGCAGCCCAAGACAGTCAAGACCAAGTTTAGGGACATACACGATGTCTGAGGAAGAACACAGGCGAAATTCAGTCTTTTGCGGTCTGAAACTCAGATTGTTGGTTTTCTCACGTGAAGGCTCAAATGTCAATGCGAAAGCTTACATTATTTGAGTAATAAAGCACACAGCATTATGTTAGATGTTCGCCATAGACATACATGAACGCTGGAGTGGGATCTTTTCGCATAACTGCTATAAACATTGTAGGGTTACCTTCCAACGTGAATGTATTAACACTTTATTCCTATTAGATCTGGCTAACAATATTTTGAAAATTACATAAGCATATGCAATATACATATGTATATTTTGAGCAATAAATGGGTGAAAATAATAAGACAATTTACCTATGGATAGTGCGTGGACGTAATCTGTCACTCCTAAAATAGCATTTGGATAAGGACTGAACATAACGTGCTGTTCGCATTGGCATGTACAAGGTTTTCTTAGATCGAGGCTCTCTTTGATTGCCTTGTTAAGTCAGACACATCGTCATTTTGCATGCTTTTATAAACCCAGAATCTCCTTATAATTTGAGCCGCCTCGTGGGAAAACCAACAATGTGGTCTCTGACCAGGTCCGACACACACCGTGCTGTACAAGCATAGAAGCAGGCTAGAAGCTTGAAATTTTGGAGTTAAGTAGAGGAGGAATTGTACTATCTGAGTAGCGAAAACAAAGGCGCTGATCAGCTTCGCGGTTACCGCAAAGCTGATCTGCGCCTTTGTTTTCGCCTATGCAGATTGTTGGTTTTCCCATGGGGCGGCTCATTTAGCCACACTACAGGAAACAAGCCTACTGCAAGCCCCAAAATCAAGGCACAGAATCATGTACGCGGTAAACGTTGTAGCTGGCCAGCGCTTTTGGTTTTGCTACAAAGTGCCGACTGTCTTACGTGGCTCAAAGTTTCAAGTCTCTCAGTGGCCGTACGACCCGCTCTGAACCTGGTCGGCAACCACTGAGTACTAATCCATGCAATATACAAAGATTTTCCAGCTCTAAACATTGAAAATTCCATCACAAAGATTTCGATGTTTTAATATACATGTATTTGCTCGAAACATTGATTTTGGGTTCACGTTAGAACCGCCTCGCCGAGACTGTTCTAACGAGTACCCGCAATCTATGCTTTGGATCAAAAAATAAGAAAAAATACATACCTCTTCACGCCCCAGTTTTACTCTTTAAAGTTGGGTTTAAGGGGGCATGCTTTTCATGGACATGTTTTCCTGATGTAAGTCTATTAAGTCGTAGCTAAATTGGCAGCTAAATGAATATGTCTCGGAGATTATGCTTGTCTGTCCTTTGCATGTGTGGGTGGGTATGTGGGTCGGTGTGTCTTAATTTTACATAATTAAGTTTATCTTCTTATTATTAGGATTTCTACAACATTTTGTACAAGGACGCCAAATGATGAATTGTGGATAAAGATCGAGTCGCGTCATGATCAAACAGGATTTTTTGCCTATGCAGAAACAAAGGCGCAGATCACATCAGGAAAACATGTCCGTGCAAAGAATATCACCGTAAACCCCACTTTTAAATAGCAAAACTGGGGTATGCAGGGGCTCGTTTCACAAAGCGTTTTAAGACAAATTTTATCCTAAGTTTGAACTTAGGACTAATTTCAGTATAAGATATGTCTTATCCTTAAGATGTCCTAACTTTAGTCCTAACAAAGGACACAACTTATGATTGTACTTATTTTATAGTAAACTCAAAATGGCGGACGTTTTTATGTAAAGGGAAAAGATGACAAAATATTACCAAGACCGGATTCGAACTCGGATCGCCTGGACAGAAGACAACACAGCTTACCGCTGAGCCACCGAGTCATATTTATTTTAAATTGGTTCAGTACTGATAAAGGCCTTTTTATTTTAGTTTGTTTGTTTGAGTTAATGCTTAACGCCCCATTCAACAGCTATGTTCAAGCCGAAACGTTGCCTCCTATTCATGAGGCGTTCATACAAAATTAGGATGCCATGGCATCCAAAACGTGCTTCAAATATACTCAGTCAAACTTATAACGCAACAACGATTTATTTGTTATGTAATACAAATAAACTTTATTTCCACTGGATTAGATTGCCGTGCGGTTGACACATCCAACAACATCTGGTTGTAACATTCTGTATTATGCATCTCGAGAAATTAATCATTTTTCACGATCCAAAAGGAAGACTGACTTCCAGAATCTCTCAGGAGTCGCATGCCACCAAAATAACCGCTTTGGCCAATCTCATTCGAGCTCAATGGTCCATACTCTGAAAGCCAAATTGTACCCTATTAAATCATAGGCGATTGCTGAACAGCATACAGCTGTATATATGGTAGACTGTATTACATTTCATTGAAAAGCGAAAACATGCCATAATCGTGATGCGTTGTGTTTGGCTCGGTATAAAATACCAAAGTAAGGCTTATGTGTATGGATGGTTTTACCTAACCATGGTTTCTACAGACATGAACGGTTCATCAGGAAAACGTGTCCGTGTAATGTTTACCCCCTTGAACCCCACTTTTTATAGCAAAACTGGGTTTGCAGAGGTAAACCTTTTTTCTTATTTTTGCTCCAAAACATAGATTGTGGGTACTCGTTAGAACCGCCTCGCCCGTATAACTAGACCTAAGTTCAATATGGCAAATTCCCCAAATGATAAACAGATCGGCCGCCAGATGCATCAGGTTTATCATACAGTGTATAAGGCAAACACTCGAGTTAAAGAGATTTGGTTTCGATTTGCAGACGAAATAGCCTATAGCATTACAATGAAACAGTTGGTAGATCTAAGTGCATGTATTTTTATTGAAATAGAAAGAAAAAAAAAGAAAAAAGAGAGAAAAACGGATTCGATCTCGGATCGCCTGGTTCATATTATGGCAAAAATACTAATTAAATTACTTGCATAAATCCACTGAGCTATCACCAATATTAAATCAATTCTATTATTTAACTTACTTGAAACTAACTGTTTGTTGTGTTTGACCTCGAATTGAGATAAATCTTATGAGCAAGTCACAACTTCAATCATAAGACAAGTCTTACCGTTAAGATAGATCACAAGTCACTCTCAGAGTAGTCTCGATCATAAGATAAGATATGTCATAAGAGAGCTTCGTGAAACGAGCTACAGGGGTATACCTATTTTTCTTATTTTTGCTCCAAAACATAGATTGTGGGTACTCGTTAGAACCGCCTCGCCGAGGCGGTTCTAACGTGTACCCACAATCTATGTTTTGAGCAAAAATAAGAAAAATATAAAAAAAATTCAGCTGAAATTTTTGAATTTTTAAAGCTCGAAAAATCTCTGTTTATTGTATGGGCAAGTTTTCATAATGGCGCAGATCAGATCAGCGCCGTCCGCAGATCAGATCAGCGCCGTCTTTGCTAAACGGATACGGTACAATTCCGCTTCTTCTTAAATTCCAAGTGTCTAGCTATCTTCTTTGACTGCACAGGCCGGTTTGTGTCAGACTTGTTCGTATCTTAGTAATGAGAATAACCCGCCTCGTGGGAAAACAAACAATCTACATAGGCGAAAACAAAGGCGCAGATCAGCTTCGCAGTAACTGCGAAGCTAATCAGCGCCTTTGTTTTCGCTACACGGATAGTACACTTCCTCTTCTTCTTAAATCGAAATTTCAAGCTTCTAGCCAGCTTCTAGCCAGCTTCTGTGCTTGTACAGCTCGGTTTGTGTCGAACCTGTTCGGAAACCACATTGTTGGTTTTCCCACGAGGCGGCTAATTTCTTGAATATTGGATGTTCATGTGCGTTGGTGAGATCTGGTCAAATCTAGCTCTAAACTGTCGGTTGCAAGTACAGCAAGTCAGTGTCAAGGAATCTAATGGTGATACATTGATCTTGACTTTGGGTACTCTGTGCTTTCTTACAGATTATATTACCTTCATAGTATAAGCTGCTCCTGTGTTGATGAGACCTCACCACTTAAAATTTGATTGCTCTTGTGCAGTCTGTTCTCAAGACCCCATTGGTATGTCGAAATCTTTCAGAGAGGCTTTGAGGATGTCTTTGTAGCGTTCCTTCTGGTCACATTCTCCTGTAATTCTCAACAGAAAACTTTCTTTGGAAGTCGCTCATCATGCATTCTTATAAAATGGTCAGTCCATCATAGCTGTGCTAGCTTTAAGACAGTATGCATGCTTTGTATCCCTGCCTTCTCCAGGACCTCTGTGTCTGGAATCTTGTCTTGCCACTTGATTTTAACAACTTTCTAAAAGAAAGAAAAAGTGGAAATGATTAAGTCTCCTTGCATGACGTTGGTATACTGTCCAGGTCTCACATGCATACAAGAGGGTTGGCAGTACCACAGCCTTGTAGACTTTCAGCCTGCATGGTATCAAGCTGGATTCCCCATATTTGCACAGAGTCTTCTGAATACCACACTGGCTTATGCAATTCTGGCAGTGACCTCATCATTGGACTGGCCACAGTCTGAAACATGGTTGTTTTGAAAAAAAAAAAAAAAGAAAAAAAAAAAAAAAAAAAAAAGAAAAAAAAAAAAAAGATAATTAAAATAATGCATAATCATTTATAGTGAAATTCCTTCATATGTCAACAAATGCTATCTTCTTCTAATCAGATAAACTGAGCAATCAGAAGTAGATTAGCCGTACAAGTACTTGAAATAGACTAGCACTAAACACTTTATGAAAAAAATGTTTTAAGGACTGGAGCCAGTCTACCTCATCATCAATGTGCACTGCTCTGGAGAGAGTGCTTCCCAGGTAGGTGAATTTATCAACAAGTTTCAGTGATAGTCCATTCATAGTGATAGTTCATTAAATATACTATTTTCCAGGAGCTGGCTGATGTACAACCTCTTTTTTGTCCTGATTGTGAGATCAGTCATCACATGATTGTCATGGAGACTTGACCTATGGCCCTTTGCATTTTTGCCTCTGAGCTGGCATTCTTATCCATATCATCTGAACAGAGGAGCTCATCTAGCACATTTTTTTCAGTTGAATAGGATGAATAACAGAATTGGATATGGTAGGCTAGATAGGGTAGGCAGCAGTGATAACCTCAATTTAAGTGGGGTTCGATCCTTTATGCAAGTCTGCGAGAAGCGCTCGCAGGCAACGCGAAAAAAGATGGAACCTTTGCAAAATTGCGGGCATTAGATTACTAGTATGCCCTGTGAACAAAAATAAAGTTTTGATCCATATCTATTGTTGTTTTGTTTGAATTGATGCTTAACGTCACAGTCAACAACAGATGTCATTTGGGGACGTTGCCTCCATGCCTGTATTTTATGGGACTTTTACCCAACATTAGGAAATTATGACATCGACATCCAAAAGTGCTTCACATAATAACCAACCAAGCCAACACGGCCCATCCCCTTTGTCGTTGATGTGTTTGCTGCTCCTAAAGGATTTTTTTTTTATTTTCATTTGCTATTACTGCAGTTGTTGTGCCGTGCGTCGGCCCTAAAAAGTCTCCCCGTACATCATCCATAGTGTAGATTATATTTTTCTTTTGGTCCTTTGAGATCAGCGAGGGTATTCTGAAAAGTTAGAGGGCTGTTGTCGGTTTAGATTCTTTTTCTAACCAACGTTTAATAAATTGGCCCCATTTGAATAATACTAGTCTTTGTATCGACTACCCTTTTGAAAAGAAGCAAAAATTAAAGTAATTCTCTGTGGCTCCATGTTGCCATGTTCCCTTTTCTCGTTGGTGTGTTCGCTGCTTTTAAATCATCTCGCTTTTATTTATATTATGTGTATGGATGGTTTGACTTGAAACCATTTTCTTGGGCAGGCTCAGACCCGAACGGTTAACCAGTAATCAGATGGTCACTCAGTAGCGTAGAAACTTTGCCCTAGAGGCAACTAGCAACCCATCGATTTCTGTAGCTCCAGCGCTTGAGTAGTATACATACATGTACTTCAAAATTGCAAAATGTGTAACGTACATGTACAGATCAACCTAACAAAATTGATAACGGTGAGATAAACACTTTACACCGAGATCACTGCATACAACCTGTTATATGGACACCTAGTATCCTCAAGCAAACGTTATGGCTTTACATCGCAATTTAAAGAATTGTGGGAACACAACCAAGGAGATAGTGTTTACAAACAAAGCTAAAAATTTGATAAAATAATGGAAAATCGGGGTTTTGTCGTACAGTACAGCAAACTGTCTTAGAGCAGCTGAAAATTACTTTACGAGGGGAAGCACTTTTCCATCTCTTGGAAGCGAGAACTCCCAAGTTCTGCCCAATTCTAAGTTCTACGTAATATAAATATGCACAGGAAACATAATCTACCCGATTCAAGGCTTTGACTGTTCTTAAAAAGGCTGTTTTCCAGTTTTCATGTTTGTTGAGTTTCCAAAGTAGGAGGAATGGTATTTCTCTGCTAAGTTATGGCGGCTTTCTCCAGTTAAAAAATAAAATTGATAAGGTTTCCTACGGTTGATATTGGTGCCGTTTTACATTACGAAACCATTGTGGAGAGAATATTCAAAATGCCGATGAAAGTAGAATGAATTTTCATTTATTTTCATCTTAGCTGTAAATTGAGCAATACCATACATGTAGGAGCCGCTTTTCTTTACAAAAACAAGAGACGAATCACCCGAAAGCCTGTTTTGATATTGCCGATTCGCATAGACATCATACAGCCTTTTAAACATTTGAATCTATATCTAGGAAAGCCGATCAGATTGTCCAATCTAACTTGGTAGATGCGCCATTTCCTGATCATTGCCTACTTTAATCTTTTTATAATAAATTCACCAAAAAATTATTCTTATCATTCTATGTTTGTATTAACTATCATGTGTCTCTGCTAAGTCTATGTACAAAATAAAAATAAAACTGAGATTTTTAAGAACAGTGAGCATATTAATGAGATAAGGGGTGGGCCATACCGCGGTTTCAGCTACTTAAGCCTCCTCTATGACCCTTTAAATTTGGCAAAATGGAGCTAAAGAAAAATATTGTAATTTTGCAACTTTCAACAGGATAGTTGATAGAAAGACTAGTTTTATCCAAACGGAGAGAAATATATAAAACATTGGTTAGAAAATAAACCGATAAAGAATTTCTGATTTCTCAGAATACCCTCGCTGATCTCAAAGGACCTCTTTTGCATGTCACATTACAATTACAATGCTATCACAGTCACACATACACATAAACACTCTAAACGTGTATTCATAGTCGCTCAACAAAATAAATGTGATCCTTTTACATCAACACATCGTTAGGGGGGAACTATGACATTAACCGTAAGAAACCATGTCTGAGCTTGGAGAAACAATAACACTGGCAATAACAAAGCAGTGGGAAACCATAACATCTTTTTTTCAATATTGCATTTCTGGCTTTGGTTCACGACTGAGAGGTAGTATTTTCATGGGTGAAAGTTCCAAAAATTCTCAATACTGAAAAGCCATTTTTCCAATACTGAAAACTAGGGTTTTCCTATGCCAATACATTGGAGAAAAAATCTTCCCAATACTGAATTCAGTATTAATACTGAAAACTTTTACCCATGTATTTTACTGTCCTTTTGGTTGGAAATATTGCCTGTAAACTATCATAAACGTATAAATGAAACGAAAAATAATTACAGAGAACCAACCTACTTACAGCGTCTACGTCTCGCTTCTCTTTAATAGGTTTTCTTCTAAAACAGTAAATAGTGAAAAATGCACGTGCAATAGTGAGATTCCTAAAATAATCTTAAATGGGCAGATCTTCCGGAAATAAGAGACAAACGACATTTTATTTTCATAATCGTCTGCTAATTGTCATTTTACCTTCAGAATCTTCAACATTCCCTTAAGTAAGCCATAATGTTTTGCTTGAGAATACTAGATGTCGATATTACAGGTTGTATGTAGTGAATTGTAAGACATAGTGTACTTCAAGACGATCCACTATCAATATGCAGGAGAAATCAGCGGCGCCCAAAAGAAACCACCGGGCCTGCAGGAGAGATGTGCACAAGGACGCTTGGTTTTGTTTGTTTGAATTGATGCTAAACGTCCCAGTCAACAGCCATGTTCATGTCGGGACGTTGCCTCCATTTTATGGGACGTTGCATCCGTTTTATGGGACTATTACCCCAAGTTAGGACGTCATAACCATCCCAAAGTGCTTAAAATATAACCACCATCCCTATTTGGCTTATACGTATGGATGGTTTGAATTTAAACCATTTTTCCTAGGCAGGCGCAGACCAGACCGGTTAATCAGTAATCAGATGGCCAGTAAGGAACATGCGCTTAACTCGTATAAGCCTGGCGTCCCTTTTGTGGGACATAGGCAAACAGAATAGCCCCAGATGTGACGCCGCAGAACGCGGCGTCCCATCTGGGGCTATTCTGTTTGCTTAGAGAAAAATTTATCGAAAAAGTGAATTATCATTTAAAATCACTCCTGATTCACCTAAAAACGAAAGTGGACTCACCCAATTGATAATGATGGGAAAATCCATTCGTCAAATATGGGTTAAAATTGTCAAATTTCAGTATCAGTATGGGGTCTTCTGATAAGATCCCCATTTCCCATTAGGATAACATTTCCGTGTAATGCATACCCCCTTATATCCCACTTTTTTTTAGCAAAACTGGGATATCATCTGAGAAGCCTCCGTGGGTCAGTGGGTATGTCACTCGCCTTGTAAACCTGGGGTCGCAGGTTCGATCCCGGTCTTCTCCAGTCCGTCGGATGGAACTATAAACCGAGGTCCCGTCTCCATATGACCTTAGCTGTTGGTGGGACGTTCAACTCCAATCAACCAACCAACAAAAACTGGGGTATTGCCTATTTTTTCATATTTTTGTTCAAAACATCGATTCGGCGAGGCGGTTCTAACGAGTACCCATAATCTATGTTTTGGAGCAAACATAAGAATATCAAACATTTTCCCCAAATTTTCCAATGAAAATTTTCAATTTTACAACTTAAGAAATATCTGTATATTGCATGGGTGTGTTTTCGTAATGCTACACTCATATTTAGAGCACCTATATGCTCATTTCTGCAGTTTCCCGGTGTTTATGTAATTAAAGAACGCGCATTGATCACAAAGCGATAATCCAAGTCCATGCCATTTATTTATGGAATTATTAATTGCTTTCCAAGGAACAGAAAATTTGATGAAAGTTTAATGAAGCCTGTTCTAATTTTGGTAATCGTAAACAGCATTTATGACGTAAAATTTGTTAAGAAAAATGGTCTCTGCTTGTTTTTAATTATTAGGCATATTTGTTTGATAATTGAGTTGATTTCACTAAAAATAACAAAACATGAAATATTCATAAAGTAATTAATATTCTTGTTTTCGTAAAGCTGTAAAATGTATTTAAGGGAACATTTTTTTTCTTCAAGTATTTCATGTCTGTAAAATGATTTCATATTGGTACCGGAATGGGATAGTATAATTGCTAAAGTTGCTAAAAGTAAATGATATCGCCCAGGTAAATACATGGTTAGAGCGTCCGCTTCGGGAGCGGGAGGTAGTGGGTTCGATCCCGATCCGCGTCAAATCAAAGACGTTACGCAATGTACTACAGACGTTTTTTTTTTGTTTCCATTGAAGCGTAACATCCCAGTCAACAGTTAAGGCCATGTGGGGACGTTGCCTACATTTTATCGGACTTATTCAAAAATTGCTTCAAATACACGTATAACCATTACTGCTCTCCCTTGATGAGGAAATAAACGACTCAGTCATAGAATCAGGCTTCAAATGTAACCATCAAACTCGGTATGGATGACTTGAACCACTTTTCCTGGGCAGGCTCAGACGTGAGCGATTAACCTGTAATCAGATGGCCAGCCAGTAGCGTATTTATAAGCTTTGCCTTGAGACACATAACGTGATAACAGTTGCTATCTTGCTTGGCGCTCTGTATCATACGGCAAGCACTGGCATCACTTACATCGCATGTCTATGTATATTGAGGCCATGTCTCAAGAAAACCTTTTGTAGTGCTTTAACCAGGTATTTTACAAACCGGGATGTGCACTTGCAGATTATGCAACATGCTTGAATTCAATTGAATTCAATTTGAGAAAAAGAGAAAAAATATGTAGCGAAAACAAAGACACTTATCAGGTTTGTAGTGTTCTGTGCCTTTGTTTTCACATGTATATACAAAATCAGTTTTTGTCATAAAACCTGCTTCATTTGCAGCATTGTTGAAATGGAATCATAACTGATGCTATATATGTACGTATATGCATAAACCAAGTTGCAAAGTGTAAACAGGAACAAACCTACTACTAAGATAACAGACTGAATTTGTTAATTCAAACTTAAATAAGAAGTTAAATTATTATTATCATATGAGCCACCTCGTGGAAAAACCAACAATGTGGTTTCTGAACAGGTCTGACACAAACCAGGCTGCACAGTCACAGAAGCAGGCTAGCAAATTAAGGAGAAGAGGAAGTGTACTATCCGTGTAGCGAAAACAAAGGCGCTGATCAGCTTCGTGGTTACCGCGAAGCTGATCTGCGTCTTTGTTTTCGCATATGCAGATTGTTGGTTTTCCCATGTCATGTAATAAAAATTGTTATGACCTCACATGTGTTAACACTTTTTTTTCAGTTTAACATCCCTTTAAAGTTTATTTCAGCTCATATGAGACGGGCCAATCAGAAGGTGGGGCGAAAACCGGAGAACCCTGCGAAAAACAAACCTGCAAGCAGAACTTGGCTTGTCTCACATGTGGCCAGAGCGTCGGCCACGGGGGCTGCCTATTGTGGGAATACGTAATGTCATTGACAACGTCCATAACAAAAATGTAAATTTTCATTAAACAAGGCGATGCAATCCTTTTTAGAAGTCATATGATGAAACAAATTTATGTTATTATAATTCAAATCCAAATAAGGGGTTGGACTAAAAATTATAAAAATTATTCACATTTTATTACTTTTGAATGGCCCAAGTATTATTGAATTTATTTTCTTGCATAGATATCTATGCGCATGGCAGTTTGAAGCCGTTTTCGATTGGTCGAAAGCCGTGTTCAAACTGCAAAACCCATGTTCAAATCATGAAATTCACGTGCCGTTTGAACATGGGTTTTGGCCGACGTCATTGGTCAATGCGACGTGACGTCATGTGTTTCGTTCTAAACAAAATGGCCGACGTTGAAGAAGCTCCGCGGGTTTCGGTGAGTTTTTACGTTGTTAATGTTATTTTCATGAGTTTTTTAAGTGGATTAGAGAGAAAATGCAAGAATAACGATCAACCATGGTTTGTTTCACTGTTCAAACATTCGCTGGATCACTCGGAAGGCGTTTGAACACGCGGCCTGCGGCCTTGTGTTCAAACGCCTTCCTCGTGATCCATCGAATGTTTGAACACTGAAAACCATGGTTGATCCCTATAACCAGACCGGACCTACTGGTCATAGTCTTCATTGGATGCATTTTCCAGTTTTATAAACTCATATACCAAAATATTTGTGCACTGTGTTTCCTTAAAATAATACTTAGCTCTCTAAAACGAGCCTCATTTCAAGAAACCTTGTATTTGTGGTTTTCATCCGAAGCGAACATGGTGGAACAAAAGTGGCTTGAGTGTTTACATTTTGAATTTAGACAGCAGATGGGTTGTTTTGTCTAAAAAGGAATACAAACAAAGGCACTGACCAGCAACACAGTTGCTGTGTTCGGAGGCTTTGTTTTCTCATACGCAACAAAGATTTTCTCATGTTCCCACTGATTTTTCTGCAACATGGCATTGGAAAATCAAACAAAATGGTACTGGATTGTAGTTGCAATATCAATGTGTTTAGTAGTCTGACTTATATCCTGACAGAAAGGCATAATGCAGTATATATGTAAACACATTTCATTGCTAGTATTAACCATTAGGCTGGTATTAACCATTAGAAAAAGTATGACATCAAGTACCATTTTTGTTTGACCGGCAATAAATGTTTCAGACAGTAGAAATCACCACCTTGGAGCAATGGGCAGTTTTATGAGGCCATTAACAGGCCATAGTGATCTTATCACTAATCTGTGTAAATAATCATGCTTCTAGTTGAAGAAGTGTAGCTTGTGAGCTAAAGTATGTCTAGCAAATAATGTAGAAATAAGCTTATCAGAATTAAAACATCAGTGTCTGTATTCACTGAAGGACCGTATGGAAGACTGGCATTTTTGCCAAATATGTTATCCTCATAAGACATAGTGATTCCTATTATTATTATGAAACGATAAACTTTGATCATGCAAGCACGTGCATATGACAGACTATAGAGTTAAATACACCGCTACAAAGCGAGTGGTATCTTTATATACTTTGAGACTTGCTGAATACATTTCCAAACGGCAGATTGGTTTGAGGATGAATTGAAACAAACTCTTTCACACATTGATATTTAAACCTTAAGTTAAGAAACCACAAAGTCCAATTTTCGTCGGAGAGCCATCTTTTTCTGACGCAATTACGCTGCGTCAAAGTATACAGGGGTGCCACCTAAAAATTAACATGGTTTCTCAGGATCTGGAAAGTTAACGGTTTATTCCAAAAACAGTCATTTAACATCTTCTTGTGCTCAAAAAGAGTATTGTACCATTCTCGTAGAGATTTGATTCCATTCTGGTATCAGTAAACGCCTCAGGTGTATGACGTAACTGACGTCTAGTTCCCTGGCCTTTCTCTCAAGATGATTCCATAAGTGAAAAATTGCTGAAATGACGGATGATTTCCTTTTTGTACGAGAAAACTTTCGCTTAGCAGGCATACACGGTTTCATGTGATGTGGTCATTTACAGGACCGAAAACCTATCGGCGATATTCATGATGTTCGCACCACGCAGGTTGTTTCAGCTGTTTCAGCTGTTTCGATACTTAAATCCATATTTCCATGCCGTTAATTAGCAAGCCTGAAATTCGTCATGATGTCAGTTTTTGACGCTGTCATCTGATGTAACATGGTTCTATGAAATTTATCATAGTCTCGAAGGATTCAATTTGCTTTCTTCGTGTCTGCACTGAGCGTATTGGTCTGAGCACGTTGGATTAACGTCAGGCCATGGCGGCGGTCGCTCTTGGAATTTTTCAAATGTCATTCCGGTTTATTTATTATGAGACTTTAACCTATCAAACAAGGTAAAGATTGAAAACGTGATCCACGTGGAATGCTGGGCGCGCGATTTGCATGATTTTTTAAAATAATTAATGTATCGTAACTCGAGGACGTAAGAAAATCACACAAACTCGTCTCGAAACTTGAACTTGAACATCACTTGATATATTAAAAGCAGTATCGAAAGTTTTCAAACATTTGATTTGGAGAATATTAATGATGGATAAAAAAAAAATGCTAAACTTAGGTCTTATAGTAAAAATGCGAGACTCAGGTAAATTTACCGCTACAAAACAGTCGCATTGTGCAGTAACATGCGTAACAGACTAAAATTTCAACTCCGAACTATAAGACTAAAATACAATGAGGGGCGGTGATAATTCTTTTCCTGGGTACAGCATATCGGACTAAACGTTGGACTATTAAGTGAAAGACGCGTGGGTGTTTCCCATTTGATGTACTTTATGAGTAAGCTATTAGACTTCGTAATTTCTTGATTTCGCAGTCATCTTTGCAATACGAACAAGCAGCCAGTGGCTATAAGAATATGTTTCGTCATTATAGTTTCAAATAGTACTGCAGTTCATCCCACGCCAGTGATAAATGAGCCGTCTCATGGGAAAACCAACAATCTGCATAGGCGAAAACAAAGACGCAGATCAGCTTCGCGGTAACCGCGAAGCTGATCAGCGCCTTTGTTTTCGCTACTCGGATAGTGCAATCCCTCTTCTACTTAAATCCGAAATTTCAAGCTTCTAGCTCTTTTCTGTGCTTGTACAGGTCGGTTTGTGTCAGACCTGTTCGGAAACGACATTGTTGGTTTTCCCACGAGGCGGCTCAATTGTAATATTCAAGTTTGGTTATTTAAAACTGAAATGACATTGCATGTTTCACGTGAGTGTTAAATGTATGTAGCAAGCCTGAGACCATAATAATTCAGTAAAGAAGCGATCGCTTTCATAAGGATATCTTTACCCGTCCTATTGAATCTCCACCCTGTTTGAACAATTGCGGGTGCAAGGCGTTAGAAATGAGACACGATTTATGAGTGGCTATTATTGGCGAACATGATACAATACTTTATTTTTGTCTTTTATTCACACCTACTATTCAGCATGTTACAATCAAAGCAGTTATTGCTAAGATGATGTAATGAATATCTTCTTAAACCAACTCACTCGAATGACAAAGCAAAAGCCTGCTGCAAAAAGTGCGACTAGGTGCATCCCTCATCAAACAGATCGACGATATTACTTAAACCTCAGAGCTCCTCTTCCCATTACGAAAACACGCCCGTCCATGTAACAATTTGTAATTTATGATTAAAATCATAAATGCTAATTATGATGCAGCATAAACATCACTTTTCCTTTCTATTCTTATTTGCTTGCATTTATAGTACAGAAATATAGACATAAACAGATTTATTCGCGACGAGCTCCAAAGCTTAAGCTCTTCGTGCTTTGTTCGATCGTTTCTATGGTTACGGGTGGTATGGTTATTCATAAGTTATCAACGAGGCATAGTATTGTATTTTCTTGAGTTAGTCTCACTACTTTTTCCCGTTATTAAGCCAGTTGAGTACCAAGAATGCAACCTGACCAGACATATTTTGAAACATTTTGAATTACCCTCCCACCCAACCCATTTTGTTTGTTTGTAATTTGATGTGAAACAAAATGCCTATTTAGAATATAGGTAAATTTTTAACGTAATGGCGGCTTGTTAAAATTGATTGTCTTTAGAAATCAAAAGCTGTTCATTTTTAAAATAATACGATATAAAGATTCGCCAATTTGCTCATATGCAATAAATTTTAAAATTTATCATTTCTTTCTTGTTAGCGCATTCCATAATTATTTTTCATGTGTTGTAAAAATTGAAAATTTTCACCAGAAATTGTTGGTAGTTTTCTTCTTTTTGCTCAAAACATTTATAAGCGAGGCGGTTCTAACGAGTACCCACAATCTGTTTTGGAGCAAAAATACGTACACCCCTGCATACCCCAGTTTGCTATATAAAAGTGGGGTATAAGGAGGTATACATTACCGGGACATGTTTTCCTGATGCAGTCAAACATTTTATAGACCATGCTGGAAAACCGCTTTGCTGAGTCAAGATACATCGGTTGGTTTGAATTGATGCTTTACGCACCAATTAACAACTACATGTATGGTCATATCGGGTCGTTGCCTCCCATGTTATGGGACTTCTACCCAACATACGGATGTCATGACAAGAAAACTGCCCTTGAAAATATAAACACCCAGTAAACAACTATAAAGGCTTATATTATAGATGGTTTGACTTGAACCACTTTTCCTGGGCAGTCTCAGACAAAGTAGCTCGAGCCAAACCATCCATAATATACGCCGGTTTGGTCCCTTTCTGACTATCCCAAAGCGATCTTCCTCAGTACGAGTATAAATTGTGTATATTTGTTTTATGTTATGGTGTCGAATTTTGTGCTTTTGTGTCTTATGCACCAGTCATTTGCATCCCCGGCTCCCCCGGGACGGGGAATAGCGGGGCTTTTAACTTTTCAATTTCTGAAGCCCGGCTAAAAGCCCGGCACTGTCGGGCATGAATTTTGGTAAAACCCCTGCTAAAAGCCCCGGCTCCCCAGGGGTTGACAATAACGTGGAACAACAGCTGGGAGTTGTTCTGATGAATTTGAAACATGGGAGAAGGACCTCAATTTATGCATGTGAATGTTTAGGTGCATTTGGAAATTAAATAAGTACCATAAAGATAATTAAATGTTAAAATATCATTAAAATCTAATTTGAATTAATGTGACAGTGTATTGGCGGGAAATCATAACCCCGGCAAATCACCGGCACTGCCGGGACACATCAGAGGTTAAAGCCTGGCACTTTAGCCCCGCCATGTCCCCGCTATCCCCGGCCCCGGGGGAGCCGGGGATACAAATGACTGGTGCATTATGCGTGTTCATAATGGTTTTGTTCAGGTAACTGAGTGGCCACCTTTAGGGAAAATAGCTGATTACTAAGTGTTCGCATTTTCTCAGGGTTGGACTTTAGGTCGTATTGCACAGGTTCCTATCATAGTTGACTTTTGAGCCGCCTCGTTGGGAAACCAACAATGTGGTTTCCGAACAGGTCTGACACAAACCGACATGTACAGCTACAGAAGCAGGCTAGAAGCTTGGAATTTTGGATTTAGGTAGAGGAGGAATTGTACTATCCGAGTAGCGAAAATAAAGGCGCTGATCAGCTTCGCGGTTACCGCGAAGCTGATCTGCGCCTTTGTTTTCGCCTAGGCAGATTGTTGGTTTTCCCATGAGGCAGCTCAAATATGCTGTGAAACAACAAATTGAATCATTATGTGGTATACAAATGATTACGAAAAATATCAATTGTTTTCTTTTAATAAATTTCATAATTCATATTTTCCATATGGAATAATATACAACAATAACTTAATACATTATAAACAACAATATGAGCCGCGACGCAAGAAAATCGGTCTTCGGGATTTCCGACAGTAACTACCTGTACAGTCACAGAAGCTTGAATATTCAGATTTAGAAACACCAGGAAAACATGCCCATGTAATGTATACATACCGCCTATACCCAACTTTATATAGTAAAATTTTAGCTTCAAAACATAGATTGTGGGTATAATCATACTCGTTAACGTGTATCCACCATCTGACCATCTAAATTTTGAGCAAAAATAAGAAAAAATATCAAACATTTTCAACGAAAAATTATCAATTTTCACAGGTGAAAAAATATTACATGTATTGCATGGGCAAGTACTGTTTATGGAGCGAAAACAAAGGTGCTGATCACCTGTGCAGTTTCTGTACAGCTGATCTGCGCCTTCGTTTTCGCCTATGCACGGTGTTTGTTTTCTTATGCAGCGGCTCATTATTAACAACAAAATCATTCAGTCAGATACTATCTTTCGCTTTCTCGCTAAAAATGGTAAATAACTCTTAGTTGAACTTTTGTCATTTACTTTCACACTAAAAGCTTCCCTTTCACTAATTTGTCATGTGTGAACGTAAATAATATCGATAGGGTTACGTGCGAATCAACAATTTTTCAGCCATGTCCGGTCGGAACCACCCCAGCCTAGGCATTAAATGCCCTTGCTAAAGGGCACCGCCCGGCGCCGATAGGGCTCGAAGCCAGAAACTTTAGAATCGGGGTCTGACGGTCTGCCACTATGCCAGCGACCTCCCCGCTTATAATTTGAGCCGCGCCATGAGAAAACCGGATTTTTGCCTATGCGAAAACTTGCAGATCAGCTGTGTAGTAACTGCGAAGCTGATCAACGCCTTTGGTTTTCGCTACTCGGATAGTACAATCTCTTCTAACCCTTAACCCAAAATTTCAACCATCCAGCTTTTTTCTGTGAGTGTGCATGCCGGTTTGTGTCAGACCTGGTCGTAAACCCCGAAGACCGGTTTTTCTCGCGTCGCGGCTTATTTTATCCTACGTGATCAACAATTGAGTCCTCCATCAAACCACCCATCATTAGTATTCATTTTTATATTGACCATTCAAATCAGCACATTAGCTAACGGTCAATGACGGTTAGACAACAAGGGGGTTTGACAAACAAACCAACACGTGCTTTTTACAGGTAAATGTAGGTGCTTGTCTAAGGAAATAGGGGTGGGCGTGGTTATACCTTGCTGGCGGAGTCAATCGTGAACATACAGTGCGATTTATTTGACTGTGCCGGTTGACCTCTGCCCTATAGCAAATACACTGTATGCCAGATGTAAAGCGACACAGTCAAAGAAATCGCACTATACACAATGTTACAAGAATAGTACTATCCGTGTGGCGAAAACAAAGGAGCTGATCAGCTGTGCAGTTACTGCACAGCTGATCTGCGTCTTTGTTTTCGCATATGCAAATATACAATATGAAAACGGAGAGCCAACCCATGAAATCTGTGCATTATTCACATTGAGAAAGATCACTTGAACTTTTTAAACTTACTGTTTTATTTGTACTCTTGCTTTTCGCTGCACGGAAATATAATCAAAAAAATTTATTCGAACTTCTTGATTGGATTGTTACTGATCATGTCCTACCTCATAAACACCTTTTCTCATGGCTCATCAATGTCCTACCTCATAAACACCTTTTCTCATGGCTCATCAAAAAAAAAAAAAAAAAAAAAAAAAAAAAAAAAAACTTCCTTCACTAAGTCGACGAATTCTCGTCCCGTTCTAAATTCTAGACTCAGGCCACAAGTTTGTGTTTGGTTGTTTGTTTTGACGTCAACAGTCAGCAGTCACGTCGTCTTCTGGCTTTGGAGCGTTCGCTTCCCTGGTATAATTCGGCAAATAGGTTACTGTATGGGCGTTACCTCATGAATACGTTATTGGGTATGGTCTACTTTTGACCTAGGTAAAAGCTAAAAGTATACGGCAGTTGAAAGATTAAACTCGCGTTTTCCGTTAGAAAATAGGAATGACATACAATTTTGTTTCATTCACTGGACTGGACAAAAAACAGGTAGCTGATCTCTAACGGTAAATATGTGACAATACTCTAGCCTGACTGAGTTCGACTTTTCTATAATTTCCCTACTTGAACAGATGGACTATCCGACCACGCCCAGATATGAATATTAAAGTTGCCGCCTGTACAGTGACCTATTTGCCGAACTATATTCACCAGTACAGTAGGGAAAAGTGCATTACTCAAAGACACCATCAAGAAAACATGTCCGTGTAATGTATACCCCCTTAAACCCCACTTTATATAGAAAAAACTGGGGTATGCAGGGGTAAACCTATTTTTCTTATTTTTGCTCCAAAACATAGATTGTGGGTACTCGTTAGAACCGCCTCGGCGAGGCGGTTCTAACGTGTATCCACAATCTGTGTTTTAAGCAAAATTGAGAAAAATATATATATATATATAAAAAAAAAAAAAAACTCAGCTGAAAATTTTCAATTTTTAAAGCTCAAAAAATCTATTGCATGGGCAAGTTTTCGTAATGCAGCACGGTACGGTACCCCAGTGGGGTTCGAACATAGGCCTTCTCGATTTGGAGGCCGACGCTCCTCCACAAGGCCACCGTGCTACCCTGAACCGCAAGTTTGACACGCGTCACATACGTTCACACTAGAATCGCACTTGTGTATTTCGCAAAATTTTTACAAGACGTTCTCTAATATGCTGCTGCACAACACTTCTGTAAGCATATAACCGTAAGACATTCGAAAGTTTCCGAAAAAACGCTAAAGTGCTGAAAGTGTTCATTCATTAAAAAACATATTAAGGTCCTCAAAAAGTGACTAAGACAAACTACTGGCCTTTTTATGGCTTCCATAGAATCTATGGAGCATTTAATTGTTGTTTTTGTCGTATTGTGCGTTGTCTTCAAATGCACAATTTTATCAAGGTATACAATGATATCCATATTTTTATTCAGCGCAGAAGAACAATGCTGAGTATTTGGTGAAAACTGAAAGACTGTCTCGAATGTTACCAAATGAGCAGCGACGCCAGAAAACCGGTCTTCGTGGTTTCCGACCAGCTCCTACACAAACCGGCCTGTACAGTCCCATGCAGAAAAGACTAGAAACTTAAAACTTCAGATTTATGAAGAAGAGGACTTGTACTATCCGCGCAGCGAAATCAAAGACGCAGTAACTGCACAGCTGATCTGCGTCTTTGTTTTCGCATAGGCAAAATTTCCCGGGTTTCTCGAGTGTTACCAAAATACACACATTACATGAACCTCGACCCAGTACTACAATGCCTCCAACCTTAGTTAAGGTTACAATTTTTACGGAAAAAAAGAAATACAAGTATGTACAACAAAATGATATCAGTACGTTTTCATCTTTCTTGTATGCTGAAATTCGTCACCATGTTTTGAGGGCAGCAAGGAAGATTGGCTCTGCCAATTGGGCCACCCTCGTAAAATAAAGAATTTACTTACTTACCATAACTAAGGTCTTCCTTTACCTAAGGAAAAATTGTAATTCTGGGCCCTGCTCAATTGAATTAACTTGCTCAAACTCTTATGTGACTCGGATTTCATTATATGGATATGCTTAACACGTGGTATCATTATGAAATTCTTTGGTATACAGTTTTAACTTATATCAATTTTAATATAATATACATGAAATAAAAACAATGGCTAACGTCATAATCAAATGCCTTTGGACAAATGCAATACCATCACTGTAACATAAGGTGTTGGATGGGTGTGAAAAACAATGTTTCTGGCGCTGGGTGACGAAGTAATCATTTATCTACTGTACTTTAGCGATACAAAATATCACAATCAGTCACGAAATATCTTGAACACTGTGAGTAGGAATGATCTCTTTAGTCTGGAAATGGAAATAAAAAGTTTAAGCTTAGACCCGTTTAAATTATCACCAGTCCTAGTTATCACCCTTTCGCTTATCCCGTGGACGCTTTCGCTTCTTCGTTTTCCAAGATTGTCCGCATTCGCACGCGACAGTCACGTGGATGCGTTTAAATACCCATGATTCCTCGTAAGTAGTATTTTGTCCAATCAAAGGAACGGGTTTACACGCGTCATCCGGGTCCCGTTTTAAAACTTTGATTGCATATTTCACTGGATTACAGTTGTATATGCCGAAAAAACAAGTATCTGTTTTACATTTACCGTCTAATATTCGCGAAGGAAAATATCCATCCTTCATTTTTAACCATACCTTCTTCTTCTTACATTCCCACGCAGGGTGAAACTTGTTATTAGCACCCCGTCTTTTTCTTGACTTACGCTTTGATATTGTACTGTAAGCCATATTTTGGTACAAGAAATTGTTATCCGACAAATCATTAGAATTTTCAACAACGTCTCTTTTCCGTCGCATATATTTTCGATTTTGAACACTAAAGGTAGTTTCGTCCCTAGCTCTCCCGCGTGGCTTATCCACACCCCCTTCCCGTGGGTCGGGATCTATAATATCTTCAATATCATCAATCGTATCTTCATTGTCTAAAAACTCATCGAAATCATCATCATCACTACCACCTAATGTTTGAAGAGATTCACTCCGTTTAATACTTTCACCATCATACGCCATAGTTGCGTCATCGAAAGCTCCGCCCATTCTTTCACGTAGTTCCTGCATTGATAAAGTCCGGCACCCGTGGGTTTGTACGGTAATTTTACTACCGTGCTCAATAACAATGCTCTCCGGCTTCTCCACCGGCTTGCTAGGGTAGGCGTCAGCGAAGGTGTGACTTGTTAGGAGGGAAATGTAGAACAAGGCCAGAAAAAGTCTGCGAATGTCCCTCACCTGCAAGCAAACAAAGGAATGTAAATATCCCAGTTAAAATAATTAAGTACGATTTCGACTCCTGACGGGTACAAACTGATAAGATCAAATCTTCATTTATACCAAAAAGGTCAACAAAATGTTCGGGCCTTATTACAACAAAGACAGTAACTGCATTCGGTGCAAAGAGCGTAGAAAGTTACTTGTTAGCTCATATCAGCTGGTTTGTGCAAGTGTGCTCAAGTTGTCATTTACAAAATGGACACAGTGCAAAATAACAACTACCATGACTAAGAATTTGGTTGTGCCATTGTTTGCTATTCATTGGCTAATACATGTACTAACAAGTTAGCACATGGCACGCAAACAAAGAGGCGTAATTATTAACAACTGTTACAAACGTGTCCATGCGATAATGCTATGGTTTGCTATAAATAAACTTTTTTTTTTGCTTTTATGGGTGCGAGACTGATTTTAATACTAAAAAATCCGCGACCTACCATCCTTGTCAGCTGTATGACGATATTCATATACACGGGACTTGAAAAATGACATTTTCTCTTGCCTATCACGCACAAAGAATACAGTCACGACCAATGCCATGCGATTCCTAAGCACACTTTATTACAGCCGCCCTCTGAGAAAACCAACAACCTGCAAATGCGAAAACAAAGGCGCAGATCAGCTTCGCAGTAACTGCGAAGCTGATCAGCGCATTTGTTTTCGCAACACGGATAATACAATTCCTCTTCTTTCTAAGTCCAAAATTTCCAGCCTCTAGCCATCTTCTGTGACTGTACAGGCCGTTTTATGTCGGACCTGTACGAAAACCACATTGTTGGTTTTCCTACGAGGCGGCTCGTTACTCAATGACCTAATTAGTCATGAAATTTAACTTTTACAGGGAATTTAATCATAAGCTCTGAATCAAGGTGCAGTTCCAATAGGAGCGTATTTCACAGTGAACATTGAAAAGACCTAAATTGATTTTTAATATGATCCTAGTCAATTGGAAAAGTGAGACAAAACACGTCACATGGACAAAGAGCACTTTAGCAACCTGAACTAAGAGTCAAAAGCTTCATCAGGAAAACATGTCCGTAACACGTATACCCCCTTGAATCCCACTTTTATACAGCAAAACTGCAGGGGTATATCAAAGACTGTGCGAGGCGGTTCTAACGTGTACCTACAATCTATGTCACGTGACAATGTTTTGAGCAAAAATAAGAAAATATCAAAATTTTTGCTGAAAAAAAAAATATATATGGGCATGATTTCGTAATGAGCTTTTTACAGCATATAAGGAGTGTATCTCATCACGCTAGCAAAACTCTTTGACAACAGCCCTTTATAACTCATATTTTTGATTTTGATTTGCGGCGTAGCTTTCCAGTCAACAGCTATATTTATGTCGGGACGTTGCCTCCGTTTTATGAGACTTTAGAACAGTACGCAAAATAAGGATGTCATGACATTCAAAATGTGCTTGAAAATACGCCAAAAAGGCTTATATGTATGGATGTTGACCTGAACCTCTTTTCCTGGATAGGCTCAGACCCGAGCGGTTTACCAGTTATCAGATAGTCAGTCAGTAGTTTATAAGCTTTGCCGAGAGACATGAGCAGTCAATCTATTTCTCCGGGCCCCAATGAGCGGGTGCCCATATTCCCACCCAACCACCCTTAACCGATCGAGAACAGATTAAAACTACACCGTACGTAAAAACACTAAAATGCAATGAAGTATACTGTATGCAAAATCAGCTATTGCATTAACACAGCACTTTTTTTTTATCCTAATTGCAACTGACTTTTGTGTTAAGAAAGTACATATTTGAACAGGCATTTATGAAACAAGGTCCCTTTAAAGCAACATAAGTGAGTAAACTCATTAAAACAAGCAATTTTGACGACGACTGTGATATAAAACGAACTTATACCATAATAAAGGTATCGCAGGAATGTGAATAAGCCATGTTCTGCTTATTGTTACATATTTCTATCTGTTAAAATGTAGTAAAACTGATCATGCAGAATATTATCTTAAGTTTAGTGTCGCGCCCACACGGCGATATAACCACAAAATGTAAGTTTTACTGCAAGACAAACAAACCCATTATAGTTATCGCCCTTTAAAACAGTTTAAAGTTTTGCTAGCGTACTATGTGAATAACTATTATCTGCTTTACAATAACCAAGTCGTGTGTTACGAACTGGCCTATAAATGTAGCATCTAGTCTGCTGAAATTCAACTTTTTGAGACAGCTTACATGCAACAGAGCACAAGAGGGCCAACATTATATTTTGTTCATAAATAAATTGTACTTCGATCTTGATGTGATCGTACATTGTATTTATATGAACTTAGATATGATCGTACATTGTATTTATATGAACTTTGATATGATCGTACATTGTATTTATATGAACTTTGATATGATAATATTTATGAACTTTTCGTATCATAGTGTAAAACTATTAAAATCACATAAAACTGCTTACCTTTGGAATCGTGCAATACGGTAGCATTTCATGGGTGGATCTTGGGTATATGTAACCTCTTAAGAAGTATGTTAGGTCAGGACTTTCCGACATGACCAGCGGACAAAGGTTCGAATCTCTCGCTGTCCTGTTTGAAACCCGTCGGGTCTGACATTCCAGGCATGTTTGACTAAATCGATCCGTGTTGTCTAAAGTTGTGAAATTCTCTATATTTGTACAGTTTTGGTTCAATAGCAAACTGATTCCTTTGACGAATCTTTAACTATATTCCATAGTTATTCTGATAAACAATGTATAGTAAAACTAGTTGCATTTGATGCACTATGATAACATTATCCTAGATCACCAACCAGCCTTTTGAGTAAATAAGTTCTGCAATTATTCACCAATTCTTCTTCCAAATAAATAGTTGCACCTCGCCTTTGTATTTTACTATCTATGGTATAATATTACTAATAATCCACGGCAGAAAGGCGAATTGAGAATCATTAACGAATCGGCAAGAAGAAGAGCGACTTTGAATTGGCGCTGGAGTGTAAGCGTGTCTTCGATTGGTCAGTTCCAGTAGCAAGTCTCCCACGCGTCTCAGAAATATCTTGGGAGTCTGAAAAATACAAGGTGATAATTGAATTGATATGGACATGAAATAACTATCAATAAAAAATTGAGCCGCCTCGTGGGAAAACCAACAATGTGGTTTTCGAACAGGTCTGACACAAACCGGCCTGTGCAGTCACAGAAGATGGCTAGAGGCTTGAAATTTTGGATTTAGAAAGAGGCATTGTACTATCCGAGTAGCGAAAACAAAGGCGCTGATCAGCTTCGCAGTTACTGCGAAGCTGATCTGCGCCTTTGTTCTCGCCTAGGTTGATTGTTGGTTTTCCCATGTGGCGGCTCATAATAAATCACAGACTGAACATGGCTCGTACAGTCTTACTTAATATTAAATGAAAGCACAGTATAGCCAAAGTAAGGAGTCGTTTTTGGAATGTTTGCCATGGAACTATTAGGAATGCATGACCAGGTTTGCAAGTCTAAAGATATTCGATTCAGAATGGTCTTTTCGCATTACATGGCCGGTGCTAGTCTGATTGGATTATTAATGTTGTAGTCAAATTATGAGAAAACTCATTTGCAGCCCAGACTATACCAACACATATACATTCTATTTAAATTGCTGTTTGACGTCCCCCTAAAAAGCTTAAGTCATGTCGGGGCGTTGCCTCTATAGTATAGGACTTCTACCCAAAAGGGTAGGACGCCCAAAATGTACTCCAAATATAACCACCAAAGTAAGCCACGAATGCTTGAAATATCGATGGTTTTACTTGAACCACTTTTCCTGGGCAGGCTCAGACCAGAGCGGTCGACCAGTAATCAGTCAGACAGTAGCATATAAGCTTTGCGGTATAGATTTTTGTATGTAACTAAAAAGAATGCGTAGCATTCTAACCAACGATGAGTCGGATTCTGCAGTTACATCTGGTATAAAGAAGTACATGTATGTGTATCGGGCATCCATAGAACTATAATAGTACCAACATATCAAGGGTGGTCGTGTGGGGAATATGGCCCCCACCCATTGGGGCCCAGGAGAAATAGATGGGCTGCTTGTGCCTTCAGGCAAAGCTTCTAAACTTTGACAGACATCTGATTACTAGTTAACCGCTCAAGTCTGAGCCTGCCCAGGAAAAGTGGTTTAGTCAAACCATACATATAAGCCGGGTGGTTATATTTATAAAGCACATTTTGAGTGTCCTGACATCCTAATCTTGGGTAAAAGTCCCATAAAATGGAAGCAACGTCCCGATATGACCTTTGCTGATGAATGGGACGTAAAGCATCAATTCAAACAAACAAACAAAACTAATAGGTGCCATTAATCCACCTGTTCTGAATCATTATGCTATAGTGACACCCATTACAGCTCCTAATTGAGATTTGTCTAGGAGAGAAAGGTATGCACTTTTGCACCTCATTTGCGAAAATTAATTAACGTCCCAATTAGGAATTTTTATTATCGTTAGTAAAATGAGCCACCTCCTGGGAAAACCAACAATCTGCATAGGCGAAAACAAAGGCGCAGATCAGCTTCGTAGTAACTGCGAAGCTGATCAGCGCCTTTGTTTTCGCTTCACGGATAGTACAATTCGTCTTCTTTCTAAACCCAAAATTTCCAGTCTCTAGCCATCTTCTGTGCCTGTGCAAGCCGGTTTAAGTCGGACCTGTTCAAAAACCACATTGTTGGTTTTCCCACGAGGCGGCTCAAATGGTTTGTAATGGTCCCTATTCGATGCCGTTGGAATTAAGAATGAAACCGTTGTGTAAGAAGTATTGTATGACAATTCGTTAATGAAATGGGTGGACAAGTTTTGTTATACACATTATAAAGAAAGGAGATAGCATTATTGTCAGATAAAATGGTTTATTTTGATAATTTAATGTACTACTACTGTATAACAGTACCAACACGTACGTACATGGAATATCGGACATCTTTTTGCATAAATTTTAAATGTCAGTCAGTCAGTTTGTTGTTGTTTTTTTTTTTTTTAAGTGCAGCTTTTTCCTTGATCCCCTCATTACGAAAACTTGCCCATGCAATAAACAGAGATTTTTTAAGGTTTAAAAATTGAAAATTTTCAGCTCAAAATTTTTTATATTTTTCTTATTTTTGCTCAAAACATAGATTGTGGGTACTCGTTAGAACCGCCTCGGTGAGGCGGTTCTAACGAGTACCCACAATCTGTGTTTTGGAGCAAAAATAAGAAAAATAGGTATACCCCTGCATACCCCTGTGTTGCTATATAAAAGTGGGGTTCAAGGGGGTAAACATTACACGGACATGTTTTCCCGATGCTTAATCATCATTGTTATATACCTAATGTATCTCTACAATAGAAACTTGTCGTGTTGTAACGGACAGCATTTTCTGCTGTTTTAGGCGTCGTAGGGCATTAATACCATTAATGCCCTGAGATGACGTCATATCAGGGCAATAATGGTGTTAATGCCCCGAGATGACACCGTAGCAGGGCAATAATGGTGTTAATGCCCTGAGATGACGTCATAGCAGGGCAATAATGGTGTTATTGCCCTAGGTGTTATTGCCCTGAGATTTTGACATACACCTGTTTACATGTTATGGGCACTGACAGGTGTTCATTTAATCTAAATTTAACATGGCAGGTGAGTGTACATTTCAGACGTATATTTCATCTTAATTTAACGTGTCATTTTGCGTCTAATCACTCACCAATCAACGGCTGTGTGCTTGTCATCATGCGCGATTTCAAGACATAGCATTCACTATAAATAAATAAATAAATAAATAAATAAATAAATAAATAAATAAAATGTACATGTATTGGAGGAAAGGTATATAACAATGACGATATAACATTCTTTTCCAAGTGCATTAACGTTTGCCAAGCCCAAGGGCAATAATGTGTTAGCGGTTCGGGCTGCAACACATTATTGCCCTTGGGCTTGGCAAACGTTAATGCACGGAAAAGAATGTTTTATCCTCTTATTATTAGAGCCGCGACTCGAGAAAATCGGTCTTCGGGGTTTCAAGTCTGACACAAATCAGTCTGAACAGTCATAGAAAATGGCTAGAAGCTTGATTTTATGGATTTAATGGAGAAGAGAGATGGTACTATACTACTGCACAGCTGATCTGCGCCTTCGTTTTCGCATAGGCCAAAATCCGGTTTTCTCATGACGCGGCTCATTACGAATAACTTTTTCTACGCTTGTTACTGATGCTTCCATTCCACATAAAATTCATCGAAATCAAGTTTTCCTGCGACGCGGCCCAATATAAGTACCGCCAGTTTTTCAAGGTTATGATACTTTGCAAAAAACAAGAAAACCGGATTTTTGCCTATGCGAAAACAAAGGCGCCGATAAGCTTCGCAGTAACTGCACAGCTGATCAGGGCCTTTGTTTTCGCTTCACGGATAGTACAATTTCTCTTCATCTTAAATCCGATATTTCAAGCTTCTAGCCTGCTTCAGTGACTGTACAGGTCGGTTTGTGTCAGATCTGGTCGGAAACCCCGAAGACGGGTTTTCTCGCACCGCGGCTCCTATTATGCAAAATGAGATGCAACATGGATTGCACTTGAATATCATGCTGAGCCGCCTCGTGAGAAAACCAACAATGTGTTTTTTTTTTTTACCAAGTCCGACACAAACCGACCTGTACAGTCACAGAAGATGGATAGAAGCTTGAAATTTTGGATTTAGAAAGTAAAGGGATTGTACTATCCGTATAGCGAACACAAAGGCGCTGATCAGCTTCGCAGTTACTGCGAAGCTGATCTGCGCCTTTGTTTTCGCCTTAGCAAATTGTTGGTTTTCCCATAAGACGGCTTATACAGATATGGAAAACTCTCAATGGAATTTTATTGTTGACCCTAGAGTCAGATAATAGTAATGAATGACAAAGGGCAGAGACATGGCGTATAAATTTACATTTAAAGCGTTAGCCGCGAAATAGTGGTGTTGTAGCAGAACAGGCGTTAGCATATAAAGAAAGGAATGAAAAAGAGCGCGGTTAATAACAAGACCCTCAGCTAATAAACAAATAAACCAGATGACCAATGGTCCTGATATCGCTCACCTGAGATTTGGTCTTTTTACCATATATGGGCATTGCAGCCATCTTGGTCATGTGACCTGAATTATTTATAGAAACTTTGGTTCCCACTTCCTAAGGATGCTCCGTATAGTGTTTGGTTTTGATTGGCACAGTGGTTTCAGAGAAGATGTTTGTGCAATGTGGGCAACAACGACGGAGCATGGGGGTATACTATAGGCTCACCAGGTGGGCTGTAGTGGACCAGGTGAGCTGTTGATATGGTCGGAAAATATTGTCGAAAGATAAATCGGCAAAAATCCAACACACGTGATATACATTTAGATGATACATGTAATAATATCCATAAATGTGAACATCTTCGGTGAAAAGTAATATCCTAGTGTAAAAGATGTAATAAGGAATGCAAAATCGTGTGCATAGGACAGGTGTAATTATAAATGTTATTCATGCTCACTTTCAAAACATTTTTTTTTTATTTTATTTTTAAACTGTCGCATAGAAAACGGATAGTGTACGTTTGCATAATGCGCGTATTTATTATTTGACAGCGAATGACAGGGACACTGGAAAATGAAAAAAAAAGGCTAGTCTGTGTCGTTGTGTCCATATAGACATCAGTCACTCGTTTTAATAATATGGTTAAAATTCAAAACATGACATCATATGGGCCCCTGCCAATAAGAACTTAAAGAAATTGAAGGGCTGTTTGTGCCTGCATGCAAAGCTTATACACTCTGATTACTGGTTAACCGTTGTTATTGCTGTTGACTGGGACGTTAATTCAAATGCAATTCAAACAAACAAAAACATTGCACCAAACATGACGTATGAAGGTACATAATTTGCTTATTAAAAGATAACCAAACTCATTTAAGCCTGGCGTCCTTTTTATAGGACATAGGCAAACAGCATAGCCCCAAATGTGACGCCGCAGAACGCGGCTTTCCATCTTGGGCTATTCTGTTTGCACAGAGAAATTTCATCGAAAAATGAAATAAAAATAAAAATCACTCCTAACACCCCTAAAAATGAAAGAGGACTCATCCACTTGATAATGATGGGCGAATGCATTCGTCACATATGGGTTAATCTGTTTGATGCAAAAACATGGATGGGTATCGCATGTTTTGTTTAAAAGTCCTGCCCTGTTTAAGTAAGAGATCGCTATAAAAGGCTTTTCAAAAAGCAATAATCTGTCTGCATAAAATCTGCTAAAGATTTTCTCAAGGTTTTACGTCGCTTATTCAAATTCTTTCGTTGACAAGCATTCACGAGGACCAACAATTCAGGGAGACATGCATCAACAAACAGGCCCTGCCAGGGATGGGGTTGGTCTTATCTCCATGTTCTCTGAAAGGAAAAACGATCTTTCTCACCAGCTCCCTAAATGTGTTTCCTCCGATCCTTGCTCCCCACTCTTCCCCCCCCCCCCCACACCAAAAAGGCTTTCTTCTCAGATCCCTAGAAATAAGTGACCATTATCTCAATATCCCCAAAACCCCTGATAGGGCCCAAATTTGATTAGTCATATTGCACACCCAGTCTGACAATGTCGTCTTGTGACTTTCGATCTTACAACACTCAGCTATTGTATTTGACAATATGATGCCATTATATTGAAAAAGTGATGTACACTGATGATGTGAGCCACCTCGTGAGAAAACCAACAATCTGCATATGCGAAAACAAAGACGCAGATCAGCTTCGCGGTCACCGCGAAGCTGATCAGCGCCTTTGTTTTCGCTACACGGATAGTACTATTCCCCTCCTACATAAATCCGAAATTTCAAGCTTCTTGCTCTTTTCTGTAGCTGTACAGACCGGTTTGTGTCAGGCCTGTTCGGAAACCACATTGTTGGTTTTCCCACGAGGTGGCTCATGTATTACGCCATGATGATGTAAAATAGGCGGAACTTCACACATGTCGTCATTATGAAGTAAAAGTGACCCAACTTCAGATATGACGTAATAATGACGTAAAAGTGACCAAAACTTCAGATTCGAGGTAATTCTGACGTAAAAGTGACAAAACTACAAATACGACGTCATTTTTGATGCAAAAGTGACCAAACCTACAAACGATTACAAATGCCAGAACACATGCATCAAGAAAATAATATTAAGAAACAACACTGAATTTATAGAACTGAAATGCAATTCATAGTTCATTCACTTTGCACGCGACCCAACCCAGCAGGCACATGACGTCAAAAAAGACGTCAGATCGACGTCGACGTTGATGACGTCATGTGCCCGCTGGGAATGTGGTTCATAGCTACATGAACATCACCAAATGAAATTCATTTCTTAAATGATACATGTGCTCGGACGCTCATGTGACGAACACGCGAATCATGGCGATGTTATTTCGATCATGTGGCATAAGATGCGTGTTTATTGCATTCTCTCGTGCTTAGGGAGCTAAAAATAGTATATAATTGTGTGAAACATTTTGATAATCATCTTAAGCTCCAAAAATAACACCAAACAATTCCAGAATAATATGCGGCTTAATGTCATGAACAATTCATGACTGTTCCACAACATACTATTTGAGCCGCCTCATGAGAAAACCAACAATCTGCATATGCGAAAACAAAGACGCAGATCAGCTTCGCGGTAACCGCGAAGCTGATCAGCGCCTCTGTTTTCGCTACTCGGATAGTACAATTCCTCCTCTACTTAAATCCGAAATTTCAAGCTTCTAGCTCTTTTCTGCGACTGTGCAGCCTGGTTTGTGTCAGACCTGTTCCGAAACCACATTGTTGGTTTTCCCACGAAGGCGGCTCATTTACGGCCTGGCGTATTTTTCTTAATCCATTAGTGACGAATAGACTTTCCCATCGTTATCATTTGGGCGAGTCCACTTTCATTTTTAGGTGAATCAGGAGTGATTTTCTCATTTAATTCAATTTTTCGACGGAATTTCTCTAAGCAAACAGAATAGCCCTACGGATGCTGTTTGCCTATGTCGCATAAAAAGGTCACCAGGCTTATATGAATTAAAGGTAAAACGTTGCTCCCAAAACCAATATTCACAAGAGGCATACTGACTGCGAGCATCGGAAATGAAATTGTCTTATAGTGTGTGTACGCGGTAACAAAAATGACCAAAACCATGGCTAGAGAATATATATGCTGATGATTAGATTAATCAATCTCTAATCAGGTAGCCAGGTTGGAATGTGGGCTACTGCCCATTGGGACCTTAGGGATTAGGCGGGCTGCTTGTGCCTCCGGGCAAAGTTTATAGGCTACTGACTGACCATCTGATTACTGGTTAACCGCTCAGGTATGAGCTTGCCCAGGAAAAGTGGTTCAAGTCAAGCCATCCATGCAAGTAAGCCTAAGTGGCTTACTTGGGTGGTTATATCTAAAGCTCTTGTTTGATGTCATGACATAATTTTGGGTAAAAGTCCAATACGATTGTGGCAACGTCCCGACATGACCATAGCTGCTAACTTGGATGTTAAACCACAACTTAAACTCTAATCTACCTTTATCCAATCAAAAATTGAGCCACCTCATGGGAAAACCAACAATCTGCATATGCGAAAACAAAGGCGCAGATCAGCTTCGCGGTAACCGCGAAGCTGCTCAGCGCCTTTGTTTTCGCTACTCGGATAGTACAGTTCCTCTTCTACTTAAAACCGAAATTTCAAGATTCTAGCTCTTTTCCATGACTGTACAGGTCGGTTTGTGTCGGGACTGGTCGGAAACCACATTGTTGGTTTTCCCACGAGGTGGCTCAATTGTATGATTTTACTGTTCCAAATCCAGTCAGCTTCACTCATCTAATTCAAACTATCAAAATGATTCCACTAATGTATAATGTTCTATGATATACTGTACATAGTGTAGACAGAAAAATGTCAAGTAGTGAAATTGAAAGGTATGTTTGCGTTACCGCAGATACAAACAAATACTGCGTGCTTCTGTTTTGCGTTGGTGTTTAACTCGGGCTAAAATTAGATAGTTGTAATTAATGTTTAAACATTGTAGTGAGTAAACATTCTCACGAAAGATTCAGAACTCTACTCTAAGTACGATGAGATTGTAATTTTTAATTAAATCCAATAGTCACACAAAATCTGAGCCACCTCGTGGGAAAACCAACAATGTGGTTTCCGGACAGGTCCGACACAAACCGGCCTGTACAAGCACAGAAGCAGGCTAGAAGCTTGAAATTTTGAGGAGGAATTGTACTATCCGAGTAGCGAAAACAAAGGCGCTGATCAGCTTCGCGGTTACCGCGAAGCTGATCTGCGTCTTTGTTTTCGCCTATGCAGATTGTTGGTTTTCCCATGAGGCGGCTCATATGTAGTAGATCAGCTGTTAAATAAATTGTGAGCAAATTCCAAGGTACGGGGCGTAGTCTACACGCCTGTTGGTTTGTATAATACAAAGAATGTAAAAGAAATCCAAAATAGTAAATTTATTTTTCTATTATGTGTTTTAGTTTATACGTATCGGGTTAACATTTAGCGCTGTCTTAATCTTTTAACGCGAGGGTGTTAATTAATATTAGTAATAAAATGGATGTTTGATTAAAGAATTTAAGCAGGCCAAAATACGACAAAAATAGAAAAAGATAAAAGATTGAATTGCCATATCAAATTGGCTATACGCATGATCTATAACCTATAAGAAAAATAAACTTTACACGGTATACCGAAAATTGGGTAAAGAAAGTAGGCACAAGAACCGATATAATTTAGGACGGTATGTTAGATAGTTTTATTATGTTATGCTACTGGATTTGATAAGAAGCTGAAATCATATCCCGGATATGTTGATGGGATAAGTTAATAAGTTGTCAAAAGCTTCATCGATAACTATATACATGCACACATCATTTACATTTTTCGCATGTTTGTAGCGTTGTATTTTGTTATGTGAAGGTATTATCGTAAACATGTATTTTTTTTTTTATAGACACGACGCTAAAAAATATCCTCTTTATCCAGTCACATATCATTTGACCCTACATTTATTAGATTCTGGCATGATATAGGAGAAAGGGTCCATTTTGGCATATGTTACCCCGAGAGACAACAATCGTAAAACTATGTCCTCTTGACTTTGGGAATACCAAAATAAAACCTGAAAAATATGTGTTACAATAAGCTGTACTATGTATCATGCATATCTTACCTTGATAGATTTCATACAAAATATGCTTTGGTGGCAAAAAATACCTGAAGATTTGGGGTGTTATCTTCTATCCTTTATTTAGGTGATATGTTTTGTTTGCAAAGGTATTTTCATGAACATGTAATAAATTGCCCAGGTGGTTTAATAACTGTTTAGGTTGCAACTAGAAGATTTGATTATGATAATTACGTTACTGAAACCAGATTTTTTATCATGTGTTGAATGATCATTTCTAACGTTAAGACATTATATTAAAATGCCTTCTAAATCACTAGAGAAAACCTGCTTTTGACACAAAAACAAGAACCCAAGAGTCTAGAGACTATATACAAGGCCTAAACAACAGTTAGTAAGACAAATCTGTCTAGAGTACAGCACAAATTTGATTTTCTAGCCAAATTTAAAAATAAAAAGATTATTCGATCTGTCCCCAATATGTTTATATTAGCAAATCCATTAAGAATTCTGCGCCGATCATTTTGGTTACAAGATTTATTTTTTTTTGTTCGAGTTGATGCTTAACGTCCCAGTCAACAGCTAATGTCATGTTAGGACGTTGTCTCCATTTTGTGGGACATTTACCCAAAATCAGGGTGCCATGACATTTAAAAAGTGTTTCAGGCTTAGATCTATATGAATGACTGAATTGACTTGAAACCACTTTTTCCTGGGCAGTAATTAGACGGTCAGTCGATTGTGTATAAGCTTTGCCTGGCGGCACAAGCAACCCATCAATTTCTTCGCACCCCAATGGGCGGGGCCCATTTTTCCACCGAACTAAACTTGGTTACAAGTTAGTAGACGTAGGAATTACAATAGTTATTTGTAGCTACATGTCATTTTCTGTTATTGTTGGCCGATGGGAGAGGGCTGGAATACAGGCGAGAATTGATGCTGATGTAGATGGAATATTTCCATCGGTATTCCGTTAAACCTCTCCATACCAGGAAAGTGGAGCGAGGTACCGAAGTGGGGCAGAGTGACAGTTCGCCAGCTGATCTAATGCTGATGGTATCACGTGAAGTTCATCACCCGAATTCAGAATATCGATACATGTAAACTGAAAGCGACACCAAGAAAATATCTTGAGCAAGACATTTGATCTAGGGTATCACATAGTGACCTTTTGTAGTAAAACGACTGTTTGACTTTAGCTGTTAATCTTTTCCTGTTGATATTGTTATATCCTGTAATCCACCTTGATAACTAATTTATGCATTTCAACAGTATTGTGATTTTAATCACGTAGTATCATTCTGGTGCCGTTAGTCATTTCACAGTGTTTTCTCCTGTTTATATTTTAATCTAAGTTTTCTATTTCAAGTCGACCCAGTCGCCCAAATAGCGGCGACACAAGTTTGATTGGTCTTTGCTACTTTTTTTCGGTTAGACAGGCTACTTTAAGCTATTAATAGGTCAAAGTTTTCAGGCAATACAGATTTTATTTTTGTCATCGCATCTACATTAATCCTCACTTGACAGTTGACATTTTTCACTAAATTTCTAAATACAGCTGATTATGTTAATATTTACTTAATTAATAAGTGCAAAGACCTTCTTAAAGTCAAAAATCTTGGAATTTTGTCAAAAGAGGGTTTCATCATATTCAATCACTTTGCATAAGAAAACGCTTTGGCTCAAACCCCTGATAAAGAAAATCTACTAATGGTATACATTAATAGACAGAACCACTACTTATGGTCTTCCACCCTTTGTGGCCGTCAGAAATAGATGGGCTGCTTGTGTTCCAGCCAAAGCTTGTAAACTACTGACCAACCGGCTGAATACTGGCAAACCGCAGAGGCCGGAGCATGCCCATGGGGGATGGTTTAGTCAAACTATCCATACACATAAGCCTTTGTAGTTGTTGGGCACTTTAACCACTTGCCCGAGTCTTGGGATGTTATATGCACTTTTTGTGTTTCTAACCACTTGCCCGAGTCTTTGGATGTTATATGCACTTTTTGTGTTCCATGACATCCTAATGGTGGGTAAAAAGTCGCATTGTTGACTCTGACGCTTCACAGCTTATACGAGATACGTATATTGCATTTGTAGCGTTGTGTTTATGAACAACAAATAGGAATAGGTTAATGGTTTACAGCAGGTGCCTATTTGCCAGTTTACAGAACACATTATTAACTTGCTGATTCTACGACTTGCACCTTCGCCTGTTGTTTCTCGTCTCAGTTACATGCACATACAGAAATAAGGATGGCAGTTGCGCAAAATCCGTTATTTTGTTCATGACACTTTTTGTCAATGGAATAGTTTTCGCCCTTGTTAGTATTTTTTACGACCAAGAGTAATTAGCCTTATCCGCTAGTGGCGGTTAATTTCACTTAATTATGCATTTTTATGGGAAATAAGGAACCTATGTCTTACGAAAGTAACGTTAAGAGCTTTCTCATTTTACGTAAACTGGGCGAGTGAATCACTAATCAGAACACAGTGCCGCGAAATGCTTCCGGAATATGCGATTTCAAAGAAAGTGTTCATTTGCAGTCAACGTGCATAGTTGTCGACTTTTATCTGCCATTTATATTTGAGAGAAGAGAACAAGACCAGATTTGTTTTCCAGCGACTGTTAACTCATTTGTACCTGTCATGTACATGTAATAAAACATTAAATTTAACCGCCGTTGAAATCTTTAAACACCATAAAACATGTTTCCCCCGTAACAAATCCTAAAAACATAGCGCTAAACGCCTTTGCAATACACTTACGACTTAAACGTTACGACTTTTTATCACAATTATTTTCAGAGATAATAATAATAATAATAATAATTTTAGATGAAAATTAATAATAAGACAATATTTTGCCAAAACCTTGTACCGTAGTAGCTTTTAGATAAAAACGAATTGTTACTTTGATTTGATGTTTTACGTCCAATTCAATAGCCACGGTCTTGTCGGGACTGTCACCGTTTTATGGGACATATACAGAACATGGGATGTCATGGGACCCGACTGAATTGGGATGTCATGGGACCCGACTGAATGCGTTATAAAATATAACCACATTGGCAAACATTTATAAGGCTTCACGTTGAGCCAAACCACTTTTTCTGGACAGATTAACCAGAAAACACGTAGTCGGTCATTAAGTTTTGCAGTGCAGACATAGGCAGCCTATCTATTTCTCACGGCGGGGCCCAAAATAGAAAGTTCAGGAGATTTTATAATACATTACGAAAACTTGCTTCAGCTGTAAAATTTGAAAATTTCACCAGAAAATATTTGATATGTTTAATATTTTTGCTCAAAACATAGATCGTGGGTGGTACACGTTAGAACCGCCTCGCCAAGGCGGTTCTAACATGTATCCCATTACGAAAAGACGCTCATGCAATATACAGATTTTTTTTTTTTTTTTGGTTGTAAAAATGAAAATTTCCACCGGATAAATTTTTGATATTTTTCTTATTTTAACTCAAAACATGGGTTGAGGCGATTCTAACGTGTACCCACAATCTATGTTTTGGAACAAAAATAAGAAAATAGGTAATACCCCAGCATACCCCATTTTTTTCTATATAAAAGTGGGGTTTAAGGGGTATACATTTCACGGACATGTTTTCCTGATGCACAGTCTATGTTTTAGACAAAAAAAAAAAAAAAAAAAATAAAAAAAAAAAATAAAAAAAAAAAAAAAAAAAAAAAAAAATAAAAAAATAAAAAAATAGGTATACCCCTGCATACCCTATTTTTACTATACAAAAGTTGGTTTTAAGGAGGTATTCATTGCACGGACATGTTTTCCTGGTGAAATTAAGAAAATTGAGCCTGTGCGTGACAAAACCAACAATTTGGGTTTCCGACCAGGTCTGACACAAACCGGCCTGTACAGTCACAGAAGATGGTTAGAGGCTTGAAATTTTGGATTTAAGTAGGAGAGGAATTGTACTATCCGTGTAGCGAAAACAAAGGCGCTGATCAGCTTCGCGGTTACCGCGAAGCTGATCTGCGGCTTTGTTTTCGCCTATGCAAATTGTTGGTTTTCTCATGCACAGGCTCAATTTTCAAGAAGTCTACGGTCAAGAAAGATTCGTCTTTTTGTGAAAATTTGTGTAGTACTTATACGATGAAGACTAACAATAATAATTTATTAACACACATTTATAAACCAAATGTTTTATCAATTGATTTGACCTTGCTTAACAAATCTGCAGGATAGTGTTTTCGTTGTGTGACTAATGTAAGAATAAGGAAAACTGTTTGTCTAAACGTTGGCCATTTAAGAAAAATATTTTATCGTTCAAATCAACTGTAAATCATTTATAATGTGGTAATTTTTGCTGTCGCGTGAAGGACAATATTTATAAGTGTTGACTGTTGAAATACACGTGTACGCTTCAAGTTTCGTAATAGTGACGCTTTTTGCCATATTCTATAGTTATAGGCTGACAAATTAGCTTACACATGTAGCACCTTCACTGCGAAAGTAAACCGAAAGAGCAGAGTTGCTGAAAGTATAAATGAAAAACGTTTCGATTTAGAGGTTGGCTCGTTTCTGGTTACACAAGATATATAGTATACTTGCAATGAGATAAATTGCAACGAAAAGACAAAATTTGAAACAACGTTTTTATCCAAGAACCGGACTCGGTTCAATTTTGATACAATAGTAGTCGTAATAGTAGAATATTAACCGATTTTAAAGCACGATTTTTCTGTAAAAGTACAGAGAAAAAACATATTGAATGTCACTAACACTTTTCACATTTTAGAGCTACGTGTGGTTTTATGGACAGGTGTCAAAAAGAAATACTTAGGGAATTTTGTAATCAAGACCAAATTTTAAGTGAATGTATATAATTTAAGACAAATTCCCAGGGTTTTACGTTAGTTTTTGAATGGAATATTTCAAACAATTGAAACCTTGTTAATTGCTTATTTCCTTGGTAGAAGAGACAGAGATAGCGTCCACAGTGTGCCGAGCTGTCCTCTGTCACGTTCGTTTTGGTGTAGTGTGGCAGAACGAAATTTCAATGAGAAATTTGTCTATTTCAGTTCCAAGTAAAGAAACGAGGGTCCTAAGTTTACTATAAAAGCCTATTCACACAAGAACACCGCAAAGCTCGAGACAATTGTCTCAAAGGCGAAAGGTTTCCCCATATAATCATAGAAAAAACGAAACAGGGCATTTACCTTAGTTTCTTTGAACATTAGTTACCAGCATGACGGCCATTGTGCTAGTCATGATTTGCCTTACAATGCTAAAGCGCCTTGAGCAATGCAGCTACTGGTACCACTCTTAACGCCTTTGGCATGACGCGATCGGGACGCCTGCTTCTTACCACTGAATCGGGGCCGATATAACAGCATTGCAAAGTTGCTTTGATTGCACGTTCTTAAAGTTGACCGAGCGGCTTAAGAAGGCGCACTCGTTCGACCGCTCTATTTGCTCTAGAAATTTACTTAACACTGAAGCAAACAAAATTCAATTAATAAGTGACTACCAACTATAAAAACATAATGTAAGCTTATTATTAGCAATGACATTTTGAGGTATGACAGTCCTCTTTTAGTTTGAAATAAAAATTGGGATGCCTTATAACTGTGTTACTTCCGTCAGTGGCTAATTGACCCAGTATTTCACCCGATATTTAAAAAAAAATCAAAGTACACAGACTCTAAACAAAGAAAATAACTGAAGCTTACATTTTTATATAAACTCTCAGAAATACGACCTGGTTTGAATTCAGTTTGATGTGTTGAAAGAAGGCAGTAACAAAGTAGATTTAAATAATAAAACCGGAGTTAATGAACTTGTTGATTTCATGTTCCCACTTTGACTTTGTGCACATACTAGCCACTGTATGAGAAAACCAACAATTTAGGTTTCCGCCCAGGCCCGACACAAACCAGGCTGTACAGTCAAAGGATGAAGCTAGAAGTTTGAAACTTTGGATACAAGTAGAAGAGAAATTGTACTATCCGTGAGCGCTGATCAGCTGTGCAGTTACTGCACACAGCTGATCTGCGTCTTTGTTTTCGCATATATGCAAAATGTTTGTTTTCTCATGCGAAGGCTCATACATGTACCTTTCTACAGGTTGACAGCTGTTATATAGACATATTTAAAACTCAACGTCCAAGTCAACAGCTATGGTCACGTCGGGGCGTTGCCTCCATTTTATGGTACTTCTACCAAAAATTAGGACTTCATGGCATCCCAAAAGTGCCAACCAAGTTATACGTATGAATGGTTTGACTTGAACCACTTTTTCTGGGAAGGCTCAGACCTGAGCGGTTATGAAATGATAAGATGATAAGTCAGTTTGAATTTGTTTGAATTAATGCTTTACGTCCCAGTCAACAGCTAAGGTCATGTCGGGACGTTGCCTCCATTTTATGGGACTTTTACCTTAAATGAAGACGAATGACATCCAACAAGTGCTTGAATACAACCAGCTAAGCCGGTTTGACTTGAACCACTTTTCCTGGGCAGGCTCAGGCCTGAGCGGTTAACCAGTAATCAGATGGTCAGTCAGTAGTGCATAAGCCTTGCCTGCAGCCCATCTATTTCTTCTTTAGGCCCCAATGGGCGAGGGCCCATGCCTGGAGGCACAAGCAGTCCATCTATTTTTAGGCCCAAAAGGGCGTGGGGCCCTTTTAATTAGCATGTGACTCTCGACAGAAATGTAACGTAAAGAACCCTTGCCCAAGACACTATACTGCGGCATATACTTTTTAGACTTTTGGTGCTCAGACATGACGATGTTAACTTTCTGAGTATGATGATTGATAACCGACTGGTCTTGATTCTAGCAACTGTTTTCAAAGAGATTTGAGCCTGTGCGTGAGAAATCCAACAATTGTTTTATCGACCAGGTCTGACACAAACCGGCCTGTACAATCACAGAAGATGGTTAGAGGATGGGAATTTTGGATTTAGAAAGTAGAGGAATCGTACTATCCGTGAAGCGACAACAAAGGCGCTGATCAGCTTCGCAGTTACTGCGAAGCTGATCTGCGCCTTTGTTTTCGCCTGTGCAGGTTGTTGGTTTTCCCATGCGGGGGCTCATTTTATACTATATATCTCTTTGAATAACTTCCCATTTCCATTAAATACCATAAATAGAATTTTCATTATAAATGTCTTCCTTCCATCCTTTTAAGTAAGGTTCGCGATAAATCATCTTATTGTCCTTGCTGTTATTAAAGTAATTACAATGGCCTTAATTAAATGAAATTTAGATGAGTAATATAATTCAAAACTTGATTTGTATGCCAACAATGTTCCCATATGATATACGTTCAAGTTTTTAACTGCACATTATTTACGATCTGTTAATTTTTGACAGAAGCCAGATATTTAAGATTTTCTTACAAGACAATTGTCATATCACGCGACCTCTGGATTTGCTCTGTCATACTATGGCTTAATTATTTTTGGGAGAAATGATATGAATCAGGGTATATCTTTGTTCAACCTACCCATATCTTTATTCATTTTGACCGATAATAATTCAACCACGTAATGGGAAAGCCTACTTTCAGCATATGCGACAATAAAGGTCGGCGCACAGCTGATTAATTCACTAGTAGCCGCACAGATGAACGATTCATACGTTTTTGCCACACATGCACTGGAATCTCTCTACTTCATTAAGATCAGCTTTTATGTATATCGTATCTGGTATAGAATTAACACACCGCTACGAAATCAAATTTTCTTCATATCTACTTCGGTTTCTTTGCTGCCTCAAGATATATGGAACGGTTTCTGTTTTCATAACTGCGGTCTAATGAGACAGCAAAAATATTACATTTCTTTGTAGATCAGAAAAAAAGACACTTTCAAATATCAATAAACGCGTCCTGACACTATATTGATAAAATTATTAGTTTTGAACACGCATTGACTTACCATTATTAAAAGGAAAAGGTCTATAAATGCAATATAGCACATCTTTTAATACAGGCCTGGATTTTATAATTTCCTTTGGCATGTTTGCGCAATATGGCATGTATGCGCAATAGGTGTATATCTTGTTAGGTCAGCACCCATATCGTTCCACGGCTTCGTACCCACGGATCTTTCGTGTGGATGGAGGGTGCCTTGTTGTTTTTGTGTTACTTGGTCGTAAAATTTTTGGTGCGTTTACGTCGGTACTGGGAATGTATCAACATGTATTGTGTGCTTTATTCTGAAGGTAAAAAATATATATCCTCATGTTTTACCAACACTAGGATATCATGATACTCAAAATGTGCTTCATAAATATAACCACCCAACTAAGCCAATAAGGCTTATGTGCTAATAAGGCTTATGTGCTGTATGGATGGTTTGACTAAACCACATTTCCTGGGCAGGCTCAAACATGAGCGGTTAACCAGTAATCAGATGGTCGGTCCGTAGATTAGAAGCTTTGCCTGGATGCACAAGCAGCCCATCTATTTCTCCTAAGCCCCAGTGTGCATGGACCCAAATCTGAACTGTGTTTTGTATCCTGATGTACTGCTTAAATGATTCAATGACATAAACTTGTAATAAGAAATTGCATCCAGTCTTAATGATTCATATGACATAAACGTGTTATAAGAAATTGCATCCAGTCTTAATGATTCATATGACATAAACTTGTTGTAAGAAATTGCATCCAGTCTTAAGGATTCATATGACAAACTTGTTATAAGAAATTGAATCCAGTGTTAATGATTCATATGACATAAACTTGTTATAAGTTATTGCAACGTTTTAATGATTCATATGACATAAACTTGTTTTAAGAAATTGCATCCAGTCTTAATGATTCATATGACATAAACTTGTTGTAAGAAATACATGTTTCAAGAATTGCTTAATTTATGTCCCATTAAGTATAGATGACGTCCCAGAATGGTAATTAGCTGTTGACTTGGACGTTAAGCATTTAATCAAACAAACCCACGTACAAAACAAAACTTTGATTGGTCTCATTAGAGCTGAGAATGTCTTCACGACGTTTGTATCATATTTTATCAACCATCTGTTAAAATTCACGCATTTTGCATAAGACCTCATATCATATTTTGTAAACATCTGTTAAAATCCAAGCATTTTGTATAAACGACTAAATTAAGTTTGAAATGAAACGAAAAAAGCCCGAGAAGAAATAATTCATTTAAGCTTGGCGTTCGTTTTATGGGACATAGTTAAACAAAACAGCCCCAGATGTGACGCTGCAGAGCGCGGCGTCCCATCTGGGGCTATTCTGTTTGCTTCGAAGAATTTCATCGAAAAAATGAAATAAAAAAAATAAAATCATACCTGAAGTCCGTAAAAACGATAGTGGACTCACCCAAATGATATGATGGGAAAGTCCATTCGTCAAAAATGGGTTAACAAAGATTGTATGAGCCGCCTCGTGGGAAAACCAACAATGTGGTTTCCGAACAGGTCCGACACAAACCGGCCTGTACAAGGACAGAAAAGAGCTAGAAGCTTGAAATTTCATATTTAAGTAGAAGAGGAATTGTACTATCTGAGTAGCGAAAACAAAGGCGCTGATCAGCTTCGCGGTTACCGCGAAGCTGATCTGCGTCTTTGTTTTCGCCTATGCAGATTGTTTGTTTTCGCCTATGCAGATTGTTGGTTTTCCCACGAGGCGGCTCGTATCATAACAATTATAGTGTCAGATGCAACTATAATGACATCTTAATGATTTACGGAAGAATGAAATGTATTTTAAATGCAATCAGAACCTACAATTTACTTCAGTAATTCAGCAAACAATATTACCACCTTTTGTAATGAGTTGTAAGATTCAAATGCGGCTGTACCATAGTGGTGCATACGTTGGTGCATAACAAGCACCACGGGGATATCATGTCTCTGGAAAAATGCGACGTATTCAAAGAATTGCATAATTATACCACATTACGAAAACTTGCCCATGCAATATACAGTGATTTCTTTAGTTGTAAAAAATGAAAATTTTCAGTAGAAAATTTTCGATATTTTTCTTATTTTTGCTCAAAACATAGATTGTGGGTACACGTTAGAACCGCCTCGCCGAGGCGGTTCTAACGAGTACCCACAATCTATGTTTTGGAGCAAAAATAAGAAAAATATGTATACCCCTGCATACCCCAGTTTTACTATATAAAAGTGGGGTTTAAGGGGGTATTCATTGCACGGACATGTTTTCATGATGTGTACCAGTTTATCGCCAGAAAAAAAGTTAGGCACACTTTAACCCACCTTATGCATGTACTAAGATTAAAAGCAAAGGATCGATGAAGTATGAGTCGCCTCATGAGAAAACCAGCAATCTGCATGTGCGAAACCAATGGCGCAGATCAGCTTCGCAGTACCACATTGTTGGTTTTCTCATAACGTGTATCATATGTTTGGGTACGACCCCATTAAAACTGGAGCCGTCACCTTGTGCTTGACAGTTAGAATGTTTAAAATACCGTTTTGCAGTAAATACACTTCAGTCTTTGTTAACGTCACGTATTTTTTTTCTTAATTTAAAAAAAAAAAAACTGAACACTGACCCCCCCCCCACACACACACACACACAACCAATTCAAAGGTAAGTTGACTACTTGAATATTGTTCTGTGTAATTAGTGAGGTAGGGGAATCTATAAATGATCTTTTATAATGATGTTAAACGTATCTGTACCTCTAAAGTAAGAACCACGAAAGCAAACTCCAGGATAACAATTGAAGATTTTGGGTTTTGCCATGTAAGCCTGTTGGTTTGATACCGGCCAACCAGAACATTCAGATTGGTTTTTTAATCGACGCCGTATCTCCGTATGACCTTAGCTGTTGATGGAAAATGAAAATAAAATCATCATCAGCAACAAAATATACTTTAAGTTTGATATCCAATATCGGTTTCCTTTTTAGCTCGCCTGTACGAAAGTACAGGAAGAGCTATTGCAGTCACCCCGGCGTCGGCGTCGGCGTCGGCGTTCGTGTTCGCGTTGCTCAAATGTTAAAGTTTTTGATTAAAGTTTTTATAAGTCTATATCTCTTGAACATGTTGATGGATCAAGTTGATAATTTGCATGTAGGTAGATATTGGTCTGAAGTTTAATGCAGTACCATCATGACCTACCCTGGGTGACCTTGAGGTCAAGGTTACGGACTTAAAAATTTTGTGTTAAGCTTTTGGTTAAAGATTTTATAAGACTATATCTTTTGAACATGATAATGGATCAAGTTGATACTTTGCATGTTGGTAGATATTGGTCTGAAGTTTTATGCAGTACCATCATTACCCACCCTGGATGACCTTGAGGTTAAGGTCACTGACTTGGAAATGTTGTGTTTAAGTTTTGGTTAAACTTTTTGTAAGTCTATATGTCTTGAACATGTACATGTATCAAGTTGATACTTTGCAATGTTTATAGATATTGATCTTAAGTTTTATGGTACCACCACAACCAACTTGTAAGTCTGTATGTCTTGAACATGTACATGTATGAAGTTGATACTTTGCAATGTTTATGGATATTGGTCTTAAGTTTTATGGTACCATCACAACCAACCTGAGTGATCTTGAGGTCAAGGTCATGGGTCATAGATTTTGATAGATTTAGTGGCAAAGCACAAGTCAGGCGAGCTACGCTGTCCTGCGACAGCTCTTATTTTACTTCAAATCGTTTTTTTCTGATTCGGCGATGTCGAAATATATTCGATTTTATATATATATATATATATATATATATATATATATATATATATATATATATATATATATATATATATATATATATATATATATATAAAACAACAACAACAACAAAAAACAACAAAACAACCAAACCTGATAGAAATGTTAACGACCATTTATCATTAAATAATATTTATTCATGAACGGTTAATATCAGATATCAAAAGTCACAAATTGAAAATTTTTCAGGCTTGACTCTTTCTGAATTACAGAAACTATAACGTGAAACTATAACGTATCTAAATTAATGTTTTAAAAGAATTACATACCTTACGAACGTTGTCACACAAGTTTCAGTTGCTTAAAATAAGTTTTGAACTCTTTGCAAACGTCCTTTCACACACAGCAATCAACAACATCTTTTACAAAGTGTTTCCTTTTTAAATTGTTACGCCGCAAAAAATTTGCAGATAAAACTTTTGAAAGACAAATAATTACAGGTAAAATGTTAAACCCCTGTCGTTCATCCTTACCTTTCACAGGCAATAAAATCCAATCTAGAATCAGGAATCCGTGAGAATAACTTTATATAAATCCAATAACTGTGCAATCCCTCGTGCATTCGGAGCGATTAACAGGAATCTATCCTTCTTTAATATCCAATTTATTGCACGTTCATTCCCTCTCTTGTAATACCATATCCTCGCATTCTGCGGAATCACTTGAAATTTTGTATCTCAAATTATCCAGAAAATGATTCCTTTATTTTGCTTAATTAATTTTGTTTTATTATTTTCCCGTCTTAGAAATAATGCATAAAGCATACAGGTATTCTTTAATTAATTCTCGAGCACTTTGATACGAAAATCGCTGATAGTATGTAAAACTTCGCCACTTCAATAGTATATCCAAGTTAATATGTCCTCTTGAATACTCAGGTACCATATGACAAGTTGGTAGCCTTCACTAAATACAGCGCTACGATACACACTACCATCCAAATCGTTGATAGATCAGAAACGAGTCACGAGATAACCTGATTTGTTCATGCTTTTTTCACGTACAGAAGCCAAAGTCGCTGATCAGCTAGCACTTTCGGTGCCATGCAGGCTGGTCGGTGGCTTTATTTTCTACTGAATACTTGGTACCATTTGTTTCAAATATCTCTAGATATTATCAAATACCAAATGCTTGTATTTTTGTAGCTGCACAGGCTGGTTTGGGGTATAGATTTTCACGTGACATGGCTCAGGTGAGAACGCAGGACATTTAGGACCAGTCAACCGCACCGCATACTTTGCGTATATAAAATGAAGGATGTTTTAAATATTAACCCTACCATCAAAAAACCCTATCTAGTGTTGAATAAGAATTTTACCGAGATGGTGAAGTATTTATATTGAAATATTTTGAAAGAAAAAGGGCAGGTGTATTTGAATTCTGACGACATGCTATAAAATTTATATCTTTTTCATGCGCTTCAGCGACAACTGTATTGCATAATTGTAAAATAATTTATATACCTCTTTACTTCAGGCGTAAATTTTATAGGATTTAATTTCTCAATTCTGATCAGCTCCTTAGTAAACATATCACCAAAATATCTTTTTAAATTTGAAGTCAAATAGTGCACTTGATAACACACTTATTTGTTTTCAAGATTTTCAACGAATAAGAAAATACCATTGAAGAACATTTTTATCAAAACATATACTATGGGTTTGAAAAATATCACTTTTGAAATCTAAATTAATCATAATGTTTTCATATCTTTCAAACGTCCAATACAAAAATTTATCACAACTGTCGAGCGAGATAATTAATAAATTTTTCTGTCAAATAAGTAGGTAAAAGCCTTTATCGGGGTCAATTCTCCAGGTTTTTACAGGTACATGTAACTTACATCAGGAAAATAAGTCCGTGTAATAAATACCGCCTTACACCCCACTTTTTTTGCAGGGGTATAACTATTTTTCTTATTTTACAAATGTCCCAAAAATCTGAAAATTTTGAATTTTTACAACTTAAGAAAAATCAATTACATGGGCATATTTAACAAAATTTCTTCCTTGTTATATCACTCCATGGCAGCTATTGTCGACAGGTGTTTGACTCTTTTCGAGGACAACAGTGCAATGAATATTATAAGGCATAACACCACAGCAAAATTGGTGTTTGCCACTTTTAAGGACTGCATTGCCATGAATATTATAAAGCACAAAATCACAGCAAAATTGGTGTTTGACTCTTTTAAGGACAACAGTGCAATGAATATTATAAGGCACAACATCAAAGCAAAATTGGTGTTTGCCACTTTTAAGGACTGCATTGCCATGAATATTATAAAGCACAAAATCACAGCAAAATTGGTGTTTGACTCTTTTAAGGACAACAGTGCAATGAATATTATAAGGCACAACATCAAAGCAAAATTGGTGTTTGACTCTTTTAAGGACTGCATTGCCATGAATATTATAAGGCACAACATCAAAGCAAAATTGGTAATTGGCACTTTTAAGGACTGCATTGCCATGAATATTATAAGGCACAACATCAAAGCAAAATTGGTGTTTGGCACTTTTAAGGACTGCATTGCCATGAATATTATAAGGCACAACATCAAAGCAAAATTGGTGTTTGGCACTTTTAAGGACTGCAGTACCATGAATATTATAAGGCACAACATCAAAGCAAAATTGGTGTTTGGCACTTTTAAGGACTGCATTGCCATGAATATTATAAGGCACAACATCAAAGCAAAATTGGTGTTTGGCACTTTTAAGGACTGCATTGCCATGAATATTATAAGGCACAACATCAAAGCAAAATTGGTGTTTGACTCTTTTAAGGACTGCATTGCCACGAATATTATAAGGCACAACATCAAAGCAAAATTGGTGGTTGACTCTTTTAAGGACTGCATTGCCATGAATATTATACGGCACAACATCAAAGCAAAATTGGTGTTTGACTCTTTTAAGGACTGCATTGCCATGAATATTATAAGGCACAACATCAAAGCAAAATTGGTGGTTGACTCTTTTAAGGACTGCATTGCCATGAATATTATAAGGCACAACATCAAAGCAAAATTGGTGGTTGACTCTTTTAAGGACTGCATTGCCATGAATATTATAAGGCACAACATCAAAGCAAAATTGGTGGTTGACTCTTTTAAGGACTGCATTGCCATGAATATTATAAGGCACAACACCACAGCAAATTGGTGTTTGACTCTTTTAAGGACAACAGTGCAATGAATATTATAAGGCACAACATCAAAGCAAAATTGGTGTTTGACTCTTTTAAGGACTGCATTGCCATGAATATTATAAGGCACAACATCAAAGCAAAATTGGTGTTTGCCACTTTTAAGGACTGCATTGCCATGAATATTATAAAGCACAAAATCACAGCAAAATTGGTGTTTGACTCTTTTAAGGACAACAGTGCAATGAATATTATAAGGCACAACATCAAAGCAAAATTGGTGTTTGCCACTTTTAAGGACTGCATTGCCATGAATATTATAAAGCACAAAATCACAGCAAAATTGGTGTTTGACTCTTTTAAGGACAACAGTGCAATGAATATTATAAGGCACAACATCAAAGCAAAATTGGTGTTTGACTCTTTTAAGGACTGCATTGCCATGAATATTATAAGGCACAACATCAAAGCAAAATTGGTGTTTGGCACTTTTAAGGACAGCATTGCCATGAATATTATAAGGCACAACATCAAAGCAAAATTGGTGTTTGGCACTTTTAAGGACTGCATTGCCATGAATATTATAAGGCACAACATCAAAGCAAAATTGGTGTTTGGCACTTTTAAGGACTGCAGTACCATGAATATTATAAGGCACAACATCAAAGCAAAATTGGTGTTTGGCACTTTTAAGGACTGCATTGCCATGAATATTATAAGGCACAACATCAAAGCAAAATTGGTGTTTGGCACTTTTAAGGACTGCAGTACCATGAATATTATAAGGCACAACATCAAAGCAAAATTGGTGTTTGGCACTTTTAAGGACTGCATTGCCATGAATATTATAAGGCACAACATCAAAGCAAAATTGGTGTTTGGCACTTTTAAGGACTGCATTGCCACGAATATTATAAGGCACAACATCAAAGCAAAATTGGTGGTTGACTCTTTTAAGGACTGCATTGCCATGAATATTATACGGCACAACATCAAAGCAAAATTGGTGTTTGACTCTTTTAAGGACTGCATTGCCATGAATATTATAAGGCACAACATCAAAGCAAAATTGGTGGTTGACTCTTTTAAGGACTGCATTGCCATGAATATTATAAGGCACAACATCAAAGCAAAATTGGTGGTTGACTCTTTTAAGGACTGCATTGCCATGAATATTATAAGGCACAACATCAAAGCAAAATTGGTGGTTGACTCTTTTAAGGACTGCATTGCCATGAATATTATAAGGCACAACACCACAGCAAATTGTTTGTTTTTTTTTTCTTTTCTTTTTTACTCTTTTAAGGACTACAGTGCCATGAATATTATAAGGACAACATCACAGCAAATTGGTGTTTGACTCTTTTAAGGACTGCAGTACCATGAATACTATAAGGCATAACATCACAGCAAAATTGGTGTTTTGACTCTTTTAAGGACTGCTGTACCATGAATATTTTAAGGCACAGTATACAGCGAAATTGGTGGTTGACTCTTTTAAGGACTGCAGTACCATGAATATTATAAGACACAACACAACAACAAAATTGGTGTTTGAATATTGTAAAGACTGCAGTACCATGAATATTATAAGGCACAACACCACAGCAACAATGGACAGGATAGAGATAGATGACGTACAAACTATACTTTCAATTCCGAAGGCAAAATTTTGAGCCTCTGCGTCTGAAAACCAACAATCTGGGTTTCAGACCAGGTCTGATACAAACCATCCTGTGAGCTAGAAGCTTGAAATTTCGGATTTTAATAAGTGGAATTGTACTATCTGTAGTGAAAACAAAGATGTTGATCAGCTGTGCAGTCTGCGTCCAAGTTTGTTTTCTCATATACAAATTGTTGGTTTTGTGATGCTGCGGTTCAAATGGCTTGGTTTTCGTTAGGACTGCGGTGCCCAATCAGATGTTTCCTAAGCTGTAAAAGTTGAAAATTTTCACTAGAAAAATTCTGATATTTTTTTTTTTTATATATATTTTTTGCGCAAAGCATTGATTGTGGGTACACGTTAGAAACGCCTCGCCGAGGCGGTTATAACGGGTACCCACAATCTATGTTTTGGTGAGGCGGTTCTAACATGTACCCACAATCTATGTTTTGGAGCAAAAATACGAAAAATAGGTATACACATGCATACCCCAGTTCTACTATATGAAAGTGGAGTATAAGGGGTATACATAACACGGATATGTTATCGTGATGAAATAGATCACCGAAAATATTTTTGGATACCGCAGCAATAATTGACAAATTGGCTAAGTAGATGAAATCGATTCAGCAGACTAATATCCTGGCTTTTGTGGAAAGTGAGGTACCGAAATATATTTATTCAGACTTCGCTAGGGATAAACAATATGACTCCCGTAGATGAACAAAATTCAGTAGCCAGACTAAATTGAAACACCGACAAAACTCCACATCCTTGACTGATAAGCAAGGTCCTATGGTCTAGACAGGATGAAACCACCACCGAAACGATGGTTATGAATGAATTTTGTCCCTGTTGCTCTGAACGATGCCTTAAGTTTGTCCCTGTTGTTTTGAACGGATAGTGTTGGCATCACTGAGCTGAGAACGAAACGTATCAGGGACAAATCCAGTCATGTTTTCATACCCACTGTTTCGGTGGCGGTTTGAACAGACAGTTTTCTTCGATGGGTTTGCTCATTGTGGGAGATCGGAAATGCATTACGAAAACTTGCCCATGCAATGTATAGAGATTTTTTAAGTTGTAAAATTTGAAAATTTTCAGCAGAAAATTTGTGATATTTTTCTTATTTTTGCTCAAAACATAGATTGTGGGTACACGTTAGAACCGCCTCGGAATAGGTATACCCCTGCATACCCCAGTTTTACTATATAAAATTGGGGTTTAAGGGGGTATTCATTGCACGGACATGTTTTCCTGATGGAAAATCTTGAAAATAGGCAGCTTGGTACAAGATCACGGCGCCTCCAATAAAACTTCTTTTTCATGGAGTCGAAAACATGTAAAGTGCACGATTCTCGTTGCACGTAAACATGTCTGAGTTACCTTCGGAAGCGAAGACAGTTTCTTTGGAAAAGACTGCGTTGGTTAAATTATTAGAACACAACGCAGTAAAAATGTAATCAAACAACACAGACGTTGAACAATGAATAACGAAAATGTGTATGGAGAGAACGACGCAGTCCTGCTATTCGCTAAGCCATAGAACATGTTTTCTGTGGACGATGCTTTGAAGTATCTTACCACTTCATTTAAGCTTGACAAATCGAATGGCAATAATATACTTAACGACGTGTATAATAAGATTTTAAGAAACCCAAAATTCGATTTCATATGAAAAGATGTAAAGGTATGAAAATATTTGTAGTTAATAATATTCAAATGCATATTTTTCGCACGAATGCAGTTGTCGTATTGTAAAAAACAGAAAGCTGAAAAGCTGTCTTTATGCCTCAGTGACAAGATGTATCTTCCAATTATGAATAATTTACGGCCGACGTTCCTTAAGTATGAGCCGCATCACGAGAAAACCACCGATGTGGTTTCCGTACAGGTTAGACACAAACCGAGCTGTACAGTCACATAAGAAGGTTAGAAGCTTGAGATTTCGGATTTAAGAAGAAGAGGGATTGTACTGTCCTTGTAGTGAAAATAAAGGCGATGATCAACAACGTAGTGTATGCATATGGAAAATGTTCATTTTTTTTTCTAGAAGCGGCTTATATTATGGCTTCGATGTATGTCATTATGTAACATACATTTCAGGCATAAAATTTAGCGAAGGCGTGTACATGAGCATTTTTATGGGATCAATGTACAAAAATTGAATAAAAGCGTAAATGATTACAGAGAGGTTTGTATTGAGCCGCGTCATGAGAAAACCGGATTCTTGCCTATGCGAAAACAAAGGCGCAGATCAGCTTCGCAGTAACTGCGAAGCTGAACAGCTCCTTTGGTTTCGCTACACGGGATAGTGGAATTCCTCTTTTTTCTAAATCCGGAATTTCCACTCTCTAGCCATTTTCTGTGCTTGAACAGCTCGGTTTGTGTAGGACCTGGTCGGAAACCCCGAAGACCGGTTTCCTCCTGTCGCGGCTCATTGATAATGATCCCGAACTTCTTAGCTGTGGTAGGTGCTCAATGTCGCAGAAACAAAGTGCAGGGCGTATGTAACACTGGCAGACAAGCAAGTATGATTACAAGGAAGTGAGCACAACAATCACAAAACAACGAAGAATAACATAAAAACTCATCAGGAAAACATGTCCGTGTAAAGTATACCCCCTCAAACCCCACTTTTACATAGTAAAACTGGGGTATGCAGGGGTATACCTATTTTTCTTATTTTTGCTCCAAAACATAGATTGTGGGTACTCGTTAGAACCGCCTCGACGAGGCGGTTCTAACGTGTACCCACAATGTATGTTTTGAGCAAAAATAAGAAAAATATTTTTAAAAATCCAATGAAATTTTCAATTTTTACAGGTGAAAAAAAATCTCTGTATATTGCATGGGCAAGTTTTCATAATGGTTTAACACTGAAGATGACAAAAATGCACCAGATTCATCTATCTAATGAATCGTGCAGAACCATGCTAAACTGTATAGCCAATTGGAATGCTACGTTCAGTAGTCTACGCTTATACTGGAAAGCTGAACTGATGGATGCACTTATTTCTTAGTTGCCAGATACTCCTTTTGTAGAATCTTAGTTCAGAAACCGCAACAAGGGCAGCCATGTGATGTACAGTTGCTTAGGGTTGTCTGCATAAACATAATTTGAAAGGTTATGAGTTAAAATTCGAATACATCAAAAAAGCAAAACGCTGTGTTATAATTAATAAAACATTTCAAACAAAAATAGCAATAAACAAAGGAAGCGGACATACAATTAGGTATTAAACAAAAATAAAAGAAAATACAACGTCATAAATTTATTAGTTTTATTAGATAAAAATGAAACGGCAGATTAACAGTTTCTATCGAAAATAAACGAAAATCTTATACGTAAGTACTTCTTTTGAAGATCTTTAATAGAATGCTAACGGAAGGCATATAAAGCTCTGGCAAGAGACATTTACATTTCATAATACTGGTGAACACACAGTAGTGGCGACTCCGTCAAGACACTAGGAACAAAATGCTGAACTTGACATTAATCCACAAAACTAAACAAACCATACATCATCATGGTTTGACAGAAAGGTAGGTCCTCACTAGCTCAAATGGAGTGCAGGCCAGGATCTGTTCGGATTCCTTTTTTCCGATACAATTTTTCCCATAGCTGGATTGGATTTATAGAGTCATTAATATCGAATGGTTATAACTTAAGACGCTGAAATACCGATTGCAGCTTTTCAATGTGTTCAACAAAAAGATGACGATCATCAATAAACCAACTTGTCTGATTAATCTCGCCATGCATCATTCCATCAAACTTTGAAATGTCGCCGGAGAACTACACAATCCAAACGGCAACCGACTTATTTCAAAAGAGCTTGGGATTTCCAACTTAGAATGCTATATAGCGGTAAAGATCGTGGTTAAACCACAGCCTCTCGCTTACCTCGCGAGTACTCCACTTCAGTTTTCGAGCCTCAAGTCACCACCGTTACATTCTTCAATGGAATTTAATATTTAGTTTCTATATGTTTGTTTTCTGCCCACTATCATGTTCAGATTGCAACTTATCCTGGCACACTGTTCCTGTCTAAACAACAGAAGCGACACCACTTTACCAGAATCTAACAACTTTTGTTCTTGAATCAGCGGAAGAAGAATAACCGGAGACATAAGTAACGTGGACATTTTTGGCGATAACCGGAACAATACAAATCCCAACACATCAAACATTATATACAAATAAAAATAAAACTGAGATATACGTTACTGAGATCCGTTAAGAGTAGTGAGCATATTAATGAGAAAAGAGATGGATCATACGGAAACGGGATCACAAATTATCGTCATTGAGCTCAACAGAGCTAGCATTAAATAAAATAATCCTGAATTCTGTTATTAGTCATTCTACTTTCTACAGATTATGTTAGGTTTTGTCGCATGTGACTTTTGTAGTCATCATTCAAATGATTTTTTTTCTCAGTTTATATTGAGAAAAGTCATTATTAGCGAAAAACAAGTCGCTGAGCAGAGATTAATGCTGCGTCCATAATAATAGTGTTTGTAGTGATATCAAGCTGTTTTGGGCAACGTGTCAGACAAAAATAGAAGTCGTAGATTTTGTAAGTATAGGCAAATTTGAGAACATATTTAGCCTTATTTGATTTATGACCGCGCTAGTGCCATCCATTTCGTTATTGATACAAGACTTTTCAGTTTGGTTCTCCAAAGTCGATATAGGTCTTTGGTCCAGGTTTTTTTATTTTCACCATACAAACAATAGCATAAACTTTGCTGATGCTTAATTTAAATTCCAACAATTACAATGGCTAAGATTTTGGCGATTAAAAGTTTCAAACATGTTAAACTGTACTTCTAAATTTGGCAACGGTATTCATCATCCAGTGAAAACATAAACGGCTTAGGAACTGCATTGTTTACATGTCTCCACGTGACGTGCATTGTCCCGTTCTCGTGTTAGCGGGACAGGGTACCAACTCACCTTTGACACGACAATCAACCTTGCGAGCATTATACCGTTTCACATTACTTAGGTTCAGACACATTGCACCTAAGTCGTGTAAAACGACATGCAGCTATGTGTCTTTATCCCCGACTCTTTGACCCTTTTCCTGTTCATTTCAACATTAAAACAGAAACATGCACAATCTTTCAATAAAACAGTCAGAATGCACAGAACAAACAAGTAAAACATAGCGAATGATGTAAAAGAAATGTAACTGCCTGTTATTATTGAATTAAGGTGGAAGGACACAGAGTGTATTTTCTCTTACTGTGTGAACTTTCACAGGCGCTTGAGATGCATTTCAGTAGAAACCTGCTGACAGAGCTTTGCTGTATGTTTTGTCGTATATGACTAAATATAGATAGTTTGTTCTCTTAAATCAGTGAAATAATGTTTGTTCTCTTAAATCTGTTCAAGAATGATTGTTCTTTTAAAGCAGTGGAAGGTTGTTTGTTCGTTAAAAGCAGTGAATTGATTCAAAAGGAGAGTTGTCCATATTTAGCAATTGTCGGTAGTGACGTTTAACCCATTTGACGAATGGACTTTCCCATTATTATCATTTGGGCGAGTCCACTTTCGTTTCTAGGGGCTTTAGGCGTGATTTTAATTTTTGATCTCTTTTTTTTTCGATGAAATTTCTCTAAGCAAACAGAATAGCCCCAGATGGGACGCCGCGTTCTGCGGCGTCACATCTGGGGCTATACTGTTTGCATATGTCCCACAAAAAGGACACCAGACTTGTATGAGTTAAGTGGAGACAACGTCCAGACATCACCATATGCACTGTTTCCAAGCACAGTCTAAACAAAGATACAGACTGTGTTTGTAAATGGTGTAGCTAATGAAATCAGAACTAATATTGGCTCTGACATTTGAAAGCTGTGACAGTCCTCATGGAGAAACTTGACTATCAAGACTAGACGCCAGGACATCCAGAATCCAAACCTTGCCTAAATTCCACCGACTATTCTAGCTTTCCTCTTGACATCAGACATCTAGTAGCAGCGGAATAAAATCATTACAACGGGAAGGAAGTATATGACTTCCTGCTTTCGAATTGCTTAATTACAATTTTGTCTACTTGGTACAGCCAGTACCATAGTTCTTACTTATCTCCCTTAAGCCTCGCGCCCCTTTTGTAGGACATAGGCAAACAGCATAGCCAGAGATGTGACACCGCAGAATGCGGCGTCCCATCTGGGGCTATTCTGTTTGCTTAGAGAAATTTCATCGAAAAATGGAACAAAAATTTAAAATCACACCTTAAGCCCCTAAAATCGAAAGTGGACACACCCAATTGATAACGATGGGCGAATCCATTCGTCAAATATGGATAAATAACTCTTACAGGTAAAGCATGTGTCTTTGATGTCGAATGCCCTTGTCTTGCAATACTACAAAACGTATTAGCTGTGCAAATGAATTAATTTCTTGACCTAGTATTGAAGACAAATGTAAGTCACTTTGTACTACAGACAATGAAAACAATAAAACAATTAAATGAATGCACAAATATGCAAATCAATTTAAATAGATTTTGCCCTTGGAATAAATGTTAGAGAAGAGCGTTTAAGTGCAGAATTATGGAAATTAAAGTACAGTCACAGAAAATGGTTAGAGGCTGTAAATTTTGGATTTAGAAAGTAGAGGAATTGTACTATCCGTGTAGCGAAAACAAAGGTGCAGATCAGCTTCGCGGTTACCGCGAAGCTGATCTGCACCTTTGTTTTCGCATATGCAAATTGTTGGGTTTCTGATTCGGCGGCTCAGAATATATTTTTGTTAGAATTGTCCAGAAGTAGTACCAGATGTTTATTTCATACTATTGAGTTACATAAATTATATCTTACAAGTTAAAAAAAAAAAAGAAATTAAAGTACAGTTGACGCATTTTCAGTTCCACAAATACTGACTTGACGTCTGTCAACATTTGATAAGAAATAGTGGAGCCGTAGATGTTTGGATTAGGATATTTTAATATCTTACCTTAAGTGGATGGGCTGCTTTTGCCTCCAGGCAAAGCTTATACGCTACCGAATGACCATCTGATTACTGGTTACCCGCTTAGGTCTGCTGCCAAGGAAAAGTGGTTTCAAATCAAACCATTCGCACGTATAAGCCTTATTGCCTTAGTTCGGTGGTTATAGTTATATTTGAAGCACTTTCTGGATGTCATCCTAATTTTGGGTACAAGTCCTATAAAATGGAGGCAACGGTCCGGCATGACCATAAAATTCAAACAAAGAAATATCTTACCTTTTTAGACACTTCAGTTATCTATACACTCCAAAGAGTCTTGGTAATACCTCTGTTGATAGACATCATGTATAAATTCACTATTGTACTTATAAAGAAAGGTAACCGGAATCGGAATCTTAAGACGAAATTGATTCTGATTTGGCAATAGTGACACTTGAATCGACATCATCAGTAGATTTCATGTAATTAATGTTCATGTCCAGGAAAATGCAAACTATGTCCGCATTGTTTGAATCGTCAACATTGTAAATTCTATAATGGCCAAAGGATGCTCATATGAATTAATGAAGGAAAAAAACTATTCTAAAAATGGTTGTAACCTTTTGACTTATTTGACAAATCAACCAGGATGGGTGGAACGGGATATTTATTTACTTGAAAATTAATACACGAAAAGCCCACAGACAAACATAAAACTAACGACTAACCCTTGTCAGAATCGAGACAAATGTAACGTTTAGTATGAATTATCAGAGTAACTAGCAACAACGTACGGAAACTCACAAAGCAAAATACAACAGTATGCATCTGGTAACATGAACTTGACCCAGTAATAAAGAGAAACAAAAGTCCTTTAGTGCAGTAAGAAATAAAAGCAATAATACAATTAAATGCAGAAACAAATATGCAAAATAATTCAAATGCATTGGGCAATTAAGATAAGACAAATGGCGACAATGTCACGACAAATAGAAAAGTACAAATCATTTGTACGTAAGTTTTGATAGTGAAAACGGAGATTTCCTCAGTGAATTACCCCGGCAATAGGTTTGTAGTAATGCAGAACATGCTGCCAAGTTTATAGCAGGATGGATGACGTATTATAGCAGGGTATGGAGGCTAATAGTAACTTATACTGAGCTGGGCACATTACCAAGACTTGCCAATAACATATAGAGGTATTTTAGCTTTCAAATTTGAAAATTGCGTTGGAATATACAGAGAGGTATTTTAGCTTTCAAATTTGAAAATTGCGTTGGAATATACAGAGAGGTATTTTAGCTTTCAAATTTGAAAATTGCGTTGGAAAAGTTTCTATATTCTGAATATATTTGCTCAAAACATTGATTATTGGTACATGTTAGAACCGCCTCGGCTGAGCTTTTCTAACGAGTACACACAATCTATGTTTTAGATCAAAGGTATACCCCTGTAAACCCCAGTTTAACTATATATAAGTGGGTTTTAAGGGGGTATACATTACACGGACACGTTTTCCTGATGATGTGTTCAATGATAACACAGAATGCTAGAGCTGAATATAAGAGTACGACCTGTAAATATTGCATTCGTGTGTCAAACAAAATAATCAAAGTGTTGCTGAAACAAGGTCGAATTTAATAAGTTAATAACGGTCCAGTCTTCAAAATAACAAGCATTTATTCCCGTTAGCCCGTTAGCAAATTCTCAAATTACAATTATCTACCATAATTCGAAGCGATAATAACATAATTCCAGACTGCTAGAATAAACTGACTATAACGTTAACGTATGGCGAACGGGCATCAAAACATAATAAGGTTAGTTTGTTTGGTGAAAAGCGTCTTCCTGGATGCACGCGGTTTTTTACCGTTTTTATTTATTTTACGTTATTTGATACATAAGGATAAATTGTTTTGCTAGATCTTGGTTATTGTTTTCCTTTTCCGTATTGAGCATGGTGGTCTAGTAGTTAGTGCATCTGAATCCAGATCGAGAGTTTGAACCCACTGGTACAGGTTTGTACTTGAGCAAGATCGAGAGTTTGAACCCACTGACACAGGGTTTGTCCTTGAGCAAGACACAGTTGCTGCTCATATTATTGGTCAAAGCCAATGATAGTCTGGTAGGAATATGGGTCACCGTCCATTGAGGCCTGTAGAAATAGATGGGCTTGTGCCATCAGGCAACGCTTGTTCGCTACTGATTACGATCTGCTCAGGTCAGAGCCTGCCCAGGAAAAGTGGTTTCAAGTCACACCATCCATAGACATTTAGTCTAAGTGGCCTTTGGTTAAATCTGAAGCACTTTTTGGATGTCATGGGTATAAAAGTCCTATAAAATGGAGGCAACGTCCCGGCATGACCGTAGCTGTTGAAAGCACCAATTCAAACAAAAATAATGGAGCGGTTTCTCCGCCCGATATGTCTTAAAACTTATTTTCTGGGACATCAAACAGTACATCTCGCAAACAGACTGATTAAATAAAGTGACAAAAGTCAAAACAAAGACGCTATTGATATTGTACTTTCTGTACTAATGCTCACTGACAACTGAAGTATCGTGTTTTGATGACACCGCTCATTTACTTCAGACATTAATCAACTAGATAGATGATCTTAATGTTTTTGCAAACGCAGTAGGTGAGACTTGGATGTCCCCCATAGCTAAAGACGGACTCTCACATCTAAGCATAATTCACTATAATCATTTTATCTACAATACATCTGACCTTAATTTACCCAATAATACACTTATTTCTTGTGATTGTATACAGAATACAAGCAATTATAATCAATACATTGACATAAGTTTATCAAAATTGATATGAAACCATTGACCTTTTGATTACAAGCTTTTTAACTGAGCCACCTCGTAGGAAAACCAAAAATGTGGTTTCCGAACAGGCCCGGCACAAACCGGCCTGTACAGTCACAGAAGATGGCTACAGGCTGGAAACTTTGGATTTAGAAAGTAGAGGAGTTGTACTATCCGTGTAGCGAAAACAAAGGCGCTAATCAGCTTCGCAGTTACTGCGAAGCTGATCTGCCCCTTTGTTTTCGCCTATGCAGATTGTTGGTTTTCCCATGAGGCGGCTTATTTACTAATGTACTTTTACAGGACCAGACCATTCAGACGAAATCAAACGATAAAAGTAAATGAAAACAAAATATTCTTACTTACCTGACCTTGTTTACGCTACGGTTACCGGTTTCTTAGACCATTTGAGCCGCGACGCGAGAAAACCGGTCTTCGGGGTTTACGACCAGGTCTGACACAAACCGACCTGTACAGTCACAGAAGCAGGCTAGAAGCTTGAAATTTCGGATTTAAGAAGAAGAGAAATTGTACTATCCGTGTAGCGAAAACAAAGGCGCTGATCAGCTTCGCGGTTACCGCGAAGCTGATCTGCGCCTTTGTTTTCGCCTAGGCAAAAATCCGGTTTTCTCACGATGCGGCTCATTTCAACTGAAAATGACAAACCCGGCTTCGGTTTTACTAAAATTTTTGGCATTAGGATGTCATGGCACAAACTGTCCTTGAATGTAACCACCAGGACCCAGTTGTTCAAAGCATCGTTAGCTTAACGATATCGTTAAGCCATAAATTTGTTAAGCAAATATCAGCAAAAGTAACAAATACACTGTTATTTTTTTGTTGAAAAAATGTGAGAATCCTTTGCAGTGCAAAGGATTCTCACATTTTTTCAACAAAAAATAACAGTGTATTTGTAATATTACTGTTTGAAATTTTAACGAAACGTTAACGGACGACGTCGTTAGTTTTGAACAACTGGGCCCTGGCTTATATGTATGGATAGTTTGACTTGAAACACTTTTCCTGGGCAGACTCGGACCTTCGTAGCGGGTTATCTATACATATGAGTTGTAACTGTTTACTTGGGTGGTTTTATTTTGTGTGACATGATATCCTAGTGTTGGGTAGAAGTCCCATAAACTGGAAGCAACATTCCGACATGACTAAAGCTGTTGGCTGGGGACAAAGTCGAGTGTTGGGAGTCTCAATTGCTGCAAAAGCGATTGATATTGGTGAATACAATCTGCGAAAGCCTTTCTGAGTATACTTGACGTTTAAATGACGCCAACATGGTCAATGGAATAACGAGGGTTAGATTGACTGAAATGCTATTGTGTAATTACTTGACAATCTTTATAATCAACCGTTATCTTTCGAGTTTTCATTAGCTTGTTTCATGCAGACCATATCTTTGGCTAAAATTCACAATTTCGTCCTCATTATCTATACCGTTTAAACGTTTTGCGACAGAAGTCGCTCTAAAATGCAAACTGATGAACTACCATTTTACATAACACATTAAATTCCCAGTGGGGGAGGACCCAATATATCTTGAGCGGGAAGAAAAGTAATAAATATCCAAATTTTGCCCAAACAGTCGGTTCTTAATGTGAATCTCGATCACATTTTTCTCATTCTTACGTAATATACCAGCGCATAATGACAATGCTCAGTTGCATTTTAAATGCGCTATGAAATGATAAAAAATGTATTTGATTATTTACAACATCTAAGAATGAAATCAATCTTCACATTAACCAGAGTGCTCAGTACTTCAGTACTAATATTGCTTGCATCGTTACTTGTTTCTGCAGTTTATTTAGTCGCTGAAATATTTAATGTCATATACGATTCTGGTAAACTGTTGGTAGAAAAAACTTTTGTTCTGTCCTGGATTGAAGATTTATGATGTTGAAAAAAATGGACCCAGGGGCAGGTCTGCCCCCACCCCGGGGCAATATACATGTATATTACCATAAACGTTACAAGTAGGCAAAGATCAGGAAAAGGCGCAATCAGAAAATGATTCCAACTCCAAAAACCGAGGCGGGAAAAAAAACAAACTAACAATCAGGTACTTATACCATGTAAACATTTCGTAAGCCGAATGAGCAGCTATTTTCCCAATAGGTGGCCACTCAGTTACCTTAACTCAACTAAAAATATGAACGCCAACAGCCCAAAAATATTTTAAACACCAACACATAAAACAAAAAGAACCACCACAGAAGTATCGACTTGGAACGATCAGTAACACAAAGTTACTGGCGGGTTTAAATCGATTTTACATGGCCATAACCTCACCCTCAGCTTCTGCAGTGGTTCATAACATTTAGTTAGTTCTTCGGTCCTTGTGGTGAATCTCTAACTAACTAGTCAATGAATAATCAAGAACAAACAAATAAATCATGATAAACATCCTGATGAATAAAAAACCAGGACTCACAGATTCAGTAAGCTGCCCGACGATGGAGATCCCTGGGCGCCGAATAACTTACTAACTCCGGAGCAAAAGAAAAACATCAGTTGGACCCCGGTGGGCCAAGCAACAGACAAGAAGCTCCGGCCCCAACCAACTTAAATGAATAGCTTTAAGTCGGGGCCGTCACAGAGTCTGACGCCCGACCCACCGGCGTGCAATTAAAGAAGGCAGCATAGTTATCAACCGTGATTGGGTTAAAAACTAAGCATGCAGACTGTCGCATAACATTCAAGTTATAACCTATACGTCTGTAACGTGTTATGATTTTTCTAAACTGAAAAGAAAAATCATCCCTTAATAAATAAGTTTCTTAAATTTGTAAACCAAGTCACCATAAAATTCTGGTTCCGAAAGGCCCTCACTTGAAAGCGTCTTTAACCCATTGTTATATTTGGAAATCAATTCATAGTGTCTACGATAAAATTTAGAAAAGGTTTTCCGAAGTTTATGATACCGATAGCCCTGTTGGAGAAGTTTGGCCGTTAAACATTTATTTCGAGCGTTGAAGTCTGTAACATGTACCATAATTCTTCTTCTCTGAAACCGCTTAGCCTTTCAAAGCCAAACTTCATGTGGATCATTCTAAGGAAGGGAGAATCAATGTTTATATAAATAATCAAGGTCACATGACCAAGATTGCCGCCATGGCTATAAATAGCAAAAACCTTTAAAAATCTTCTCCAGAACCAGAAGGCCTATCATTTTGAAACTTGGCATGAAGCATCAGGCAATGGAGCTCTACAAATTTTATATAAATCGTGACCTTGGGATGACCTTGATCTATTTTACGGCAAGGTCAACGTAGGTTGCCTGTGCATTTGAATGGGGGAAATTCAGAGAAAACTTGCTAGGAGTATGCAAATGGACAGACGATTAATGGTTATGAACAAAATTGTCCTCGGGGTTGTCTGCCCCTGTCCCGGGGCTATATACATGTATATATATGCCCCTGTCCCGGGGCTATATACATGTATATGACCATAATATTCAAACATCTTCTCTGAAACCTCTTGGCCAATCAAAGTAAAACATTAAGTGGAGCATCATTAGGAAAGGGGAGTGAAAGTTAATATAACTATGATTGGTCCAGGTCAAATAACCAAGATGGCCGCCATGGCTATAAAAAGTAAAACCATTATACTCTTCTTCAGAACCGGAAGAACTATGATTTTGAAACTTGGCCTGAAGCATCAATGAATACAGCTCTACAAAGTCTGTATAAATCATGATCCTGGGATGGCCTTGACCTATTTTACGGCAAGGTCAGCTAAGGTTGCATATCCCAGTTCTAAGGTGAGCGTTTACAGGACCATTGGTCCTCTTCTTTTTTTTCTCGACCCCTATGGGCGGGGGCCCATATTCCCATCTGACCACACTTTAACTAAATATTGTGGTTCTAACCAAATCAATTGTTCCAGCTGGCGAATGAAATAGAAACAATTTTCTCCAACCGATAAACCTACGTACATGTTATACAAAATGAACCTGTTTTTCAAATGTATCCTAGTGTCCTTCGTCAAACCCAACGGTTGGGTTTCTTCTTCGCTCTTGAGCTTATAATTTCTGACATGTTATATGAATAAAGATAATATGAGCCGCCTCATGGGAAAACACACAATTTGCATATGCGAAAACAAAGGCGCAGATCAGCTTCGCGGTAACGCAGAGCTAATCAGCGCCTTTGTTTTCGCTACACGGATAGTACAATATCTCTACTTCCTAAATACGAAATTTCATGCTTCTAGCTGTCTTCTGTTACTGTGCAGTCCGGTTTGTGTCGGACCTGGTCGGAAACCACAACGTTTGTTTTCCCACGAGGCGGCTCATAAATACAAACAAGCAACATGTGGAGGATAAACAAACTTCGACATTATATATACCATTTGAGCCGCGTCATGACAAAACCAACAATGTTGTTTCCGACCAGGTCTGACACAAACTGAGCTGTACAAGCACAGAAGCAGGCTAGAAGCTTGAAATTTTGTATTTAGAAAGAAGAGGAATTGTACTATCCTTGTAATGAAAACAAATGCGCTGATAAGCTTCAAAGTTACTGCGAAGCTGATCTGCGACTTTATTTTCCCATATGCAAAATCTTTGTTTTCTCTTGTTGCGTCTTAATTCTATATGACGTTTCCCCGAACGCCCTAGGGCAAAATAATCAACCAAAATGATGCTGATAATTCGGTATTTAAATTAGTCTCATTCCTATAGAAACTATAATCCATGTCCGCATAATTTTTGCTTCGTCACCAAATATCTTATTAATATAGGCCTTGCAACTGGAAAACCTGAAATTCGTAGAGACAAACAACAAATGCACAGTTTCGCCCGCAACAACTGCGTGAATATGCCTTATCGTAATTATGAATGGTTACTATAAAATCATTTTTCATAAGACTACTTTTCTGTTATAACACCTTTCTGAAGTGTCATGCGCAAAAATTCATATTGGCCAGAATCGCGGTTGTATTTCTCATGACGGGTTTCTTTTATAAACAAATAAGGTTCATAAGGTCACTCGCTGTTGTGCTCTCCACTGAAATATTTGAGCCGCCACCCGATCTTCGGGGTTTCCGACCAGGTTTTACACAATCCGGCCTGTGCAGCTACGGAAAATGGCTAGAAGCTTGAAATTTCGGATTAAGGAAGAAAAGACATTGTACTATCCGAGTAGCGAAAACAAAGCCGTAGATCAGCTTTGCAGTTACTGCGGTGCTGATCTACGCCTTTGTTTTCGCATAGGCAAAAATCCGGTTTTCTCATGACGCGGCTCATTTAATGTAAAATAATAATTTCACGCCATGTTTCATTCTATACAATATTTGAACAATGTTTGCTATCTTAATTGTCAACATATTGACTGTCAACAATATGCATCTCTGAATTTTATTGCTTGCCACCCTCGTGGTAGAAATGGATACATAGAAAATATTCATAATGAGCGTTGCTGAATACGAAGTCCCAAATGATTTGGTTTAAATGCTGTACCTCGACCACTGGTCAATTCGACCCCGCAAAATCGATGTCATTTTTTTAAATAGGGTCCGAAATAGCCAAGGGCCGAAGTGGATTAGGCATATAGAAAGTAAGAATAGAGGGACCAGGAATCGATGCAATCAAATTTAAAGTCCCAACATTGACATCAGGTTTGAAATACATAAAACGTAACAAAATCTTCCATGTTTGTTTAACATAAGCATGACACAGTCGAAGGTGTAAATAATACCATCAATCGTCCTTTAATGTTGTATCATTCTAAGATTCACCGTCGGGAAACAAAATCCATGAAAGCTATCATTTGTGTTCACGTTCGTAACGCCACAGAAAGAACTTAACCTACTTTCGGAAAATACGTGGTGCCGTTTGCAAATTATTTGTGAAATATTTTACTTATCCTATCATATGCAGCGCACATTAATAATGACAAATGTTTCAAAGAAAATTCTGTTTGCCTATGTCCCATAAAAGGGACGCCAGGCTCAAATGAGTTAAGAGAATCGGAAAAAATGATATCGCCAAAAGTTTCACTGAGTAATAAAACCAATCGTGTGATGGACACAATTTTTCAGCATAGCGACAATGTTTCATCATATAGTCTACATGAACCAACATGATAATTATCTGGGCAAATTCGTGTCATTCTTCAAATACAATAAGAGATTAATAGCTCTGGTACCCGTAGTTTCTTTTTTACGATAGTACATATCACAGTTGGTTGTTTTGGTGGCCCAAAACGGAATTCAAAACACGTATAAACATGGATAAATTAAAGACGCAAGACGCCCTATTTTGAATGCACCGTATAAGGTTTTGGGAAAGTTTTCTACTTACAATTAAAAAGTTTAACCAGAGACAAAACACACTTCTTGCACAACTGGACAAGCAGGGCAAGTGATTTTAAACGACAAATCCTAATGAAAAACAAAGATGGATGGATATTCTTAATCGACAACCGCATAATAAACATATGCACATAGTTAACAAGAAAATTATATCATGTTATTTGTAACATGCTATACGGGGCGGTTCATAGAAGTTTGAGGGCTAAAATAAGACAATATTGGGATTGAATCATCTTTTCATTTCAGTTCATGAACACACGTGGAAAGATAATCCAATATCCAAACTAAAACTTATTGGCTGGTCGGTACATGTGTATGCATGCCGTGAATTAACAAAGGCAGAAAACAATACACCCTGTATGACTGGGACGCAACAAACTTTCTTACTTTTTTATCTAAGACCTCATCTAATCTTGCTAAAATTCATATTTGAAGTACTTAAATATCTGTTCTTTACACATTTATAATATAAAGTCATCTTTCAACCAGCGAACATGTTTTGACGTGATCATTCAAAGGTACCATAAATATAAGATTCTAAAAATGTACGCGTTTAAAAGGCATAGGGCGTTTATGTCCTTTTTTGTCTCATATTTTGCTGAAAATGAATATTGGAAATAAGGTGAGAAAACTATTCCTAAAACAGCCATATGTCGCATCTTTTTAAAACCAGAACAAGTACTTCATTTATCCTACAAAACCATTGATAGAGCCCATTTTGCACTTTTTGGCCTTTTTTTACCATTTCTGAACACATTTTTAATTTAATGTGCCGGCCCACATGACCACCAAAATGATACTTTGCATACAATATATCTGGATGATACTTCATTATTATTTCATAATAAGAAATTGTTCGTCGCGAGGGCCGGTAGTAGAAAACGGTGTAAAATTGTGAAAATTAGACCCAAAATTGCAAAAAAGTGGTATTTCTATGCTTTTCGGAGCGTTGCCATGCCAACATGTGTAATTTACAAGTGGTAGTTGTGCCAGAATTTATAAGCAAGGACATATACCTGCTATATGCAATATTTTCAAAATACAATTTATTCTTTGCATTATTTTAGAAGCTCGATGCTGTTCGTCTTTAGAAACTCAAATTTGATCGGTCATGACCGTTAAAGTAATTAAAATTATGCTTAAAATGTTTTACGGTTTATAGGGTTTATTCGCTGTATACAATCGATTTTCAAACAGGTATCAGAGGGTAGAACGCCGATTCGAACAAAATGCAGATACAATATGGTAGGAATAAGTGTCTGAGTACATACAAGGGTTTTCAAAAGGGTCCAAACACAAGCATTAATCATAGTTTAGAGAATTCAAACTGTACATTTTATGCCACTTTTACATTTGAACCCCACCTGGTCAATCGCAATTTTTCTAGAGCAAGTATCGACCCCAGATTTAGACGGAATATTTCCATCGGTATTCCGTTAGACCTCTCCATACCGGGAGAGGAGCGAGGTCACGAAGTGTATCGGAGTGCAGGTTAGCCAGCTGATCTACTCCAGAATTTGAAAGATATGCAACGTTTCACTGAAGAACATGTCTTTGAGACAATGTAAATGCAATCGTGTAATTGTACCCGACAAAATAAGAAACGAAAGGGTACCGTGTATCATTTTATTTTCATAAAAAATCACATGTAATGATATAATTTGAAAGGCATATGAGCATCGACGTGAGAAAACCGGTTCTCAGGGTTTCCGACCGGGAGCGACACAAAAGCAAGCTAGATGCTTGAAATTTTGGCTACAATTAATTGAGGAACTGTACTTACCGAGTAGCGAAAACAAAGGCGCTGGACAGTTGTGCAGTTACTGTACAGCTGATCTGCGCCTTTGATTTCGCATATGCAAAAATCCGATTTTCTCGTTATGCGGCTCATATTTTTCAGGTACGAAGATCCCGTATGCATCGCATATCTTATAAAACTCTGCTATAAACAATGTGGGGGTCAAATGTTTAAAGTCGCATTAAAATTTTATCATTTTACATTCTCCTTACAATAATTGCTGTAGGTGTATGTAATGTTTTTAGTACACCAGTCCTGAAGGTACTCAGACACATATTCTCTCCCTCTTTTATCTGTATGTTGTTCAAAGACGGGTTCTAAAGGCGAAGAATGTCATTTGACACCCTTTTCAATAAAGGTACAAGTAGGCAATGATGAGGAAAAACGCAATCAGTAAGAAACTCCTACTCCAAAAACCGAGGAGGGAAAAACTAAACCGACAATTAGGTACTTAGACAATATATCGAAAGCAAAGTGAGCAGTTATTTCCCAAAAGACGGTCACTCAGTTACCCGAACTTAAATAAAAATACGAAAACATACATAAGGCTCAAACAGTACAAAATTCGACTCCATAACACAAAATAAAAGAAACCACAACAGAACTATCGCCTTGGAACGATCAGTAATATAAAATGACTGGGAGGCTTAAACCGGTTTTACAGGCGCCTAACATTTAGTTAGTCGTTCGGTCCTCATGGTGAATCTCTTCCTAGTCAATGAATCATCAAGGACAAACAAATAAATCATGATAACCACCCTGGTGAAGCAAATACGAGGACTCAACAGATTCAGTAAGCTGCCCGATGATGAAGCTCCCTGGGTGCCGAATAACTTACTGAAACCCGGAGCAAAAGTTAACAATTTCATACCGGAGATAAACCTTATAAACGCGAAACATTCAATCATATTTTAATGATCTAATACGATCATGGTTGATCAGATTGGAGTGTTTAAAGACAAACTACATTGGTTTAACTTCACAAGCCTCGAAAGACTGCAAGAGTTTGTTTAGTACAGCCTTAAAATTTGGAAAAAAAAAAAAAAAAAAACAAAAAAACTTGAATTGGTGGTACCGTTGAATAATCACATTCAAAGCATGAATACCGGCTGCATTAATGTCTTTGCTCTATAACTTTTTAAAGAAAATAAATTCCAGTACTCTGTATGTGAGTTTTATCAAGAATATTTGGAACTAAGAAAAATTCAACATGTTGAATTTGGGCAATTAATGAAGACTTTATGGAAAAATCTCATCATTGCGTTTATTTTGTCGGGTTTATTACTTTTAAAAACATGTTGATAATAAAACTGTTTGTTTTTACTTCATTTAATTTATTCAAACTACTGCCAAACCATATTCGGTTACAATTTCCCTGCTTCACATGTAACAAAATAGCGTAGATTGGTCCAACATTACACGACTCGTTGAAAAAAAGGGATTGCACTGATTGGAGGCCAGATCGAATGGACAACAATGTACAGTGAGGCATTATCGAATCGTCAACCATGACTCTGAAACGAAGAGTTCGTTGCCTCGATGTACATGTATGTTGGTACTATACTGACGTCAATAAAAACGCCTCACCGAAAATGTTGCATAACTTGACCAATAGATACACAATATGAACATAATTTGCATTTTCCTTACTTTACATTCTTTCTCATGGTATAGCATAAACCGACTTTGTTTAAGATGCGCACTTTTCTCAAAACCTGCATGGGTGCACCATTTTTAAAATGCACAATAACGTCATTATACAGACGTTTTTGACGTGAAAATTCTTGAAAGCCGTTTTACAAACTGAAGAACATCAAACTTTTGAAACGTTACAGTACTGGACAACGTGAAGCTGAAATACTGAAGAAAAAAAAAAAAAAAAAAAAAAAAAAAAAAAAAAAAAAAAAAAAAAAAACATATGGAATTTTCACAAGAAAAGAAGCAGATGGAACGAAAAAATGATACTGTTCGGTTTCTGGCGTCTCCAAAGTCTGGGACCATCGTTCGCTTAGATATAAGATTCCCTCTTTCGTTTTTTGTTACCGTAGCTCTTTCGCCGACGCTTCTGTAGCAAAATCTTTTTGACGCCGACGTCTCTTCTGCTTACGAAATCTAATGATGAAACGTTTCAGAAACGATGCCGTTATATTTGGGTTAATATCTTGAGTTAATCTTCATAAAGTAGTCGAATTATTACAAATGAATAGCCAAGAATGGAACAATGGTATTCTGGCGCTTTTAAAATTCCCTAGACGTCAAATACACGTTATCCGTAAGGACGTTCGTTTCAAACTGAAAGGCAGGAGAAGTAACTATAGAAACTATTCTATGTCTAAAAGCCATGCCAGGATAGCCTTTGAAAACTTTTTGACCATTTTGACGGCGATTACCATTTTTTGCATTGGTCATTAGCTGCAGTGACGTCAATAACGCTAGAGAACGAGAATCGGTTTTCCAAAAATGTGTTTCAGCAACCTATGCAACCTATGGTCACGTATTGATATTCCGCTCTATGGCTTTTGTGTTGGTTTTGTAAAGGAGACTATCAGTAATCGAAAGAAGCGATGCCCGATAGACCGATTCATGAACAGAATAGGGATTTTGCTAGGGTGTGTGTTTTCAACAGCATGTCATTTTTCGACCAGCTGTCTGAATAATTCCATTTCACCATTTCCGAATGCGTAAAAGATTAGCAAGAAATATGACCAATATTTAAAATAATCTTAGCTGTTAATATTGGCAGTGTCACGTGTCAAAGTTGATTGAGGCGTTTTTTGTTGACGTCAGTATAAATCGAGTTTGCTTCCAAAAACTCAATTTTAAATCTACATTTCGTCAGGTGTCTTGTGATGTTGTATCAGTCTGCGCTGAAAGATATTTTACATCGAGGGTATTCAGGATGCAAACATTTCTCTAAATTACAGCCAAACAACATTCGAGTACTTTTTGCCTGCGTTCTAAGTAAACATGATGACATTAGAGAGCGCCACACGTTAGCGTATAAACCAAATGTGCATGAGCCTCCGTACACAGTATTTATTTTCTCTATTATGAAAACTCTATCGGTAATGCTTGAAGACTATTCAAAACAAAATGCAAGCTTCATTGTTTACAATGCTTAGGAAAAGATACGTTTTCGTTCTGATTCTGTCGTTGATTGCATGCTTTTGAATTGTTTCTGTACAAAATTTGGAATGAAATATGTTTAAACCGAAACAAATACGCGCAGGTCGTATGAAAAATCACGACACGCTTAAGAGTTTGGACGTATACAAATTAATTTGTTTCTTAAACTCGTTTTAATAGTCACATATTTGCATGTGACTGAGGCGTGTGCCAGACGTACAAAACATTAAAAAATAAAATAAGAAAATATATAGAGAGAAAAAACGTGTAGCGCACATTAGCGTGCCTAAAACGTGTGCCAAAAGCGTTCAAAGCGTATTCAAAGCACCTGTAACGCGCGTGGAACTTATTCGAAACGTATATGATATACGTCCGACACATGTCGAGCTTGATGAAATTTTTTTGAACACGCTTGGAACGCGCGCCGACCTACAGCAGTATTCAAGATGATTTCTTGACGATTTAGCAAACGCCCATATATCAAAATCAGTTATTTGCTGTCTCAGACACCACTAGCACACGACTTTAATCGATAATATGTGATCACAAAACATAATGCTAAACAAGCCGCTTCTAGCTTTTTTAAAAGCTATCCTTGTATTCCATACTACCACGCTATTTTTAGCATGCATCGGTTTTTCCAGCTAAATATCGATAAACAAAGAACTGGTTACCGCTTAACCAGACAAGTTATTATACGTCTTATCAAGGAATCGGAAACCAGTATAAAATGAGGCACTTTAAGGGGGTTTCAACTTAACATTCTTTGTTGTCTGGTCAAATATAATATAGAACACCTGTTGAAGACCCCTACAGCTTTTAGGTTAGTACTTAAACCGTGTTGCTTAACCTCTGACATAGATATGCATGTTGATCAGACTGCTTAAATAAACATGTTCTCAATAATGCGACTGACGGTTAACAATATATTACCGACGAACTCTCACATTGCACTAGAAAATGTGTAAAACAAATAGGTGCCTCTTTAAAGCGTGTTTACAAAACTACATCACGTGAGTTCAAGCGGCACGGTCAATTTGATTTACCTATACATATTGACAAACACATCGTAAGTAGGTCAACGTACAATTTGAGCCATATTTGCAAAAAATAAACAGAATACCTCGCATCGAAAACGCATATTCCCTACATTGAAGAAAACATTGCCAAATAAAGCCTCCCACTGTTCCAAAAACAAGTATAAATAACACTAAGCAAGCACAAAACTTCAATCAACGCATGAAAATGGCTGCTTCAGTTTACTAGGACGCAATTTACAATAGACACGCCCACTCATTAACATTTTAACAACAAATTCACAAAAACGATAAAAAAAAAAAAACTGAGAATTAAGGAAAAATAAACATAAACAGTGAAGCTGGCATAACTTTTGAACTATTTCACATGACAATCAGCATTTCCAACTAAACTGTCATCTATAAAAGAATGTTAAATCTTACCGTTCTCAATGACGTCACGAAATGATTGACAGAATACTGAAAACATATAGGGCTTTATCAAATACTTAAATACATTACATAACAGATACGTTTAACGTAACATGCATTTCAAATACCTGAAATTCACACTGTTAAATACTTTCGCCCCAGAAAATAAAGTGTACCAACGCCGTGTCGTTGGGATTCGAATGTTTGCCGCTGTAATGCAGTTATATGCAAATATTACATTTTAAACCTCAGTATGTCAGTGTTTTAGGTTGCAGTACAATGTAATACTTTTATCTTTTTATTCTTTTTCAACTTGTAGGACAGATTAATTTTGACAAGAAAATAAGCTCCACATAACAGAGACAAATACTTAATTCAAAATATGAGGATCAAATTATATGTCGAAGTGACAGATAAGCACAAACTACAAAATCCGTAATAATCAATGCATGCTGTTATCATTAGCTCACAGCTTTGAACATCAAACCCTAAAATGAATATGTAGAATTCGTCAACACAAATGGAACACTGCTGGTAAAGAAATAGTGTTTAAACACTCTGTTCGAACACCCTCTTCTAAAGATTACCAGGTTTTCGTCGAATTTTGTTTGATTGTTTGTTTGTTTGAATGGATGCTTAACGTCCCAGTCAACAGCAATGGTAATGTCGGGACGTTGCCTCCATTTTATGAGACTTTTACCCAACGTTAGGATGTCATGACGCTCAAAATGTACTTAATAAATATAACCACCCACGCAAACAGATAAAGCTTATATGTATGGATGGTTTGACTAAACCACTTTCACTGGGCAGACTCAGACTTGAGCGGTTAACCAGTAATCAGATGGTCGGTCTATAGTTTAGAAGTTTTGCCTGAAGGCACAAGCCGCCCATCTATTTCTCCTAGGCCCTAATGGGCGGAGGCCCATATTACAGAATGTTTGGTTGAATTTTGTTTGAATTGATGCTTAACGTCCCAGTCAACAGCTAATGGTCACGTCGGTACGCTGCCTCCATTTTATGGAACTTTTACCAAAATTAAGGACGTCATGACATCCAAAAAGTGCTTCGAATATAACTACCTAACTAAACCAACAAGGATTTTGTGTACGGATAGTTTGACATGAACCACTTTTCCTGGGCAGGCTCATACCTGAGCGGTTAACCAGTAATCAGATGGTCACTAGCGAAGAAGCTTTGCCTTGAGGCACAAGCAGCCCATCTATTTCTTTAGGCCCCAATGGACCGAAACCGCCGAGACCCAGAATAGGTTATTTAGCTTAGTAGATTTGGACGTGTTTTTCAGATATGCCTAGTAGTACTAATTTTAGGGCACCAGATCAACGTTTTAAATGGACGTCTTTACCAACTTTTGACTATAGAATTTCTATTCCATGTAGATCTATACCTGCAATCAGCTATTTTTGAAAGATGATAAAGCTGAATTCAAGGTATAATGTCACAGAAGGTGATCCACAAGCCATGTTCTAAGCTTCTTATAGTAATTTAGCAAGGACACCAACTCAGTGACCAGAAAAAGGACAATTGGCTTAGTGTCAAATCATACTGGACACGAGGCATATTACGGGTAACAGATTCCAAATAATGGACCAAGCACACTTCGATAGTTTCGTTTGGGGACATCACATCATTATTACGTACGTTTTAAAGTTTGTGTACTTGTGACCTTCCAGGGTTTCTGTGGCGTAGAACCTCTTAAGGATAGTAACCTATATATGAGCCGCCTCGTGGGAAAACCAACAATGTGGTTTTCGAACAGGTCTGACACAAACCGACCTGTACAAGCACAGAAAAGAGCTAGAAGCTTGAAATTTCGGATTTAAGTAGAAGATGAATTGTACTATCCGAGTAGCGAAAACAAAGGCGCTGATCAGCTTCGCGGTTACCGCGAAGCTGATCTGCGTCTTCGTTTTCGCCTATGCAGATTGTTTGTTTTTCCATGAGGTGGCTCATATTTTAGTTATTATTATTTTTTTTTAATTTTGAATCACGTGTATAAATATAGTATTCCGAGTAACATCTTTTTTGAAAGTCTTCCGAGAGAAGAGAAATTGTGACAATACGTATACAAATTAACCCTATGCATCTTTAATAATGGTCAGTAGGAACAACCTTGCTTATTTGACAAAATCATTTTGACATTATATAATATAATAATATTGAGTCGCATCATGTGAAATTCAGATTTTTGCCAATGCGAAAACAAAGGCGTAGATCAGTTTTGCAGAAACTTAACAGCTGATCAGCGCCTATGCTTCAGCTCCAGCGACAGTACAATATCTCTCCTTTTTACATGTACATCCCAAGCTTCTTTTATACTGCGGCAGACCGGTCTATGTTAGACCTGGTCGGAAACCCATAGAAGACCTGTTTCTCGCGTCACGGCTTAGATTTAGAAAGTAAATTTGTTGGCCCTTGGTGGGGCAGTATGTGGAAAATATGGCAAATATTTTGATAGAAAGTTTAATGTATGCTGTTAATCCCTCTCCCTGGCTCTCGTACTAATATCAAGCTGTGATGTTTGAATGTAGCAGAAAATATCTTAAGGTGAATAGACACACATGGTCAAATAATAAGAATCTCTAGCCTAGTAACTAGGTGTTAAAATGCAAATGCCTACAAAAGCTCGACATAAGACCAATTCACCTTAAAAAGGAAGACTACATTGGAATTTCAGCCACGTTTGCCCGTGATGTTACAATAATATAGATATACCCCTGCATAATACACGATTGAAAGAACAGCAAAAATTGAGCCGCCTCGTGGGAAAACCAACAATGTGGTTTCCGAAAAGGTCCGACACAAACCGACCTGTACAGTCACAGAAGCAGGCTAGAAGCTTGAAATTTCGGATTTAAAAAAGAAGAGGGAATACAATATCCGTGTAGCGAAAACAAAGACGCTGACCAGCTTCGCGGTGACCGCGAAGCTGGTCTTCGTCTTTGTTTTCGCATATGCAGATTGTTGGTTTTCTCATGAGGCGGCTCAAATAGGATAAAGGCAGCTGCGTGACGATACACAAATTTAATACTATGCTTCGTGAAGACTCCAACTTGCATGTTTATTCTGTCGAAATAGGCATGTACCTTGAGTTATAGCCATACCAGACGTAAGAAAATAAAAAAAAAAAGTATTCATCAAAAACATATAGATCTAACCATTATTGATTAAAACGTTCTGTATGTTGTTTTTGTTTAGCTTCTCATTAGGAAAAACATGCTCACGTAATTTACAGTTGTTTTTTTTTTGAAATTGTAAAAGGTTTCGGTATTTTTCTTACTTCATTGTTCAAAATATAGATTGTGGGTACACAAAGCGGTTCTAATGAGTACCCACAACCTATGTTTTGGATCATAAATGAGGAAAATAGGTATACCCCTGCAAACCCCATTTTAAGGGGGTATTTATTGCACGGACATATTATCCTGGTGTTTCGAAAAATATCCTGGTGGTTCAACGAGTACCCACAATCTATGTTTTGGAGCAAAATAAGAGAAATAGGTATACCCCTGCATACCCCAGTTTTTCTATATAAAAGTGGGGTTTAAGGGGGTTTATATTGCACGGACATGTTTTCCTAATGGGACAACAATTTGTGTCCCTGTACTCGTATGCACCATGACATATACAGAGCCGCTCCATCTGAAAACCAAAAACCCGCTGTATATGCGAAAACACAGGTGCAGATCAGCTGTGCAGTAACTTTTTTCGCTACACGGATAGTACCATTCCTCTACTTTCTTACTGCAAAATTCCAGCCTCCAGCCATCTTCTGTGCTTCTACAGGCCGGTTTGTATCAGACCTTGTGTCGGAACCCAAAATTGTTGGTTTTCTCATGCAGCGGCTCATCTTTTTTTTCTGAAAATAGTTTCGTTAAAAAATCTATGCTGGAATGCATGGCCTATTTAGTTTTTTCGGTTTATGGTTACTTTGTTAGTTGGGCGTGCCTGGTTTGAATAATTCATGTCATAGATAGTTGTTGAATGGATATAATAATCACTGCATTTGTTACACAGGCAGTTTATTTACATTTCTGTCATATTAATAGGATGCTATTATATTCCATATATTTGGTTTATTTTTTACTATGCATGTCTTATTACAGTGATATCCTATTGCTAAGGTTTATAACACAATGCCCTTCTTGATAATAGATGTGTTTTATCATGTTTCATTTTGCCGTTTGCACGAACTTGCAGTTTAAAATAAAGCGTAGTAGTTTACTATTTTAAAATACTTCAACAATGGCAATAATCATCAGGAAAAAACTTGATTAACAATTGCTGACCAACGAATTTAAGCAGTATGACACGAAAATGTAATCATATTTTATTATGATTTTGCGGTCTCTATGTTTTTGTTTGTAATGTATAAAATTTTACTCTGGTATAAGATAACCAAGTGACCAACTATTTTAGAAAGGTTCAGTGCTCATACCCACTATAACGACTACATTTATATAATTTCGATAAATGGGTGAACTTACAACAATTCATTCAAGTCTAGGATCCATGACACCCGTATCTTGGTTGGAATCGTCAACTGTTCATTCTGCGATTGAATTACTTAAATGATATTTACTCCAGAAATTTATAAAGGGAGGCGAGGCAAGAATATCGGCCCCGCAATAGAAGCCGTGAGAAAAAGATGGCTGCTTGTGTGCCTCCACGCAGGTGGTACTGACCGACCACCTGATTGCTGGTTAACTGCTAAGAAGGACTGAGCCTGCAAAGCAAGTGGTTTAGTCAACCACTTAGCCTATAGCCTATGTTGTTTCAAAAGGCCTGGGCCACTACTGAGAATCACGTGGTATTGTTTACATACAAACTGTTTCAATGATCGGTGACGCACAATGTTGAGATGAAACATTCGTGTTTTCTCCAATACCATTTACTCTATTGACTGATATGCGCATTTCATGCAGAAATAGAACATTTACTGAATGAAAGTATTATACGAAATCCGAGTTATTTCGTTTTAGCAAACACTTCCGCCCCATGAACATATAGTGCTTCCAACACAATAACAATGAAGTGTTTGCGAAAACGAAATAACTGGGATTTCTTTAGTGTCCATGCACCACAATGTAACAAATCATTTTGGATTTTTTCGAACATGCTTGTGATGGTATTATGATAAACTGAAGTTTTCTTCAATATCTCAATTCAATCTAACAAGTTTACATCAATTATGCATAATTAGCCCATCAATATGACTATTTTTCTTATTTTTTTACAGCCAAACTGGTAGCCATTTTGTAATTTTGCATTGGGCCATACATGGCTATAAAATCTGGTCTAAACCCAAAAATTTGATTTTATGTTACTTTCTTTCAATAAAAGTTCAAATTCTGCATGGACTGCACACATCTATTTTTAGTAGAGTACACGCTACAGGAGAAAACTCGAATATTTAACTTCAACTTCTGTCTCAATGACAGAGTGTGTCACCGATCATTTATAGGTTTCCATGTAAACAATACCACGTGATTGTCAGTAGTATGGGCGGTTACTTTGTGAATAATATTTTGGATAAAATTGGGGCAATGTCCAGACATAACCGTAGCTGTTGGCTAGGACATTAAGAATCAACTCAATCAAACACAAAAGTGTAGCAAGGGTTATTTGCTATACAGATGGTAATAAACACACCGCTACAAACACACCGCTACAATGAAGAATATATATATTGCGTTAAATGGAGCACATAATGAAACTACTGAAAGACGCTGAAAAATAGATTTATAAATATAGCTTATACAAACGGTATGACAAATGAATCTGACATTCGAATATGGAATTTCAATTGAATCAAATCGTACATCATAAGGAGATATGTTCTTTTGTATCTCGAGGGCAGCGAAATGTCAATTGTCTGTATGAAAATGATGACACTTTGGGTCATTTAGTTTGTTATCTGAAAAATTTTCAACCTCATTAAAAAGTCGTTAATCATAAATAATTTATGTATGCATGTTTACGCTCAAAAACGTAAACCTGACATCGTTTTCGCTGTAATAAAAGTGTCCTCTCATGCTTTCATGATAATACTTTGACAAAAAATGACATTTTCTATGAATGAAAATATTGTCAACTTGCTGTTTTTGAACTTTTGCCTTCAAGGTCTCGTAAGTACGGTGCCAGTTTGCTCGTTTGTGGCTGAATATTTTAGAATATGAAATTTTATAAACCGTCCTTCTTCATGCGTGCGAAACCTGACTTTTTTACACGTATGTATAAAAGAACGAGCCTGAAACAACCATGTAGGGGCTATCCTTTCCGTTCTTGTTGGGTGCCATTGTAAGGAATCAACCAGCAGGTGATCCCACAATGGTCGTTAAAAATTGTGAGTGCCATTGAAATGGCCGGGTGGAAATATGGGCCCCGGCCAGTTGGAGCCCAAAGAAATAGATGGGCGGCTTGTGTCTCCAGGCAAAGTTTATACGCTACTTACTGACCATCTGTTAAACGCTCGGGTCCTCGTCTGCCCAGGAAAAGTGGTTTCAAGTCAAACTATCCATACATATGACCCTTTGTTGGAAAAGATACATTTGAAGCACTGTTTGGATGTCATACCATCCAGACTTTGGGTAACGTCTAGACATGACTATCGCTGTAAAATGCTTTAAATGAAATGTTATTAAACAATTGAGCAAGGTAACTTTAATGATCTAAGCATTTTATGAGCCGCCTGGTGGAAAAAACCAACAATCTGCATAGGCGAAAACAAAGGCGCAGATCAGCTTCGCGGTAACCGCGAAGCTGATCAGCGCCTTTGTTTTCGCTACTCGGATAGTACAATTTCTCCTCTACTTAACTCCAAAATTTCAAGCTTCTAGAGCCTGCTTCTGTAGCTGTACAGGCCGGTTTGTGTCGGACCTGTTCGGAAACCACATTGTTGGTTTTCCCACAAGGCGGCTCATATGTTTACAATGCTCATCTTTTCTAATCAGTTTTCACAGTTTGACTTCATGTATGTTTTCCTTAAATGTGGTGCTATCAAGGCGAACCCTATACCTTCCAGAAAGACTTATATGTACTTACTTGGCAGATGATAATAATGATGACTAGGCGCTCATTTCTTGGACAATTCAAGTACATATATTTTTATACAGGCCCGCCTGTCCAGTCACCCCTTCCAGATACCATCCTATATGTACCCGTCCCTCTTCTCCAGCACTTAGTGATTGGTGTATTTATTCGTACGGTATATTTATCCGCACATGTGCAAAAGTACACGATTCGGAACGAATTTCGAAATAACCCACAAAAGCAAAAAAGGCTCGTTGAGTTTAAATAGCACTGTTTACAAAGTATGATGAACAAAATAACACTCAATACAAATAATAACAAACACACCAAATAAAGAATGGAAGGAACACGTATTTTCATTTACTTTGTGGTTTATTGTTTGATTCGATTGGTTCTATTCAAATTGTTGCACTTTATAGTCTTTCTTTTGATTTTGAAATGAGGGTGGTCGGGTGGGAATATGCGCCCCGCCCATTAGGGCCTTCGGGAGAAATAGATGGGCCGCTTGTGCCTCCAGGCAAAGCTTCGACTCTACTGACTGACCATCTAATTACCGCTCGGGTATGAGCCTGCCCAGGAAAAGTGGTTTAGTCAAACCCATCAATAGATATAAGCATTATTGGCTTAGTTGGGTGCTTATATGTTTGAAGCGCATTTTGAGTGTGTCATGACATCCTAATGTTGGATAAAAGTCCCATAAAATGGAGGCAACGTCCCGACATGACAATTGCTGTTGACTTGGACGTAAATCATCAATTCAAACAAATTGAAGTGATGCTTAACGTCCCAGTCATCTCGGGACGCTGCCTCCATTTTATGCCACTTTTACCCAAAATTAGGATGTCATGACATCCAAAATGTGCTTCTAATATAACTATCCAAATAAGCCATGAATGCTTATGTATGGATGGTTTGACTTGAATCACTTTTCCTGTGCAGACGCAGACCTGAGCGGTTAACCAGTAATCATATCATGCATATGGTTAGTCAGTAGCGTATAAGCTTTACCTGAAGGCAGAAGCAGCCCATCTTATTTCTTAGGCCTCAATGGGCAGGGGCTCATATTCACACCCGATCCAGAAGTGTGGTTGGGTGGCAATATGGACCCATGTCTCTTGGGGCATAGAGAAATAGATGGGTTGCTTGTGCCTCGAGGCAAACCTTTGACGCTACTTACTGGCCATCTGATTCACTGGTTAAACACTCAGGTCTGAGCCTGACCAGGAAAAGTGGTTACAAGTCGAACCATCCATACATATAGGCCTTAGTGACTTACTTCGATGGTTATATTTGAAGCTTTTTTGGATGTCAAATTACATCCTAATTTTGGGTAAAAGTTTCATAAAATAGGGGAGGGGGGCAACGTCCTGACATTATCATAGCTGTTGACTTGGACGTTAAGCATCAAGTCAAACGAACAAACTTACAATCAAGAGTGACCTACACACTACCACTAGATATTTTTTAGTTTAAAAATGAGAACTCATATGCTTAAAACTCGATGAGATGCATGTCCGACACGATTTGATTAAGATCATAGTTATTTTCGTGTCAAACCAGTGTCTTTCCTTATTTTATGTAACCACATTAAATTCATCATGAAAACCTCAGCGTTTCGCATAAACTAATTGATAACTACATCAAATATACTAACCACACAATAAAATAGTTAGTATTTGTTAGAAACCCTTTGAGGTCGATATAAAATCACAATAAAGTAAGTCAAATAATAATGTGATGGTATCTACTTGTTATTACATCGCTAAAAAGGGGGTTTGACTATTATCAGTGGGTTTATGCGTTCCATACTGTGTGCTTAGAAACCTCATTTTTAATTTAAAATTTACAGATTACTGAATCAAAAGGAAATGAAAGGCCTCTAATTGAAATTTATTGCAAATTCCAACAGTCCCACACAACGCTCATCAGTTTGCCTCGAGCAAATTGTAGGTTATGGTTGCTCCTCGAGTATGTACATTTATGGTTGCTCCTCGAGTATGTACATTTAACAATGTGCACACATAAGGGTGGTCGGGTGGGAATAATTATATTGGCCTCGCCCATTTGGGCCTAAAGAATTAAATGGGCTACTTGTGCCTTTAGTCAAAGTTTCTACTCTACTGACTGACCATTTGATTACTGGTAACCTCTCAGGTATGAACCTGTCTAGGAAAAGTGGTTCAAGTCAAACCAACCATACATATAAGCCTTACAGGCTTTCTTAGGTGGGTTATATCCGAAGCACTTTGTGGATGTCTTGACATCCTGATTTTGAAAGTCCCATAAAATGGAGGCAACTACCGGACATGATAATAGTTGTTGACTGGGACGTAAAGCATCTAGTTTAACAATGTGCACATAACCATTGCTTTAGTTGTACACTTTTGTATTTTCAGATGCTTTATTCATGCATTTTAAACAGTGAGTGATAATAAATACATACGAATCGGTGGTATTGGTTTTCTTTGTTTGACTTGTGGTTTAGCGTCCCAGTCAACAGCTATGGTCATGCCGGGACGTTGCCGACTTGTACCCAAAATTAGGATGTATTGGCACCCATAAAGTGCTTCAATTTTACCACCAAAGTAAACCACTAAGACGTATATATGGAGTGTTCGACTTGAAACCACCTTTTTGTGGGGGAGGGAGGGCAGTTAACCAGTTATCAGATGATCAGTAATCAGATGATCAGTCAGTAGCGTTTAGGCTTTGCCTGGAGGCACAAGCAGTCCATCTATTTCTTTAGATCCTAATATTTGCGGAAGGTATACAAAATTAATGCGTCGTCCGGGCTTACATTATTGCGTGCTGAACGTGATATGAAGCTGTGAAATGAAATAGTTTGGCCAGTATACAAAATTTGATACTAACCGTATGGGTTTACATTACAAAAATTCCTGTGCCCCTAAATTAAGAAAACTCCTTTTTGCTATTGGCAGCCTGCAGCTCTCCCCTGTTAACTGTGCCAGATTTGCTGGATTCATGATTAAGAATATTCGACGTTCGTTTTTAATTTCACGTCAATAATGTTGGTACAAAGCAGATTAAGATACTTTTTGCAGTTGTCCAATGGGCACAATAACCACCCTTACTATCAAATTAATCATATCAAAACTAGGGTACATAAATCTGTGTCATCATGAAGTCGCAACCTCAAACAATAGGCAACCTACATTAAAGTGGTTTCATAATGCCTCATGCTATAAATATTATGTAATAATGTGTCAAAAATATTGTTGGTTGTCCAAGAGTCTGATTACAACAGCAATTAAGACGTGATTTATACAGGTGAAGGAATGAATGTGTATGTAGAAATACACGGTATTTTAGAGTGAATTATAATGTAGCATCAAGAACAGGTACCGAAGAAAAGCAGATAGAACAAACAGAAAACATAAACAAAAAGAAAACATAAAATATAAAGCAAACTAGGTTATAAATATTCAAGTAATGGCGGAATTTTCGTGCATTGTATTTATTTCTAATGCAACCAACTAAAGAAAAAAAGACATAACAGAGAAGTTACCAAAGAATTTCAAACCTAGATTGACCTTGACGTGGCCCGGCGAGACACATTTCGTTTCAACTAGTCTCAGGAATGCATTTTGGTTAAAGATGTGCAAGTAGATGCAATCAACCACCAGCCTCGGCGGGTTTGGGGCGGTTTTATTATCAACAGGTGTTGTTGAAAGGTGAATAATGGAGTATTTTCGTTTGTTTGGGATGTATTATTTCTAGGTTAATATGATTATTTTTATGCTAATTTGACCATAGAAAATGATATCCCTTCTCATTTCACCATATCAACACACCTAGTACGAAATCGAATCCCTTACGAGCTCAGCGCATCTCTGTTTGTGATACATTTTCAAGGCGTTTATTTAGACCACCACTGTCAAAATTTGTGAATGCTATCTTATTTATCAACAGTACTCAGCATAGTGTTTCATACCTTTTCGTTTCAAGGTTATTATTTATCAAGAAATTGCAGATTCTCTTCTGTTATGAGGGTAAACGGGTGAGAATATGGGCCCGCCCATTGGGGGCCTTGAGAAATAGATGGGGTGTTTGTGCCTCAAGGCAAAGCTTATAATTTACTGATCGAGCAAATGGTTAACCGCTTAGAAGGCCTGAGCCTGCCCAGAAAAACTGGTTAAGTCAAACTATCCATATATATAAGATGCTTACTTGTTTGGTTACATGATTCAAGTAAATTTGGATGTTATGACATTCTGATTTTGGGAAAAAGTCCATTGAAATGGGGGCAACGTCCCGACATGACCATAGCTGTTAACTGGGATGTTAAGCAGCAATTTAAACAAATTCTTGTAGCATACTACGGTGTCTGTCTGAAAAAAAAAAAAAAAAAAAAAAAAAAAAAAAAAAAAAAAAAAAAAAAAAAAAAAAAAAAAAACTTATTTGAGAAGTACCTTATATGTATTGGCGTTGGTATATAAAAAGAATATGTAGAAAGGAATCAGATAGGATGCCGATCGAAACATTTACGTCTGATTTATGTCAGCTTCTTGTCTGTTGCTTGGACCACCGGGGACCAACTGGTGTTTTTCTTTTGCTCCGGAGTTAGTAAGTAATTCGGCGCCCAGGATCTCCATCGTCAGGCAGTTTACTCAATCTATGAGTCCTCGTGTTTGATTCATCGGGATGTTTATCATGATTTCTATGTTCCTTCTTGATGATTCACTGACTAGTTAGAGATTCACCACGAGGACCGAAGATTTAACTAAAATAATGTTAAAAACCACTGCAGAAGCTGAGGGTGAGGTTATGGCCAAGTAAAACCGGTTTCAGCCCGCCAGTAATTTTATATTACTGATCGTTCCAAGGCGATACTTCTAATGTGGTTATTTTTGTTGTTTTATGTATTGTGTTTAACATTTTTGTGCTGTTGGTGCCTTATGTGTTTTCCGGCATATTTTAGTTAAGTTTAGGTATCTGAGTGGTCACCTATTGGGAAAAAAGCTGCTCATTCGGCTGACGATATGTTTTCATGGTATACGTATCTGATTGTTAATTTAGTTTTTTCCCCACCTCGGTTTTTGGAGTGGGAATCTTTTTCTGATTGCGTCTTTTCCTGATCTTTGCCTAATTGTACCTTTTTTACGACCTACAAAAATAGAAATTGATACTTTGCATGTTTAAGTGGCATTCAAACATAACACCTAGAGGTCTTTGAGACTCCTGCAGAGATCAAAGATTTATGAAAGCTCAACTTGTTTCACACAGTTGGATGACTTATTTTCGAGCAGGCATCCAAAACTGATACATTTATTTGCAAATCATGTTAAGTAAACGCACTCAGAAATTCTTAAAATTAACATAATTAAGAGACATAGTTTGTTCAAAAGAGAAATGAGCCGCCTCGTGAGAAAACCAACAATCTACAATATGCGAAAGCAAAGACGCAGATCAGCTTCGCGGTAACCGCGAAGCTGATCAGCGCATTTGTTTTCGCTACTCGGATAGTCCAATTCCTCTACTTTCTAATGTCAAAATTTCCAGTCTCTAGCCATCTTCTGTGCTTGTACAGCCAGGTTTGTGTCGGACCTGTTCGGAAACCACATTGTTGGTTTTCCCACGAGGCGGCTCGAATATTGGAATTCAAAAATTCAATTACTTCAAAGCTTCATACTATAGAGCTATACAATAAGACGTCCTTATAGATAAAATGGTTTTTAAAAACACATTTTTGGATAAATCAATTCGTATGAATATTTTATTCACGGGGTATCGAAACCATACAACCAGGTGTTAGCGAAAAAATGACTTGTATGTCGCGCCATGAAAACACCCGATTATATACTAAATGAATATGTCCAGCAAAAGTGCAGGATCAGTGTTTGCAAGCCCATTTGCGTCTAATCTGCTTTGCTGCTCAGGAAAGGAAGATTGCACGTTTTGTCTTATCCAGGCATGTAAAACTCGCACAATAGTAATATGTGCTAACGAAATTGCGTGATCCATTTGTCGGAGATAGCTTTCTGGAAGCACACAAGACAGGGTATCTTTGAGCACAGATTCAGTAAGTATTCAATTTGTAATTAGAGATAGGCACTTGAAAACTGTCATGAGCACATATGAAATGATCAGCTTGTACAAGCGCTTGCAGCGGCTGGTAATTTCTTACAATCATAGTGGACCTATGTACAGCCTGCTCTCAGTGACAGATGTATTCTATTAACTTGACTGCCTAAGTTTCGCACACTGTAAAAGAGCACATGTATTCACACAAAATGATACCTTTAAATATCAATCGACCGAGCAAATCGTTATTTAAAAGTGCCATGTTCATGAAACCACAGGATCCGAATTATATACATTTTACTTAAATAGACATTAGCCACAATCTTTGGTCCGTGCTTTTGAAAAAAGAAAGCCTTACATGTAGCAAACAACCATTCGATATTCCAAAATTATGTATGTTCAAATTGTATTTGGTTTGATTAAGGAAGCTGGCCAACCAAAAACTGCTCTCATGGATATTTGCCAATGCATGCGCAATTTGCCGTTTACCACGAAAAGTGTCCATTAACGGCCATTTTCGAATACGAATAAACCACCCGAACAAACCATGACAGAAGGGGGAATTTGCCTGGGAAACCGTGATAATGTTAAACTGTGTATTTTATCATGTAATAATGCACGGTGGAAACTTTGATTGCAATATGTCCATCTGATTATTGGTTAACCGCTCAAGCTTGAGCCTGCCCAAGAAAAGTGGTTCAGTCAAACCATTTATTTAAGCCCTATTGGTTACCTTTGGTGGCTGTATTTACGAAGCACATTTTGAGTGTCCTGACAGATGTTGGGTAAAAGTCACATAAAATGGAGGCAACGTCCCGACATGACCATTGCTGTTGACTGGGACGTAAGCATCAAATCAAACAAAAGCAATTTGACGTTTATTCAAAATCTCAGTATTTGGTTATACATATACCAGTCATTTTGTTGCTAAATCAACCATTCCTGTTATCTGGACCTCTAAAATATAATAGCACGGCCCAAGTTTCTTGTTTGTCACGTGTACACAGCAATAAAATACCCAAACACTTGCTGTCGGTGAACGACACAATAAAGTATGCTTTAAATTCCAAGAATTTAGCAAATCATTTATCATTCATAGTCTTTCCCTAATTATAATACATAAAATATTTCAATTTTAAAACATTTGAGCCACCTCGTGGGAAAACCAACAATCTGCAATGGCGAAAACAAAAGCGCAGATCAGCTTCGCGGTAACCGCGAAGCTGATCAGCGCCTTTGTTTTCGCTACTTGAATAGTACAATTCCTCTTCTACTTAAAGCCGAAATTTCAAGCTTCTAGCTCTTTTCTGTGCTTGTACAGGCCGGTTTGTGTCGGACCTGGTCGGAAACCACATTGTTGGTTTTCCCAACGAGGCGGCTCATTTGCATTATTCATGTACACGAAATCTCACTGACCAGTACTGCTGTTATACCTCATTCTTCAAATTGTTAGAGGTCCTCACTTTAATGTATGCCGAAAACTATGAATGAAAAGCAAACCTATTTATACAATATTCATGGAACATAGCGTTATTGAGTAATTTCCGTACATTGTATTTATGTAAAATGGGAGCGTGGGATCGTCATTTCGGACAGCTCAAATCACCATGATGCTATTGGATTTTTGTTTAACTTTGCTGCAGTAAAGTTTTGCAAAGGTGCTTCCAAACTAGATGAGACCGGGTGAGAATATGGGTCCCTAACCATTGGGACCAAAAGAAACAGATGGGCTGTTTGTGCTATGCCTCCAGGCAAGCCTTCTCTACTGAAATGACCATCTGATATTAGGTTAACCGCTCAGGTTTGAGCCTGCCTAAGGAAAGTAGTTCAAATCAAACAATCCATACATTTAAGCCTTGTTGACTTACGTGTGTGTGTGTGTGTGTGTGTGTGTGTGTGTGTGTGTGTGTGTGTGTGTTTAAACTCATTTTGGATGTCATGACGTCCTAATTTTGGACCCTCCCATAAAATGGAGGCAACGTCCCGATATGACCGTTACAGTTTATTGGGACGTTAAGCATCAATTCAAACTAACAAAGCTTCCTACATGATTTTCAACCGTGCTTATTTGCACCACTCTGGTTCAGTTTTGTTCTGACTGGCTACTACATTGTAAATTTGCTTGCCGACATTGTAAATTTGCTTGCCGTACTACCTGCACCTTTCTATGTTTATCTTTTAAAAAATTTAAAGATCAAGCCTATGTATCTAGTCGTTTTGAAATACGCTGATTCATTTTCTTAATGTTGTGGTCGGTCAGTCTACAATTTATAGAATTAAGCCTATCATTTTACAAACAGCCTTGAAAAATTAATTAGCATCTCCATTTAACATGTAAAACAGGTTTAAATATTTTTTTTGTAACGTATGTACATCATCGGACTGGAAAAAAACTATAATCCGTACCTGCACACTAAGCAGACTGACAAACAAACCTTTGTGGAGTTACATTTGCAACACATCCCTTATTATTACTCTTTGTTTTAAGGGGCGGCGAGTACATGTATACTAGCTCTGTACGTCCATCGGTCACCCTCAGGACTTCCTTGATCTTTTACAGTTTGGAGAAAAACATGCGTCTTTGCGGTTTGGCTTTATACAGGCTGACAGAGAAATTCCTTCATTTCTCAATGCACACTTGTTAGCATTCCTATGTTTACTTTTGAGTAATCTGTTAAATCTTTGTTGACACTTCAACTCCAAAACATCCCAATTTGGAATACAAAACATCATGTTCACCATAATCCGGTCATTATTTGAAAACCTTAGGAGGCTAAAAGTACAAAAAGTAGGAGAGGGTAACCTTCAATTTGAGGTCGATCTGTCCTCAAACGGACCACTTGAAATAACTAGTTGTATCAATATTATCGCATGTAATTTTGATCCATTCCCCGCGGGTCATCGTGTTGATCTAACAACCGTATGCATTCCTGGGCATAAGCTTCAAGATACTATCGTTTAATCAGGGAGGAAAGGTGCTAAGGCGTTTAACACCCACAAACCACATAGGATGAGTCGACAATAAACAGAATACATGGTCGTATAGCATATTAAATTGCCAGTCATTATAATTGCGGATGAACTTTACATTCAAGGACACAACTTATCGGCATATTTTCGTTCTGTTAGAGTTTTAAGCATGTCTATTGCTACTGTAAAATGCGTACATTGTATTTATTTCAGCTAATATTTCTTTGCCCATATGTGCTATCAGTTTTTCAATAATTGTCTACTGACTGAAATTCAACAGTCTATTCTAAGCAAAATTTTACTTTATGCGAAATTGATTTCGTAAATATTCTAGGAAGCCTTTCTTTCTCAGGTGTTATTGTTTGGAAAAGTATTCCCGTTAGTATAAAGAAGTCGCCGTCTTTGGGCAAAGATTATATTTATATTCGAGGTATGGCTGGAAAGTTCGTAGACACCATTAGTATTTTCAACAGGAAAAGAAATTCAGTCAAAATGAATATAGCTGGGTTTGCAAAAATATTTCATGAGCAAATAGACAAAATTTTATGAAAATCTGGCCAACGCGACATCTTCTACAGCCTTTTATGTGCACCTCCGGGAGCGGGGCAAGCGTCAACGTCTCAGTGACGTTACTTGAAGTTTATTGCTGTCAGTGCTTTATATATTTGCAACAAGTTTAACCATGTTTCAGAGTTATTCTACATAGGCTTCTTGGATATCGGTACAATTTTATTATGTGTATCCAGCTGTCAAATGCAGATCTGTGCCAACTGTCTTCAGGTTCTCTGATGACCGGTTGAACATATGAAACCATTTTCATTCGCTGAGAATGTAAGACGAGTGCCCTTTCGCCGCCGTTTATCATCTTAGATGATCTATCGAGCATCCAAAAATCAACTCTGCCACTTGTAAACTGGTGACAGACAAGCTGATAGTTTTTGTGTTGTTGTTTATATCATTTCCATCGTGTTTGTTGGCCATTTCCATTACAAAAACACACAATTTTATGGTTATCGGCTGTTCTCCGACGTCAAAATTACGCCATTTTTTTCAAACATTTTTTTTCGGGCTGCATCTGAAATTTTATTCACAGATATCAAGCTGTACTGCCGCCATGGCCCAAACATTCAGAAAACGTTGTTGATTGAACATTCTTTCAGGATCAAAATATTTTATCGTTAAGCACACTTCCGTGCCGTTTCACAAGCAAAAACAGAATGTGAAAATCGTCACATTTTATTACGTTTTGACACCTGCCCCGCACGGCCCTACCCTCAAACAGAAAAGTGGCCATACCAAGCGTGTTATTACTTCAAATTGCACAAAATTTCTGAAATATACCCATAAGATATTGCTGCTTGAAATTATGCAAAACGCTTCTTCAACAACGCGTTACTTTTTCTGATAGCTGAAGTGTCTACGAACTTTCCTGCCATACCTCGTACTTCCTTTTATTTACGTGTTACCTCCGCCGCCACATGCAAGAGAAAATACTTGTATTTTGAACTTCAATTATTTAATGTATTTACAAAATATCTCTCTCTCTCTCTCTCTCTCTCTCTCTCTCTCTCTCTGTTATGTTGTTCGTTTCATTTTGGTCATGTAATTTTTTAATATTTACATATCACAACATATTTTTCCATGATATTCTATTTGCTTATATTGTTTTTATTGTTTGAAACTTTGTAAAATGAGGGCCCCAAGGAAGATTGGTACACAACCAATTGGGTCACCCTCTTGAAATAAAGTATTCACTTATTTACTTTACTTACTTACTAATTATGGCCGTCAGCCTAGAGAAAATTGGTGTTTTATGCAATTACAAAATCACAATAGATGAACAATGTACATGGTGCCCATGTCCAAAATGGATATTAGAAACTAATTATTCTGGGATGGTCGTCCGACCAGCCCTATACAAGATGCAATGGACAGACGACCACCGAATCTTTGTCCTTACTTTATTCATCTGACAATCAATGAGTTAATTTTAGCATCATTGTATATAAGATTTTCATTCCGTAGTTCTGCGAATGACAGGACCATAAACTATAGTTAGGACACATAATTTTACCAGACAAAAATGGAAACACGTAAGTCTACACATCATTTAATAAACGGCACATTTATAGAGAAGATGCACTGACTGCCACTTTTATACACAAGCTTGTCGAGGTTCGCAAACATAAATGCAGTGTACATGTACAAATGCTTAAACCGCCAAACTTTGAGAAAGGGCAATGACCAGCATTATTCGCACATAACGTACGATGACGGCTAGCTTCGATGTTGGAAGGGAGAAATATGTTAGCTTCTAAGATTATTTTTGTTTTGCGTTTCTCAATATTTATGCAATCCTAACTGACTAGATAGACGAAGCCAGTTAGTTTTGTATGTGTACGGGGCGCAGCACGTTCGCGCGACCAATACGTTTGCGCGAAGGCTATTGCGTGACTTTTACGAACACGTATATGCATACGTTTACGCGAACCTTTTTGCCACTTTCACACTACGTTTGCGTGATTATAGAAGGGGTACCTGTACACATGGTTGTACATGTACCTCGTCGTTGTCTGCACTGTACCTATATATACACCTGTATTTACCTGGAAAAGGGGTCTCGCAAACGTATTCGCGCAAACGTATTGAAAAATTCGCGCAAACTTATGGTAGCCCAAACCTAAATTTGGAAAAAGTCGCGCAATAGTATCAATAGAGTCCCCGTGTACGGATACGATTTAAATTATTTTACATTGTCTTAAACATTGTATAAATGTTCAGCTTCGGGCAATTCAATGATTAATACAAATATACTGAACATGTCATATATACCAATTTTTCACTGTATTGAACATGTTCAAAGTCACTCAGATTGATGCATTATATGTCATCGAGACAGGTTTGATCGAAGGAAGACTGATGCATTAATGCAAAAATTGTAACACTGATGAAATAAGAAACAATTAAACAACGGTGAAATAGACAGACGCTGACAGGTAGATGCATGTAATTATTTTTTCGTTGATGTGGTGGTTTGATTTCTTCAACAACGATCTCTCTGTCAATTTTAGTCATGTTGAAAAACATACACAAATAATAACTTAGAAAAAATACCACGTCGGTTTGTTATATTACAAAATGTCATAAAATCTATTTTAAGCTTAAATCTTATGACATTTCGTATATTTTTTGATTGAAATCATCAGGAAAACATGTCCGTGCAATGTATACCCCCTTAAACCCCACTTTTATATAAAACTGGGGTTTGCAGGGGTAAACCTAATTTTCTTATTTTTGATCCAAAACATACATTGTGGGTACTCGTTAGAACCGCCTCGGCGAGGCGGTTCTAACGTGTGCCCACAATGCATGTTTTGAGCCAAAATATTAAAAATATCAATTTTTTTTCTATTGAAAATTTTCAGTTTTTACAACTAAAATTTTCATTATAAAACATGGGCGCGTTTTCGTAATGATGAATAACTTTACCCGGGTAGGTTGGCATGACCTCTGAATAGTCTAGATTGTTGTCAAACTGCAACCTTACCACATGAACCTCATTTTTGAAAATTAGTGCATTTGTTAAACAGCAGGGTGTATATATATAACGCTACATGAGCCGCGACGCGAGAAAACCGGTCTTGTGGAGTTCCGACCAGGTCTGACACAAACCAGCCTGTACAGTCGCAGATGGTGGTTAGAAGTTTAAAATTTCGGATTTAAGCCGGAGATGAGGATTTGTACTATCCGTGTAGCGAAAACAAAGGCGCTGATCAGCGAAACTGATCTGCGCCTTTTGTTTTCGCATAGGCGAAAACCCGGTGTTCTCACGATTTTGCTCACATAATTCAAAATAGTAAACCACATAATGAGATTGTGTAGGTTCGTGTCATTTCGAACAGCTTAGACCTAACCTAGATCAGCACGTTTGTTCTTGCATTCGGGCCAGTATTAGTGTTGTGTGCTGTATCTAGAGCTTTTCACAAGTTTACTCGTCAAACAGAGTCATTTTTATACCCCGCCACTTCAAAAAGTGCGGGGTATTATGTTATACCCTCCGCAAAAAAATTGCGTTTGAGTGTCTGTCCGTCCGTCCGTCTGTCCGTCCGTCTGTCCGTCCGTCCGTCAGCGCTTCGTTTCCGTGCTCTAACTTGAGCATTTATCAACCAATTTTCTTCAAACTTTGTATAGAAGTTTATATCAGGAAGGAGTGGTTTGGGATTGAAGATGGGCAAATTTCGTCAAATAAGTACAGAGTTATGGCCCTTGATTTACTTTAAAATTTCGTTTCCGGGCTCTATCTTGAGCATTTATAGACCAATTTTCTTCAAACTTTGTATAGGAGTTCATATTAAGAAGGAGTGGTTTGGGATTGTAGATGGGTAAATTTCGTCAAATAAGTACAGAGTTATGGCCCTTGATTTACGTTAAAATTTCGTTTCCGTGCTCTACCTTGAGCATTTATTCACCAATTTTCTTCAAACTTTGTATAGGAGTTCATATTAAGAAGGAGTGGTTTGGGATTGTAGATGGGTAAATTTCGTCAAATAAGTACAGAGTTATGGCCCTTGATTTACATTAAAATTTCGTTTCCGGGATCTATCTTGAGCATTTATCGACCAATTTTCTTCAAACTTTGTATAGGAGTTCATATTAGGAAGCAGTGGTTTGCGAATGAAGATGGGTGAATTTTGTTGAATAAGTACAGAGTTATGGCCCTTGACTTATATTAAAATTTCGTTTCCGGCCTATATCTTGGGCATTTATAGACCAATTTTCTTCAAACTTTGTATAGGAGTTCATATTAGGAAGGAGTGGTTTGGGATTGAAGATGGGAAAATTTTGTCAAATAAGTACGGAGTTATGGCCCTTGATTTACGTTAAAATTTCATTTTCGGGCTCTATCTGGAGCATTTACTGACCGTTTTTCTTCAAATTTTTTATAGGAGTTCATATCAGGAAGGAGTGGTTTGGGATTGAAGATGGGTAATTTTCGTCAAATAAATACAGAGCAATGGCCCTTGATTTATGTTACAATATTGTTTCTAGGTGCTATCTTGAGCATCTGTAGACCAATTTGCTTCAAACTTTGTTAAGGAGTTCATATCTGGAAGACGTGGTTTGGTATTGTAGATTGATATTGTGCATTTGTACTAAATTAAATTTGCGTGGCGGGGTATCATGCATGCCTGCAGCGCTTTTATTTTGTAAAGTTATATAGGGTTATGGATCTACGCTAAGCACCCGTCGCCTCTTAGACGAAGCTCATATGGTGGGTGGTACATTAAAACAACATAAACAACGAGCATAATCTAGGTTTCCGACCAGATCCCACACAAACCAGACTGTACAGCTACAGAATTACTAGAAGTTTGAAATTTCAGATGTAAGACGTAGAAAAATTGGGCTATCTGTGTAGCTTAATCAAAGGCGCTGATCAGCTGTGATTGCGCCTTTGTTTTTGCCTATTCATGTTGTTGGTTTTCTTATATAGTTGCACAATAAAATACAATGTACATATGTCTGTGTTGTACATTGTATATAGAGTGAATTAGCTTTGAAATCATGGTGACAAACAATGCACATCTAAGTACAGAAAAGTCAGGAGAAACACTTGAGAAAGTGCAACTGCGCACCAGCCGTGAAGTTTATAACCAACGATTACTTGTATTAAATTGCAATAAATACAATGTATGCATCTCCCAACTTAGTTTTTATTCTCTACATTCAGGATGGCATATCAGTATTTCGATTGCTTTCTACAGATTCTAGACATTTTTTTTCCCCTAATTTTACAAGGTCACGACTATTGCATAAAAGCTCAAAAAGATAACAAAGAATATAATGGTAAGTTTTGAAAAAAAGTACAAGTATGAACTTTTGTAAAAAGTCTAAACAGTAACCCCAAGTATCTGTGTACTGTGCCTGTAAGGTAAGGTAATGATATCATTTCAACTCCAGACTTAGAACAAAATGCAAACACCGCTTGTTAAAGAAGCCACCTTGTTAAAGTCGAACTACACGCGAAATAACGTTTGGTATAACTATATGGCGAGTGGTAGGCTTGTTTCACAATGATTTGAGCCGCCTCGTGGGAAAACCAACAATGTGGTTTCCGAACAGGTCCGACACAAACCGGGCTGTACAAGCACAGAAGATGGCTAGTCTTGAAATTTCGGATTTAAGAAGAAGAGAAAATGTACTGTCCGTGTAGCGAAAACAAAGGCGCTGATCAGCTTCGCGGTTACCGCGAAGCTGATCTGCGCCTTTGTTTTCGCCTAGGCAGATTGTTAGTTTTCCCATGAGGCGGCTCATCTAATCAAAGAAGATATATGAGCTCATGCCCACTTTGTTTATCATCAGGAAAACATGTCCATGAAATGTATACCCCCTTGACCCCCGCTTTTATATAGAAAAACTGGGGTATGCAGGGGTAAACCTATTTTTCTTATTTTTGCTCCAAAACATAGATTGTGGATACTCATTAGAACCGCCTCTATGTTTCAAGTTGGGCAAAAATAAGAAAAATAGTAACAAAATTCTACTGAATTCTTCTTAACAATCACTGTACATGTATACTTAAGGAATAAAGAAACGCAACACATACTTTGGGTTACTAAAAACATGCTTTGTAATGCAAGTCTGTGGTATAACTGAGCCTCTTATACGAAAACAATATCTAAACGTCAAATTGCAACAGGTTGAGTCACAATGTCGGTTACGTATGCTTAATGGCGTACCCGTAACAACACTGACCTACAGTGGCCACTCTGTAACCATGATCAGTAAATGTCAAGTTTGAAACCAAAACCACTATTTTGTTTCCAAACCCCCTAAAAGTGATTGCAGATGTAATCATTGATCAGTTGGTAACATTTGGGTATGTTATGGGACGTTTAACGTCACCAACGTCAATCGAAAAAATGAGTCAAAAACAGTAAAATTTCCTTCGGCATGCGTTTCATTCAATAAAATGATTATTTACGTAAACATTATGACCTTTGTATTTCAGACGTCCATAAAACGTCCATTTTAACGTCAAAATCCAACATCCTGCATTTTAAAGACTCTCATTATGTTTTTTTCAAATTTTCTGATTTCAGAAATGATCAATTGCCAAAAGTTTGATTACAGAGCGTTAATCGAGAGTTTACTCCAAGCATATAATCCGTTTCGCTCCTTTACATAACGTGATATTCTGTTTAACGAACGTCAAAACAAACGCTCCGATGATCCATTTCTACGGTACCTGTGACGTCGCTGTTAATTAAAAAGCACGTCGTGTCGTATGCTGGTTCCATATATACCGTTTAGGTACAAATAGCCAAAATCGAATAATTAATATGACGTTAATTACTTATTTTTCGTTATTGTAAACATCAGCATTCCGGTAATCAGATTTGACGCAACATGTCACGGCGCCTAAGTATACAATGATCCTAGTCTTTATTGCACATTATCAAGTCGACGTCACGTAACCCACTTGCAAAAAATTTGTCATCTTCCCCTTCGCCCCGACGTTTACGTCACAATTTGCGTTTTTCATAGTTTTTGACGTTTTGTCGTTAATTTTGTCAATTAAATGACGTTTTCTCATTTCATCACGTGCAAAAATCAGTCAGTAGGTCATTTCATAAAAGGGTTTTATCAAAACATCAAATACATACGTAAAAATTGGAATTTAGTGTGTCGCGTATTTTAATTCCTTAAGTATATATTGCATGGGCATGTTTTCCTAATATTAAGGGTGGTTAAGTCGCCTCTGCCTCGGTACACTGACGGTATGAGTTGCATCTTTTCTTAGGCAAACACAATGGCATGTAATTACAGGCTTTATTTGCGGGGACTGATAGCTCACTTGAACAACATTAAAATGCATTTTGAAAATAATAAAGACAAACTTTAGTTACCAAGATATAGATCAAGACTTGGCGTTATTTATTTGTCACATGAAAGTGCTAATTATATCGTTATAATTGACAATAATCAAGGCATAAATGAGCCGCCTCGTGGGAAAACCAACAATGTGGTTTCCGAACAGGTCCGACACAAACTGGCCTGTACAGTCACAGAAAACAGCTAGAAGATAGAAATTTTGGAGTTAAGTAGAGGAGGAATTGTACTATCCGAGTAGCGAAAACAAAGGCGCTGATCAGCTTCGCGGTTACCGCGAAGCTGATCTGCGTCTTTGTTTTCGCCTATGCAGATTGTTGGTTTTCCCATGAAGGCATAAATGATTTCAATTCCACCTACACGTCTTATCTAGATGCAGTTCCACCTGCTTCGAATGGTAATCACTCATACGCCTAGATGATTTAGATTCAAACTCGGGGCTGTGGAATAATTTCCCCTGAACATTACGAAAACACGCCCATGCAATATACAGAGATTTTTAAAGTTGTAAAAAATGAAAATTTTCAGTAGAAAAAAAATGATATTTTTCTTATTTTTGCTCAAAACATAGATTGTGGGTACACGTTAGAACCGCATCGGCAAGGCGGTTCTAACGATTACCCACAAACTATGTTTTAGAGCAAAAATAAGGAAAATAAGTATACCCCTGCTTACCCCAGTTTTGGTGTATAAAAGTGGGGTTTAAGGGGGTATACATTTCACGGACATGTTTTCCTGATGATATACATCAAGAAGCTCATTTTAGAAGCTAATAGCTTGCCACAGTGTCAAGGCTAATGAGTGAGTTGCTTGTGTCAGCTATGAATCACTATTATAATATATTATGTAATGTACCCACTGCTGCTTCCACCTACGGGAAATGGCGGCGATTATGACGTGTTAGTTTTCAGTGCCCTGCTATAAACCCCATCACCAAGGGACATACTGGAGGTAAAACTATGTTCTTTGCTCTGTCATTCGCCAATAGAAAATCTCATTGGGCTAAGGATCCTAATGCCAAAACCCAGTCATTGCCCCTGCATTGCGGGGACCATCAAAAAGTTACTGCCCCGCACTTTAGCCCGGCTATCCCCAACCCTTCCCAGTAGGTGGGGGACACGGTTATAAATGACTGCCATAATGTCCATTCTCATACCATCCTTGTAAGACGCTGAATTGAGAAACAAGATTTTCACTTGTAGGGCTTGTCAATTAGTTAGCCAATGATAATATGCCTCATGTACAGATAGGTTAACGGGAAGACGTTAAAATATAAAACGGAAGCAACGTTCCGACCTGACCGTAGCTGTTGACTGGGGCGTAAAGCACAAATGCAACAAGCAAATCGTGTTCCAAGTAAAATAGTTTTACTGATTTTGGACATATCACATATAACATGTAGGCCCCAGCAAATAACTATTAATCCGCCCTCCCACCGCCAGGCCATTTTTGTTCAACAACAAACATCGCTTAATTGAAAACTTGCTTGCCCATGCTCCACCTTTCTCCCAAAATCTCTTTAAACCTACGCAGCTTCGTAAACAAACAGATTTACCAAAATACAATCAAAACCAAAAACCCAATCTTGAACAATTTTGCACGAAGTGCGTGGGGTTGTTTATAATGGGATATGCCTCGTTATTTACTCAGCTTATATTGTAAGCTACAAAACATAACACATCAATTCGCTAGGGATTTATAGTTAGGATTATAACTCGATTGTCAGACAAAACAAAATTATTCTTTGGGGACAAAAATATCATACAGCATTTTGAAATAATTCACTTCCATTTTTTAATGAAATAACAAGTCCCAAATGGTGAGATGGGATTACCTTGAACGTAAGATGTTTTCATACATACACGTATATGAACTACTCGAGTTGAACGTGTTAACTATCATCTGAGGTGAATGTATGTGGTATGAGAGAATATGGTGTAGGCCTATGCAAACTAATGATTTGGCCAATGAATATGAAATTTCAGGATATGGATTCTTGAAGAAAATACCTTACCAACAAGTTTTCATATTATGTAATTTTGTACCATGTACTACTTGTACAATATAAATGTTTTGTATGATTCAATCATTCGATAGATACCACCTTAACTCCATGTGCAGTAAGTAGCCAGTGAGCACAGTAAAGTTTGGAAAAGCTTAATGAGCATATGCGTGAGAAAACAAGCAATTTGGTTTCCGACCAGGTCCAACACAAACCGGGCTGTACCGTCGCAGAAGATGGCCAGAGGCTGGAAATTTTAGATTTAGAAAAGAGGCATTGTACTATCCGTGTAGCGAAAACAAAGGCACTGATCAGCTTCGCAGTAATGATCAGCTTCGCAGTTACTGCGAAGCTGATCTGCGCCTTTGTTTTCGCCTATGCAGATTGTTGGTTTTCCCATGCGGTGGCTCATATATGGCACACGGAATCTTCAGGCGTAAACACATGGGATCTTTCCACATCGCAAGCATATTCCTTCCAGGAGACTTTATCATTTAAATATTTCTATAGCCGTTCTTTTTAATACTTATATACATACCGTGGTTGCCACACAAAGCCGATGAAACCTCCTAAACCACACTCACCTAATTAATTGGGAATAAAATTTTAGTACTTCAACATTGAAATTAATTGTCCATTAAATGGTTTTCTCCGATTTACAGAGAGCAACATTATGACTTTTTCTTGCGATTTGAATACCGTTTTATAGCTGCTAACGAGTTATTCCAACATTTTTATGGCCGTCTCACTATTTTATCGGCAGTTTTAACCCAATGTTTGACAATGCCCAGACTAAAAGTTTTTAGGACCATCATCAATGTGAGCCGCGACGCGAGAAAACCGGTCTTTGGGGTTTCCGACCAGGTGCGATACAAATGGGCCTTTACAGTCACATAAGCAGGCTAGAAGCGTGAAATTTTGGATGTTAGTAGAAGGGGAATTGTACTATCCGTGTGGCGAAAACAAAGGCGCTGATCAGCTGTGCAGTTACTGCACAGCTGATCTGCGCCTTTGTTTTCGCATATACAAAAGTCCGTTTTTCTCATGACGCGGCTCATCAGGTACTGTACCAGCGGTGAACGGGCATTGCGGGCAAACCTAACACATCGTCACAGGCGGTAAAACGACCATGATGCAATTAAATAATACTTCGACACCCATTAGGGTATGTAGCTATTAAAAAGGGAGAAAAGCCAGTCTGAGAATGCACCCATTCAATGAACGTCAATGCGACATCATCTCCGAATCGCCTAATGTACATGTATTATGTGAGTAAAAACGGGGTTACTTTAACTAGTGTAATTATTATTTTGCTACATTACAAATACCTTTCTATTGTTTCGTGCCATTGAGTTGGCATCTCAAAGAGAGCACGTTTTGGGTATTATTACACCCTCATGGTGGGTAGAACATGACCATAGCTGTTGACTGGGTCGCTTAGTGCCCTCTCCCACCCAAGTATAAATATGTATCGTACACCCGCACTGCAACTTAAGCAACAAATTTTAACGTTGCTTCATTGACGTTTTTAAATTGACTTACCGAAATTCTTGATGGAACTTGCTTGAAGGAACTTTTTATCCTTGAACGAATATATTTCACAATAATAGTCCAAAAGTAAGTTTTACACTCATTAACAATATACGAAAAAGGGCAAACCAGGTAAAATTATGATTAATGTATTTTGACGGCAGTTTTAACACCTAAAGTGTGACCGTTTATCATAAAGGTCCCATAACGTCAGGTCAAAGTGTGAGGCATGTTGTAAAACATGAACGACACAACGTCTATATAATTATGTTAATATTGATACTTTGAGTTGTTTTGCGAGTCAAGGAGAGTTCGTCTTGAGACTTAATGGTTCGGCTCTGAACATATGATAGAGTAAGGGTGCTTGCTACAACTCATTTTACGCAAGTCTTATAAGAACACAATTACGGCGGAAAAATAACCCATCTTTAATGTAGGGGGTTCGTCCCAGGGGGGGTACTCTCATATTTTGTGGATACATAGGCGAGGCCCCAGCTTCTACACCCAAACCCAAAAAATTACCGAGATTTGCTGACCACCCCAAAAAAATACCAGTCCTATCAGGCATACCCAAAAAAATACATGAACTTAATTTCACCGAGACCAGTCATAAGGCATGGTCGCAAACAAAATTGAATCTTAAGGCCATGTAAGCCACTCTTATCTTTATAGAAATAAAGAGATTTCCCAAGAAATGTGCAAAACCCAAAAAATTACTTAGAATTATAGATGACCCCAACAAAATAATTCAGAAAAGGCATGACCCCAAAAAAATATCCATAAAAAGCTCACTACCCTAAAAAATAACTAGTTTTTCTGAAAACCCAAAAAAATACGGAAATTCAAAATTTTGACCCCAAAAAAGTCAGCCTCGCCTATGTATACAGAAAATTTCAGAGTACCCCCCCTGGGGGGTTCGTTAGCCTTGGCGTAATAGGTCCTGTGATGTGCCCAGAACGCGAGGGATCCGTCCATTAGTGACTAAAAAGTTGAGGCTGCGTTAAACAACAATGAAAACACATTTCCACAAACCCTTGATGATATTTTCAAGAGCACTAAATAGATGGACGTAACCGAGTCATTGTTTTACATGGTGGTCTTGCCGAGGTGGGTAACCTTACGCGTTTTATTGTGTCTTTTCATGTCAACGGTCATTGGAGCAAACCCGTGAGAAAACCTGATTCAAGGCACACATAAGTCACATCGAAGATCAGGTTTGCACACGCACAATCTTGCAGCGTATATGGTTTCAACACATGAAAACAATAATTTTGTGCGTTAAGTGTCAGTTTGTTTTCAGTGTAAAACATAAGCTTAAGACTTTGTCAAGTTTCTTAGTGAGGCAAGTCCAAGTATTTGGCCGCTTTCTCTTGATGGTGTCAATTTCTTATATTACAGTAAACATGTCAAATGTACGGAAGGACAACACAGTGTGCGGTGAATTAAAACATTCAGGAGTTAATCCAAAAGAAATTTGACTTTTTGACAAATGGTCAGTTGTCAATTCTTTAGTCCGACTTGGGTTGAACGCCTTTTAGTATCAGTTAATGAACGCTTAATGCCTGTTTGAAAGTGTCCCACTATCAGGCATGGCAAAAATTGATCTGAAAATTTTTGTGTGTGCGTCGTTGTTGTTTTTGTGGAAAACAAATAAAGTGAATCGCTCCCTTGAATTACGGTGAGGTTTCCGTTAGCGGTTAACTAAGGGTGTTTTCACTGCAGTCTTTTTTTTACAGACTGACTTGTCCTATTTGCTTGGTGTGTAAAAGAAGACAAACTTTTACTCGTCCAACTGCCACAGAGTAAATGTAAATAAATTAGAAACAATGAATGTAATACCGAGTTCTGCATCCTAACCTTCGTGTCCGTTACCGAAAGATTTTCTCCCTTACCGAATCACGTGACAAAGCAAGCGTTTCATGGTCATGGGGGTCGTCTCAAAACTTTTTTTTACAATATTATTACCATTTCGTTCCTTAGCAAAGTAGTGGGCACCCGACATAATCATGGGTCGTGGGATACTGTTCCCAGTATCAGACAGAAAAACCATTGGGTATTACAGTATTGTACTATCACCAGTATCGCCAGTAAACCATTCAGATTCAGACTATGGAAGGATTTGTATATGGCGGCTTAATTTTATATGCATGATAACCTTTTACGAGTTTTTAAGAATGAGTTTCGTATAATTTCTGTCAGATGTTAGTCCAGTTGGAACGGCTACACTGGCTTGCCTTGACATACATGATGCCGACTGAAAATAAAGGGATAGTGTGTGTGATTCATTTCAATATCAAGCATTATTGATAATGTACATAGGCACAGTTAAGTCACTCGTTTTGTAAACCAGTGGCTTGAGGTTCGATCTTGGGCTTCTCCAGTCTGTCAAACGAAAATTTCAAGCGATGTACAATCTCCATATGACCTTAGTTGCTACTGGGACGTTAAACTCTAAATCAACTCAAGATTAATTTTCAAAAGAACAGCATATAGCATAGCACCAGATCCTAAACTGTGTACAGCAAAATTCAGTGTGCACTCTGCATGCGTGCCAAATAAACATGATTAGTTACATTTTGGGCACAAAAAGGGTTCATTTTCATCAAAATCATATGAAAGACAATCTGAGTGCATCCATCGATCACAGTTGTCACACTGAACCCATGTTGTTCTTTCCAGCTGTATTTCCTGGTCTTCCTCCCATGTCATGTGACAGGCTTCACACTTTGCATTTTCTTCAGTTGTATTAGCCACTTGTTCAAGTTTTTTCGTTTCTGTCAAAGGCCGTTTACCCTTCTTTGACTTTGACTGTGGCACTTTGCCTTTACGTTTAACAGATATTTTGCTACGTGTATCAGTTTTCTTCCTTTTCAAGAAAGAAGCCTTTGCTTTTTTCTCTCTTTCTGCAAAAGACTTAATTTTCTCTAGTTGTTTCAAAGAGAATGTTCTAATACTTTCTACTGAGGTTAAGTGGTCAGGTATTATATCAGTCATCGTTACGCGTTTTGGCTTTGAACTCTCAACAGCTTTTGGGAACACAAGGCTTTCTAATAATACTGGTGACATTAAGGTACTGGAACTTGATGGCAACGGTTCTGGTTCATCAGGTGGCAAAGTCGACTGTGATGATTTTTCTGACAGTTGGCGATATTGCAGCTTCAGCCAGCAATGCGAGTCCAGAGGCAGAGTCAGTCTCTGATGGTGACGTGACACATAGAATTTCTGATGGTGACGTGGCACATACAGTTTCTGATGGTGACGTGACACATAGAGTTTCTGATGGTGATGTGGCACATAGAGTTTCTGATGGTGATGTGGCACATACAGTTTCTGGTGGTGGCTTGGCACATCCTGTTTCTGAAGGCGACTTGACACATCCATCTGATGCTGACTCTGTTGAAAATGTCAGGGATGGCTTGAGCATTTCACTGGTGACGACTGTACTGTTCACTGGATATATACCCGAGGACTTGAATGCGTTGATTATTGTCAGGGGCTTATAAAAATTCAGGAATGCCTCAGTCAGTTTCTCTGCGAAATTGTTTTTACCAATGGTCTTTCCTGGATTCTCCTGAGCATATTTTCTGGTCGTTAGGCGCCATTTAGCTTTCGGAGGCCCAAACACTCCCTTATCTAGCGGCTGCATTATGTGAGTGGCATTAGGCACAATTCTATATAGTTCTATCTGCATTGATCTGGCTTTCATGAAAATGTCGTGGTCAATATGGCTACTCACACTGTGAAATAATAAAACTGCAGGTCGATCAGTTCCAGCATGCTTATCAAAGTGGTCAAGAAACTTTGAAAATGTTGCTTTATCCATCCATCCTTTGGGAGTATATGCGATGTCAGACCCTTCTAATGACCCAGTTAAAGGATTGTACCCCCTGGGCTTAGGTTCCGGATAAATTAAATATGGATGCAGCATTTCCACAAAACATAACAGTTAATCGTTGCTGTCCACCAGAAATAATTGGAACATTCATATCTTTTCTGCTTGGTTCTATAACCTTGGACTTGTTGCTGCTCATATTGAACCCTGTTTCATCAGCATTCCATATCCAACTAGGTTTCTCAATCAAACTTAGTTTTATCAGGAAATCTCTGAAGTCATTGTACCATTTATCTGTTTTCTCTTTAGTAACCTTAGACAGTTTTAAAAGTTCTAATGGTGTTTCTATTCTGTTACTGATAATATGAGAATTCCTGTTCATGAAGTTATAATACCACTTTTTCCCAGGCCTACCATCTACAAAGTGTGTTTGGCGTTTCTCTTTCTTTACAACAGTTTGCACGAAGTCTAAGAACTCACACATTCTCATGCCCATGCCGCGCTGAGACATTTCACACAGCCATAGTGCCATTGATTCCTCTTCAGCCTCTGAAAATATTGTTGGCTGGCCTTTCAGTTTATAAAAGTCAACTTCTCCTTTAACACGCCTGTAAACGAATGAATATGACAAGTCATTCTCCTGTGCTGCTTTTCTCACTGACACACTATTGGTACCTACGCTGTAGAGCGCTCTTCTAACACGTTCCCGCCTGTCTGGCATCATTCGCTTGCCTGTATTTCTGTACTTCTTAGTGATTGTTTGGCAGAATTCTGCGAGGGTGTCCCAGCTTTTCGTTTGGGAGGCATCATCTGAAATAAATAAATCTTAAATGGTAACAGCGTACAATTGGGAAAACATGTCCGTGTAATATTTACCCCCTGTTACCCCACTTTTACATAGCAAAACTGAGGTATGCAGGGGTATACATATGTTTTCTTATTTTTGCTTCAAAGCATAGATTGTGGGTACTCGTTAGAACCGCCTCGCCGAGGCAGTTTTAATCTGAACCCACAACCAATGTTTTGAGCAAAATTATTTAAAATATCAATTTTTCCCCAATGAAATGTTCAATTTTTGCTTTTGAAAAAAATCGCTATACATTGCATGGGCACGTTTTCGTCATCACTAACAATAAAGTACCAAAAGAAAATGCAAATCTGAAAACTTAGGTGAAGCCACAGCGGGAATGTACTGTTTGACTTTTTCTGACAGGTTGAGCTACAAAAAAAAAAAAAAAAAAAAAAAAAAAAAAAAAAAAAAAAAAATGGCCAACTCACTCATGATTAGGAATACCATCAACAATGTAAAATTTTTACAAAATCTTAAAAAAAAGGCTGAACCAAAGTATGCAGAAAACTTCATAGTACCCCACCCCTCTTGGGTGTCAAACTTGAAACACTCTTCTACTGTACATCATATGGTTCAGTGATTACTTGGTGTATTATATAGTAATAGTTTCTGTGACAAAAGAAAGTACAATGTATATGTTAAGTAGTTATGGACAAAAATGACCATGGCGCAGAACCAGTGGATTAAAATAAATTAAATATTTGCATCACGCAGCACGATTATCCAAAAAGAACTCGGATAGCAAGATTCAGTGTGTATTGATAACGGGCTAATATGAATTTATACCTACATGTAAATGGGCTGTACATTACAACCAATGTCTCAATTTATGTAAAACATATTGAAAGCAAGATCGACACCCAATGTTCATAGCTTTATATTTATATCCATAGCTTTATATCTATATACATGTGCGTATTTACATGTTTGTTCGACAGATTATACTATCGTACTCTGTGAAGTAAATATCAACCTTTTATTTGATATACATGTAACATTTCATTTTGTCAACCGCCATAACTTAGTTTATGTTGAATGTATTTATTATCTCTTGTTGTTTGCATGTATTGTAAACCTGAGATGTGTAAATAAACTTGAATCTTGCATAATTGCTGGTTACCAGTCTGAACATAATCAGTATTGTGAAAACAAATAACTAGATTGACCCTAGGGTTAGGGTTACATCTTATGCCATCTTTGAAACCAGCAAATAGTGGAGGACTGTTGCATTATTGTCATGGTTGTTATTGTACTTGAATGCAATGCACTTTAATGTATACAAATGTATAATAATGTTTATGCATGCTATATATATGGTAAATGCAGACAAGTTGTATTTGTAGACTGTCACATGTGCTGAGGAGTGAGCTGTCTACGTGCGAAATGTTCATAGGGCGAACTGTCTCGTTTCTGTTGCAGTGTAGTCCGCACAATACTTCTGAGACAACCCCTTCCTTGCTGCAAACATTGTTATTCGCTAAAGGAGCATATACAACGAGTTGCCTCACTCTGGATAATTTATATTCTCATGCTTTTGTTACAGCTGTTAAAGGGAAGAATTGTCTTTCCTTCCATGTATTATTTGCTTACCAAATCGCATCTACTTCTTCACAAATCGGCGCCCTCTGTACTTTCGCTTCTAAAACGAGGCTCGAAAATGAAAACCAAAATGAGGACAACAAAGCTTTCCGCTGACCATGATCAAAGGCCCGACGGAATGTAAATAATTATTTTGTGAATCGAATACTCTTAGAACAACAAGTATGACTGCATAATTATTTAAAGAAAAAATGTCTCTGGTAAGTTTTAATTTGGCAATAAATTACGTGATGGTTCGGTATAGGAGCATTTTCGATAAGGGAAACCTCACTGTATCACTAAAGTCTAGATTTTTCTCAGTTACTGCGAAGCTGATCTCCGACTTTGTTTTCGCATATGCAAAATGTTGGATTCCTCACTAGGTAGCTCATATGTAGTAAACGGCACACGGTTGGCAAAAAATGTCTACTCAGCATTTTTGTTCGAGATTATTACATAGGATTGCATCTTTAAACTTCATCCATCTTTGTTATATAAAAAAGATATAAAAAAGATGCATTTCAACAAGCAAGACATTGATAGATTTCATTTTGTTTTCGTTTCTACAATATTCAACAATACACTAAGCATGTATTTGTCCATTCTCGAATTTGACTGAGAATAATGGAACAGAGATTTGCGGTGTTTATACAACTTATATTGCGTATTCAATACCATCAGGAAAACAAAAACATGCTCGTGTAATGTATACCCCCTTGAACCCCACTTTTATATAGCAAAACTGGAGTATGCGAGGCGGTTCTAACGTGTACCCACAATCTATGTTTTGAGCAAAAATAAGAAAAATATCAAAACTTTTCTACAGAAATTTTCATTTTTCGTGACAGCTTAAAAAATCTCTGTATATTGCATGGGCACGTTTTCAAAATGGTCATGGGAATAGGTTCCCAGGACTGTTCTTGAAGACAACACGGTGTTCTGAACAAGCTCACATTTTGCGACGTCATGATGTCAAAGACAAATAGAGTCCATCATGGGTGGTCAGTGGAGATAGGAAAATCTCAACCCGAGGGTCCATCCGTTCCAGTGGGAAACGAGGAGGGTTGAGATTTTCCTTTCTCCACTGAACACCACTGATGGATTCATTTTCTTACATACCCCGATTAGGCCTCAATTCATTTTACCGGTAAAGCCCCTATCTCACTGGGATGCGACAACTGGAGACTAGTTCGCGAATAGTTCGCGACTATTTCGCGACAAAGATAAACGATATAAACACAACTTTCACGTTGCAGTCTCACTGAATAGGCATTTATGCGACAAATTCGCGATTTTCGGTCTAATTTTGAAAATATATCGCGCGATAGTCGCGCGACTGTCGCACGACAGTCGCGCGACATTCGTGAGAGTGTCTCACGACTTCCCGCGAATGTTACTTATTTTCATTTAAATTCGTACGACAGTCGCGCGACATTCGTACTCGCCAGGTAGTCGCGAGGTTTTCGCAAGACTGTCGCGCGACCGTCGTGCGACACTCGCGCGACATTCGTACGAGTGTCGCGAAAATTTCGCATTGTAAATTCGCCAAAATTTCGCGGCGACAAGTTCGCGACACTCGCTCGAAATATTTTGGAGAAAAAATTCGCATAAAATTTTTCAACATGTTGAAAAACTTCGCGACCAGTTCGCGACTAGTTCGCGACACAAGAAAATTCTCTCGACACTCGCGCGACACTCGCACAAATGTCGTGCGAAAGTCCGCGACAAAATTCGCAAAACAGTCGCGAGAAATTCGCATAACTTAAAGTAACCTGGTACCGTGCTGTAAGATCGATTTATTTACCACCACTAAAATACCGGAATTTTTCTATCTTTATGATAGAGTTATGTAAGACAAGTTTTTTTTGCGATGGCATTGCGACTAGCGTGTTAAACATATGATCGTAAAAAGATGCCGAATCCGCCAAAATACAATATTTTGACATTTGACTAATTGTAATAACTTAAACACAACAATGTTTCTAGGGTGACAAGTCAGTAATAATATATGGGCAATAAATTCTCATGTCAACACCCCAGGTTAAAAACCTTTTCATATACAACCACATGTAATAAGACCACATTTAAAATAATGATGGAAGGTCAAATGTTTTGTTTTCGCATTCTCATATTTCTGGCTATTGTAAATTGACTGAGGTTAATATCACGGATTGTGATTCATATGATTGTTTTGTGCATGTGGGCCCCATTTTATCCTGGGTTGTTTATGTTTAAACCCTTAAATCATTAATACATGTACTAGCCCATGCGACTGCAAAGGTCCTTTTGAGAGGCATTACACGTATACTAAAACTACCAACGTACCAATCCCTCCTATTGTTCGCGCCATGCATGTACAAGATTAAATAGTCTTTATAGAAACCTGACATGATTACAATATAAAATATAGAAATAAGAAAAGAACCAATATGGAATCTCTTGAGCAGGTCAGAAATGTCAGTAGGGTGGTCGGGTGGGAATATGAGCTCCCGCCCATTGATGGGAAGCTTATACGCTGCTGACTGACCATTTGATTACTGGTTAACCGCCCAGGTCTTAGGCTGCCCAGGAAAAGTGGTTCATGTCAAACCGCCCATCATATAAGCCTTAGTGGCTTACTTCTGTGGTTATATTTGAAGCACTTTCATGACCATGTTGACTGGGAGGTCAGGCACCTGTCCCGTTAAGACACCTGATGATGGTGCATGTGTTTTAGAAACGTGATAAAAACAAGAGTCTAGTTCTCTAGTTACAACAGATTTCATGTCCTTTGGTCTAAATTCATGTAAGCCGTTACAGTTGCCGTACCTACATAACCTAAGCTGTTGACCAGGGACAAAAAAGCACTAATTCAATCAACCGTTAATAGCATGCTTCGTAATGATGAAGCCCTATAAGAACAGGAGAATATGACGATACATGAGCCTGTGCATGAGCAAACCAACATTTTGGGTTTATGACCAGGTCCGACACAAACCAGGCTGTACAATCACAGAATAAAGCTAGACGCTTGAAACTTCGGATATAGGTAGAAGAGGAATGGTACTATCCGTGTGGCGAAAACACAGGCGCTGATCAGCTGTGCAGTTACTGCACAGCTGATCTGCGTCTTTGTTTTCGCATATGCAAATTGCTGATTTTCTCATGCTAAGGCTCACATACGAAAGCGACATATTTAAACATTTGCATGTATTGAGTTTTTTTTTTTCTTCTTTTTTTTTACGCCAGTTTTTACGCCATCAAACAAGGTTCCGAACTTGCCAATGGGTACTTGGAAGAATAAGCGAGTAAGCTACATTTTGTGTATTGGCGGATTTTGATTTTCAGCAAGGACGGCCTAACTCTGTCTCACATTTTTAACTGACATGGAACAAAAAAAATTCAGGTCGATTGGTTACTTGATCATGATTGCACTAAGTCCTCGTGATTGCGTTGAGAAAGTGAAAAAAGAAACATTTTAAGGAAAATATATGCCGACAAAAACTATTTTAGGGGCGTTTGAAGAAGTGTTTATACCGTACATTTAATAAAATATTCATTTATTCATTTAAGTGATTTAAATTACATTAACATTTGATAGGAATCACATTCCCCAATTCCGAACCTATTGGGCATTAAATGGTTGCCTTTACATATCATTAAGCATTTAATACGAGATCGTCATGGGACAAATTCCCCGTTCATTCTGGGCTCTGGTCGACCTGCGTACATAATCATCGAGATAACCTTGCCATCATTTTCCCACATCTTTTTCGGCAATCAACATCGCAAATGAAGAGTCGTCGATCTATTCTAGCAAAAACGTGAAACATGTTTTTTCAGGATGTGCCTCACTTCAACATTTGCTGTGAAATAATTTAAAACAAACAAATCCATGTTCAGCTCTCGGTGGCACATGTTACATATTGTTCTGTCAGAGACCATGAAAAATGTGTATCCTGTACTCTAAATATAACTGTTCTGCCTTCACTGTTCAATTAAAAACAAATGGTAAAGCGATTTCCGAGAATATGTATGAATAGTACACCCTTATCAAGGGAAGACAACTCAGATGCCATTTTTCCATGAACTAAAGTAAGGAGAGAGGGGCCAGAAATCGATGCAAATAAATTTTGAGTCCCAACAAAGACACCAGGTGGGAAAGAAAATGCATAAAACATAACAAAACATTTACACCCGAAGAGCAGAATGACTAGCTCTTTCCCAACAAGGTAGCCATCCGAGTAAGTTTCAACCGAAACGAAAGGCAACGAGCACGGCAAAGAGGCAATCGCACAATAAAGATAAACCACTTTTCCTGGGACACCGATTACCGTTTTAACACCGCCGAAAACCATTTTTTCTGGGAAAACCATTTTTCCTGGGGACATCTTCGATTTTATAAAGAAAGAAAATTAAATAAAAACAAACACAGTGTTCAACTGGCAAACACATGTAACAAAATCTACTTTTGATGTAATTAAGTTAAAATCCCAACCAAAGACACCAAAACATACAGAGATTATTATTATCATTAATAAATTGTCATTAATAAAACCATTTTACTAGGACAGCGAAATTACCAGCGAAAAATGTAGTAGAAATAAACTTATTTTGATCAGTATATATTGATTTAACCAAATTGATTAAATTTAACCAAAAAAGCGTTTTTTTTTTCCTGGTTTATGTGACGTCACTGCGTACGTTGAACACTTAATATAGACCACCCCTATTGTATGAGAAATTGTAATTTAACTGATTGGTGATAAATCGGACATTGATTTATAGCAAAAATACAAGTGCAAGCACCGAGATACACCAAAAAACGGGGACTCAACAGTAATATCGACTACGGAATACTGGAGCAAAAGAAAGCTTATGTTTAATTCCCGGTGGACCCGACCAGAGACAAGAGTTTTAGCCCGTTATCTAAAGATGTAGTCAGGTCCCTCCCGTCTGAGAGACAGCTTTAAGTCAGGACCGTCATGGAGTCTGAGGTCCACTTACCCATCCCCAGCGTTTTCAGCCACTAAATGACATTTTTCCACAAGTTTTCCACAACCAACGACATTTAATTGCCATAAAATAAGCCAAGGTCATCCAAAGGTCATGATTTATATGACCTTTACAAATCTCCATTCCTCCATGCTTCGTGCCAAGGTTCAAAATCGTAGGCCTTCTGATTCTGGCGAAGAAGATTTTTTAAGTTTTTGCTATTTATAGCCCTGGCGGCCACCTTGGTCATACGACATGGACCATTTATATAAACTTTCGTTCTCCCTCCCTAAGAAGTGTTCAAAACACCCACGCTTAGAAACATAATTCTAAGCAATGTTTAAATTATTTGACCCCGTTTGGGAATGTGTCTTTTATTTAGACCTCTCATGTAAATTTTCGAAATTACAGTACAATAGTCTGGCTTTCGTTGCCGGCTTTAAAAGGGCTACTGATGAAGGTTCATTACCCGAAATTGCGCAATATAGTGCATACTATCTCCCTTTGAATGTTTTACTGCTTCCAGAGAATCAAACCTTTATATTTTGTTTGCTATTACTGCAGCTGGTGTTGTGCCGTGTGGCGGCCCTAACAAGTCTCCCCGTACATCATCCATAGTGCAGATTAGATTTTTATTTAGGTCCTTTGAGATCAGTAAAGGTATTCAGAGTGTTCAAAACACCCACGTTTAGAAACATACTTCTAAGCAATGTTTAAATTATTTGACCCCGTTTGGGAATGTGTCTTTTATTTAGACCTCTCGTGTAAATTTTCGAAATTACAGTACAATAGTCTGGCTGTCGTTGCCGGCTTTAAAAGGGCTACTGATGAGGGTTCATTACCCGAAATTGCGCAATATAGTCCATACTATTTCCCTTTGAATGTGTTTACTGCTTCCAGAGGATCAAACCTTTATATTTTATTCACATGAAAGTTGGCGTTGATTGGTCCAGCGGTTATAGAGAGAAAGATGTTTGAATATTAGGGAAACACACATGAATATTGGTCAGACAATTTGTTTTCCATAATAAATCTTCTGTCCATTTGCCTATTCCAAGCAAGTTTTCCTCCATTTAATGGCATTTTATCAATTTTCCCCATTCAAATGCATTGGCGACCTAAGTTGGCCTTGCCGTAAAATAAGTCAAGGTCATCACAGGGTCATGATTTATATAAACTTTGTAGAGATCCATTCCCCAATGCTGAAGTTTCAAAATCATATGCCTTCTGGTTCTTCAGAAGATTTTTTTTTTAAAGATTTTTGCTATTTGCTGTGAAATCAGAAAATTATTTTCGGTTAAAATTCATTTTCTAACCAACGTTTAATATTTATTGGTCCCATTTGAAATTTACTATTCTTTGTATCGACTACCCTGTTGAAAGATGCAAAATTACAATAATTTTCTTTGGCTCCACTTTGTCAAATCTTTAGGGTCAATGAAGAGGCTTAGGTGGCCGAAACCGCGGTATGGTCCATCCCCCTTCTCTTTAATACGTTCACTGCTCTTAAAGGATTTCAATTTTATTTTTATTATAGAGCTTTATAGCAGCCATCTTGGTCATGTGACCTAGATCCTTTATATAAACGTTTGTTCTCCTTTCCTAAGGATGCGCCACATGAAGTTTGGCTTTAATTGGTTAAGCGGTTTCAGGGAAGAGGAGTTTTTAATATTATGGAAATATACATGTATATTGCCCCGCGGCAGGGGCAGACAGCCCCCTCTGGCCAAAATATTTTCATACACATGAATCTTCTGTCCATTTGCCTATTCCCAGCAAGTTTCCGCTCATTAAATGACATTTTACTAATTTTCCCCATTCAAATGCAACCTAAGTTGACGTTGCCGTGAAATATGTCAGGGTCATCCCAGGGTCATGATTCAGCAGTATATGCATTTTGTAGAGCTCCATTCCCGATGCTTTATGCTAAGTTCCAAATTCAAAGGCCTTCTGGTTCTTGCGAAGAAGATTTTTAAAGGTTTTTGCTATTTATAGCCATGGCGGTCATCATAGTTATGTGACCTACAGCATTTATATAAACTTCCTTCTCCCTTCTCAAGAATCCTCCACATGAAGTTTGACTTTGATTGACTAAGCGGTTTCAGAGTAGAAGATCTTTTTTTTTAATTCAGTTAAACGTCCCTTTCAAGATTATTTCAGCTCCTATGAGACGGGCCAATTAGTAGGTGGGCGAAAACGGGAAACCCCGAGAAAAACCACCTGGCACACCCGCAAGCAGAACTTGGCTTGTCTCACATGTGGCCAGTGCGGGGCTGGAACCCACATCAGACACAGCGGTGAGATGATCGAGTGATTAAGAAACAGCGAGAAGATCTTTGAAATTGTGGACGAAGGACGGACGCCGGAGCATGGCTATCCTATAATTCGGCAAAGGTGAGCTAATAAAAGTTACATGTATTTAAAAAGGTTAAAGTTCCTTAATAAATGGAACAAAAAAGTGCAAATAATAGAATATGATTTTTGTGATAGGATACATTTATATTCCATCAGACAAAGCCAGTCTCATTTCCCGAAAATGCAAGTTGATGATTTATCGGGAAGTTGTCAAATATCGAAGGTTGCCTTTTAGTGGCTTTAAGATGAATAAAGCTCCCCTAACCCTAATTTGCAGAAAACAATATAACCAGTCTAACAATAAGAGCTGTCGCAGGACAGCGCGCTCGACTGCTTCTGACCTTTGTCAAACATAAGGCCAAACCCGAACTGTAACCCAAAGCATTATGCTCATACATCTCTTTGCCTTATTGCAATAAGGCAAAGTCACTGAACCATGAAAGTTAACTATGACTACCTAAGATTTAAAGGTCTCACTTATATTGTGAAAGAAGTGTGTTCATATACCAACTGAGTGCTAAGATACAAGGCAAAATCACTGAACCGTGAATAAGTACTTCAGGGTCAAAGGTCTAGTCATACTTACTCATAATGTGAAAGAAATATGATCATATACCCATTGAGTGTTGAGATATAAAGCAAAATCACTGAACCATGAAATTAGGTCATAGTGACCTATAAGTATCTTTGGGTTAAAGGTCTGGTCAGACTCATTCATAATCAGAGAGGTATGAAAAAAATACCGAGTGTCGAGATATAAGGCAAAGTCCCTGAACCATGAAATTAGGTCACAGTTACTCAGGAATACTTTACGGTCAAAGGTCTTGTCATACGCAAACATATCGTGAAAGAAGTATGTTCATATACCAATTGAGTGCCGAGATATAAGGGAAAATCACTGAACCGTAAAATTAGGTCATAATGGCCTAGGTCTACTTTAGGGTCAAAGGCCTTGTCATAGGCAGACATAGTGTGAAAGAAGTTTGTTCATAAACCAATTGAGCGCCCAGATATAAGGCAAAATCACTGAACCATGAAATTAGGTCATAGTGACCTATAAGTATGTTTGGGTTAAAGGTCTGGTCAGACTCATTCATAATCTGAAAGAAGTAAGAAAAAATACCAACTGAGTGTCGAGATAAAAGGCAAAATCACTGAACCATGAAATTAGGTCACAGTGACCTAGGAATACTTCAGGGTCAAAGGTCTTGTCATACGCAAACATATCGTGAAAACAGTATGTTCTTATACCAATTGAGTGCCGAGATATAAGGCAAAATCACTGAACCGTGAAATTAGGTCATAATGACCTAGGACTACTTTAGGGTCAAAGGTCTTGTCATACGCAAACATAGTGTGAAAGAATTTTGTTCATAAACCAATTGAGTGCCGAGATATAAGGCGAAATCACTGAACCGTAAAATTAGGTCACAGTGACCTATAAGTATATTGGGGTCAAAGGTCTGGTCATACTCACTCATAATCTGGAAGAAGTATGAAAATATACTAATTGAGTGTCAAGATATAAGACAAAATCACTGAACCGTGAAATTAGGTCACAGTGACCTATAAGTATATTGGGGTCAAAGGCCTGGTCATACTCACTCATAATCTGAAAGAAGTAAGAAAATATATTAATTGAGTGTCAAGATATAAGGCAAAATCACTGAACCATGGAAAGTAGGTCAACCGACCCTTACCGTCATGACAAGTGTCGCAAAGTCAAAAGATGAATGACCAACCATCTTCCTAAGTTGTTTCTATTAAGAAATAATAAGAAAAAAAATCACTCTGAGGTCCGAAGTATGAATGCTTTATGTTAAGTGGACTCCTTGTAAGAGTTACACAGCAGTACATAATTTTTTACAGTGTTCTAGTTTTTAAACTCTAGCCCCACCCCCAGGCATGGACCCAGAGATCCGATGCCATGAAATGAAAGTCAACCCTTCAGGGTACCTATGGTCCGAGTATGAAAGCCCCCTGATAAAAGGTCTTCAAGATATAGACTTCTTGAATACTATATCACAGAAAAGCCATTATTATTAATGGTGTTCTAGATTTTAACCTCTAGCCCCACCCCCTGGCATGGACCCAGGAATCCGATGCCATGGAATAAAAGCCGACCCTGCAGGGTGTCAATGGCCTAAGTATCAATGCTTTCTGATGAGTGATTGTCAAGCTATGGACTTCTAGAAAACTTAACGCAAGAATGGCCATTTTTGAATGTATTCTAGATTTTAACCTCCAGCCCCACCCCTGGCCTGGACCCAGGGGCCCGATGCCATGGAATGAAAGCTAACCTACTTTGCCTACTCTTTGCCTACTTGTACTTTTTTTTCCCTACAGGGTACCTATGGTCCAAGTATGAATGCTTTCTGATGAGTGGTTGTCAAGATATGGACTTCTAGAAAACTTTAACGCAAGTGTGACGCGCACGGGAACGGGAACGTGGACGACCGGGGTGACTGCAATATAGCTCTATGCACTTCATGAGTCGAGCTAAAAATGTTGAACTCATGCGTAAAATGCATCTAAAAGAGTTTGAATCATAACATGGGCATATGCTCGCTTCTTCATTTGCGGATATAACATTAGTGTTCCGCAGTCCGAAATTAAATAAAATTAAAGAATATTTCATCTTATTAGTTAATATTGCTGCTAAATTCATCTCTAACCACCACAGATATTCTAGATTTTGTCTTTAAATGGAACAGCCTTGATCGGCAAACTATCCTAAGAGTGTTGATTAATCAGAGTCGGTTGGAACATGCATAAACTTTGTTACTAGCATTGAAACTAAAGCACGCAATCGATTGAAACCAAAAAAGACACCAAGACAATTAAAACAAAATGACTGCATAATATCTAGAATATTAATCATCATTCTTTATCGCTTCAGGTAATACTGGATGTAGTAAATCATGACACTTTTTCTAGGAAAACTTCAACACAGTTTCTCATTATGGCAAATAAATGCTAATAAACCATTCTAGTTCCAGAACGAGCGGTTAATTATATCAAATATGCTCCCAATTTATTCAGACAACCTATTTTCGGTTGCGGGTAAGGAACTTACTTTATTTGACTTAATTTTTTCCTAGTATTTCGTACACAATGATTGCACGACCAAAAGGTCCTCTCTGTCTTAACAGCCCATTCACACCTCTACCAAAAGGTGCCACTACCAGGTGTGAGGACCATCTCGATTGTCCGGTATTCCGAATTCCAATATACCTAATGGGGATTTTAACCAGTAGAATGGTCAAGAATTAAGCAGGGTAAGGTATACATACAGAAGCCTCCTATGAGATAGATATACATGTAGTTCATTTTGGAATGGTGATTTGAGCGTTAACATGCCGTATTTAAGTAATGTGCTTCGAATAAAATAACATCAAACGCGTGTGGATGAAAAATTCAAATGCACTATATTCTAGGGGTACGGCGGATGGATGTTACCGTGGTTCTACCAAATACTCACAAGCTATGTTTTGAATGAAAAATAACAAATGTTTTACTATATGCATAACAGTGTGGTGAAAAGGGGTATATATTATATGGACATATTGCTGTTTGTCTGCATAGGCAATAACGTGACGTCGGTAACCAAGCATTATCAGCAAGCTCTAGTGGACGAAACTCGACCTATATACTTCGCGTAGGGTAGTGGTTAAGTCACCCTTCATGTAAACAAGGCTTCACGAATTCGACCACATTGGCAAATGATCGACTGCCTTCATTTGCAGATAACATTAGCGTTCCGTGGTCTAAAATGCAACATAATACGTAATAATTTTTTATCTGATCAGTTATTATTGCTGCTTAATTCATCACTGGACGGACATGACACAGATATTCGAGATTTTGTCTTTAAATAGAACTATCTTGATACGCAACACCTTGAGCTGCAAACTATTCTTAGAATTGTAATTAATCAACGTCTGTAACTGCATAAAACTGGCAGTGAAACTTAATCGTACTATCGATTGCATCCTATTAAGACTTCACGATCATTTAAACAAAATGACCATTTAATATCAAGAAAATTAATCTCTTGATACCGTTTCATGTGTAACTAGAAGCAGTAAATCTGGGCACAATTCTAGGAAACACACTTTTTTTTATGGCAAATGAAAGCTAATAAACCCGTCTTATTTAAGCACGAGAGATCGGTGACATGAAATACGCTTCTATTTTTATTTGGACATTCTATTTTAGATCGTGGGAAAGAAGTAGTTCATCTGAAATCATATTTAATGTTGTTCTCAGTATTTTTGAGAACAATGATTGAAAACGGACGACTTTTAACGAATATGTTTGAATATGCAATCACGTGACATCTTGCAGATGACCTATCATCAGGAAAACATGTCTGTGAAAAGTATACCCCCTCATACCCCACTTTTATATAGTAAAACTGGGGTATGCCGGGATATACCTATTTTTCTTATTTTTGCTCCAAAACATAGATTGTGGGTACTCGTGAGAACCGCCTCGGCGAGGCGGTTCTACGTGTACCCACAATCTATGTTTTGAGCAAATATAAGAAAAATAGCAAAACTTTTCTAATGAAAATTTTCATTTCTTACAACTTTAAAAATCTCTGTATATTGCATGGGCATGTTTTCGTAATGACTTTGTCAGCTAATACAGTGATAAACGTAGACGAAACAAGCCTTATGTTTCGTCATTCTTTGCTATTAATGTGGGCAGTGAAATATTGGTCCCGCCCAGTGAGGCTATGGGAAGTATATAGACTACTTGTGCGATCTACTGACCAACAACCTGATTTCTGGTCAGTAACAGCTTTGAAGGTCTGGGCATGACATTGCGCATTACAAAAGGCCGGAGCTTCTTGTGTGTTGCTTGGCCCACCGTAGTTCAACTGATATCTCGTTTACTCCGGATTTCAGTTAGGAATTCGGCGCCCATGGATTTCCATCGTCGGACAGCTTACTGAATCTTTGAGTCCTCGTTTTTGATTCATCATGCTGGTTATCATGATTTATTTGTTTGTAATTGATGATTCATTGACTAGTTAGAGATTCACCACGAGGATCGAACAACTAAGTTGGGTATGACTATGTTGGGTAAAATCCCTCAAAATAGAGGCAATGCCCGGACATGACCATAGCTTTTTGGTCGTAAAGCACCAATTCAATCAAACAGGCAAAATATTGCAATGTCACAGGGGTCAAGGTCACGAGTGAGCCACCTGGACCTTCACCGCTTTAAACCAGACAGATGGGAGATATGTCCGTACCCTCTAGGGTGTCAAGCTTAGGGTTATTTGAGCCGCGACGCGAAAAAACCGGTCTTCGGGAGTTCCGACCAGGTCCGACACAAACCGGCCTGTACACGCTCAGAAAAGAGCTAGAAGCTTGAAATTTCGGATTTAAGTAGAAGAGGAATTGTACTATCCGAGTAGCGAAAACAAAGGCGCTGATCAGCTTCGCGGTTACCGCGAAGCTGATCTGCGCCTTTGTTTTCGCCTAGGCAAAAATCCGGTTTTCTCACGATGCGGCTCATTTATCACCAGGAATCACCAGTTGCTGATCATTGCTACTTTCTGATCATTTAGTACGGTGCATAAAACTGAAACTTGGCGATAAAATGCAACCATTAGGGGAAAGGACAAACTTGGTCTCAAATGAAAACTTATTACCTGTGCGATTTATTCCCGGTTGTCGTCGTTTTCTAAAAGTGTAACGTCAGATTAGCAAAATGTGAGATAACTCATAAACAATACCAATATACAGCGAATTATTTGACAATATATTTGAGCCACCTCGTGGGAAAACCAACAATGTGGTTTCCGACCAGGTCCGACACAAACCGGCCAATACAGTCACAGAAAAGAGCTAGAAGCTTGAAATTTTGGAGTTAAGTAGAGGAGGAATTGTACTATCCGAGTAGCGAAAACAAAGGCGCTGATCAGCTTCGCGGTTACCGCGAAGCTGATCTGCGTCTTTGTTTTCGCATATGCAGATTGTTGGTTTTCCCATGAGGCGGCTCATTTTATAGAGGCAATGATTTCTCTTCATTCGCCACAACCAAAGTGTTTATGCACATAACTTTTGTTTCTACATAGAAAAGACGCCAATAATGTGAGAGTAGACCCAAAGGTTTACAGAAACCTAAAACTGAATCTTTTCAAATAATAATAATAATAATGATAATAATAATAATAATAATAATAATAAAAACTATTAGCAGACAGAAGCATCCTGAAACTGGGTTTGCCAGTGAGGATGGAGCCCATATGGCGGATTGACAGATGTAATCTGAAACTGGGGTTTAGATTGAGTAGTTGAGTGACACATGTCTATACAAACATACATATAAAGCAAACAAACAATATGATGTGTAAATGATTGTTGGTATGGATATGTTTATCCACGACACCATCCATATGAGATGTCTTACGAGTCACTAAAGGTTTTGAATGTTGTATTGCAGCCCATATGGCGGAGAGATGCATCCTGAATCTTGCATTGCCAGTGAGGATGGAGCCAATATAATAGGCAGATGCATCATGACACTGGGTTTGCAGTGAAGATGGCGCCCATATGGCGGACAGATGCATTCTGCAACTGGGTTTGCCAGTGAGTATGGAGCCCATATAGCGGACAGATGCATAATAAAACTACGGTTCCAATGAGTAATGAGCCCATAAGGCGGACATATGCATCCTGAAACTCGGATTGCCAGTGAGGACGGCGCCCATATGGTGGGCAGATGCATCCTGAAACTGGGGTATCCAGTGAGTATGCAGCCCACATAGCGGACAGATGCATCCTGAAACGGGTTTCCAATGAGTATATGGCGAACAGATGCATCCTGAACTTGGAATTGCCAGTGAGGATGGAGCCCATATTGTGGGCAGATGCATTCTGAAACTGGGTTTTTCAGTGAGGATTGAGCCAAAATGGCAGGCATATGCACGATGAAACCAATGAGGATGGAGGCTAAATGGTTGACAGGTACATCCCGAAACTGGGTTTTCCAGTAAGGATGGAGCAAATATGGCGGACAGATGCATCATGAAACTAGGATTGTCAGTGAAGATGGAACTAAACGGCTCACGGGTGCATCCTGAAACTGGTATTGAGGATGGGGGCCAAAATGGCGGGAGGATGCGTCCTGAGACTGCAGTATTGTGAGTGAAAATGGAGCCCAAACTAAAAGAAGATACATCCTGCATCGGGGATGGAACCCAAATGAAAGACAGAAGCATCCATGGAATGAATAACCGACGTTTTTGTTTTAATTAAAGACACAGTAGCGATAATTGTAATGTTATTTTTGATAGTGGATTCCCCAAACAAAAGTCAGATGAAATAAACAGTAACCATGGCTTACACATCATACCAAAATCAAATGTGAAATTAAATCGGGCGATGGTACCAAAATCCTTATTCGTTATATTGACTCACAGAATGTAAAGTGAGACTTTGGAGACAATAGCATTCTGTAAGTGTTACATGGGATTATAACGGAATTTTGAAACTTTCAAATTGTACATGGCACTTTCAGGAAGCATTCCTATGAACTCGAAATCCCTTTTCTCGTCTTTTCTTTGCGATAACTTCATTAATATTTCAGAATCAACCACCTATCGGAGTTGAACTTAAATACGCCATATGGTATTACCACAATTATGTCTCCATATGAATTAAACTCCCAAAACACCAATCACTGTCGATACAACAAACCCATGGCACTTTATTATCAACTTCGGGCAACTCGCGAATTCGAGGATTTACAATTATATCTTATATTGGTTGCAGCATCGTATAGATCAACTTATTCGTGGGCGATCGTGATGAATGTCATATCGCATAGAGATACCATGTTAGCCGCCAGAATGAAGCTTAGAAGTGATAATGTTAATCCTCAGAATAGTTTGGTGTGGTGAGGTAGTCTAAGGAGACTTGTCAAACAAGTCCAACGCTCACTAGAAGACAATGAATTATAAAATGGATAATATGAGCCACCTCGTGGAAAAACCAACAATGTGGTGTTCGACCAGGTCCGACATAAACCGACCTGTGCAGAACCACTGTCCCGTCCACACAGGGGAGTATGGTGGCCTGGTGGTAGAGCATCGAGAGGTCTTGGGTTCGAAACCCAAACGCGGCATCGTGTTTTGATCTCAAACAAGACACATTTACTCCCCAGAGTACTGCTTATTAGCTCTGTCCCGACATCACTGGAAAATTGTTGACTGAGACGTTAAAGCTTCGGGCCCCGTGTGTGGGTGGTGTGGGCACACAAGCTATTGTGTTGCTTTCATTTTAACTGTACCATATTATGTACGCTACATTTGTATGTATAGATAACTTGTAAAGTACAATTTTAACCGTATGTGTCATGTTGTGATGTTACTGCTAAATTAATATTTTTTTTTTACAGTAACTTGTATATCTGTGTAAATAAAACGACATCTCTTAAAATTCATATTCTGTGTGCATTGCTGGTGGTTCTTGTACCAACTGTGCACTCGGTTGTTGTGAACTATGACCTTGCGTTAGCCACATGACGCTAGAAGCACATTAGAAGGTAATATATATTTTTCTGAAATATATATATATATATTTTTTTATTAGAAAGGCTAATTTATTTTTGCTCCCTTTTCTTTTGTACAGTATAGTGCCTAATAAGATCGACATTGAAAAATTAAATTCGTAGCAAAGCTACGAATATGTCCTTGTTAGAACATTTTCGAGGCAGAGCGCTTGCTGTCTGGACATCGGTTTCCGCCACAGGCGCTCTGCCTTTTGTACATTCTGATGTATATAGGTTATGTTAATACGTTTGGAAATATCCTGCTACTCGTTGAAATAGTATTCATTTCTTTTATATGTATATATGTATGTACAATGTTTAGATATTTGCCAACGATAGTCTCTTGTAATTCTATATAGAATGGGTTGATATAGTTCATATTGTTTTATGTTTATAATTGTATGTATATTATATATCAACATGAGACTCAAATAAACTATTGAATTGAATTGCGAACAACCCATCCACCCCCCACACACACAAAAGACAATCAGGTACTTATATAATGAAAATCTAAAGCTGAGTGAGCAGCTATTACCCTTAAGGTGACTACTCAGTTACCTAATTTTAATAAACTCATAAAAGGCGCACACAGCACAAAATACGACAAAACATAATACAAACGAAAACCACTACAGCCGTACCATATTTTCAGTGATATAAATCTACATAGCGGATTTAAAACGGTTTAACGGATCCCAACCCCACCCTCAGCTTCTGCAGTGGATCATAACATCTTTGAAATTAGCCAACATGTCCATCCTACACTGTATGTTTTTCTGTGTCAAGTTACCTACCAGAGTATCGAAATATGAACCGCGATGTCCCTGTTAAATGAATGTGTCGAAATCAGAGCAAAACAAGCAAAACATATGAAACAAATAAAATCTCTATATTTTAGGAGAATAACGTATTTCGCATGAATGCTAGTCTTCCATACGGTCCTCCAGTGACTTCAAACACTGATTATTTTCATGCTTTTTAGCTCACCTGAGCCGTTAGGCTCACAAGGTGAGCTTATAGTAAACCCATGCTCCGTCGTCGTCGTCGTTCACACTTCAAGCATATTTTTCTCTGAAACCCCTTGGCCAATCAAAGCCAAACTTCATGTCGAGCATCCTTCGGAAGGGGGAACAAAAAGTGATAAGATATAAATGATCTAGATCACATGACCAAGATGGCCGTCATGGCTATAATTAGTAAAAATCTTTAAAAATCTTCTCCAGAATCAGAAGACGTATGATCTTGAAACTTGGCATGTAGCATTTAGGACTCGACATAGTGTGTACATTCTCTTAACTCCAAAAATCCACTTTGGTCATTAGACACCCATGGTGCAAAAGGCAGTAAAACCAATTAGCAGGGATAATTTCAGTTCAGCAGCCTCTGTTAAGAAATTCCAGGTAAGGAACATCTGCTCTGATCAGCATGTACAAATGACCATACAAAATCCTCAATACAGAACCGATTTAGACCATTGAAAATGTAATGTCGCTTAACTTTTTATAATTATTTCAATTATTTTGATTAAATTGTATTTTGATGAAAAATTAACGATTGTTTATTTTTTGGTTTGGTTTGTACTGTAAAATACCTGGAATTCTAGGTATCAGATTACAGTAAATCCGACCATTCCCTGCATAATTACCCAGGAGATGCAGCTCAACACTGATAAGCTGTATATAATCACAGCAGGTATTACAGCATAAGTGGACACCGCACTTTACCCCCAAAACATAGGAAAATGGGGGTAAAGTGCGGTTTTTGAGATAAGAGGATGTACACAGTATGAGCTCTACCTGTTTTATGGCAAGGTCAGCTTAGGTCACCAATGCATTTGAATGGGAAAAATTAGGAAAATGTAATTAAATGGGGCAAACTTGCTTGCAAAATGCAAATGGACAGAAGCTTTGTGTTTATGGAAACATTTTGTCCACAGGGGGTTGTTTGCCCCTGCCCCCGGGGCCATATGCATGTATATGACCATAATATTCAAACATCTTGTTCTCTGAAACCGCTTGGGCAATCAAAGCCAACCTTTATGTGGAGCATCGTTAGGAAGGGGTAATGAAAGTTTGTATAAATGGTTAAGGTCACATGACCAAGATGGCTGCCATGGCTATAAATAGCAAAAAACTTATATAAAAATATTCTTCTCCAGAACCGGAAGGCCTATGATTTTGAAATTTGGCATGAAGCATCAGGGAGAGAAGTTCTACAAACTATATATAAATCATTACCTTTAGATGACCTTGACCTATTTTACTGAAAGGTCAACTTATGTCGCCTATGCATTAGAATGGGAAAATACAAAAAATGGAATTAAGTGGGGGCAGACTTGCTGAGAGTATGCAAATGGTCAGATGATTTATGTTTATGGAACAATTTTATCCCCAGAGGAATGTCTGCCCCCTGCCCCGGGGCTATATACATGCATATGGCCATGACATTCAAACATCTTCTTTTCTAAAACCGTTTAGCCAATTAAAGCCAAACTTTATGTGAGGCATCGTTTGAAAGGGGTAATGAAAGTATATATAAATGTTTAAGATCGCATGCCAAAGATGTCTGCCATGACTATAAATAGCAAATACCTTTAAAACTATTCTTCTTCAGAACCAGAAAGCCTATGATTTTGAAACTTGGCATGAAGCATCAGGGAATAGAGCTCGATAAAGTTTGTATAAATCATGTTTTGTTTTGTTGTTTTTTTGGTTGTTTTTTTTTTTTTTTTTTTTTTTTTTTTTTTTTATGAGAAGTCCATGCTTGCCTTATAGTGCTTAGCGCCAAGCAAGGTAGCCACTTGTACCATTTTAACGTCTTTGGTATGACCCGGTCGGGAAAGAACCCACGACCTCCCGCTCAGGAGCGACGCTCTAACAATTACACCACATAAAATTGATAAATGTTCAAACTAACCGTCCGAAGACACCATCGGAACTTACGCCAAAACGAGTCAGTAAAAACGGCATTCGAAGAACCGCCCCATAACGGACAGTACTACATGTAGCTATCCAAAGTATTATATATTTCTTTTTCTGTGTCCCAGTATACTCATGTATCAAATGCCGTGATATGCCGTCCGCTTGATCGCCATTTTGGTGATATCGCAGCAAATGTTAGAGGGGCACTGCAACATGATGATAGCGCATTTATTTGAATATTTATGCAAGGAAAATAATTAAATCTTCATTCGATATTTTTATCAAATATAGTTTGACAAGCATTTAGAATGATGCACGATATCATTTTCATATCAGTAATGCACCCATTTCAACTTATTTGCTTACCTTGCATTTTCTATGTTTGGAATTTCTGCTATCGTAAAAAATCAGAACACATATCAATGTGTTTATATGTGTTTATATTAAACAGTTTTCAGTTTGATGCAGGTAGTATGCAATACCTTATTTAGCCAGTAGATTTGTATCATATTGCAGGCTAAATAGAACCTTTTGCAGCGGCAAAGACAATCAATGAACAAACTAATTTTTTGAACCAAACGTTCAAACAAATGGTGCGAGAAGTTGACATGTCAAGCTCTGGTATCAATTTTGCTTGGACATAAAATGACCCTAGGGAGTCTTTCGTCGCAAAAATCATTGGAAACTACCAGGAATCCACGGATCAGTATGTTATGGCCCATCTCCTTTCTCATTAATATGTTCAGGTACGTGGACAATTCTGACCTTGTACAATTCGGACCTTGGCTAATTCGGACCTGATTCGGACCTCAGCTGTGGACAATTCGGACCTTGGCTAATTCGGACCTTGGCTAATTCGGACCTCGACCACTGGTCAATTCGGACCCCGCAAAATCGAGGTCCGAATTAGCCAATGATTTTTTGAAATAGGGTCCGAATTAGCCAAGGTCCGAATGGATTTAAGGTCCGAATTAGCCATTGTCCGAATCGGATTAAGGTCCGAATTAGCCAATGTCAGAATCTGTTTGGTGTCCGAATTAACCACATGTGAAACAGAAATAAGGTCCGAATCAGCCAATGCTTCAATCGATTCAAGATGGAAGAATTGCCTGTGTCTTCAAATCATTCAAATCATTGGAATAAAAATTCATTGTAGTACTCATGCTATTATTTCATGTAGTATTCGCGAGTGAAATACTTTGTTTTGTTGATTGATTGATTTGTGGCTTAGCATCCCAGTCAACAGCTATGGTCATGTCGAGACGTTGCCTCCATTGTGTAGTACATTTACCCAACATTATTTGGCCTCTTTGAGATTATGAGTCTTTGATTTAGACTACACAGATGTAAATTATTGAAATTGCAGTAAAAATGTCTGGCTTTCACTACCAGTTTTGTAAAGGGTCACTGATGAAGGTTCATTACCCGAAATTGTACAATATGGCCCATCTTCTCGCTTTGAATGTTTTACTGCTTCCAAAGGATCTAACAATTATTTTTATTTACGATGTTATGACATCCAATATAATCACGCAAGTAAACACAAGGGCTTATATGTATGGATGGTTTGACTTTAACCACTTTTCCTGGGCAAAGACCTTCTGAGCGGTTAAACAGTGATCAGACGTGAATAAGCGTTGTCTGTAGGCTCAAGCAGCCCATCTGTTTCCTACGGGTACTTTGTGTTTTGCAGTTCACGATCGTCTGGTGTGTGAGATTAGTCAGCGCAAACCGCAATATTACCTTATGGAATGCGAGACCGTCAAACAGCACGTCAAGAAATCAGTAAAGGATGGCTCGTTTTTAATATGAACGCAGTTTTCTTTGTGGTAATTACATAATGCGAAGGTCCGAAATTACCAATGGAAAAGGTCCGAATTGACCAACAGAAAAGGTCCGAATTGACCAAAGAATTTTTATTTTTGAGGTCCGAATTGACCAATATAAAAGGGTCCGAATTGACCAGTGGTCGGGGTCCGAATTGACCAGTGGTCGAGGTCCGAATTGACTAGGGCCGAATTTTTTAGGGTCCGAATTGACTAGGGCCGAATTAGCCAAGGTCCGAATTGTCCATAATTCCTCTTAAAGAATCTCAGTTTTATTTTTATTTCCTATTACTGCAGCTGGTGTTGTGCCGTGTGGCGACCCTATAAAGTCTCTCCGTACATCATCCATAGTGCAGATTATATTTTCCTACTGGTCCTTTGATATCAGCGATGGTATTCTGAGTAATCAGGAAATATATTTTCTAACCAACGTTTTAATATATTTGACTCCATTTGGATTTTACTATATAATCTTTGTATCGACTACCCTGTTGAAAGATGCAAAATTACAGTATTTCTCTTTGGCTCCAGTAATTGTGCGTCAAAGAAATAAATCAATTTAGTAGTCGTAAATTCCGTCCTAGAAAATTGATGATAATGATGATAGTGCACAGTATGACCTGATCTAAACCCTAGGTGATGGTTCACCTCCTGAAAGGGGCACCTAACGTCATCGTCTTTACACCGGGAAAACGAGTCCGTACAATGTATACCCCCTCTCAGTCCACTTATTAAAATGGGGTGTGCAGGGCGAAGCTAAGCAGAAACCCCACCGTTTCCGGAGAATGTTTTGAAGGGTTTATACCATATATGGCCATTTTAGGCATTTAACCTGGATTATTTACATACATGTACACATTCGTTCCCTCTTGAAGTCTTCGTATAGATGCTTCATATAAAATTTGGCTTTGATTGGCCAAGCGCTTTCAGAGAAGATCTGTGAAAATGTGAACGCACGGACGCCGGCTCGAGTACCTTCAGTAATACTTGTCTTATGTTTGAGGTTGTGACTTGCTCATAAGATTTATCTCAATTCAAGGTCAAACACAACAAACAGTTAGTTTCAAGTATGTTAAATAATAGAATTGATTTAGTATTGTAGTCTGACTGGTCAGCCGTCAAAATGAAGTATCATACCCAGTGGTTCATTTTGCCGTCTGACTCCAGCACATTGTCAAAAAGCCAAGCTGTCAGCCACTTTTGGGTGAAAGTCATTATTTACAGAATAACAAGTTTTTATACAAACAAATGGTGTAAAATATTGTAAAACAAAAAAATAAACAAACCTCCATTTGAAAATTCATAAAACATATCCAAATTTTGTTTATTTTGATGATTTTTTAAAAGTATCCATTCAACATGGCTGACAAAAAAGTCATCTGAGAGGGGAGACAATTCTAGCTGCGAGATTCTGATTGGCTCTTAGAGAGTGCATGACCTCATTACCCAACCATCAACCACTCAGATTAGGAATTCCCATAAAATCAATGTCTAAAAACACTTGCAGAGATATTAATAGAACTTGGGAAATTTTGATAGTGTTGGAGTCAGACGTCAAAAAGATAAATCAGTTTTCAAAAATTCATTTTGACGGCTGACCCGCCAGACTATTAGTATTGGTGATAGCTCAGTGGATTTATGCAAGTAATTCAATTAGTATTTTTGCCATACTATGAGTCGGGCGATCCGAGATCGAATCCATTTTTCTCTCTTTTTTCTTTTTTTTTCTTTCTATTTCAATATAAATACATGCACTTAGATCTACCAACTGTTTCATTGTAATGCTATAGGCTCACTTAGATCTACCAACTGTTTCATTGTAATGCTATACGATAGGCTATTTCGTCTGCAAATCGAAACCAAATCTCTTTAACACGAGTGTTTCCCTTATACACTGTATGATAAACCTGATGCATCGGGCGGCCGATCTGTTTATCATTTGGGGAAATATAGTCAATTTGCCATATTGAACTTAAGTCTAGTTATACTAGCAATTATGTATACAGTTCATGATGTTTGCAGTTAAAATAAAAAATGGACCCATTGGGGCCCTGAGAAATAATAGATGGGCTGCTTGTAACGCTCCAAGGAAAGCTTATACGCTACTGACTGGCTATCTGATTACTACGAAAACACACCCATGCAATATACAGGGATTTTTAAGTTGTAAAAATTGAAAAATTTCAGTAGAAAATCTGTGATATTTTTCTTTTTTTTTTTTTTTTTTTTTTTTTTTTTTTTTTTTTTTTTTTTTTTTTTTTTTTTTTTTTTTTGCTCAAAACATAGATTGTGGGTACACGTTAGAACCGCCTCGGCGAGGCGGTTCTAACGACTATGTTTTGGAGCAAAAATAAGAAAAATAGGTATACCCCTGCAAACCCCAGTTTTGCTATATAAAAGTGGGGTACAAGGGGGTGAACATTACACGGACATGTTTTCCTGATGAACCCTTCAGGTCTGAGCCTGCCTAGAAACCGTGGTTAGGTAAAACCATCCATGCACATAAGCCTTACTTTGGTAATTTATACTGAGCCAAACACAACGCATCACGATTATGGTATGTTTTCGCTTTTCAATGAAATGTAATACAGTCTACCATATATATGCTGGTCAGCAATCGCCTATGATTTAATAAGGTACAATTTGGCTTTCAAAGTATGGACCATTGAGCTCGAATGATATTGGCCAAAGCGGTAATTTTGGTGGCATGCGACTCCAGAGATTCTGGAAGTCAGTCTTCCTTTTGGATCGTGAAAAATGATTAATTTCTTGAGACGCATAATACAGAATGTTACAACCAGATGTTGTTAGATGTGTCAATCGCACGGCAATCTAATCCAGTGGAAATAAAGTTTATTTGTATAACATAACAAATAAATCGTTGTTGCGACATAAGTTTGACTGAGTATAGTTGAAGCACGTTTTGGATGCCATGGCATCCTAATTTTGTATGAACGCCTCATGAATAGGAGGCAACGTCTCGGCTTGAACATAGCTGTTGAATGGGGCGTTAAGCATTAACTCAAACAAACAAACTAAAATAAAATGTTGGCCTTTATCAATACTGAACCAATGTATAAATAATATGACTCGGTGGCTCAGTGGTAAGCTATGTTGTCTTCTGTCCAGGCGATCCGAGTTCGAATCCCGTCTTGGTAATATTTTGTTGTGTTTCCCTTCACATAAAAACGTCCGCCATTTTAGATTACTATAAAATAAGTTCAATCATAAGTTGTATCCTATTGTTAGGATAAAGTTAGGACATCTTTAAGGATGAGACATATCTTAACCGAAATTAGTCCTAAGTTCAAACTTAGGATAAAATTTGTCTTAAAACGCTTTGTGAAACGAGCCCCAGTCCATCAAGATCTAAATTTAATCCGTTGCATCAAAGAAATTTACCGTTGCGATTAGTACAGAGATGCAGGACAGACCTTGGTATAGTCACTAGATTAAAAACTTGGAATAATTGTTAGCTCACCTGAGTCGTTAGGCTCACAAGGTGAGCTTATAGGATGGCCATGTTCCGGCGTCCGTCCGTCCGTCGTCCACACTTTTCAAAGATCTTCTCCTCTGAAACCGCGTGGCCAATCATAGCCAAATTTTATATGAAGCATCTATGGGAAGGGGGAACCAATGCATTTATAAATAATCCAGGTCACATGACCAAGATGGCCGACATGCCCATATATGGTAAAAACCCTTCAAAATTATTCTTCTCTGGAACCACTTGACCGATTTCAACGAAACTTGGAATGAAGCATTGGGGACTAGAGTACTACAATGCGCTTATAAACTATGACCTTTGGATGACCTTGACCTATTTTACGGCAAGGTCAACATAAGTCGCCCATGCATTTGAATGGGGCAAATTGTTTAAATGTCATTTGAAAGGAAAAACTTGCAGGACATGGGCAAATGGACTGAAGGTAGGCAATTCTGAAAAAAATAAATGTACCCCAGGGGTTGGTCTGCCCCCACCCCCGGGCAATATACATGTATATTACAAAAATATTCAAAGATCTTCTCTGAAACCACTTGGCCAATAAAGGCAAATTTTATAGGAAGCATCTGCGGGAAGGGGGAATCAATGTGTTTATAAATAATCCAGGTCACATGATCAAGATGGCCACCATGCCCATATATTATCAAAACCCTTTAAAATTCTTCTTCTCCGGAACCAATGGACCGATTTCAACGAAACTTGGCATGAAGCATTTTGGATTAAAGTACTACAATGTGATTATAAATTATGACCTTTGGATTACTTTGACCTATTTTACGGCAAGGTCAACATAGGTCGCCAATGCATTTGAATGGGGAAAACTTTTAGAATGTCATTTAAAGTGAATGTCTTGCAGGAAATGGACAGTAGGACTGAATATTAATGATTCTGAAAAACATTGGACCCCAGGGGCTCATCTGCCCCAACCACTGGGCATTATACATGTATATTTCTATACTATTCATACATCTTCTTCTTTGAAACCGCTTGGCCAATCAAAGAATGGTTAACTTTCGAGATTCTTGACAGTTTGAAAGAAAGAGATAAGCTTAAAAAACAAGGCCGTGTTGAAGAATATAAAGTATTGCGTAATAGAATATCATGTTTAATTGAGGAGTCAAAGTCAGCTACTTACAAAAATAAAATTGAAAATGGTAAAGACGACCCAAAGTCAATTTGGAAGATATTTAAAGAATTTGGTGCCTCTAATAAAAAGAGTGATGATAACAATATTTTAGGTTTGCGTATTAATGATAAGATAGTGTCAGACAACACTGAATTAGCGGAAATTTTCAATGATTACTTCATAAATATTGCAGCTTATTTAAAAGAACCTATAGAAAATATAGATTTGAGTAAACTTAAAAGTTTTGTAAGTTCAAAGGTTCCAGATGACGCATATTTTAATTTACCGGATATTGATGAGAGTTTTGTTTATAATTTTCTGTCAACTCTTGATATATCTAAAGCTACTGGTTTGTACGGTGTTGGTCCGAGACTTTTGAAATTGTCATCTGATGTTATAACTAAGAGTTTAACAACCCTTGCAAATAAATGTTTGTCTAGCGGAAGTTTTCCAGCCATCTGGAAACAAGCTAAGGTTAGTCCGCTCCATAAAGGAGGTACTAAAGAAGAACTTAATAGCTATAGACCAATTTCTATATTGCCAACTTTGTCAAAATTACTTGAAAAGTTTATACAAAAACACTTCATGGAGTATTTAAATTCATTCGATTTGATTCACAAATCCCAAAGTGGCTTTCGGGCGGGTCATTCAACTGAAAGTGCTTTATTATTGATGACAGAGCGTTGGCTTAAAGCAATAAATGAAGGGAAGGTGGTCGGGTCAGTCATGGTTGATTTTAGAAAGGCGTTTGACCTAGTTGACCATGCATTACTTTTAGAAAAACTCTCATGTTATAAAGTTAGTGATAAATTTTTCCAATTAATGAAGTCTTACTTAAATAACAGAACACAGGTAGTATCTATTAACAATGAAATATCTAACGAAGACAGCGTGAAATGTGGTGTTCCGGCCAGGGTTCCATTTTGGGACCAATATTATTTTTGATATTTATAAACGACCTGCCTCTATTCCTATCTGACACTGTTTCTTCTACGGATTTATATGCCGATGACACTACGATTTATGATGCTCAATATGATCTCGATAAGTTAAAGAAAAACTTACAAAAGTCTCTTACAGCTCTCCATATTTGGTGCAAGAAAAATGGAATGTTACTTAACACTGATAAAACAAAAGTCATGATTATAACTACTAGACAAAAAAGATTACACCTAGATGAAAACATACTCACGCTATCGTACAATGATACAGATTTTCAAATAACAACAGGAGACAAAATACTCGGGGTGAACATTGACGAAAACTTAACGTGGAATAATCACTATCAATTCGTATGTCGGAAAATATCTTCCTACATTTGGCTTTTGTCTAGAATTAGTCGTTTCCTTAGTAATGAGCATAGACTGCTATATTACAAGTCATATATACAACCTCATTTTAATTATTGCAATGTCATCTGGGGCAATGCATCTAATTCTAATGTCACTAGAATGAATAGACTTCAAAAAAGGGCATGTAAGTTAATACTAGGAAATGAATATGATGATTTTGAAAGTGCAAAGGCTACATTAAATATACTTTCATTTGAGCAAAGTGTATTTGTAAGTAAAGCTAAGATTATGTATAAAGTAGCTAATGGATTAGTTCCACAATATATTTGTGATTTGTTTACTCGAAGGTCAGAAGTTGCGCATGGCACATCCCTTAGATCCATAACAAACCAGATTTTTGCGATTCCAAAACCTAAGTTAACATTATACAAAGAAAGTATCTCTTATTCAGATCCAGTTATCTGGAACAATATACCAAATGATATACGATATTTATCGAATGTTTCTCCTTTTAGTAAAAATGTATCAAACTGGATAACGCGTATGTAAGACAATTATATTTGAATACGTTTCCTTATTTTGCTAGAACATCATCTGAACAAGCTTTCAAGTACAATGTATGCCTTCACCTCCAAATTTGCCATACCCATTTATTGTTCTATATGTTTCTATACATAATATGTTCATATTGTTGTTGATGTATTTGAGGGCCCCATGGAAGATTGGATATATCCAAATGGGTCACCCTCGTAAAATAAAGAAGTTACTTACTTACTTACTTACTTACTTAAGCCAAATTTCATGTGAAACATCTATAGAATTAGGGATTCAATGTGTATATAAATAATCCGCCATGCCCATATATGGTATAAACCCTTCAAAATCTTCTTGTCCGGAACAGGTAGACCGATTTAATAATCTAATAAAAGAAAAACTTCTGGATTTGATAGAGTGGACCTTCAAAAGGGCATTAAAAACTATGGTTCACTTTATTTGGCATGTAATGACAGAAAGGCTTTTTTCACTTCCCCTGACCAAAGTCGGTATACACTTTGGTCATGTCAGAATGTGTGCGACGCCTTGTCCTATCTCCTTGATAATATTTATATTAGATTTGGGACCAAGTTATACAGACAAATTGTTGGAATTCCGATGGGTACAAATTGCGCACCTCTCGTAGCTGATTTATTTTTATACTGCTACGAAAGAGATTTCATGGATTCTCTTAACCATGATAATCAAGCTGATGTTATCTAGGCTTTTAATTCCACATCTAGGTACCTCGATGACCTTTTGAACATTGACAACCCTTATTTTGAAAGTATGGTCAATCAAATTTATCCACCTGAACTTCAGTTGAACAAAGCCAATATCTCAGATACCGAAGCCCCATTTTTAGATCTACATCTTTCTGTTGCAAATGGATTTGTTTCTTCTAAAATTTATGATAAGCGCGATGACTTTGATTTTTATATAGTAAATTTTCCTTTTTTGGATGGTGACGTTCCTCGTCGTGCTTCTTATGGTGTTTACATTTCGCAACTTATTAGGTTTGCTAGAGTCTGCAATCATGTTACAGACTTCAACGCTCGAAATAAATGTTAAACGGCAAAACTTCTCCAACAGGGCTATCGGTATCATAAACTTCGAAAAACCTTTTCTAAATTTTATCGTAGACACTATGAATTGATTTCCAAATATAATGTTGGGTTAAAGACGCTTTTAAGTGAGGGCCTTTCGGAACCTAAATTTTATGGTGACTTAGTTTACAAATTTAAGAAACTTATAGGAATTAATGATTTTTCTTTTCAGTTCAGAAAAATCATAACACGTTACAGACATATAGGTTATAACTTGAATGTTATGCGACAGTCTGCATGCTTAGTTTTTAACTCAATCATGGTTGATAACTATGCTGCCTTCTTTAATTGCACGCCGGTGGGTCGGGCGTCAGACTCTATGATGGCCCCGACTTAAAGCTATTCATTTTAGTTTGTTGGGGCCGGAGCTTCTTGTCTGTTGCTTGGCCCACCGGGGTCCAACTGGTGTTTTTTCTTTTGCTCCGGAGTTAGTAGGTTATTCGGCGCCCAGGGATCTCCATCGTCGGGCAGCTTACTCAATCTGTGAGTCCTTGTTTTTGATTCATCAGGATGTTTGTAATGATTTATTTGTTTGTTCTTGATGATTCATTGACTAGTTAGAGATTCACCACGAGGACCGAAGAACTTACTAAATGTTATGAACCACTGCAGAAGCTGAGGGTGAGGTTAGGATCCTGTAAAACCGGTTTAAGCCCGCCAGTAACTTTGTGTTACTGATCGTTCCAAGGCGATACTTCTGTGGTGGTTCTTTTTGTTTTATGTCTTGGTGTTTAAATTTTTTTGTGCTGTTGGCGCCTTATGTGTGTTTTCATGTTTTTAATTAAGTTAGGGTAACTGAGTGGCCACCTATTGGGAAAATAGCTGCTCATTCGGCTTACGATATGTTTCATGGTATAAGTGCCTGATTGTTAGTTTGTTTTTTTCCCACCTCGATTTTTGGAGTGGGAATCTCTTTCTGATTTCGCCTTTTCCTGATCTTTGCCTACTTGTACCTTTTCAAAGAAACTTGGTGTGAAGCATCTATGGCTTAAGTACTACAATGTATATATAAATCATGACCCTGTGATGACCTTGATCCAGTTTATGGCAAGGTCAACATGGGTTGACCATGCATTTAAATGGGGAAAACTGTTAAAATGCCATTTGAAGGGAAAAGCCAGCAGGAAATTGACAAATTGACAGAATATTGATTATTCTGAAGAAAAAAAAAAAAAATGGCTCAAGGGCTTCATCTGCCCCTGCGCTGGGGTTTAATACCATAATATTCAAACATGTTTATTGGTATATGCAGCAGATCTCAGGTGAGCGTTTACAGGACCATTGGTCTTCTTGTTTATTTTCTTTGTGGTTTTATCATCAAAAGGTACAAGTAGGCAAAGATCAGGAAAAGGCGCAATCAGAAAAAGATTCCCACTCCAAAAACCGAGGTGGGAAAAAACCAAAGTAACAATCAGGTACTTATACCATGAAACATATCGTAAGCCGAATGAGCAGCTATTTTCCCAATAGGTGGCCACTCAGTTACCTTAACTTAACTAAAAATATGAAAACATACATAAGGCGCCAACAGCACAAAAAAAAAAAAAAAATAAACACTAAGACATAAAACAAAAAGAACCACCACAGAAGTATCGACTTGGAACGATCAGTAACACAAAGTTACTGGCGGGCTTAAACCGGTTTTACATGGCCATAACCTCACCCTCAGCTTCTGCAGTGGTTCATAACATTTAGTTAGTTATTCGGTCCTCGTGGTGAATCTCTAACTAGTCAATGAATCATCAAGAACAAACAAATAAATCATGATAAACATCCTGATGAATCAAAAACCAGGACTCACAGACTGAGTAAGCTGCCCGACGATGGAGATCCCTGGGCGCCGAATAACCTACTAACTCCGGATGCATGGATATTTTTACGATAAATTTTCAAGCAGAAGGTACAAACTTAAATCTGAAACTTTTTATTTAGGTCATTTCCTGTCTCCCGATCGGGGGACAAAATTTTAACACATCGTTTATAAATTGATCAAAATGCATTAGACTCTATGGCAGTGTCTCCTGATTGAGAGAATATCTCCATTTTTGAGAATTATCCCCAGCTGATACATGTAGGCGACCTATGTTGACATTCCCGTAAAATAGGTCAAGGCCATCACAGTGTCATGATTTAAATTCACATTGTATACTTTAGCCATTGGTGCCTCATGCCAAATTTCGATGGAACCAGTCCACCTGTTCTGGAGAAGAAGGTTTTTGAAGGGTTTGTACCATATATGGTCATGGCAACCATCTTGGTCATGTGACCTGGACTTTTTTATATACACACTGGTTCCCCCTTTCCATAGTTGCTTCATATAAAATTTGGCTTTGATTGGCCGAGCGATTTCAGAGAAGATGTTTGAAAATGTAGACGCATGGACGGACGCACGGACGGACGCCGGCTCGAGTACCGTACATATGCTTTACATGAGCCTTCGGTTAATAACACGGGCGTTCAAAATGCCGTAGTCAATTATAAATGAAAGCACCTGCAAAGGTCATATAATAGATTATTCTAGATGAGGTAGCATTTTGCGAACGATCGGTTGCAACTTCAAAGTTGTCGTTTAGGGAATTATACTAGCCAGCACAGCAAACTAATAGATGTTTACTCTCTATCATGATTATTCTTTAATGAGACTCTTTAATGAGACACCGACATCAAAGAATATGAGATGTGCAGTGCGAAAATTTGGTGCATCTCACATAAAAGTTTTATTTTGATTCAAAGACCATCAAGGCGCTTTGCATCTTAAACCCCTATCATGTACAGTTGAAATATAGAATATTAATCATGAGTTTTTTTGTACTCCCATATATACCACACATATTCATTATATTTTAGCAATGACCCGCCACTATATACCACACACCATGGAATACAGAAGCGGGGGCGGTATCGAGAGAATACTAAAAGTCTTTTAGACCGCCGAGCAGAATAATTGATTTGAGCTAAGCCAAGGGATAACATGTCTTGTGGTACAACATAAAATACTCAGCAGACCAGAATACAATGTACCTGCAGTCGAGCCCTAACTATCCGGCATCAACACTTCATTTGGAAAACATGTCCGTGAAATGTATACCCCTCAAACTCCACTTTTATACTAGGGTATGCAGGGGTATACCTATTTTTTATTTTTGCTCGAAAACATAGATTGTGGGTACTCTAACGTGTACCCACAATCTATGTTTTGAGCAAAAATAAGAAAAATAGCAAAAGTTTTTTACTGAAAATTTTCATTTTATGCAACTTTAAAAATCTCTGTATTATTGCATGGGCGTGTTTTCGTAATGTGAAATACTAGTATACGTGGCAATTTCTTTCCCGAATAAGCATTGACGCAAATTAACATGCTGAAAGTAGCAAAATCATGTTGCGCTCTCACATTCAAATAACCTGTACATACATTTATGATCTGTGCTGTACGTAGACTTATTGAGCTCTTAAAACTATGTATAAAGACGACGTAAAATGCAATATACAGATATTTTTTTCTGCTGTAAAAATTGCAACTGATTCAATTGGAAACAAATTGATTTTTGAAAAGATTTATGCTCAAAACATTGTGGGTACACGTTAGAACCACCTCTACCGTTGAGGCGGTTCTAACGAGTACTCACAATATATGTTTTGGGTCAAAAAGAAGAAAAAATGTGTTCGCTTGTACTCCACACTTTTACTATATATAAGTGGGGTTCAACGGAGTATACCTATTACAGACAAATTTTCAGCCTGATGTAAAGACATTGTCAGGTGCCTCATTCAGACAGTAAACGTCACCTAGGATTTAGATGAGGTCATATTGTGCAATATCATCAATTTTCAAAGACGGAATTTACGACTGCTTAATTAATTTATTTCTTGCAAGCACAATTACTGGAATACTGATCCGTGGATTCCTAGTAGTTTCCAATGATTACTGCGAAGAAAGACTCCCTAGGGTCATTTTATACCCAAGCAGAATGGATCCCAGAGCTTGACATGTCAACTTGTCGCACCATTTGTTTAAACCGTCTGGCTTTCAAAATTAGTCTGTTCATTGACCTTAATAAATAATCAAGTTTGTGATTTCGCCGCTGTCTTGTTCTAAAAGATCAGAAAATGCGCAATTACGCCTGCATTTTGACACAAGGCTACTGCCTTATATAAAGTATTGTCTATTACGTGAATTAAACTGCATATAAATTAATATTAACGCATTAAAATATGTTCTGAATTTATTTTTTGACGAGTGTATGAAATTCCAAACATAGAATATGCAAGATAAGCAACTAAGTTGAAGTGGGTGCATTACTGATATGAAAATGATATCGTGCATCATTCTTAACGCTTTTCAAACTATGTTTGATAAAAATATCGAATGAAGATTTAATTATTTTCTTTGCATAAATATTCAAATAAATGTGCTATCATCATGTTGCAGTGCCCCTCTAACATTTGCTGCGATATCGCCAAAATGGCGATCAAGCGGACGGCATATCACGGCATTTGATACATGAGTATACTTGGACGCAGAAAGAGAAATCTACAGTATAGCAAGACAACAACGGCTTATTGTTTTGCAGAATTGATACATGTGAGGCGGGACCAACTGAGATGCCAGTTTTGGAATGATAACTACACATGTAATTGTCCATTTAGTGTACTTTTTGATGCCATTTCCCTTGTGTACTGGTCTAGCTTAAAGCCATCTTCATACATGTACATGAGTTGGAAATCATGCTTGAAAACATTGTTAGACGATAATTGTGACCGTTGAAATAATATGAAACTTTATTTTGACAACAACATGTTTCGTCTTGGTACATGTAAATGCTTTGAACCGACGGATCCGTTCTCAGATGACTGCCTGTCATACAAAGCTTTATTTGAGCAAATTGTCCAAAGCGATAAAACGGCTGCGTTTGCGCAATCCGAAAGTAATTGCATAATGCTGCACGTGACAGTATGGTGCGCGTGAAGTGTACCATTTACAGATCGGTGCTACATAAGGAGTTTCATGGAGTCTGTAGCAATGCTACTGTGAAATTTCACGGAGTTTGTTCGTTCGAAAGCTTAGATTTAATTTAGATCTCAGTTTTATTTTTATTTGCTATTACTGCAGCTGGTGTTGTGCCTTGTGGCGGCCCTAAAAAGTCTCCCTGTACATCATCCTTAGGGTAGGTTATATGTTCTTTTTGGTCCTTTGAGATCAGCGAGGATATTCTGAGAAATCAGAACATACTATCGGTCAAGATTCATTTTCTAACCGATGTTTAACATCTTTGGTCCCATTTACATAATGCTACATGTAGTATTTGTATCAACTACCCTGTTGAAATTTGCAAAGTTTCTGTAATTGTCTTTGGCTCCATGTTGCCAAATCTAAAGGATCACTGACGAGACTTTAAAAGTCGAATCCTTGGTATGGCTCATCACCTTTCTCCGGCATTAATGTGTTCTTAAAGGATCTCAGTTCTGTTTTTATTAGAGACATGTTTGTACCTGACGCCGACCAAACTCTTTGATGTCAGTATAATTGATTATCGTCATTTATGTAAAATGACGTGATATTGTTGACATTGTAAGTAATATCGTAAAATTGGTAACTTTGTAACTACCAACTGTCAACGAATTTGCAGTTTCATCGTTAGAAATAGGATACCTTGATCTACAGATGAAAATTCAATTATCTGGTGACGATCGCATAGCATGTTACACAAGAATGCTGATCATTACTGTTATAATGAGGAGAAATATTTACCCCGTCAGAATGATCTTAGGAATCAAAATCTAGGTCAAAGACATAAGAAAAGAAGTAAGCAAATAAAAATAAGTCGATGGTTATGGCCGATGTATGGCGACCGCACTGCAGTAAAAACATCCAACGTGAAAAAATGTCTCGGGGCAAGGGTGGCCGGTCGGGAATAGGGGCCATGAGAAAACGATGGTCTGGTTGTGCCTCCAGATAAGGCTCCGCCAATTGTGGCCTAAAGAAATGGATGCTAGGCAAAGCTTATATATTACCGACTGACCATCTAATTACTGGTTTATCGCTCTGGTCTGAGCCTGTCCGGCACATGAGCCTGTCAACACATGCACGGGGGAAGCTTTCAAATTAACCAGTGAGGAAGACTATGCCTATTGAGAAATAACTGCTCTTTCGGCTTACGGTTTGTTTTTTTGTTTGTTTGTTTTTAGAATAAGTACCAATTAAGTTTTTTTCCAACCTCGTTGTTAGCTCACCTGAGCCGAAGGCTCAACAGGTGAGCTTATAGTATACCCATGCTCCGTCGTCCGTCATCGTCGTCCACAATTTCAAAGATCTTCTCCCATAAAATCGCTTGGCCAATCAAAGCTATCATGTGGAGCATCCTTAGGAAAAAAAAATGGGGGGGGGGGGAATGGCCCTTGTCACATGACCAAGATGGCCGCCATGGCTATGAATAATAAAAACCTTAAAAGAATTTCTTCTCCAGAACCAGAAATCCTATGATTTTGAAACTTGACATGAAGCATCGGGGAGAGGAGTTCTTCAAGGTTTTTATAAAATTATGACCCTGGGATGACCTTGACCTATTTTACGGCAAGGTCAACATAGGTCGCCCATGCATTTGAATGGGGAAAATTGTCAAAATGTAATTTGAAGGGAAAACTTAAAGGAAATGGGCAAATGGACTGAAGATTTATGATTCTGAAGAAAAGGGCCATAGGGGCTGGTCTGCCCCCACCCCGGGGCATTATACATGTTTATCAACATAATATTCAAAGGTCTCCTACTCTGAAACCGCTTAGCCATTCAAAGGCAAACTTCGTCTGGAGCATCCTTAGGAAAGGGGAACGAAAGTTTATATAAATGGTCCATGTCACATGACCAAGATGGCCGCCATGGGTATAAATAGCAAAAACCTTTAAAATTCCTCTTCTCGAGAACCAGAAAGGATATCAGTTTGAAACTTGGCATGAAGCATCAGGGAGAGTAGCTCTACAAAGATTATATAAATCATGATCCGCTTGGTCAGTCAATGCCAAATTTAATAGGAAGCATCCATAGCAAGGAGAACCAATGTAAACATAAATAATCTAGGTCACATAACCAAGATGGCTGCCATTTCCATATATGGTAAAAATTCTTGAAAAATCTTCTGAACCGGTGGACCAATTTCAACAAAACTTGGCATGTAGCATTGTGTACTATAGTACTACAATATATGCATAAATTATGACCCTCTGATGACCTTGACCCATTTTACGACAAGGTCAATATAGGTAGTCCATGACCATTATAGTCGGACAAGTTTATTGATATATATCCCAGATCTCAAGAAAGCGTTTACAGGACCATTGGTCCTCTAGTTTAGCTCATCTGAGCCGAAAGCTCACAAGGTGAGCTTATAGGATGAACTTGCTCCTGCGTCCGTCCGTCGTCGTCGTCCACAATTTCAAAGATCTTCTCGTCTGAAACTACTTGGTTAATCAAAGCCAAACTTCATGTGGAGCATCCTTAGGAAGGGCAAACGAAAGTCAGGGTCACAATACCAAGATGGCCGCCATGGCTATAAATACCAACATCCTTTAAACATCTTCTCCAGAACCAGGTGGCCCATGATTTTGAAACTTGGCATGAAGCATCAGGGAGAGGAGTTCTACAAAGTTTATATAAATCATAACCCTTGGATGACCTTGGCCTATTTTACGACATGGTCAACATAGGTCGCCCATGCATTTGAATGGGGAAAATTATCAAAATGTCACTTGAAGGTATTAACGTGACGGAAATGGGCATATTTGAAGGTATAAACGTAAAGGAAATGGGAAAATTGACTGAAAATTTGCGATTCTGAACAGAAATGCTTTCGAGGGGCTGGTTTGCCCCCGCTCAGGGGGCAATATACATGTATATTATCATAATGTTCAAAGATCATCTTCTCTGAAATCGCTTGGCCAATGAGTGAAGTATCCATAAGGGGTAATGAAAGTTTATATAAATGGTCCGGGCTCACATGACAAAGATGGCCGCCATGGCTATAAATAGCAAAAGCCTTTAAAGATCGTTTTCTCCAGAACCAGAAGGCCTATGATTTTGAGATTTGGCATGAAGCATCAGGGAGTGAAGCTCTACAAAGATTATATAAATCAATACCCTGGTGTGACCTTAACCTATTTTACGGCTAGGTCATTTGAATGGGGAAAATTGTTAAAATGTCATTTGAAGGTAAAACTTGAAGGGAATGGGCAAATGGGCCAAAGATTTGTAATTCTGAAAAACTGGACCTCAGGGGCTGGTTTACCCCCACCCTGGGGCAATATACATGTACATTATCATAATATTCAAAGAGCTTCTCTGAAACCGCTTGGCCAATCAAAGCCAAATTTGATCTATAGAAGGGGGTCCAATGTGTACATAAATAATTCAGGTCACTTGACCAAGATGGCCGCATGCCCATATATGGTAAAACCCCTTTAAAAATCTTCTTCTCCGGAACCGGTGGACGAATTTCAAAAAAAAAAATGTAGCATGTAGCATAAATTATTTCTGATAGCGCTTTTCCTGATCACTGCTTATTTTTACCTTTTTATATCAGAGTTTCTTGTGGTTGTGCCGTGTGGCGTCCCCAAAAAGTCTACCCGCACTTCCATTTAATGCTTTTATTTTTTCCAATCCTCAGGGATTTAATGTAATCAGTTTGCATTTTCTTATCTTTAACTACCATAGCCCCCCCCCCACCCCGCACACACACAAAACATATACTACTGATCGTTCCAATGCCATACTTCTATTGTAGTTGTGATTGTTTTTTAAGTGTTCAATTTTTGTGCTATTTTCATCTTATGTGCGCTTCTATATATTTAGTTAAGTTTGGGTAATCGAAAGGCCACCTATTGGGAAATAGCTGCTTACTAGGCATACGGTATGTTCTGTTAGTTTAAGTTCCTGATCGTCAATATAATTGTTTTTCCACCTCGGTTTCTGGAGTGGGAGTTTCTTTCTCATTGTGCCATTTCTTGATCATTACCTGCGATTACCTTTTCATGAATACCAAAGAAGTGTGACCATCAAAGTCATATGAGCCGCCGCATGTGAAAACCAACAATGTGCATAAGCGAAAACAACGGCGCAGATCAGCTTCGCAGTTACTGCGCCTTTGTTTTCGCTACATAGATAGTACAATTCCTCTACTTTTTAAATCCAAAATTTCCAGCCTCTATCCACCTTCTGTGACTATACAGCCCGGTTTGTGACGAACCTGGTCGAAACCCAAATTGTTGGTTTTCTCACGCACAGGCTCATATCTGTTAAACGGCAGAGAAAGGAAAATAAAAAAAACACATGCCTGTTAAGTAGAGACGTAATAGACATTTGAAATGTGAAACAGAAGCACATAAGAAAGATAATGTTTGTCAACTCGTTTCCAAAACTCTGAAAGTACCAAGGTCCCTTCATGCGATATGACATTCATGACGATCGCCCACGAATAAGTAGATTTACATGTATAAGATGCTAGAACCAATAAGATATAATTGCCATCAATCGAGTTAGCGAATTTCCCAAGGTTAATAATAAAGTGCCATGAGTTTTGTGTATCGACACTAATTGGTGTTTTGGGAGCTTTATTCATATGGAGACGCAATTGTGGTAATATAATATGACGTATTAAAGTTCATCTCCGAAAGGTGGTTGATTCTGTGAAATATTAATGAAATTATCCATCAAGGAAAAGACAAGGAAAGCAACTCTTATTTCCTTCTCATGAATGCTTTGCAGAAAGTACAATTTGATTAGATATATGAGCAGTTTGCATATGCGTAAACAAAGGCACCGACCAGCTTCGCAGTTATTTGAGGATGGGTGAGGGTCTGTTTGTGATTGCGTCAGTTCCTGATCATTACTGACCTTTACTTTTTGTTAGTATCATTATATCTGATTTTAATCGTATTATACTATAGTCCATTTTCTTCTATTGAGCTGGACTTGTTGGCTAAGCCTTCTTCGCAGACTATCTCTCCAGTCTGAACGATTTTTTAGAATCAGCTGTATCCATTCCAAAAAAGGTACAAGTAGGCAACGATCAGGAAAAGGCGCAATCAGAAAAAGATTCCCACTCCAAAAACCGAGGCACGAAAAAACAAACTAGCAATAAGGTACTTATAATATGAAAACATTTCGTAAGCCGAATGAGCAGCTATTTTCCCCAATAGGTGGCCACTCAGTTACCTAAACTTAACTAAAACTATGATAACATACATAAGGCGCCAACAGCACAAAAATTTTAAACACCAAGACATAAAACAATAAGAACCACCACAGAAGTATCGCCTTGGAACGATCAGTAATATAAAATTACTGAAGGGCTTAAACCGGTTTTACAGGATCTTAACCTCACCCTCAGCTTCTGCAGTGGTTCATAACATTTAGCTAGTTGTTCGGTCCTCGTAGTGAATCTCTAACTAGTCAATGAATCATCATGGACAAACAAATAAATCATGATAAATTCCATAAAGAATCAAAAACGAGGACTCACAGATTTAGTAAGCTGTCCGACGATGGAGATCACTGGGCGCCAAATAACTTACTAACTCCGGAGCAAAAGAAAAACACCAGTTGAACCCCGGTGGGCCGAGCAACAGACAAGAAGCTCCGGCCCCAAACAACTAAAATGGATAACTTTATGTCGGGGCCATCATAGAGCCTAACGCCCGACCCACCGGCGTGCAATTAAAGAAGGCAGCATAGTTATCAACCGTGAATGGGTTAAAAACTAAGCAAGCAGACTGTCGCATAACATTTAAGTTATATCCTATACGTCTGTAACGCGTAATGATTTTTCTGAATTGAAAAGAAAAATAATTCCTTCCTATAAGTTTCATAAATTTGTAAACCAAGTCACCATAAAATTCTGGATCCGAAAGGCCCTCGCGTAAAAGGGTCTTTAGCCCAACATTAAATTTGGAAATCCGTTCATAGTGTCTGCGATCAAATTTAGAAAAGGTTTTTCGAAGTTTATGATACCGATAGCCCTGCTGGAGAAGTTTGGCTGTTCAACATTTATTTCGTGCATTGAAGTCCGCAACATGATTGCAGACTCAAGCTAACCTAATAAGTTGCGAAATGTATACGCCATAAGAAGCACGACGAGGAACATCACCATCCAAAAATGGAAAGTTTACTATATCAAAATCAAAGTCATCGCGTTTATCATAAATTTTAGAAGAAACTAATCCATTTGAAATAGAAAGGTGTAAGTCTAAAAATGGGGCTTCGGTATCTGTCTTGTTTGCTTTATTCAACTGTAGTTCAGGGGGATAAATTTGTTTGACCATGCCTTCAAACTAAGGACTGTCAATGTTCAAAAGGTCATCGAGGTACCTAGAAGTCGAATTAAACGCCTCGATAACATCAACTTGTCATGGTTAAGGGAATCCATGAAATCTCTTTCGTAGCAGTATAAAAATAGATCAGCTACGAGAGGGTCGCAATTAGTACCCATCGGGATTCCAACAATTTGTCTGTATAACTTGGTTCCAAATCTAATATAAATATTATCCAGGAGATAGGATAAGGCATCGCATACATTCTGGCATGACCAAAGTGTATATCGACTTCGATCAGAGGAAGTGAAAAATGCTTTTCTATCATTACAGGCCAAATAAAGTGAGCCATAGTTTTTTAATGCTCTTTTGAATGTCCACTCTATCAAATCGAGTAATTTTTCTTTAATCATGTTATGTGGCAATGTGGTATACAGAGTAGAAAAATCGTATGTGGACAAGCTTGTCGCACGGAACCCAATTTTCTTTCTGTAGTCTAACAACACTAGTAACATGGTCCATGATCCATGCACTATGAAATTCATGAAGAACGCCCACAAAATTGATCTATAAGATGCTAGATTCAAGGCCTCGATCAGCGAATTATATAATTCAATAATAAAGTGCCATGGGTTTTGTGTATCGACACTAACTGGTGTTTTGGGAGCTTAATTCATATGGAGAGATAATCGTGGTAATATTTTATGGCGTATTAGAGTTCATCTACGATAGGAAATATTAATGAAATTATCGCAAGGGAAAGTCAAGAAAAGCAAGCAAATCTTAGTTCTTCTCATGAATGCTTTGTGAGATTTGTGCCGGTAACAAACTGATTGCGCTGAGTTCTGTCAGTCGGATACGATTTTAACAAAGATAAACAAGAGTCACTACATTTATAAGACTGCAACTTTACTTACTTGCTTGCTTACTTATTTACTTACTTTGCAGAAAGTACACTGCTGATTTGATTAGATATACACATGGAAATAAGTTAGGGAACAACTGTAATAATATGACTACCAACTTTGGACTGTACACATCCTTCTTTGTAAGAATTATGAAGAATGTTTTGACAATTTGACAGAATCTTAAGTATCAAAAGTTGTTTCTATGTGAAAATGGTAAGCATCAAACATAAACTGCGGCGGACAGCGGCCGTCTTTGATTCAGATTTTTTTCGCTAGATTTACGGAACGCGCTGATATTCTTCGCGATAACTTCATTCTGTGAACTCGCATTGTCATAATTTTTCTTAAGCATCAAGCTGAGAAATCGCTTGTGGATTGGTTATCATTAATTCTTTATTTTCTGACCGACTGTCGGCGGTAGATCCATACTTTTTCAGGGGTAGGTTTCATGATCGCGTTTTGTTCTTTGGCTATACATTTTGCAGGTTGTAAACGTTTGGCCAGATATTCGATATGACCCTTTAGGAATTTAAATATGCACGTTGTGGTCATAGCGCCATAGCGGAATTATTCTTTTATGGCTTTATTTGCAAAAATTCCAACAAGTTTGCTTTCCATAGAAATCAATGCAAACTGCAGATTTTGTATGATTAGTTGGTTTCGAGATGAAACATGAATTTTTAGATCCGAAGTCGTTTAGTCTTTGAGAACGATCAGATGCAACATTCTATTCCTGTTTCGCATTCAAAAGTTGAGTTTTGCGGAGTGCAGAAGCAAAGAGGCAAACTCGTATTCAGTAAACGTGGAGTTTTTCATATATGGCACATTGTGTCCTCCGTAGCACAAGGACAAAATGTTGTGAATATCCATAAATTGGCCTGTCGCTAGGCAAAGGTATGAAATACATGTGATAAAAAATTCAGTATCGCCAGAAAATAGGAAAATGGATTTTTTCAAATATTTTCCAAGAGCTTAAAGTGTTCCTTAACTTATTTCCATGTGTATATATGAGCTTATTTGCATATGCGAAATCAAAGGCGCAGACCAGCTTTGCGGTAACCGCCAAACTGATCAGCGCCTTTGTTTTCGCTAAACGGATAAACAATTCCACTTCTTCTTTAATATTAATTTTCAAGCTTCTAGCCTGCTTCTGTGACTGCACAGGACGGTTTGTGTCGTGCCTGGTCGGAAACCCAAATTGTTGGGGTTTTTTTTTCACGCAAAGGCTCATATGTAAATTAAGAATGGAAGTCACAGTAATTGATACAGTTGAAATAAAATATCTCATCACAGACACTAGCCGGGAAAGGAAGGGGACCACAAAAGATCACAAAATGCTACAACACGCATGAAGAGCAAGACTACAAGCTGTATCATCAGGAAAACATGCCCGTGTAATATGTACCCCCTTATACCTCAGGTTTATATAGTAAAACTGGGGTATGCAGGGGTATATCATTTTTTCTTATTTTTGCTCCAAAACATAGATTGTGGGTACTCGTTAGAACCGCCTCGGCGAGGCGGTTCTAACGTGTTCCCACAATCTATGTTTTGAGCAAAAATTAGAAAAATAACCAAAGAAATTCTACTGAAAATTTTCAATTTTTACAACTTTAGAAAGAATTGTATATTCCACGGGCGTGTTTTTGTAATGATCCCAAGAAGGTAGCGACAAATAAATACAAAGATGACGAGTATAACAGTGAAGTACATGTAGGCAGACAAATCAGAAAACATGAAGATAAATCATAGTGCTCAGAATATGATTTCATAAAAATCACATGTAACACTTTCAGAAATCATATCGTCTCACAAGAACAGGTCTAACTCTACTTAACACTTTGCGAGATTACAGAAATAAACAGAACTTCTAGTGTAAGCAAGTAAGCAAATTGAATAGTTTTTGTCTATCAAGCCATGATAAAACCGGCGTTTTATTTTTTGGGACGCAGGCAAAATAATAGATTGTTGGTACACGTTAGAACCGCCTCGGCGAGGCGGTTCTAACGGATACCCACAACATATGTTTTGGAGCAAAAATAAGAAAAATAGGTATACTCCTGCATACTCCAGTTTTGCTATATAAAAGTGGGGTTTGAGGGGTACACATTTCACGGACATGCTTTCCTGATGATGAATTTCGACTTGACTGCATTCGCCATTATTCGAATTTACATTTGTAATCAGTATAAGAGTGCACGCAGTGCATACTTGTTATTTAAATGGGACTTAGATATTACAAAGATATATTGTGATTTAGTTTTGAGATTTCTGTAATAATGCATAAATGAGATGCGTTGCAAATAAACCTGATTTTTTGCATGTCTGGCCAATCAGATATTTGCGGGGCACTTGTACATGTAGAATCGCGATACATTTACTTCATAATTTCTTATTTTATCCGTTTTCTCTTGCTGTACTGTCGGTGTAATTTGTCAAATCTGCTCGTGAACCCAGAAGACAGATCAATTTCACATGAGGCTAGCTCAAACGCAATTGACATTAAAGAATGCAATGCATTCTACACCGTGACATGCATATAGATGAAATTTATAATCTAATTTAAGATTCATAGTTCCCATTTAATAATATCCAACAACTTACTATAAAACATTCTTATTGTAAAAGTACATGACGTTAACTCATCTACGCCTGGCGTCCCTTTTGTGGGACATAGGCATACAGTATAGCCCCAGATGTGACGCCGCAGAACGCGGCGTCCCATCTGGGGCTATTCTTTTTGCACAGAGAAATTTCATCGAAAAATGAGATAAAAAAGTCACTCCTAACACCCCTAAAAATGAAAGTGGACTCACCCAATTGATAATGATGGGAAAATCCATTCGTCAAATGTGGGTTAATGTATGACTCTCACATGCTGGTTCTACTGGTTGATACTGACACGTCATATGATATTTTTCTCAGTTTATAATAGAATCGCTATTGAGGCTATACACGGGCAATCGGAAAGAACTTGCTTCATCCAAAATTGACTGAAAACATTGTTGACAGTCGAATCAAACAAAACCAAAATTTACGTACGACCTTTGATTATAGCACCGTGGCAGGAAAGACCCTGGTCTGATAAGATCATACATGTATACCGAAGTGACCCAGTGTCGGAACGATCGGGAACCGAAACGTCCCGGGGACGAAAGGACCTGTGGTCGAAATGGCCCAGGCTCGTGACGACAACGGACCGAAATGGAACGAGGCCGAAACGACCTTGGTACGAAATTAGCCGGAACAGACACAACTCGGTGTCGAAGTGACAAGGGTCCGAAATGATGGGCTGTAACGACATGGGATCGAAAATAGTCCGGGTTTGAAACGACTCGGGACTGAAAAAGTCTTCGGTCGAAAAGACTCGGGTCGTAACGGCCCAACGCAGAAACTAGGCGGGATAGAAACGACCCTGGATCGAAAATATTCGGCACCGAAACGACCTTCCTTTACCCTTATCCCTATCCTATCATACCCTACATTACCTACCCCACCCTACCATCCCCAACCCTCCCCTACCTCTTCCCTGCCTACCATATACTGCACCTGCCTTACCCTTTCCCCACCACCCCACCCTACCATACCCACCTACCATAACATACGCGCTATCCTATTATACCCTTCCTATCTTAACTCTCTCAACCCCCCCCCCCCCCCCCCCCCACTACACTACCCCTGTTTTCAGCAATACAAAATCATATACTGACGGACTTTAGGAACGCAACACTAAACATCCGGTATAATTGCTTAAAATGCTTTAAAGTATAGCTGGTGTATAAAGTTAACCTGATTTCATGTATATAGGTGAACGATACATCGATTATGTTTGTTAGTTTGTTTGTTTGTCTTATGGTTTAATCGCCCTGTCAATATGTTTCGGTCTATAGGGAGAGAGTCAACGTTTTTGCCGGGCCACTTTTCAAAAGCCGACGACGGCCCTGTTGTGATACATGGAAGTACATATACACATACAGTTTGAAAAGGTACAAGTAGGGGACGATCAGGAAAAGGCGCAATCAGAAAATGATTCTCACTCCAAAAACCGAGGCGGAAAAAAAACAACAAACTAACAATAAGGTACTTATACCATGAAAACATTTCGTAAGTCGAATGGGCCGCTATTTTCCCAATAGGTGGCCATTCAGTTACCAAAACTTAACTAAAATATGATAACATACATAAGGCGCCAACAGCACAAAAATTTTAAACACCAAGACATAAAACAATAAGAACCACCACAGAAGTATCGCATTGGAACGATCAGTAATATAAAATTACTGGCAGGCTTAAAGCTGTTTTACAGGATCTTAACCTCACCCTCAGCTTCTGCAGTGGCTCATAACATTTAGCTAGTTGTTCGGTCCTCGTAGTGAATCTCTAACTAGTCGATGAATCATCATGGACATAGAAATAAATCATGATAAATTCCATGATGAATCAAAAACGAGGACTCCCAGATTGAGTAAGCTACCCGACGATGGAGATCCCTGGGCACCCAATGACTTACTAACTCCGGAGCAAGTTGAACCCCGGTGGGCCAAGCAACAGACAAGAAGCTCCGGCCCCAACCAACTAAAATGAATAGCTTTATGTTCATCATACAGTCTGACGCCCCGACCCACCGGCGTGCAATTAAAGAAGGCAGCATAGTTATCAACCGTGATCGGGTTAAAAACTAAGAATGCAGACTGTCGCATAACATTTAAGTTATATGCTATACGTCTGTAACGCGTAATGATTTTTCTGAATTGAAAAGAAAAATAATTCCTTCCTATAAGTTTCTTAAATTTGTAAACCATGTCACCATAAAATTCCGATAGGCCCTCGCGTAAAAGGGTCTTTAGCCCAACATCAAATTTGGAAATCAGTTCAAAGTGTCTGCAAGGTTTTTCGTACTTTATGATACCGATAGCCCTGCTGAAGAAGTTTGGCTGTTAAACATTTATTTCGCGCATTGAAGTCCGCAACATGATTGCAGACTCTAGCAAACTTTGAAGTAAACTTGTAAAACCCATCATGGTTTAAAATTAAAGTGTAAACGTTCATTTTTATACTAAATAATTTATACAATATATGATATTCTGCGACATTTAACAATGTGACAAAGTAGGGTATTTAAAACTTTTATATGGGATTTTAGTATGTATTACATCAGTCATTAACCTATCACTTTGTGCACTGTCACAGTTACAATGTACCCACAAATTCCCCCAAAACAATAAATCCCCAGTTGACAAAGCGGTTCTAAAAATGAAAACAACTTTGCGTAACATAGACTCACAGAAAATGGGGATTCTTCTTTTTTTTTCTTTTATCATATCTATAGACAGTGCTTGGGTTTTCGAATTTACTGTACTTGTAATAATTTTAAAAGTATTGCTAGGTTTTCTTGTAGACACCGTCTCTTAATACGCTTGCTCGTTTTTTTTTTTTTTTTATTTTGTATCATCTTAACGCATTTACGCCTCGCGTCCCTTTTATGGGACATAGGCAAACAGAATAGCAGATGTGATGCCGCAGAACGCGACGTCCCATCTGGGGCTATTCTGTTTGCTTAGAGAATTTTCATCGAAAAATTGGATAAAATTTAAAAATCACTCCTAACACCCCTAAAAATGAAAGTGGACTCATCCAATTGATAATAATGGGAAAATCCATTCGTCAAATATGGGTTAATTAATACGCTTGCTCGGTTTTGTTGATTTTGTATCGTCTAAATGACAAACATGCACCAAAAACCTGACATGTAACAATTGATACGTTGACACCGTCGCCTTCTGAAACGTAATCCAGTGCTAAATACTCGTACAATTACATAATTGTACCAGTTTCACCAGCAGGTGCAGGCTGCAATAGACATTACTGTAACCCAACTATACGAGTTACGAAAACAAGCCCATGCAATATACAGAGATTTTTTTCATTTGTAAAAATTGAAAATTTCATTGGAAAATTTTTGATATTTTTCTTATTTGTGCTCAAAACATAGATTGTGGGTACACGTTAGAACCGCCTCGCCGAGGCGGTTCTAACGAGTACCCACAGTCTATGTTTTTGGGCAAAGATAAGAAAAATAGGAATATCCCTGCATACCCCAGTTTTGCTATATAAGAGTGGTGTTTAAGGGGGTATACATTGCACGGACATGTTGACCCAACTATACTTTAAGTATGCTATTATGCTGTTCAGCTTTTTCAGCAACACTTTTCTACTGAGTTTAGGGTAACTCAAAGCATGAATTGTGGACAACCGTTGCAATCATCTTATTGAGATGCTCAGAGTTGAGATGATTCAAACGACTACCATTAACCCATTGTTTGAATCACGATAAACATAACTGAGCCACCTCGTGGGAAAACCAACAATCTGCAGAGGCAAAAACAAAGACGCAGATCAGCTTCGCGGTAACCGCGAAGCTGATCAGCGCCTTTGTTTTTGCTATTCGGATAGTACAGTTCCTCTCCTATCTAAATCCGAAATTTCAAGCTTCTAGCTATCTTCTGTGACTGTACAGGCCGGTTTGTGTCGGACCTGTTCGGAAACCACATTGTTGGTTTTCCCACGAGGCGGCTATAATGTATGCTAAAGTTAACCACGGTCTTACTATTCACAGGGACTTGGAGGGGATCTACAGGTTATAGATGCGTTAAAGTGATGGCTTGCAGAATTTTCCCATCAGTATTTATTTCCGTCTTGACACGAAGTATTATGTTTTGCAAATCTTCTGTACGTCCCTTTTTTAACCGTTACCTTTGCCCTTGCTTAACTCGTTAAACTTTTGCAGCATGATGGCTATGTCACCGATTTTCGCCTACTTCTATATGAGCCGCCTCATGGGAAAACCAACAATCTGCATAGGCGAAAACAAAGACGCAGATCAGCTTCGCGGTAACCGCGAAGCTGATCAGCGCCTTTGTTTTCGCTACACGGATAGTACAATTCCTCTACTTTCTAAATCCGAAATTTCCAGTCTCTAGTCATCTTCTGTGCTTGTACAGCCCAGTTTGTGTCGGACCTGTTCGAAAACCACATTGCTGGTTTTCCCATGTGGCGGCTCATATGTCCTATACGACAGGAACTGGACTGAACCTCGCTAAATCGCATTGTCGTAACGATTCTAGCCAGCTGATTACGGCCCAAAACAACATGAAACAATGCATGGAATTATTCGAAAACGGTATCCTGATACAATGTATTTGTCTTTGCATTTTTGCAGGGAAGATTGTGAATAATTATCTTCTGTTCTTCCAGGCGATTCAAAGATATTTTCTGCAAGCCAAATCGGAGAGAAAGGGCGAGAAATATGTCTAATTTTGCAACATGTTTTAGGGATTTCCATTCCGCTTGTATATGTGTATTATCGACACGAACTTTAAACGTTTGTTGGATAACGGCCTTCATCCTTTTAAATTATCCATTAGTAGACATTCGGCTTTATGAACATCGTCGGCATGAATCGTATCTGGGTTCTTCCAGATGACAGTTATACATCCGATTTTGTTTTCATTTCAAATGGCGACTGGAAATTAAACGTTAGTTCTATATCTGCGAGTGCTTCCAAGAAAACTACACAAACTCCCGACATAAAGGCACCATAAAGCAGATAAAGCAGATGGACCATCATAGGACCATATATTCTAATAAGTTGCGAATCGTCTGATAGCTTCGTGGTCATTCAATGCATAAGCCCGGGTAAGAGGTACAAGTAGGCAATGATCAGGAAATGGCGCAATCAGAAAGAAATTCCCACCCCACAAAACGAGGGATGGGAAAAAACTTAAATGACACTAGGGTACTTATACCAAGAAAACATGTCGTAAGCCGAGTGAGCAGCTTTTCTCCAATAGGCGGCCACTCACTTACCAGAACTGAACTAAAAATATGAAAACGTGCATAATGCGGCTCAAACAGCACAAAATTCGACTCCGAAACACTAAAGAATTAGAACCACAACAGAAGTACATGTATCGCCTTGGAACAATCAGTAATATAAAATTACTGGGTGGCTTAAACCGGTTTTACAGGCGCCTAACCTCATCCTAATCTTCTGCAGTGGTTCAGAACATTTAGTTAGTTGTTCGGTCCCCGTGGTGAATCTCTAACTAGGCGTTGAATCATCAGGGACAAACGAATAAATCATGATAACCACCCTGATGAATCAAAAACGAGGACTCAACAGATACAGAAGCTCCGGCCCCAACCAACTAAAATGAATAGCTTTATATCGGGGCCATCATAGAGTCTGACGCCTGGCCCACCGGCGTGCAATTAAAGAAGCCAGCATAGTTATCAACCATGATTGGGTTAAAAACTAAGCATGCAGACTGTCGCATAACATTCAAGTTATATCCTATATGTCTGTAACGTGTTATGATCTTTCTGAACTGAAAGTAAAATCATTCCTTCCTATATATGTTTCTTAAATTTGTAAACCGTCACCATTAAAGTCTGGTTTTGAAAGGCCCTCACGTAAAAGCGTCTTTAGTCCAACATTAAATTTGGAAATCAACTCATAGTGTCTGCGATATAATTTAGAAAATGTTTTTCGAAGTTTATGAGCTCTTTTTGTCAGAGATTAGCCTAAACTGAACGAGCAAAATAAGCTTTAATCACGCTCGGATGTGCAAATTTGAAACTGATGAATGCATGGGATATAAACATGATAAATAAACATTCGTTTTCATTTGTCATGATAAACATTTTATTAGACAAACATGTAATTACAGGTTTAGGGAAATATGCCTATGATTAGTATGCATTGTTTGCACATTTTCTCATTTCAACATAAACTAAAACAAGCTACTGTATCATATTTCATCGCAAAAAAGAATGCGATTTATCAATTTAACAAGCAAACCATTTCCCGTACATGTATATTGTTTTTTTTTTCAGAATATGGATACACAAATTTTAGGGCAAGAAAGTAAGGTAGGAATGCATCATTGAATAACAATCATTGATATGAGAGAGCAGTATAACATGAAATTGCTTGTCTTGTATTAATTCAGAAATTTCCAGTTCCTACAACGTACACGTATTACACGTGTGTACTTCTATTTGCTTCGGGCCATTCCATCGTTTAAGTTCCATATCAATTTTATTCTAAGCAAGATAAGCCGCCGCACCAGAAAACCAACAATCTGCACATTAGAAAACAAAGCCGCAGATCAGCTGTGCAGTTACTGCTTGAATATGAGCAGCCTCATGGGAAAACCAACAATCTGCATATGCGAAAACAAAGGCGCAGATCAGCTTCGCAGTAACTGCGAAGCTGATCAGCGCCTTTCTTTTCGCTACACGGATAGTACAATTCCTCTTCTACTTAATTCCGAAATTTCAAGCTTCTAGCCTGCTTCTGTGACTGTACAGGCCGATTTGTGTCACATTGTTGGTTTTCTCACGAGGCGGCTCAGATATTATTGCCCTGTATTAGATTATACATTAATGAGCTATATATAGTGGCAACTTGGACGTAACATAATTGCATTACTCCCCCACAAAATAGCAGGCTTTCAGATTTCATAAAGTGATTTGTCTGTCATTTCGACTCCTTCAACCAATTTATGGCTAATGGACTTGCCCATCGTTATCATTTGGGTGGGTCCATTTTCAATTTTAGGGGTACCCGGAGTGGTTTTGAAACTTTATTTCGTTTTGCTTACACTTCATCTTAACAAACAGAATAGCCTAAGATGGAACACAAAGTCCTGCAGCGTCTCATCTGGGGCTATAATGTTTGCCTATGGCTCATGATACGAGTAGGATGCCAGGCTTATACATGTTATTACTGTTAATATAAATAGAATTAACATTTATAGAATGAATGGACTAGTCTCACCTCCAGGACAAAAAGTGTGGCCTTATGACACATGAAAGCACGATAAAAAAATAATGCCTGAATATAATAACCCCTAATTTAATGTAAAGAAGAAAAAACAAACAAACAAAAAAAAAAAAAAAAAAAAAAAAAAAAAAAAAAAAAAAAAAAACAGCTGACAGATTGTACTCTGCTCTCTCTTAGCACTTCACATAGCTTTTTTGAGAATCAAAGTACTCAAATCTTTATTTGTTGGCTACTTGTAACAGAAGATGTTTAATGTAATATCAAATCTCCTTTCTCATTAATACCCGTATATTGACTGCCCTCAGTCAATAAAAAAGGCTGTAAAATCGTTAAAAAATAATAAATCTAGTGGCATTGATCTGATTTTGAACGAGCATATTAAGTATTCTTTTGAACTCTCGTCAATGCGACAATTATATGTCAAATTATTCAATATTGTATTTGACACAGGTATCATCCCCGAAGCTTGGGCTATCGGAAAAATCATACCTATATACAAACAAAAAGGGGAACAGAATGACCCGTCTAACTACAGACCTATTACACTACTAAGTTGTATGGGAAAACTCTTTACTGCCGTAATAAACAATAGACTGTATACTTATTCTGAAAAATATAACAAAATAAACAAATGTCAAGCAGGCTTTAGAAAGAAGTTCTCTACTACAGATCATATTTTTGCATTGGATGTTTTGGTAAATATCATACAATCCAGTAAGAGAAAACTTTTCTGTGGTATTATAGATCTTAAAGGTGCTTTTGACTCTGTCTGGAGAAGCGGTCTTCTCTATAAGGTACAACAATTTAATATTACCGGAAAATGCTTCCAGCTTATAAAAAGTATGTACGATGGTATCAAATCTTGTGTGTCTATAAACGGAAAACTGTCAGACTTTTTCCCGAGTAATATTGGAGTACGACAAGGCGAGAACTTATCTCCATTTCTTTTTACAATATTTTTGAACGATCTTGAAAACTTCTTATCTGAGAGTAACGTAAAGGGTGTCGAATTAGAAGATAATGTATTTAATTATTTGAAGATATTTGTTCTTCTATATGCCGATGACACGGTAATTTTGTCTGAGTCATCTTCAGAATTACAAGAAGCTTTAGATTTTTACGCCTCTTACTGTAGAATTTGGAAGTTGGAAATTAATAACACGAAAACAAAAGTAGTAGTTTTTTCCAAGGGCAGGATGCCAAACTATAATTTTACTATTAACGGTCATCCATTAGAGGTTGTGAAAGAATATAAATACCTAGGAGTTCTCTTTAGTAGAAGTGGTTCGTTTCTGGCCATGAAAAAATACATTGCCAATCAAGCTAAAAAAGCTTTGTTTTGTCTCTTAAAGAAAACAAGATCACAATTATTACCTATCGACATACAGTTGGAATTATTTAACAAATTAATCAAACCTATTCTGTTATATGGTTGCGAAATTTGGGGTGTTGGTGATTTGAGCATAATTGAGCAAGTGCAGTTAAAATTTTTGAAATTTATTCTTAATGTTAAGAAAAGCACGCCTAACTGTATCGTTTATGGTGAAACCGGTGTAATGCCCTTGAAACTAGATATACAAAGTCGCATCGTAGCATACTGGTATAAGTTAGTGCATCCAGAAACAAATAACTTATCTTCTAAGTTGTATTGGTTCGCAAAATCTTATTATGAAAACAGACCGCGATCATCGTTCAAATGGTTAGATACAATTCGTAGTATTTTTATCAGCTGTGGCTGTAATGGTATTTGGGACAACCATCCTCCTCTAAATAAAATATGGTTAGTGAAAACTATTAAACAAAGATTGTCTGACTTATTTATAAATGAATGGAGAACGGAGTGTGACGAAAAATCATCTTGTACTTTTTATAGAGTTTTTAAGACAAATTTTGGTTTTGAAACATATCTAACTTCAATTCCTTTTAAGCATCGAAAATATTTAATCAAATACAGAACGCGTAATCACAAATTACCAATCGAAATTGGGCGTTGGAAAAAAACACCGCGGGAACTAAGCCTTTGTCATCTTTGTAGAAAAGAAATTGGAGACGAATTTCATATGTTACTTTCTTGTAAACACCTGTGTAGCTTAAGGAAAAAATATTTACCAGTGTACTGTCATAAGAATCCAAATATTTTAAAACTTCAAAGCTTAATGAATAGTAAAAATATTAACGAACAACGAAATTTATGTATTTTCATTAAAAATATACTTAGAACTGTGTAGATACCCTCCCACATAACACACATAAATATTTGATACGAAGAATGTATTTCTTATAGTATATTACTGTTTATTTACTTCATATTTGAATATATGTCATGATTTGTTCCAGCCTCGTATCTTTTGATATGTAAACATTGTACCTCATGTTGCCATAAATGTATGGATTGAGAGAAATAAACTTTTAACTTTTTTTGAGTTTTATTTCAATTATCATTGTGGATCCTTAAAATCTAGTTCTTTGTCCCACTAGCTTGCTCATTTTATACCTTAAATGTGATATCTAAAAGTGCCAGACTGTGCCAAAGTGCTGTTTGCATTTTCGATAACCATTATATATCATACAATAATTATTGTACTGCATTCCTTCTGGTGAATATTGTAGCTGGGATTTGGACGTCAATACTATGCAACACTTATGCGTAGTTCACGAACTAGTTAAATGATTGTAGATTACTTGATATGCACAAACATTGCCGGAATGCGGATGATTGTGCTCTATTGACCCAGTGTACCGTGCATTAGTTTCGCTGATATTCGTAGACCAAGCGAATTACATAATATGTGGTTGTACAAATTAATAATCGCGTTATCTTAACCCATATTTTTTGACGAATGGACTTTCCCATCATTATCATTTGGGCGAGTCCATTTTCGTTGTTAGGGGCTTTAGGTGTGATTTTAAAGTCTTATCTTTATTTTTTATCTTTATTTTTTAAAATTTTATCTCGTTTTCGATGAGAATTCTCTGCGCAAACAGAAGAGCCCCAGATGGGACGCCGCGTTCTGCGGCGTCACATCTGGGGCTATTTTGTTTGCCTATGTCCCATACAAAGAACGCCATGATTTAAAAAGTAAAATGGATGAATAACAATTTGAAAAGGTACAAGTAGTCAAAGATCAGGAAAAGGCGCAATCAGAAAAAGATTCCCACTCCAAAAACCGAGGTGGGGAAAAAAACCAAACTAACAATCAGGAACTTATACAATGAAAACATATCGTAAGCCGAATGAGCAGCTATTTTCCCAATAGGTGGCCACTCAGTTACTTAAACTTAACTGAAAATATGAAAACATACATAAGGCGCCAACAGCACAAAAATTTTTAAACACCAAGACATAAAACGAAAAGAACCACCACAGAAGTATCGCCTTGGAACGATCAGTAACACACGATTACTGGCGGGCTTAAACCGCTTTTCCATGGCCATAACCTCACCCTCAGCTTCTGCAGTGGTTCATAACATTTAGTTAGTTCTTCGGTCCTCGTGGTGAATCTCTAACTAGTCAATGAATCATCAAGAACAAACAAATAAATCACGATAAACATCCTGATGAATCAAAATCCAGGACTCACAGATTAAGTAAGCTGCCCGACGATGGAGATCCCTGGGCGCCGAATAACTTACTAACTCCGGAGCAAAAGAAAAACACCAGTTGGACCCCGGTGACAAGAAGCTCCGGCCCCAACCAACTAAAATGAATAGCTTTAAGTCGGGGCCATCATAGAGTCTGACGCCCGACCCACCGGCGTGCAATTAAAGAAGGCAGCATAGTTACCAACCATGATTGGGTTAAAAACTAAGCATGCGGACTTTCGCATAACATTCAAGTTATAACCTATACGTCTGTAACGTGTTATGATTTTTCTGAACTGAAAAGAAAAATCATTACTTCCTATAAGTCTCTTAAATTTGTAAACCAAGTCACCATAAAATTTAGGTTCCGAAAGGCACTCAGCATAGTTTAAAAGCGTCTTTAACCCAACATTATATTTGGAAATCAATTCATAGTGTCTACGATTAAATTAAGAAAAGGTTTTTCGAAGCTTATGATACCGATAGCCCTGTTGGAGAAGTTTTGCCATTAAACATTTATTTCGAGTGTCATGATTGCAGACTCTAGCAAACCTAATAAGTTGCGAAATGCATACACCATAAGAAGCACGACGAGGAACGTCACCATCCAAAAACGGAAAATTTACTATATCAAAATCAAAGTCATCGCGCTTATCATAAATTTTAGAAGAAACAAATCCATTTGAAACAGAAAGATGTAGATCTAAAAAGGGGGCTTCGGTATCTGAGATATTGGCTTAGTTCAACTGTAATTCAGGTGGATAAATTTGATCGACCATACCTTCAAAATAAGGGTTGTCAATGTTCAAAAGGTCATCGAGGTACCTAGAAGTTGAATTAAAAGCCTCGATAACATCAGCTTGATTATCATGTTGATGAGAGTCCATGAAATCTCTTTCGTAGCAGTATAAAAATAAATCAGCTACGAGAGGTGCGCAATTTGTACCCATCGGAATTCTAATATAAATATTATCCAGGAGATAGGATAAGGTATCGCACACATTTTGACACGATCAAAGTGTATACCGACTTTGGTCAGAGGAAGTGAAAAAAAGCCTTTCTGTCATTACATGCCAAATATAGTAAACCATAGTTTTTAATGCCCCTTTGAAGGTCCACTCTATCAAATCCAGAAGTTTTTTTTATTTATTTATTATTTATTTTATTTATACAATGTTTATAGAGGAATACACAATTAGCTATTATAGCCAGTCTACCTTGCGGTCCTCTGTAAATAAATAATAAACTTATAATACATTATATACAGTTACACAATTGCATGACAAGTAAAAACATAAAACCTATGCAGTCAATGATTCTAAAATTGTCATAGATATGTGTAAAAAAAAATAAAATTAACTTCAGATGGGCACATAAAACATATCTTCTAAACGTGCAGTTTAAGATTAAAATAGTACTAGAGTGCTGTGATTAAGTTACATATTTAAAACAGTTGAAGTAATCATACTACAGTTTTTAAGACATTTTTTAAAAGTGTTAAGTGTGTCACATTGTTTAACCGATTGTGGAAGGCTATTCCACAGAGAAGGTGCTGAACATGAGAATGCTCCGCAATAAAGTTTTGTTTGGGATCTTGGTACATGTAGATCTCCGTTTTGAGTTGATCGTAAATTGAGGCCATGTGTTTCTGAGACAGGTTTTAGTAGTTGAGATATATATTCTGGTGTTAAGTTATGTAAGGCCTTATACGTTAGAACTGCTTTATTATACTTTATTCTACTTTCAATATTTTGCCAACCAAGATCTGCGAACATGCCCTCTGATGATGTTCTAAGGTCAGCTTTCAAAATAATTCTGGCTGCACGTTTTTGTAGTTTTAGGAGCCGGTCAAGATTTGCAGTGGATGTTGATCCCCAAGTTACTGAACCGTAATCGATTAACGGCATGATATAGCTTTGATAGAACATTTTCTGGGCATGCTGCGGAATATACTGTGACAGTTGGCGGAGAAGTGAGATTTTAGATGAAATATTGGCACAAAGATTATCAATATGTGCTGACCAATTCAAGTTTTCGTCAATATAAAGGCCTAAAAGTTTATGTTTAGAAACGTTCTCGATACAGGTACCGTCCACTTGTATATTGAGTTTACGAGTGTCTGCTAATCTCCTTTTAGTACCTGCTGCCATACATTTTGTTTTAGTATAATTGATAGGTAAATTGTTTCGCTTGCTCCAATGCTTAGTTTCAACAAAGTCATCTATTATATGGTTTTCAATAGTATCAATGCATTTGTTATGTGTATGGAAAGTCGCATCATCAGCGAAGAAATCTGCAAAACAATGGTTCAGAAATAAGGGCAAGTCATTTATAGATAATAAAAACAGGGTTGGCCCCAAGATAGATCCTTGGGGAACCCCAGAAAGGACGTTCGAAAATTCTGTTAATCCTGACTCACATGCAATGGCTTGTTTTCGAGATGATAAGTATGATTGAAACCATTTTAGTGTTACTGGACTTAATCGGTATAGAGCGAGTTTATCTAATAGTATGGAGTGATCTACAAGATCGAACGCCTTGCGGAAGTCTACAAATATGGTGCCGATTATATCACCCTTATCTATGCAAGATAACCATTGGTCTACCAGTTTTACTAAAGCTGTCTGGCAGCTGTGTTTTTGTCGAAAACCAGACTGGTTTTCGTGAATAATTTTATATTTATTGAGAAAACCCATAAGATGCTGATTTACATGTTTCTCGAAAATTTTTGAAATGGTTGGTAATATGGATATCGGTCGATAATTTGAGGGGTCGGTTTTATCACCTCCTTTATGAATAGGGTACACTTTAGCATTTTTGAGTTCAGATGGAAATGTTCCGGTTAAAACACTTTTGTTGATTAGCATTGCAATTGATGGGGACAAAATATTAGCTGCTAGTTTAATGATCTTAGGGCCAAGTCCGTCGACACCAGTGGCTTTGGTTGGGTCGAGCTTGTTGATAAACGATAGAACTTGTTCACTGGTGATATATGGAATTTGAAAGGAAACATTTTCGGGAACCTTACTATTGACATAGTTTTTGAGTTTATCAGGTTCAATAGTGTCGATATCATCGTGATGATCGTGCATAATTTGGGAAATTGACGAAAAATATGTATTTAGTTTTGTTGCTATGGTTTCAGTGTCCGTAATAGATTCATTGTTTATTCGAAGCTCACTGGGAAGCTTGTTTGATGACGTTTGTCCTTTACCATTTGCTGCACGTAAGTGTTTCCAAATAAATTTGGGATCTTTTGTATTCGTTACGGAATCGGTGAAGAAATTGCGCTTTGCTTGTCGAATTAAAAACTTTATTTGATTTCGATACCGCCTATAATCGGACCACATTTTATGCCGCTTGGATTTATCTCTTAGCTTTTGAAGATTTGATATTTCTGGGGTAAACCAGTCCGGGAGACGTTTTGTTTTAACGCGCTTGCTTTTCATTGGAGCATGTTTGTCTAGTTTGCTCATAATAATGGTATACCAATTTGATAAATCTTCATCTAAGCTTAAGGAAGTTGTAGTAAATAGAGCCATATCGCTCTCCAGATCATTCAAAAAGAGTGTTTCATCGAAATGTTTAAAGCAGCGATACGTGGACGTTATGTGGTCGGACTTTGGAAGTTTGCAGTTTACTTTTCTAGTGAAGCATATAGGAAAGTGATCACTTACTGAGAATGTGGATGTGAAGCACTCAATAATATTATTAGGATGACTTGAATACACATGGTCGATTATCGTAGCTGTTGTTTGTGTTACGCGAGTAGGCTGTGAAATCAGCTGATGGAGATCAAAAAGTTGGATTAAATTTAGCCATTTGGTATTTGTACAAGAAGTAAAATCAATGTTGAAATCACCCATTAAAATGATTTCGAGACCGCTACTTTGTGCTACCGATAGCTGATCTTCAAAAAGATCTATCCATTCTGACTTTGCATCTGGTGGACGGTACACTGTACAAAGGAGAAACGGTCTGGAGTTCAGTAACGAGATTTCGGCCCAAACCGTCTCAATGTTAGAGATTTCAAATTCAGGTCGACGTTTTATATTAAGCGAGTCCCTGAAATACAGGACAAGTCCTCCGCCAGTTTTATTTTTGGTTTCAGATCTGTCCTTTCGTAAAACGTCATAGCCGCTTAATTGTAGCTGGGAATCTGGAACGTTTGGTCCCAAAAACGTTTCGCAAAGTCCAAGAATGTCTGGGCATTTATCGGAGGCCATAACAGTACGGAGTTCATCTATGTTTGGTAAGAGATGTCTGATGTTAAGATTACAAAAATGTAGGCCTTTAGAAGAAAAGTTAAGGTCATAACGTATTTCGGGAGAATTACAAGCATTTGTTATAGTTGGCCTGGCACTTTTGTCATGAAAAATGGTTTGCGATTCAATGTTTAAGGATATATTGGAAGAATGCGGAGCATTTTCATCGTCAGCCATTTGATTTAGTAAGACTTTACCATGTCTACAATGATTCATATGCCCGGTGGACTCCTAGTGAGTCGTATGTCGGGATATCCCATTACTTCTACCATTAAACCAACAATTGTTGGTACTGTGATTGTTCATAGAGCATATATGACAATAGTTTGTGTTAAAGCTCTGTCCATGCTGTCTATACCTTCTACCAGCAGCAGGTTTGTGGTACCTGGCCCGAGGTGGGTTTGAGGGTGTTCTCTGGGGCTCTGAGGATCTGGTAATCTTAAATGTTTTATCGATACACTGGAGCAGTTTTCTTGTACCAGACGCACTGAGATGAGTTTTGTCTTTCATGTAATAAGTTGCAGGCAACTCACCAGAAGCAAGTAAGAAACCATCGAAATGGTCAACAAAGGCAATATCATTTTCCATACAAAGGGTTCTCAATCGTTCATTGTACGGTTCCAGATCCACAGATCCCCGGGGAAGTAGATTATGTGGTAATGTTGTATACAGAGTAGAAAAATCATATGTGGACAAGCTCGTCGCACAGAACCCTCTACACTTCAATTTACTGAGCACCTCGCCAGAATTTTTATCGGCCAAAACCAATTTTTATTTGAAGTTTCATATCTTATAACATGAGATTTGATAGCAGTAAGACAGGAAGTTAATAATTTAGAAAGTTCAGTAGTAGTACAAGAGCTAGAGTTTGCAATAAATCTAGCTTTGTATGGTCTTTTGTGAAGCTTGGGTAACGGAAACTTGTCTTGGCCTTCCTTGACACAACAGAAAACTTAATAGGTAAATCGTTTAAGTGAGCATTAAATACAGACATTTCATTTCATCAGTATCTGTCTCCAGATAAGCCCTGGTACCATCAAGCTCCTGTTTTAAGGTGTTAACGTAGTGCAATATTGTTTGCGGCTTTGTCTGCTGGAACCAAGACATACTTTCTATAAAATTCTTGGATACCATGCTTCAAATGCCTAAATAACGATTTGGGTTTAGGAGGTAAAAGATTAGTATTTTGTGAATAAAATTTTATACGTTTATCCATGATAGTGAAGATACTTCTTTTCCATTCTTTGAAAGTTTGACAGAAATCAAAGTTTGCTTAATTCTCCAGTTGACAAAAATATTGAAAGGTACAAGTAGGCAAAGATCAGGAAAAGGCGCAATCAGAAAAAGATTCCCACTCCAAAAACCGAGGTGGGAAAAAACCAAACTAACAATCAGGTACTCATACCATGAAACATATCGTAAGCCGAATGAGCAGCTATTTTCCCAATAGGTGGACACTCAGTTACCTTAACTTAACTAAAAATATGAAAACATACATAAGGCGCCAACAGCACAAAAAAAAATTTATACACCAAGACATAAAACAAAAAGAACCACCACAGAAGTATCGACTTGGAACGATCAGTAACACAAAGTTACTGGCGGGCTTAAACCGGTTTTACATGGCCATAACCTCACCCTCAGCTTCTGCAGTGGTTCATAACATTTAATTAGTCATTCTGAAACCTGGACAAAGTATATAGGGTTTTATAAACATCAAACGTTTATAGACAAAGAATTACAAACCGAGTGAAGAAATACAGCTACATGTATATTAAAAGTCCATGTATGATATAAACATTGTTATGTTGCTTGAGATGGAAGGTGACGTTCCTCGTCGTGCTTCTTATGGTGTATACATTTCGCAACTTATTAGGTTTGCTACAGTCTGCAATCATGTTACAGACTTCAACGCTCGAAATAAATGTTTAACGGCAAAACTTCTCCAACAGGGCTATCGGTATCATAAACTTCGAAAAACCTTTTCTAAATTTTATCGTAGACACTATGAATTGATTTCCAAATATAATGTTGGGTTAAAGACGCTTTTGAGTGAGGGCCTTTCGGAACCTGAATTTTATGGTGACTTGGTTTACAAATTTAAGAAACTTATAGCAATTAATGATTTTTCTTTTCAGTTCAGAAAAATCATAACACGCTACAGACGTATAGGTTATAACTTGAATGTTATGCGACAGTCTGCATGCTTAGTTTTTAACCCAATCATGGTTGATGACTATGCTGCCTTCTTTAATTGCACACCGGTGGGTCGGGCGTCAGACTCTATGATGACCCCGACTTAAAGCTATTCATTTTAGTTGGTTGGGGCCGGAGCTTCTTGTCTGTTGCTTGGCCCACCGGGGTTCAACTGGTGTTTTTCTTTTGCTCCGGAGTTAGTAGGTTATTTGGCGCCCAGGGATCTCCATCGTCGGGCAGCTTACTCAATCTGTGAGTCCCTGTTTTTGATTCATCACGATGTTTATCATAATTAATTTGTTTGCTCTTGATGATTCATTGACTAGTAAGAGATTCACCACGAGGACCGAAGAACTAACTAAATGTTATGAACCACTGCAGAAGCTGAGGGTGAGGTTAGGATCCTGTAAAAAGGTACAAGTAGGCAAAGATCAGGAAAAGGCGCAATCAGAAAAAGATTCCCACTCCAAAAACCGAGGTAGGAAAAAACCAAACTAACAATCAGGTACTTATACCATGAAACATATCGTAAGCCGAATGAGCAGCTATTTTCCCAATAGGTGGCCACTCAGTTACCTTAACTTAACTAAAAATATGAAAACCCACATAAGGCGCCAACAGCACAAAAAAAAATTATACACCAAGACATAAAACAAAAAGAACCACCACAGAAGTATCGACTTGGAACGATCAGTAACACAAAGTTACTGGCGGGCTTAAACCGATTTTACATGGATTTTACATGGCTTAAACCGGTTTAAGCCCGCCAGTAACTTTGTGTTACTGATCGTTCCAAGGCGATACTTCTGTGGTGGTTCTTTTTGTTTTGTGCCTTGGTGTTTAACATTTTTTGTGCTGTTGGCGCCTTATGTGTGTTCTCATATTTTAATTAAGTAAAGGTAACTGAGTGGCCACCTATTGGGAAAATAGCTGCTCATTCGGCTTACGATATGTTTCATGGTATGAGTACCTGATTGTTAGTTTGGTTTTTTCCCACCTCGGTTTTTGGAGTGGGAATCTTTTTCTGATTGCGCCTTTTCCTGATCTTTGCCTACTTGTACCTTTTTAATTGTTTACATGTGGCATGCATGCCAACGAACTTAATGTTGTAATTATTTTTTTTATCTAATGTTGCCTTGACATTGATCTTTAATCAGAATAAAAGGAAATGGCACAATAAACGTTTGAATTGGTTTTAATTCTTGTTTCTAGTACATCTAGGTCATGCAAATAAGTTGAAGTATTGGCCGAGCTCAGACACATGCACTGCTTATCCATGGATATGAAGTCCGTAAATCATCAGGAAAACATGTCCGTGCAATGAATACCCCCTTAACCCCCACTTTTATATAGTAAAACTGGGGTACGCAGGGGTATATCTATTTTTCTTATTTTTGCCTCGGTTCTAACGTGTACCCACAATCTATGTTTTGAGCAAAAATAAGAAAAATATCAAATTTTTTCTGCTGAAAATTTTCAATTTTCAAACCTCAACAAATCTCTGTTTATTTCATGGGCAAGTTTTCGTAATGTAATGCTTTTCATCAGTTACCTTGAAAACAAAATCATTTTCTTAGAAACTTGGCGGAAATGTTAAATAAATTCTAGCATCGACATAATAAACTACATGTATATAGACTTCATCAAGGTTATTGTGTATTAAGTACGTGCGCCGAACAGCTATGCTCTCCGCTGTCTGTTATTCACAAATCAGGAGAATAAGTTGGCACTCAAGCTCTTGAACATTAAGTCAATGTCCTCTTCTGATAATAAATTTGACACACAGATGACTCAAATTCTAAGAATATGTTAGACAGATGTCAAGTTGTGTGTCCTAGTTTAAAGTTGCGCGTTAAAACACAGAATTCCATTGTATACTGACCGACAAAGAAACCCGACACTTACATTTGGGGGCATAATCGCCAAAGCAGATGTAAAATAAAATACAGATTTATATAGCATGGAAGGCCAGTCATTTTCACACCATTGGATTACAAAAGCTCACGTTTTCAATAAAGTTCCTTTCTGTAACACACAAAGATTAAAGCAAAGGGGTCATATAAAAAATCACAAGTCTAATTCGTCACCATTACGCAGTCAATTTAAGCTGGAATAAAACAATTGTTACGCACTGGTCATTGCGACTGCGTGCTGGATTTCTTCTAATTACTTCAAAAAGGGCATGATACATGGAAGTACATGTGAAAATAAGAACTTGATGATCCGCCCCGAATGGATAAACACATTATGCTAACGAATCGTCCAAACCGGAAGTTAAAAAATTCTTTATAGCGGATCTGATCACCTAACCCATCTATTACGGCTTCGTAACGAGGCCGCACTGGCTGCAAATAACGTCAAACAACATTAGGCTTAAAGACCGGCTGAAAATGTTCAAACAGCCCGATTTCTTTGGTGGCAGAAAGAATTCCAAAGAAACAACGAAATGTTCGCGAAATGTTCGACTAATATTTGACTTACTATGTATATACTTTCACATGTCATGTAGCCATTCAACCATAACATTGCAGGAGCAAATAATGCTTGAAGTACAGTTTTTTTTTTTTTTCGTTTTTTTTTTTTTTTTTATCAAATGATTGCCACCTAAAAAGATTTCGGAATCATTAGGCAATAGTAAAAGATGCTTAAATACAAAAAATAATTCACCCCTAATAAAGAATAACTTTTTATATACATTAAAAAGTGTCGGGTTTCTTTTGTCGGTCAGAATATGTATGGAAGTAGAAAGGTGATAATATTCAGTTCTAGTGGCTGCGTCTCAGTCACTATTCAGACACCTATACACGACCATGCGGCATTGTCGTATGGAGATGTATACTATTTAAATATTGAAAGTTATAAATGTCAAAAATGGAGTTATAATGTAATATATGGTACATTGATTATGCAATATACGTTATATTGATTTCATAAACTGTCAGGTTGAAACTTAGTGAAAACCTCAAAATCTTATCTTTAAATTTTATCTTAACCACCTTGTCAAAAGACCTGTTTCCAACTTAAAATTTCCATCATTAACAAGAGATGAAAACCGACTAGAATACATAAAAAGTCGTATATGACAATCAAAAATCTCGGTTGATATCAAAATTACATGAAAATGAAGTTCAAAGACAATGATGCGTGTAGCATTTTATACCCCGCCACTTGAAAAAAATGCGACATATTATGCTATACCCTCCGCAAAAACGCGTTCGAGTCCGCCTGTCTGTCTGTCCGTCCGTCAGTCCGTCAGCGCTTCGTTTCCGGACTCTATCTTGAGCATTTATTGACCAATTTTCTTCACACTTTGTATAGAAGTTGATATCAGGACGGAGTGGTATGGGAATGAAGATGGGTAAGTTTTGTAAAATAAGTACGGAGTTACGGCCCTCGATTTATTTTAGGTGTTTTTCGTTTCCGGGCTCTCTCTGGAGCATTCATTGACCAATCCAGTGTCATTATGTATACAGATTATGATTGGCTACATACCAAGTTTCATTGGAATCGGTTTACTGGTTCAAGAAATGATGTGTTGCACGTGCACCATAGTTCTAGAGTCAGTGGATCTGTTGAAACTTTCTAAATCAATTTGCTGTTGACCAGAATATTCAAAGAAGCTACAATTTGCGAAAGAAATTTAATTTTTTTCAAAATCTCGAAATTTTAAAGGTGGTAACTTTTCATTGACGCTAAGTATGTATGACCGTTTTACACTCCGTACTTATTTTACAAAACTTAGATTGAACGTCTCGCCTCTAAAATGTAACACACATTGTAAACAAGTGGTAAAGAGTGGGTATCAACTGTTTTCAGTCCAGACGCTGTCAATTTTTTACAGTTGTAAAAATCAGCAACTGCCAATAATTGTCGTAAACTGATATAATGACAAAGATGAATTGTGTAATATTGAAATCAACGCCAGGGAAAGTCTAGTGTAGAAAAAGAAAACATATATCGAGAATTTCTTTCTAATGAGTACGCACTGTGCGAACTCAAACAACACCCAACCTGCTTATGAAAATATGAGTGATACTGTCATTTTAGTGTTCCAACCTGTGACAATAAATATTGTTGACCGTTTAAGGCCAAAATTAAATGCATATGCATATGTATATGGTATCCAGGGTATAAAAACAGGTGTAGACGACCTGGTTTAGACCTTTATTGAACATGTACGGTAATTAGAAGAAATGTAGTGAACTGTAATACATTTGAAGATCCATCTTCAATCCGACGACGTCACGTGTGATAATTTGCTCATCTGTGTGCTCCTTTTTAAGCTGTCATTGGTGTCCCTCTGTGTGGCGGCGGCAATTTAAAAATACAGCTACGGGCGCCTTTGTTGTTTTTGTAAGCGTTTTTTTGGAAATGCATTTTATCTATTGATGGATGTAGAAGTTGTCTCTATGAATGTTGTCGACAAAATTTTGATTTCCACAGTGTGCGTATTTCTGGCCGAGGCTTATGTGATACTTTCCAAAGGGGATATATATTGACACGATATACATGTACGAAGGGTAAATATAGCTTCTTAAGCAAGTTAATGTTTGCAAAAATCATGATTTTAAATAGTCCGGAAACTGGTTAAGCACCTAAAAGTTTTGACAGTATCCGTTAGCCAACTTACCCGATCAAATTATCATTTTTGTTGGTGGTATATGGGCGAATAACACACTATAGTACATTAAAATGGTAAAGATAGGAATTTTATACATCATTTCACGCCAAATAACTTATAAAATTCACAGTGATTACCCCTTTATATGTAAGACAAGCTACAAAATCTTTGCCAGAAGAAAACGTTTTTTACAAGTCTATATCGACAAAAGTTATAACAATGATCTACATGTGAGCCGCGTCATGAGAACACCAACAATGTGGTTTCCGAGCAAGTCCGACACAAACAGATCTGTACAAGCACAGAAGATAAATAGAGACTGGAAATTTTGGACGGAATGATTGTACTATCCGTTTAGAGACAACAAAGAAAGCTGATCCACTGTCTTGATCTTTTTTCTTACAATGGTATACTGTTTTGTTGGGAATATCATTTTGTTCGAACGGAACACGAATGATAAAGACTTTGTCGGGAGATCGCAAAACATGACGGATTTGATTTTTAAGCAAGTCTGCGTAAATTGATTTTCGCTAATAGGTGATGAGGCCTAAAAGTACAGAAAAATATCAGTTTTAAGCATCCAATTTCTAAAGTACATATATGAAGGCGTCCTTTTAAAAGAAAGAGGGAAACAGTTTCCTGTTTAATGCGTACTTTGATTAAACAGGATTCAAAGCTTAATATATTCTCCAATGGCAGCAATACTTGAAAACAGTATTGTAGGTTTATATGTGTGTGTTTGCGTGTAGCATTGCTCTAAGTCTTTGTCCATCCGTCAGGCTTTTACCAGTTCTAAGCCTAATAGCATTTACTCCCTCGCAAAGCTATCGGCTTTCAGATACCATTACTCTTAGTTCTGATATTATAGTCTAATAATGAGAATATTTGGTGCTAACAAATGGTCCGCGCGTTACAAGACAATCAAGGATTATCAACGCAATGCGGGCAGTATAACACAGGAGGGTGTCAAGGCGAGGGAACGCATGAATTAAGAAAGTAGACATTTTCTATAAAGCAAATCAAAGACGCTGATGAGCCGTGGCGTTATTTTGTAGCTGATAATGCGTAAGAATAAGGCAGTAGTATTCATGAAGAGGCTCCAAGGTCAATATTTGTGGAATAATGCTTAATATGGTTTCTCAGAAATGCCATATGTGCATCAGGAAAACATGTCCATGAAAAGTATACCCCCTTGAACCCCACTTTCAAATAGTAAAACTGGGGTTTACAGGAGTATATCTATTTTTTCTTATTTTTGCTCCAAAACATAAATTGTGGGTACTCGTTAGAACCGCCTCTCATATTTTTGCTCCAAAACATAGATTGTGGGTACTCGTTAGAACCGCCTTGGCGAGGCGGTTCTAACGTGTACCCACAATCTATGTTTGATCAAAAATAAGAAACATATTTCCAACTGAAATTTTTCATTTTTTACAACTTAAGAAAGATCTGTATATTACATGGGCATGTTCTCGTAATGTGTTAGATAATTAAAAGTACTCCGACAGACACATTACGCCATACTGAATATAAGGAATTCTTACGAATGAGCATTTCTTCAGAAGGGAAAATGGCAGCTTTTAATATAACACACTTATCTTTAGTTTTCTTAATGCCTCTGAGTATGTTAAAGCCGAGCTTATGTTCTCCTTGGTTTCTTGTGGGAGTGTCAGTTTAGAATGCCTTGTCCTGTGCAGCAATGCACGAATTCAAATGTCATATTAACTGTTTCAAACGTACATGTATCACACCTACACATTTGGACAGCACGGTGTATTTGCTTGTGAGATATGATTCGCTACGTAATTAGGTTGTCGGTCCGACGATTTTAAGCTTTTCCAGGATGCAAAGGCACCCCATTTATTTCTCATGGCATTTAAACAGGTAAGGGAAAAGTCGATTTGGGGTTTTATAGCCCAATTGGGCTATTATAGATCGTTTCGGCTAAAACAACCCGATTGGGCTAAAAAAAGACCAAAATCGACTTTTCGCTAACCTGTTAAACTCGGATTTCACACAAAGATACTTTTTGTCCTAAAGTTCACCCAAGATTAAAATAATAATAAAAACATCCATGCATCTGCTACTGCTGAAAAGATCCCCTCAAAGACAAAAGGTCTATCACCCCAGGAAGGGATAGGAAACGGATAGGAAACATGAATTTTACCATTGCTTGCATGCCTTTTAATTGTCGCCATTTGCAAGCTTTCATCATTGTGGCTATACTTAATCTAATCTGTACCAGAAAAAGTAAGGAAAAAAGAGGAAGGAAAAACTTGTTTGTTTGAAATGATGATTTACGTCCCAGTCAAGAGCTATAGTCATGTCGGGACGTTGCCTCTATTTTATGTGTTTTGTTTGTTTGAACTGATGCTTAACGTCCCAGTCAACAGCTAATGGTCATGTCGGGACGCTGCCTCCATTTTATGGGACTTTTACCCAAAAATAAGACGTCATGACATCGAAAAAGTGCTTCGAATATAACCATTCAACTAAAACCAACAAGGCTTACATGTACGGATAGTTTGACATGTACACCACTTTTCCTGGGCAGGCTCAGACCTGAGCGGTTAACTAGTAATCAGATGGTCAGTCAGTAGCAAAGAAGCTTCGCCTTGAGGCACAAGCAGCCCATCTACTTCTTTAGGCCCCAAAGGGCGGGGGACCATATTCCCACACGACCGCCCTTATGGGATTTTACCCAACATGAGGATGTCATGATTTCCAAAAAGTTCCACAGATATAACCACCCAACTAAGGCTTATATGTATGGATGGTTTGATTTAACTATTTTTTCTTGGGCATGCTCAGCCCAGATCTGAGCGATTAACAAGTAAGCAGATGGTCAGTCAGTTGCGTAGAAGCTTTGCAGCCCGTCTATTTCTTTAGGTCCCAATGGGCGGGCCCAGAACTTCTTTTAATGTTTTGCACGTGAAAAATTGTTAGCAAGATTGTGGGGTTGGATATATGGGATATGAGCAGGATTTTAAATTTAATTGTACCCATTTCCGGACCTTCTTGTCTTATCCTATGATGCGGGAAATATACACAAACAAAAATATACACAAACAAAAAGATACACAAACAAAACAAACTATTATCAAGAACAGATGCAATCAGACCCAATGTCTCACATAAGACATGTGGAAAACAACGTAAATTACATCTGAAAAACTGCATATGGCAAACCCAGAAAGCTGCTATTTCGTGCGTGTTCCTTTGTCCCAAAAAATAACACATTCGAGCCCACGATGGCAGCTATTATGTGGCGGAAATCAATGTCCAGACAGCATGTGCTACCCCTTGAGCTCGTGATACATGTAAATTTCCTGCATCTGACCTCAGGCTGATTTTAAGATGACATAAATTTCAAACAACTATTTTAGCCCAAGAAGTCGCATCATGAATGTGTCAATTAAAACTATTTTCGCCCTCTAGAAGTCACATTTGCCTTCTAGAAACTGGTTTGAGCTTAATATGTTATTTTTATCCATTTTGCAAGAAAACATGAAGATTTATATGAACAAAATCGGGAGACAGGATTTTTTTTTTCAGCCATATTTAATAATAATTATGAGACAGATGCGTGTATGACACAATTTCACACTATTATCTACATACATGTAATATGAAGCCCACATGTATGCACAATGGAATGTTGGGAATAATCTGGATGCATTACGAAAACATGCCCATGCAATATAAAGAGATTTTTAAAGTTGCAAAAAATGAAAATTTCAGTAGGAAATTTTTATATTCTTCTTATTTTTGCTCAAAACATAGATTGTGGGTACACATTAGAACCGCCTCGGCGAGGCGGTTCTGACGAGTACCCACAATCTATGCTGTGGATCAAAAATAAGAGACAACGATGGAACGATATTTTTATCGTTTTTGCTCAAAATATTGATTGTGGGTAGACGTTCTAGCGTGTACCCTCAATCTATGTTTTGGGTCAAAAATAAGAAATATAGGTTTACCCCTTTAAATCTGTTTAACCATATGAGCCTCGACGTGAGAAAACCGGTCTTCGGGTGTCTAACCGGGTGCGACACAAATCGGCCTGTACAATCACAGAAGCAGGCTAGATGCTTGAAATTGTGGCTACAAGTAGAAGAGGAATTGCACAGCTGATCTGCGCATATGCAAAAATCCGGTTTTCTCATGATGCGGCTCATATTAAAGTGGGGTATAAGTCGGTATAATCTGATGAACCCCACAACATCACCGGACAGCATGTACAAACAACCAAAGAGGTCCTAAGACCAGTGGCTAATGGACCGCACAGCTCACCTGAGTTTGTGGCTGATATGATCAATACCCAGTTTTCCCTTTATAAGGCTACACGACTTTGTTACCATATATGCCTACATGACTGAGAACCAAGCAATAAACAATTTTGTTTTAAATTCAACAATGTTATGATGTTTTGCAGGATTTTTGTATCTGTGGCTTTTTGGAGGATGTATTTTAAGGCCTGTAGAACTGACAGAGAATCAGAGAAAAAAATGACATTTGATGAATGAGATATAAAAGTTAGATCTTTTGGAAGCATTGAAAACATTGAAAGGGAGATAGTATGGCCATAATGCGCAATGTCCGATAATGAACCCTTATAGTCAGTGACACTTTAAAAACCGGCGTCTAAAGCTAAGTCAATGGCGTATTTTCGTGAATGATAAGCTACTGCAACAGGATTCTAAGATATAATCAGTTTTGGCCGGAAAGCGATATTAATGTGATTATTATATAACGTGATTCGAACCAGGATATTTATAAGATGCTTTCCGCATCTGGCATAACGAAGTAAACTAGCCTTTTCGGTACACAGCGTTTTAAAAAAATGATTTTCAGATTTTTCTCTAAACATAGATTATGGCTATAAGTAAGAACCGCCTCGAGGAAATTGTAGCCTAAGTGGTTCTAACGTGTTCCTACGTCTATATTTTAGGCGGACGTAAGACAAATATCAAAACTTTTCACACGTGAAAATTTTCTTTATTTCATGGGCGTGCTTTCTCATCATTTTCACGATCCTCTTGAGGCTAATCTCAACATCATCGACCCATGTCCGGGTCTGTCTGCATATAAATTGCATAACATAGACTGACTCGGTGCTCCGCACCGTCAGTTTCGTTACTGCAGTGGTAACGTCAAAAACAATGGCGTCGTTTGTAGCTTTTACATTCTTGGCGATCGCGGTTTCCTTGTCTAACGCTGCGAGTATTTCTAACGGTGAGCTACTGGAGCTTCTACAAGAAAATTCAGGTAAATTTACATCATACACCAGGAAAACATGTCCGTGAAATAAATATCCCTGACACCCCACTTTTGTATTGGACAACTGGGGTATACAGGGGTTTATAAACTTATTTCTCCTATGTTAGCCAAAAACATAGATTGTGGGTACTCGTATGAGCCGGTGCATCTTTGTATAATGCAGCGGCGAGTTTTTCTTGTGTATGCTTGAATTCACTTGTTGGTATGGAACATGGGTCTTCCGTTTTGGTTTGATGCTAATCGTGGGCTTTTAGCGTGTAAAGTGCTGGAATAAGTATTGCTGTGTTTTTCTGATGGGTTGTGTGGTCATTCCCTCGAGTGAGAGACTTTAGACTGGTTGTGGCGAATTCTTGGCTTTCTATAGAGCAGCTGGCTGACCCATTACGAAAACTTCCCCATGCAATAAACATAGATTTTTTTAGCTTAAAAAATTGAAAATTTTCAGCTGAAAAGTTTTGATATTTTTCTTATTTTTGCTCCAAACATAGATTGTGGGTACTCGTTAGAACCGCCTCGGCGGTTCTAACGAGTACCCACAATCTATATTTTGGAGCAAAAATAAGAAAAATATGTGTACCCCTGCATACCCCACTTTTGCTATATAAAAGTGGGGTTTCAAGGGGTATTCATTGCACGGACATGTTTTCCTGATGCCTGCGATACACCTCGTGACCTGGTTCCACTGTCGTGGTATGGAAAGGTCTAACGGAATACCGATGGAAATAGTCCATCTAGGCTTTCTATTGTTATTTATTTAGTTTCCTTGTGCATTTGCATTCTGAAAATGTAAATGTTCAATTTGCAATATTCATGGGAGTAGTGGTTTCACCGTTTTACGCAAAACGATTTATATGTGCACTGCATTAAATTTTGCAAACTAATTGGCTCAAAAACACAAGTTTTTGGTGCATCGTTTTGAAGCGTAATGATCTAGCATCAGGATAACATGTCCGTGAAATTTACACACCCTCATACCCCACTTTTATATAGCAAAACTGGGGTATGCAGGGGTATACCTATTTTTCTTATTTTCGAGCCAAAACATAGATTATGGGTACTCTTTAGAACCGCCTCGCTGAGGCGGTTCTAACGAGTACTCCATTATCTATGTTTTGGACAAAAAAAAAAAAAAAAAAAAAAAAAAAAAAAAAATACACAAATTTTCTACTGAAAATTTTCAATTTTTTCAACTTAAAAATCTCTGTATAGATGTGTTTTCGTAATGGTCAACAATTTTCAGTCGTCTCGGGGCGTAGCCACAGCTTTCTGGTGTTTAAGTAGCTAAAATTTGGTTTTCCATTTTACTATTTTAGCCGACCAAGAGACGCTTGTTCCAAATGGACACGTAAGTGACGTCAGAATGGCTAATGAAGATGATGATGTCATAGATATCACAGGCGATCCACATGATGTAGCAGACATCGAATCTTTGGTCGACAAATTTGGTCTTCTTGATATGATTCAAGGTAATTTTGAATCCACTTAGAAGATCATGACGTCATTTTATATGTAAGAACCAATTTATACGAGTAGATGTCGTCCGGTATTACGTTGTTACGTAATGTGCCTGCTCCGCGATGTCCACTGTGCTCAAACAGTCATCTCTGCATCTGATCCACGTGGATAACGTCATATCCGATATTTCTTTAGCGCCCTTCCCTTCGTTTGCTTCTACTTTATAATTGAGCCGCCTCGTGGGAAAACCAACAATGTGGTTTCCGACCAGGTCCGACATAACCCGACCTTTACAGTCACAGAAAAGAGCTAGAATCTTGAAATTTCGGATTTAAGTAGAAGAGGAACTGTACTATCCGAGTAGCGAAAACAAAGGCGCTGATCAGCTTCGCAGTTACTGCGAAGCTGATCTGCGCCTTTGTTTTCGCATATGTAGATTGTTGGTTTTCCCATGAGGCGGCTCAATTATTTGAAATTTATTTGCAAGATATGGCACCAAATGAGAAACGTCAGCATTAACGAACGTTTGAAAAGAGATGAGTTACATGTTTTAATGTCTCCGAGAATCCCGAACATTATACGATTAATGTTTGTCATCATCCAGTGAAAGCTCAAATCTGAATTTATCATCGCTAATTTTCAGGTTATTTAACATTAAATCCTACTTAACGGAATTTAAGAACAGCCAAACTGTCATTTTCGCGCTAAACGTCATGACCATACTCGACCGACGTCACATCAGCAAGAGTTAGCAACATCACTGGCTGGTTCTTTGACGTCGCTCCGCCAATAGTGTTGTTCACTAAATCACGTGACTAAATGTTTTTCATCGGAAAATGAAGACAGTTTCCTCTGGGGCGATTAGAGTGGAAATGTTAATATTGGGATGTATTTTTATTTGGTGTTACATGTATTTTTACATGTTAGTTTGATTTTTAAAAAAGGCAGAAACACAATTATTTGCACTTTTGGTCAATTTTAATAGGACATCGTAGACGTAACAATCGCAAATTACTGTTATAAATCTTTCAGAGATCTAAGAAAATCGTTATAAACAAAGAAAATCGACTCATCTACAGGTATGATGTATTTACCACACTTGAACATAAATGCTTATTTCAACATGCAACAGATGTTTACCCGGTTATTTACATGTTCGTGCCAAAAATGAAATAGCCTTATTACCATGCATCTATAAATCGACTATATTGGATATTATATTTTAGGCGCCGTTCAAGTCTCTGACGTCACGCAAATGGTTGGTGGGTGTACGTGCGGGCGTCTCTCGTGCACTTGTTGTATCGGGAAGACTATCACCTTGCATGGACCAAAAGTTATAAGAACTTCAATAAAAGGTATAGTATAGTCATAATAGGTATATACACTTTTATTTTGATCTCATCGCGTAGCACATGTATCGTTCGTCAGAAGTACATATGTCGAACTTATATTCTCTGGGTATTGGACGGACATTATTGATATGGAACGACTTCAATCGGAGTCCATAGTTTAGTTTCGGTGGTGTTTTTGCGCATGGTTCATTTAAACGGCGTATGGTAGAAGTTTGGTTTAGTAAATATGGAGGCGCCAATGTGCAGCCGTCGTCACTTGTACGCGTTTTAAGATGAAGACGGGACCGTGAGAAATATATTGGCTGTTTGTACCTCCATGCGTATAAACGGCTGACCAACTGGTTACTGGTTGATCATCTTCCAGTCCCATAAAATAGAGGCAACTTCCCTACATGACTATAGCTGTGGACTGGGACGTAACGCGTCAATACAAACAAAATAACTGCTGATATCGCGTTCCTTGTATATCGATCAGTACATGCGAATAGGATTGAGCCACGGTCTGAGAACTACTTTCAACTACTACTAAAATCGCATATTATATGCACTGCTGAATGGGTCACGTTATGAAAACTGATTTATGCAAGAACAAAGATGCATTATTTGTTCAGCTGATCAGCGTTCTTGTTTTCGCTCAACATACCGTACAATTCAAGTTTTATGCCATTTTCTGTAAAATTTAAGACCGGTTTGGAGCCCAGGCCGAAACACAGCATCGGCCTGTTTTTCTTGTTGTTTTCGTCGTTCACAGCCTGCGTGGAAGCCGCATACTTGCCAGGATCTACCATGTTTATGCTGACCTTCACCTTGAACGACAAAACTGTCTACCACAAGATAGCTTCACGTGAGTTGCATTTTTGTCTTTGTTTTGTCTTCCACTTGCTGGTTGTTTGTCTGTCCGTAAGCATGTTCTTAGTTCCTTCATTATTGATAATAATTGAGCCGCCTCGTCGGAAAACCAACAATGTGGATTCCGAACAGGCCCGACACAAACCGGGCTGTAAAAGCACAGAAGACAGCTAGAAGCTCGAACTTTCGGATTTAAGAAGAAGGGAAAATGCACTATCCGTGTAGCGAAAACAAAGGCGCTGATCAGCTTCGCGGTTACCGCGAAGCTGATCTGCGCTTTTGTTTTCGCATATGCAGATTGTTGGTTTTCCCATGAGGCGGTACATGTACTCAGAAAAATAGTGAGCGTCTTACTATTTTCTTCGCATCCCGCGAAAGTGTGTCCGTTTAATAAATACACCCTTACAACAAACTTTTATACAGTGAAAACTGTGGTATACATTGGTACATGTGTTATATTTTTCTTATTTCTGCTTCAAACAATAAAAAGTTTAGTACTTAGTAGAACTGCCTAGCCGCCGCGGTTCTAACGTGTACATGTACCTACAATCTAGCAAAAATGACAATAAAAATCAAACATTTCTTAACTACTATATACGAGGTATAGTAAATGTTTCAATTTTTAGATCTCTAAAAATGCGTTTTTGTGATGAATTTTCCAGTAAAATATCCACCAAGGGTGTGCGTGAAGATGACTGGGGAAAACATCGAGGCTTATGTCTGCTTAGACATCTACAACGTCAACCTTGAAGAGAAGAGCATGTGTACCCGACTGCTCGGAGTCGTCGATTTCAAGGTATAGTTCGGCAAATAGGTCACTGTATAGGCGGTAACTTTAATATTCATATCTGGGCGTGGTAGGCTAGTCCATCTGTTCAAGTAGGGGGATTTTAGAAAAGTCTAATTCAGTCAGCCTAGACTGCTGGCACATATTTACCGTTAAAAATCAGATACCTGTATTTTGTCCAATCCAATGAACAAGACAAACCCGTATTTCATTCTAATTTTCTAACGGAAAGCATGTGAGTTGACTCTTTTAACTGTATACCTTTGGCGTTTACCTAAGTCAAAGGTAGACCATACCCAATAACGTATTCATGAGGTAACGCCCATACAGTGACCCATTTGCTGAACTATAAAATGAATAGACAAATAATTGACGTGAAGTCACAATATGTATAACAAAATATGCACTTATCATGTGTCACTTTGAAGATAGTTTGTTTGTTTGAGTTGTGGCTTATCGTCCCAGTCAACAGCTATGGCTATGTTGGGACGTTGACTCCATTTCAGGCTCTAAGCAGGGTAGCCACTGTTGCCATCTTAACGCCTTTGGTTATGAACCATCGACCTAAAACTTCGGAAGCAGACCCTCTTAACGCATACATTACGAAAACTTGCCCATGCAATATACAGAGATTTTTTTAGCTTTAAAAATTGAAAATTTTCTGCAGAAATTTTTTGATATTTTTCTTATTTTTGCTCAAAACATAGATTGTGGGTACACGTTAGAACCGCCTCGCCGAGGCGGTTCTAACGAGTACCCACAATCTATGTTTTGGAGCAAAAATAAGAAAAAATATGTATACCCCTGTGAACCGCAGTTTTACTATATAAAAGTGGGGTTCAAGGGGGTATACATCTCACGGACATGTTTTCCTGACGAATGTATTCTCCTATCATTATCATTTGAGTGAGTCCACTTTCATTTTAGGGGCGTCAGGAGTGATTTTTAAATTCTATTCAGTTTTTCGATGAGAATCCTCTAAGCAAACAGAATATCCCCAGATGGGACGCCGCGTATTGCGGCGTCCCATCTGGGGATATTCTGTTTGCCTATGTTTAACAAAAAGTATGCCAGGCTTATAGGAGTTAACAATGAGCTATCGGGACTTGAGTATCTCGTACACACTCAGTATCTCTTTCAGGTAAAGAAACTGTACTTCAAGTGGGGCATCGCTTGCTTCAAAATTCCCAAACTAAACGGCGACTTGCTGGAAGACAAAGATGCCCCGCCCACCGCGACAGCATTGACGTCAGCTGATAATGTTATCACGGCTTAGGTCATGCGATGCAGTTTAACTTTCTGAATGCCTCGACGCCATGCTGTCGTGACTTATTATACGAACATATTTATGCTAATAAACAGAAGAATAATGTCTTTGCTTTCACTATTAGCTCGCCTGAGCTGAACAGTAAGACAAGAAACATATTTAAAAAGATAATTGTCGAAGATTAATATCTGTTCTGCAATATGGTACAGGATGCAGGAGAGAGAGAGAGAGAGAGAGAGAGAGAGAGAGACAGACAGACAGACAGTATGACTCTTGCAGAGCCAACTCCAGACATGATTGAGAGCAAATGCTTTTCAAATGTCCTTACGGCGAGCGCTGGACCGAAACGACTCGTTCTGTTGAGCAGAGCCTTTGATCCGAACACGCCTATATTTAATGGAGACAATCCGAACGCATCTTATCTACGATGGCCTGCATGGAAATCCACAGATTTTAGATTTTAATTTTTCTTTGCAAAAGCTTTCGTCACACAAAAAGCGATTAAAATGAATAACAATAAGGACCAATGATGACTTGTATAGTAAAAAACATGATCTTAAAGTACTTTTTAAAGAGATGCAGTTTGTTGCCTTTTTCATCTTCCATGTGGGAAAAACCCGGATGCAGGTCAAAAATGATCTGAGATGTCTTCGACAAAAAACACGCAAGCCCTATGTAATACCCAGTAATGCTAAATCCATCTGTAAAATATGATAATTTGCCATTGAAAAACGTTTGTTTGACTGATTGATTTGTGGCTAAGCGAACCACACGACGTCAATGGTAATAAGGTAAAAACAAGCAATGATGAAGAAACGGCGCTGTCAGAAGGAAATTTAAAAAAAAAAAAAAAAAAAAAAAATGTGGGAAAACACTAAAAAGACAATCAGGTACTAACACAGTGAGAACATATCGTAAGCCGAGTCAGCAGCTTTTTCCAAAAAGATGGTCTCTCAGTAACAAGGCTTTAATTAACTAAATATGCAAACGTACATGGGATGCAAACAATACAAAATTTAACACCAAACCATAAAACAATAGGAACCACAACAGAAGTACCGTACTGGAAGGACCAGTAATATAAATCTATTTCTTTGGTTGAATTGAATGCTTAACGTCCCAGTCAACGGCTATGGTCATGTCGGGACGTTGTCTCCATTTAATGGGACTTTTACCCAAAATGAGGATGACATGATATCCAACAAGTGTTTCGAATATAACTATCCAAATAAGCCAAAAAGGTTAATACGTATCGATGATTTGATTTAAACCACTTATCCTGGGCAGGCTCAAACCAGAGTGATTGACCAGTAATCGAATGGTCAATCAGTAGTGCATTAATTTTGCCTGAAGGCACAAGCAGCCCAAATTATTGGGGGCTTTCTGGTCTGAGCCTTCCCAGGAAAAATGGTTTCAAGTCAAACCATCCATACATTTAAGCCGTAGCGCATTCCTTCAGTGGTTATATTTGAGGCAATGTTTGGATATCATGGCATTCTCATTTTGGGTGAAAGTCCCATAGTATGGGCTGGCAATTTTCTGTAGAATTTGTTCCTTGGCACCTCCTTTAAGATACTGGAGGCTCATTCGACTATGATCTGCACATGTTTCCTTGAAATCATTTCATAGGCATTCTAATTTACAAAGTTCTAGGTCATGCAGATGACTGATTCATGCCTTTGTTAAACACGTTCAGTGGAAGATTTTCCGCAGGTTAAATATAGTGACCCTGTGGTTTGAACGTCAACCAAATAAAATTACCTATATTTATCTTCAGCGTAACATTACGAAAACACGCCCCTGCAATATAAGGTAAAAATGTTGTTTGTAAAAAATGAAAATTTTCACTGAAAACAAAAATGATATTTTTCTTATTTTTGCTCAAAACAAAGATTGTGGGTACGCGTTAGAACCGCCTCGCCGAGGCGGTTCTAACGAGTACCCACATTCTATGTTTTGGAGCAAAAATAAGAAAAATAGGTATACCCCTGCATACCCCATTTTTGCTACATAAAAGTGGGGTTTAAATGGGTATACATTTTACGGACGTGTTTTCCTGATGAGAAATATAAATTGCAAATACTTTAACTGACGATCGGAAGCTAGGTCATTTACACATATCGACACACAGTTGACGACATGCCAATGTTAGATAAAGATTTTAAGATTTTTAATTTCTTCTTAGGTTTTGATTCGAACGCAGTTTGGTAATTTATTTAAACTCACAAACGTATGCAGCGGATTAGAAAGAAAAAAAAAAGCAAACATTTTGATATGGTGTAAAAGCTACTGATAAAAGAAAAGACTAGTTTGACACATTTATGTGAAACATTTAACAAGTAAAGTGAGAAATAGAATTGATAAGATATCTATATTTCACCAATTGATCACATCATTTGAGGCCTTTGCATTGGAAAACCAAAACAGTTGAGCCGCCTCATGGGAAAACCAACAATCTGCATAGGCGAAAACAAAGGCGCAGATCAGCTTCGCGGTAAGTAACCGCGAAGCTGATCAGCGTCTTTGTTTTCGCTACTCGGATAGTACAATTCATTCTCTACTTAACTCCGAAATTTCAAGCTTCTAGCTATTTACTGTGCTTGTACAGTGCGGTTTGTGTCGGACCTGTTCGGAAACCACATTGTTGGTTTTCCCACGAGGCGGCTCATTTGGTTAACGACCAGGTCTGATACAAACCAGGCATAACAGCCTCAGAAACAGGCTAGAAGCTTGAAAATTCGAATTTAAGAAGAAAAGGGGTTGTACTGTCTGTGTAGCAAAAACAAAGACGCTGATCAGCTGTGCAATTACTGTACAGCTGGTCTGTGTTTTTGTTTTCGCCTATGCATTTTGTTGGTTTCTTATGCGGCGGCTCATTTAATAGTTAAATCACATAATAATTGTGCCAGCTCGTGGGAAAACCAACAATGTGATTTCCGAAGAGGTCAAACACAAACCGGCCTGTACAAGCACAGAAAAGAGCTAGAAGCTTGAAATTTCGGATTTGAGTAGAAGAGGAATTGTAGTATTCATACAGCGAAAACAAAGGCGCTGATCAGCTTCGTGGTTACCTCGAAGCTGATCTGCGTCTTTGTTTTCGCATAGGCAGATTGTTGATTTTCCCACGAGGCGGCTCATATAATGTGGTGCATGCGGATATGCAAGGTTTGCGGATTAAAAGTGCACTCGAAATTGTGTAAGCTGCATGTACGTATATAGGTGCGCTATTTCCGTATGTCGGGATATAAGAAGACCAAGTCAATCATAAAGCATTCAGTATTTTATGAAACTAAATTACAATGATGGACCATTTTTCATATTTGATCCAAAATATAGCTTGTAGGCACTCGTTTGAACTGCTCGGGAGAGACACGCACGCAGAGAGAGAGAGAGAGAGAGAGAGAGAGAGAGAGAGAGAGAGAGAGAGGTATCGTAGACATTGCGGAAGGGGGTTTCGCAAATTTAAATACCATATCAATGAAACACAGGTCACATGATATTGAGTTCAACAGCTGAAACTATATTGTTTCTTTTATAATTCATATCTATAAATTGTCTGAAAACCCTTGTGTCCACTGATCAGCATCAAAAGGCCCGACGAACGTTAGATGTGTTATCTAAGTATTTGAGAAGCTGTACTAATATCTTTCACGTTTTGGTGTAGAACGCATTTTTTCATATACATGTGTACATAGCTTCACTGTGACGATGGACGAGATCGTTATACCTGTATACTTTGTATGACTTTGCTTAAACCATAAATACATGTATATGTAACACGTTTGGCAACAAATGAGTTTAAATATCACGTGTTCTAAAAAGTCGTTTAGTTTTTAATTTCATTCCGTGTTATCCAATAGGCTGTCATAATCCCTAGGCCCATAAACCATCGGTGAAACACTAGCAGGGCGGTAACGTAAAGTATCAAACATGTGCCCGTAATGGGATCATTTATATCATTATAAAAAGACAATCTTTATGTTTCAAAATAATGAGGAAAACAAAATATGGCACATAGATGTCTGGGCTGAAATATCATCTGTCGGTGTTATTTATGTGCTGATGTTATTTTTGAAAATTACAAATTCATTCAAAATCTTGCTTAAAGTTTCAACTGTGTTTAGGTGTGATGACTTGGCAAATATTCATTCATACACTTTGTAAGTCAGGCCGTTCCAGTACAAAAACTTCCCCATGCAATAAACAGAGATTTTTTTTGAGCTTTAAAAATTGAAAATGTTCAGCTAAAAAAAAAAATTAAAACTGAGATCCGTTAAGAACAGTGAACACATTAATGAGAAAGGGGGTGGGCCATACCGCGGTTTCGACTATTAAATTCTCGTCAGTGACCCTTTAGATTTGGCAACATGGAGCCAAAGAGAATTAATGAAATTTTGCAACTTTCAACATGGTAGTCGATACAAAGACTAGACAAAGGTAAGAAAATGAATCTTAACCGATAATAAATTAATATCCTCGCTGATCTCAAAGGACCAAAAAGAAAATTTATCATGTACTATGGATGATGTACGTGGAGACTTTTTAGGGCCTTTTTAATGTTTGATATTTTTCTTATTTTACGAGGCGGTTCTAACGAGTACCCACAATCTATGTTTTGGAGCAAAAATAAGAAAAATAGGTATACCCCTGCATACCTCAGTTTTGCTATATATTGTAAAATTGGGGTTCAAGGGGGTGTACATTACAAGGACATGTTTTCCTGATGATCAGGACATCATGTCCGTGTAATGCGGCACATCTATATACCACGTTTATATAGCAAAACCAGGGTTTGCTATGGTATATTTTTTTTCTTATTTTTGCTCCACGGCGAGGCGGATCTAACGTGTACCCACAATAAATGTCTTGAGCGAAAATAAGAACCTCATAAAAATTTTACTACTTAAATTTTTAATTTTTACAACATAAGAAAAATCTGTATATATGCGTGTTTTCATAATTTGGAACTATCCTGTTACATGTATCAGTCTGTTGGCACACGGACATGTGTATATGGGTTGTTTGTTTGATTTGTTGCTTTAAGTTTCGGTCAAGAGCTCTGGTCATGTCGGGACGTTGTCTCCATTTTATGGGACACATCTCAACACTGGGATGTCATGACATTCGAAATGTGCTTATCAGCTTTGCCTGGAGACACAAAAAGCCAATCTGTTTCTCATGGCCTCCATTGACGGGAACCAAGTTTCCTATACTGTCATCCTTACATTGTGCATATGACAATTTTTTTCAGCAAGTTCATATACTACGTCACTTCCGATGTCAAATTCCAGCCAAATGACGATTAATACAAAATTAATCGCAATCCTTTTGCGATACTGAACCAATTTCAAATCATCAGAATTTACCAGAGGTAACAGAGTCCGCTCTGAATTTGTTTCAAGCCCCTTGTGGAATATTTGAGCCGCCTCGTGGGAAAACCAACAATCTGCATAGGCGAAAACAAAGACGCAGATCAGCTTCGCGGTAACCGCGAAGCTGGTCAGCGCCTTTGTTTTCGCTACACGGATAGAACACTTCCTCTTCTACCCAAATCTGAAATTTCAAGCTTCTAGCCTGCTTCTGTGCTTGTACAGGTCGGTTTGTGTCCCACGAGACGGCTCAAATTTTACTGACTGTTCAGTCAAGGCGACTCTGTTATGCTAGCTTGTTCCATGGTAGAAGAATAAGTCGTGATTGCGCGAAGTTGCTGCCTTGAAGCAACATTACGAAAACTTGCCCATGCAATATACAGAGAATTTTTTCAGCTTAAAAAAGTGAAAATTTCATTGGAAAATTTTTGATATTTTTCTTATTTCTGCTCAAAACATAGATTGTGGGTACACGTTAGAACCGCCTCGCCGAGGCGGTTCTAACGAGTACCCACAATCTATGTTTTGGAGCAAAAATAAGAAAAATAGGTATACCCCTGCATACCCCAGTTTTTACATATAAAAGTGGGGTTTGAGGGGGGTATACTTTACATGGACATGTTTTCATGATGCCCAAATTTTAAGCATGTAACCCTTAATTGGCATCTATGTTATAGCAACCTGGACCCAGTTGTTCAAAGCATCGTTAGCTTAACGATATCGTTAAGACATAAATTTGTTAAGCAAATATCAGCTAAAGTTACAAAAAAAAAATGTTATTTTTTGTTGAAAAAATGTGAGAATCCTTTGCAAAGGATTCTCACATTTTTTCAACAAAAAATAACAGTGTATTTGTAATATTAATGTTCGAAATTTTAACGAAACGTTAACTAACAATGTCGATAGTTTTGAACAACTGGGCCCTGGATTCAAGGGTAAATAAGCTCCGGCAAAACATTCAAAATTATGAAAATTTAATATTATACCATAAAACACAATAAATAACTTCCATATCTAACCGATATATTATATTTCTTCTTATTAATATGTGGGTCTCATAACTCACTCAAGAGAAGTAACACTTTTTCACGGCTAAAAGTCCAGTGAATCTCAGGAATAACCGGGCTGTTGACACGTTTGTAGTGGACTTTGCAATCGTACGAGGGTCATTCAACTAACAATGAGAAACATAGCAAGATTGCCAGAACCGTCCTGTGTCTGTAAACACTCAGTACTCGTTTCGCCTATCTTGGCGTTTGTTTCCCGCCACAATGGGCATGTGATTGACAGTAATTAGTGTGCGGTTTAACATATCTTTCACGCCATCTTTATGTAATATATGATATCTGTGAACTTTTATGGACTGTAAGAATTTCATCGCAAACATCTTTACATCAAAAGCCATTTCAACATAGGAGGTATAAAACTGCGCTTCAAATGTTTTCGTTGACAAATAGTGCGCCCGCTGCTTTGTGGCATTGTTGTTTATAAAACCTGTTTTAAATAATTTAATTTATGATGCAAATAAAACAGACATCGCTGCTGATAATGTAAATCATTCTGGGGCGATCATAACCCGAAAGAATTCAGAAAAAAATGAAATGTCATTCAGAATCTTAAAACTGTCTATTAAAAATGCCACCCAACATATTTTATGTTTTATCACATTATTTACTTCGCAACAGACTAAAGGTGTTTTGATACTCAGTAAACACAACATCATTGGAAAGAGATGAGAAAATACTCGGTCAGTTCTCACATTTTAGTTGAAATAACGTACAATTACTACATGGTGTACACGTGCAGAGGAAAACAAATGCACAAAATACTCCGTAGTATATGCGGTCGACAGTTCCATTTCTGCTGTCGAGCTCCATAACACTGCATGTTTAATAGTCACACTTTAATGGTTTAGGTACAAATGGCATATCCTTCCATACCCCAAAGTCGTAATATTTGAAAATGACACTGTGATGAAACCAGTATAAGTCACATAGCTTGTTTACCAAAGCTTTCGTGTATGTAAAATCATGATTGTCTCTTGAACATCTGTTTCGCTTTCAACAGTATCTGTCATATCACGACGGTGTCTGGTTGTGACAGGGGGCTCAATGCTCACTTTTATAGTGCTGCCTCACTGTGGTATCAGATCCCAGACACTTTACCTGATGCCACCCCAGTCACATTATACTGACACCGGAGCGACTACACTGTACACGTTCGACACCTAATCATTACGAAAGCATGCCCATGCAATATACTGAGATTTTTAAATTCGAAAAAAAAAAAAAAAAAAAAAAAAAAAAAAAAAAAAAACATCAGTAGAAATTGTTTGATGGTGCAACGATAAGGAAAATAGGTATACCCCTCCATACCCCAGTGGGGTTTAAGGGCTATACATTTCATGGACTTGTTCTTGATGTGCCCTGTCCATCACGAAAACATGTGCGTGTAATGTATGCCCCCTTGAACCCCACTTTTATATAGCAAAACTGGGGTATGCAGGGGTATACCTATTTTTCTTATTTTTGCTCCAAAACATAGATTGTGGGTACTCGTTAGAACCGCCTCGCCGAGGCGGTTCTAACATGTACCCACAATCTATGTTTTGAGCAAAAATAAGAAAAAATATCAAAAGTTTTCAGCTGAAAGTTTTCAATTTTTAAAGCTAAAAAAATCTCAGTATATTGCATGGGCAAGTTTTCGTAATGCATTGTAAGTGTATTGCTGCCATCGTCTTTGTAATATTGACTGCCTATCTCCCTGGTCCGTTTTTTTTTTTTTTTTTTTTTTTTTTTTTTTTTTTTTTTTTTTTTCTAAAATGATAATTTTCTTATTTTTCATCTGTAATATCCTCTGTTTATTGCATGAACATGTATTCATAATGCATAATTGTATACAAAGACTACTAGCCTGAGTGAACTGGGCGCCCGGTTTGATTGCAACTTAAACCGATGGCTGGTAGGCACGGCCTATATCAGGGATACTTGTATGTATGACTGTATAGGCACTGCACCAGTTTTTCCTATGATGTTCACATTCTGGTCGGCCAGTTTGTACTATCAAAACCTCCTAAATTTAGTGTGTAATTTGTTATTCATATATTGTTTGATGTCCTTTTATTACATGTTTTGTGGATGCGCTAAAATGTATTTGGCAATCTGAATAAAGAATTGAATTGAATTAAATTGAATTGATTTTTTTTTTTTTTTCAAATGAGCTCAAACATGATCATTGCAAGTAACTTTAAATGTGACGGTATAGTAAGGGTAGGCATAGTGTATTTTTGTAGAGGGAATTATCTTCGTTGAAATTAAATCGAAATCGAATCGTTTTTCACTGTAGGGGAGACCGGGGTTGAATGAGCCACTTTTTCATTTTTGTAGACTTGTGATGCAATTCATGTGGACACAGAACTCTGACACAAAATCTTAGAATTATCACTTTTTAGACTAAAATTTAAGCTATTTAGTTCTAGGTAATAGATTCTATTCAATGCAAGATAACGGTTTAAAATGATGAGGTCGACATGGTTCATTCAACCCCGACCTTGGGTTGGTTGAACCACCCTCTTGGGGTTGAATGAACCACCAATGATCGGATGACCACCAAATTTTCCACAGTGCCTTTATGAGAAAACGAAGTCAAATGTTTGCTGTACGTAAATTTCTCAGGTTAAAAAGAAATATTTTTCTTTCCTGTGTATGTATAAGGTGTGTAATAGCATTGTAACGCTGGATTATGTCATTTGTGGGGTTGAATGAACCTTTTATTTTATCTTCGTAAACTATGCAAATTCTATTTTCAGTGGAAACCAGCCGTTTTTCTAGTGGTGACAGAACACATGTTTAGTTCACTTGATTTGTGGATACTTATTTACGTCTGCTATCATAAACTAGTGGTTATTGGGGTGGTTCATTCAATCCCGGTCCATCACAGACCCATGAATTTTATATAAAGTAAATGTTTATTCAGAAAACATGACATATTATTGTGAAATCTCCATCTGCAATAAGAGAGCTATGTTTCTTACGGACACTGTTGAAAAGACATACACATTGCCATAAGATTTCACTCCAATACATAAGGAACTTGTTTTGTGACGAAAAACCACTTGGGGTACCAGAAAACAGTTTTTCCATGATTTATAAACACAGACCTTGGTATGAGTTTCGAAAATTCATCTTAAAAGTAGATAAGCACAGCGCGCATTTAATATTACAGGTGGTAGTTGAAATATCTTGTTTTAGCAAAAGTTATCGCCCCTGGTTCATTCAACACTTGATTCATTCAACCCCGGTCTCCCCTATACAATCGTGAATCTTAGTAGGTATTCCACTAACCGTTAATACACCGCTACAAATCAAGTTTTTGTTCGTACGCCTGTCTATGTACGTTGAAGTAAATGTAAATGTTTTCAGGGTTTCTTGTGGCAAGTGAAAAGATGACAGCTTATAGACATCCTTTTTACAAAAGTGCTGCATCAGAGCTGCTTACGGACTGACCCAGCTGAGGAAAATGGATCAAATCAATGCGTTCATAAATATTTCAGCCTTAATAGTTCTTAGTTTGGTGGCGCTATATTGTTAGACATAGGGATGTCATTCGATTTCAGTGTTGAAAAGGAGCTGACGTCATGTTGTTTAGTAAGAAATATAGACCCGTTTCCTTTTTCAATAAGCAAATGTGTCTTGAAGCCATAGATGCATATTTTCACTTTATTAATACGAAAACTTGCCCATGTAATATACAGAAAAATTTTTAATTGTGAAAATGAAATTTTTCGCTGGAAAAAAAAAGAAGATATTTTTCTTATTTTTACTCAAAACATATATGAGGTCATATATTGTGGGTACACATTAGAACCTACATAAAGAGTACCTACAATCTATGTTGTGGAGCAAAAATAAGAAAAAAATATATATACCCCCACATACCCCAGTTTTACTATATAAAAGTGGGGTTTAAGGGGGTATATATTACACAGACATGCTTTCCTGATGTGGTAGTCTCACCTCTGGCTCAGCCTCTGTTTCGGTTATGGACACTACAGGGTTGATCTGTAACCCACACTAAGACGGTACGCATATGCCCAGCATGTGCCCGCTGGGTGGTTGCGGTTTTGCCTTGGCAATCAGCAGACAACTTTCTACCTACTCAAAAACTGATTAGCTGTCTCAAATTTTTTAAGTCAATGTCCTGACATACGGTCTGAAGAACAGATGAAAGGGTGTCATAAAATATTTGCGGATACTAAATTTTTCCACTTTTGCATCGTAACAATGTACGGCTTTATGATATTAGTTTTCATATGACTTTGATATAGGTTAAGATTAAACATTCTTATGAAAACGAGAATCTGATCCAGGCAGATAAGTGAAAAAGCGAAATTAAACTATGTAAGATAACAAGGTGACAAGTCATTTTTGTTACGGTAACCATCAAAGAGGCATAGACCGACTTTGCTGAAAGTTTCACGTTCATAGGTGGAAGAATAGCTTACCCAGTATATTAATCGGGTAAGAATTTCTCTCACGAAAAAAGAGACATTTAGTATTGTGTGGTTTAACGTCCCAGTCAACATTTTCGGTCATATCGGGACGGAGCCATCGCTTCCAAACTACATGTTTGAGGAGTTAATTAAGGACACAATCGGTGCCGGTAGATCCGAATCAATACCTCTCGGTTCGTAGTTCGAGGCTCTACCACTGGGCCACCAAACTCCCACAGGCTCGTTTCCCCATAAAACATATTGGATACATCATTTCTCGTTTCCCATCTGATAGTTTAGGGTGTAACTTTATTTCGGATTGCGTCAGTTCTTTTAAACACCCTTTAGTGATTAAAAATCTTGTTGAAATGACCATGATGTCATATTGTTAGAGTAATCTACTCATATGTTTGGAAGCGTATTTAACTCCCCAGAATAATGGTTAATACCCAGGAAGTGGTGGATCCGTCCCGACATGACGTTAAACATCAAAACAAATAAACAGCCGGAAGCGCATTAGGCTCAGCTAGAATAAATGACATTGTTTTACGTGACCCTAATACGCTTCCGTACAGTTACATTTAGCAATTATAGTCGCGTGACCTTTACCAACTTAAAGGTAAATTGTCGTCAAAAGCAATATTTGTACATTTTGAATTTCAACATGAACACAATTTATCAAATATAATATATTATCTTTTTTCGTTGATAATGAATTTATGATCGATGTATTTATGACAAGATACTAAAATTTATGTGTTTTTAAGTGACGAGGAATTCCACAACTGATGTTGAATGCACGTTAATTTCCATGCATTTAAATATCGCACAACGTGACGCAAACCTACCATTAATCTATTTCACGTGAACTTCTTGTAGGGGAAGGGTCGTAACTAATGTGGTGAGCACTTGTGACCCAACCCCATTGTATTACATGCTATTAAATATTATTTAACTACCTATATTACCAAAAAAAAGTACTGCTTTCTTGTATGCATATTTTTTTACTGTTTTCCACACTATTGCTTAAACATTTTACATAGAAATAATTTATTATTTTCTTTCACATTAAAGAAGTAAGGAGAATACAAAGACAATAGTAAGACAAAGTTAAAATGATGTCGGTTTGCTTTGGTTCTTTTACAACAAAAAATATTTTTACTTTGGCAGTAAGTTGAAATTCAGTCATTTTTGCTTATACTTTCTTCACATGTATCTATAATCAAAATGACCAACAACTTCTGTGCATACTTTGTATTTATCTTCTGGAATAGACTTGATCAGACGAATATTTCAGTGCCAAACAACATTGACAAATTGAGAGAAATTGAGACATATGGAATGACAAAGCACAGAATTTGTTCATTACCATATGACAAATATTTCGACAGAATTCATTTTTTTTTTCAAGAAATGCGTTAGACTCCCGTCTGTTCTATTCAGGTGAATTTAAAGTCTCAACTGTATCATCAGGAAAACATCCGTGTAATGAAACTCCCCCTTAACCCCCCACTTTTAGAACCGCCTGTACCCGCAATCAAATTTTTGAGCAAATTTTCAATTTTCACAGATGAAAAACATTCTATAGAGATGTATATTTTGTAATGGCACTTTTAAACTATTGGTTTTATGATAGGGAGGCTCACTTGCTGTGGTATTTTAATCATATCTTCTTTTCATTTTAAAATCTTTTAAGGCTTTTTGGTGATATAAATACCTAAAATGAATATGTACTTATACATAATTGAGCCTGTGTGTGAGAAAACCGACAATTTGCATAAGCGAAAACAAAGACGCAGATCAGCTTCGCAGTAACTGCGAAGCTGATCAGCGCCTTTGTTTTCGCTACTCGGATAGTACAATTCCTCCTCTACTTAACTCCAAAATTTCAAGCTTCTAGCCTGCTTCTGTGCTTGTACAGGCCGGTTTGTGTCAGACCTGTTCGGAAACCACATTGTTTGTTTTCCCATGCACAGGCTCATATTTGTACATCAGTTATTAGTATAGCTCACAAAATAATGTTATTAAAGATTTATTAGTTATTGTGCCACAAAGCAAACTACGTTGTAATTCAGGGCTGGCAATGAAGTCTGTAGTCATAGCCAACTGTTCCAGTCCATTGATATTGTTTGCATCGGCTAAGTTTATGAAAACATGAGCTCAATAGATTTTTACTGCTTGAATGATATCTGAGAAATCGTGAATTGCATTTTTTAGTGTAGACACCACTTATATATTGCATGACCACGAGTGGAGCCCAGACTAATCGGACCAGACTCGAAGAATATACATGTATGAATGACGGGTGTAAATTTACATTTCGGTTGAAAACTTGAATACTGAACACAAAAACAAAACGGGCTGCAACCCCTTTCACAGGGAAATAACATCAGAAATGTGCGAACAAACACAGAATTGTAACGAGTTCGAGGCAAGAGGGGGTAAAATCAACACCAGCCCAACAAAACGATGTTGTAAGCGAGTGAAATAACATTTTTATACCAGTATACTTGACTCTTTCTGCGATTGAAATGGCATTGCCTTTTAGAATAAATTGTGGACTCACAAAGGACCCACGCGGCGTACATGAAACAGGCCAAGAGAAGAGCGGTGCATCAATTTGATATTATTCTTATTTTTGCTCAAAACATAGATTGTGGGTACACGTTAGAACACGCCTCGGCGAGGCGGTTCTTACGAGCCAAGGCGTGTTCTAACGTGTGCCCACAATCTATGTTTTGAGCAAAAATAAGAAAAAATAGGTATACCCCTTCATACCCCAGTTTTGCTATATAAATAAAAATTAAACTGAGATCCTTTAAGAGCAGTGAACGTATTAATGAGAAAGGGGATGGGCCATACCATGGTTTCGGCTACTTAAGCCTCTTCAGTGACCCTATAGATTTGGCAACATGGAGCCAAAGATTATGACTGTAATTTACATCGTTCAAAAGGGCAGTCGATACAAAGACTAGTAAAATCCAAATGGGGTCAAATATTTAAACGTTGGTTAGAAAATGACTCTAAACCGATAGTTATTTTCTGATTTCTCAGAATACCCTCGCTGATCTCAAAGGACAAAAAGGAAAATATAATCTGCACTATGGATGATGTACGGGGAGACTTTTTAGGGCCGCCACACGGCACACCACCAGCTGCAGTAATAGGAAATAAAAATTAAACTGAGATCCTTTAAGAGCAGTGAACGTATTAATGAGAAAGGGGATGGGCCATACCATGGTTTCGGCTACTTAAGCCTCTTCAGTGACCCTATAGATTTGGCAACATGGAGCCAAAGATTATGACTGTAATTTACATCGTTCAAAAGGGGATTTAAGGGGGTATACATTACACGGGCATGTTTTCCTTATGTCCCTTGTGGCTGTAGCTTAAACACAAACTAAACTTGAATTACATGCGCGATGATGCTTTTTAAACGAGGTGATTTTCACACTCCAATGTGCAGTTTTATGTGTGTCCAGTTTTGTAAAACAAAACTGTTGGTGTGCGTTGATGCAAAACAAGTCTTCCAGCAAACTTTAAGCGAGTTCCAGTAGAGTTAATGTTGGCCAGGCGAGAATATGGGCTCCCGCGCATTGGAACTGTTAAGAAATAGATGAACTGCTTGTGTCTCAAGGCAAAGCTTATAAACTTCTGACTGACCATCTGGCGCTATGAAGGTCTGGGTCTGTCCGGGAAACGTGGTTCAAATCAACCCATCCATATACGTGGATGTTTATATTCTCAAGCACATTTTTGGTGCCATGTCATCCTTAAGTTGGATCAAGTATCAAAAATGGAGACGACGTCCCGGCAGGACCACTGAGCTAAACCACAAACCAAACAAAAAGAAGTCCAGAAAAAAATGTCAGTCATTGATGGACATGGTAACACATCTTATTAAAAGAATTCAGATGCCTTGTCGAAATAAACAACCGTAGTGCAAACGCGCCTCAATGACGCAATCATCATTGCGTTGTCTGGTCCGGTTAGCATAATGGTTAGAGCGTTCGCTTTAGGAGCGGGAGGTCGTGGTTCGATCCTGGACCGGGTCATTCCAAAATGGTACCAGTGGCTACCTTGCTTTGCGCTCAAGGCATTATATGGTTACATGTTGCACTGGGAAATGCCTATCATGTAGGTGACTAATGTGACTAGGTGACTTAATAAAGGCAAATCGCGCACCTGTGGGGAACATGGTCTGTACATGAATATGGTTTGCCAAATGATTTCTCGAAAGGCCCCAGAAGGTGATGCTATTAACCCATATTTGACGAATGGATTCTCCCGATGTTATCAATTGGGTGAGTCCACTTTCATTTTTAGGGGTGTTAGGAGTGATTTTTATTTTTTATCTATTTTTCGATGTAATTTCTCTAGGCAAACAGAATAGCACCAGATGGGACGCCGCGTTCTGCGGCGTCACATCTGGGGCTATACTGTTTGCCTGTGTCCCACAAAAAGAACACCAGACTTAAATGAGTTAAGGACATATGTTAAATAAGTCGTTAACAAGGTCTAGTATTTGACACTTAAAGTGAAGAAGCCACATTTCTATTTTGGGTGGGGACGTTTGCTTTAAAACGTTTTACAAATACGAAGAAAGAAAGTAAATACTACATTAGCTAATACAGATGTTCTTTAAGTATTGCGTGATTAGCTTTCAATATTTGAAATTCCAAAATATATGTTTGGGTTATGAATATGTTAATATTTGTTCAATGTGTTAAAATGTAAGTTGGTACTCATATTTGTCCTTGACTCTTGGTTGTTATGAAATCAACCCTGCAAAATATAAGCTAGGACAGTTTTTTTACTATTCTGTTTGTTTGAATAGACGCTTTACGTCCCAGTCAACAACAAAGGTCATGTCGGGACGTTGCCTCACTTTCCCAACTTTAGTATGTCATGATACTCAAAATGTGCTTCATAAATATAACCACCGACTAAGCCGATAAGGCTTATATGGGTGGATGGTTTGACTAAACCACATTTCCTGGGCAAGCTCAGATATGAGCGGTAAACCAGTATTCAGATGGTCGTTCAGTAAATTAGAAGCTTTGCCATATATTTCTCCTAGGCCCCAATGGGCGGGGGGCTGATATTCCCACCCGACCCCCATTGAATGTCATTATATCCTACTGTCAGGTTAAAGTCCCATGAAATGGAGGCAACGTACCGAGATGACAATAGTTATTGACTGGAACGTAAAGCATCATTACAAATAAGAAAAACAAATCTGGTACATGAGGCAAAAACAAACTATTTTTAATTTGAATGCACTTGATTTTAGAGACAATTAGATAATAAAATGTCCCTTCAAAAACACATCAATGTTAAGAGAGAAAATGCGAAGAATGTGCACCACAACATTAATGAACTTCATGCTTTTGTATGTTTTAATTTTGTGGATGTACTTTTTGTGTGTTTCATGAAGTTAAATAAGAGTTGTATGTATAATGTAGGAAGGGAGAAAACCAAAATTCTTTCTTCATTGATATTTGAAACTCGGTTGCCCTTTCTAACATATTACACGTTTCTTTAGACAGTATGTTCCCGTCGGAGTTCCGTATTACCTCTCCACACTTCTCATGGAAGTGAAGTGAAATATTGTGCGGGTTAGCTAGCTGATCTAACGTATCTTGTCTGACATTAAACAATTCTTCATTCATCTATGGTGCACATGGGGTAACAATGGTTTGTAGGTTTTTATATTTCTCCTTCCACATAGTCATGTATCTTCACAGTACTTGCAATAACAATTACTTAACCTATTTTGTTCAAGAGTCTAACGATGCCAACCTATTATTATTAAGAGTCTAACGATAAGGCTTACCAACCTATAACTAAGAGTCTAACGATAAGGCCTACCAACCTATTATTAAGAGTCTAACGATAAGGCCTACCAACCTATAACTAAGAGTCTAACGATATGGCCTACCAACCTATTATTAAGAGTCTTAACGATAAGGCCTACCAACCTATTATTAAGAGTCTAACGATAAGGCCTACCAACCTATTATTAAGAGTCTAACGATAAGGCCTACCAACCTATTATTAAGAGTCTAACGATAAGGCCTACCAACCTATTATTAAGAGTCTAACGATAAGGCCTACCAACCTATTATTAAGAGTCTAACGATAAGGCCTACCAACCTATTATTAAGAGTCTAACGATAAGGCCTACTAACCTATTATTAAGAGTCTAACGATAAGGCCTACCAATCTATTATTAAGAGTCTAACGATAAGGCCTACCAATCTATTATTAAGAGTCTAACGATAAGGCCTACCAATCTATTATTAAGAGTCTAACGATAGGACCTATTATTTTCAAGAATCTAACGATAAGGCGTACCAACCTATTATTAAGAGTCTTAACGATAAGGCCTACCAAGCCATTATTTTCAAGAGTCTAATGATAAGGCCTATCAACCTATTATTTTCAAGAATGTAACGATAAGGCCTACTGATAACGTTTGTTTTCAACAGACAAAGATAGCCATAAATACGGGGGTTATTCAAGAATTAATAACAGTGGATCCATTTATCGGAAAATATATTAATTAGACTCGGTTTTGTTTGATAATTTACATGTAGGCACATAATTTTGCATGCGTGCTGAAAAGTGTGTACTTTTGTCCTGGTCAGATTTAACGCTATGAAAGCTGCCTAAGCAACAGTTGAACAGAACAAAGTGAACCCATTCTGAGCCTAACAGTATGTTTTAAACCAAATAACGAGAAAATCAAATAAATTCAAACAGCCAATGATTTGTTTAATCTTAAAGGTATTCAAATGGCTGCCTAACGAAAACGAAAATTAAAAACTCTGAGACTGTTATGGAACAAGTATTTTAAAAAGCGATGCTACGTTTGATACAACTAAATTTGAACAAGAGACGGTGCTGATTCATTTGAAAACTCTGTGTACAGAGTTGCAATACTCTGTGTACAGAGTTGCAATACACATGAACAGTAGAACAGAACAAAGTGAGCCCATTCTGAGCCTAACGGGATGTTTTAAACCAAATCATGAGAAAATCAAATCAATTCAAACAGCCAATGATATGTTTAATCTTAAAGGTATTCAAATGGCTACCTAACAAAACACGAAAATTAAAAAATCTGAGACTGTTATGGAACAAGTTTTAGATTAAAAAAAAAAACACTAGCTAGATTTGATGCAATTATATGAACAGGAGACGATGCTGATTCATTACGAAAACTTGTCCATGCAATAAACAGGGATTTTTTTCACTTGTGAAATTTGAAAATTTCATTAGAAAACTTGTCCATGCAATAAACAGGGATTTTCTTCACTTGTGAAATTTGAAAATTTCATTAGAAAACTTGTCCATGCAATAAACAGGGATTTTTTCACTTGTGAAATTTGAAAATTTCATTAGAAAACTTGTCCATGCAATAAACAGGGATTTTTTTCACTTGTGAAATTTGAAAATTTCATTAGAAAACTTGTCCATGCAATAAACAGGGATTTTTTTCACTTGTGAAATTTGAAAATTTCATTAGAAAACTTGTCCATGCAATAAACAGGGATTTTTTTTCACTTGTGAAATTTGAAAATTTCATTAGAAAACTTGTCCATGCAATAAACAGGGATTTTTTTCACTTGTGAAATTTGAAAATTTCATTAGAAAAAATTGGATATTTTTCTTATTTTAGCTCAAAACATACATTGAGGGTACAGGCGGTTCTAACGAGTACCCACAATGTATGTTTTGGATCAAAAATAAGAAAATTAGGTATACCCCTGCAAACCCCATTTTTTCTATATAAAAGTGGGGTATGAGGGGGTACATATTACACGGACATGTTTTCCTGATGCTGTGTACAGTGTCACTGTGAACAATAACATCGACGATAATGCTAAGTTTATTTAGTCTTCGTGAAATGACGTTAACAGAGTCAAGATAATGGGTTTTACTAGTTTTTATAAACAACATTGAGTCACGCCCAAGGTAATTTACCAAGCATGCTTTGGTTTCTTAGCACCCACAGAATAGAAATGAGGCCCCTCCAGGGGGGTCTTTGCTCCCTGCTCCCTGAAAGAAAAATGACCTTTCTCCCCAGCTCCCCAAAATGCTTTTTCCTCAGCCCCCTGCTCCCTGCTCCCTAAAACACCAAAATCTCCCAAAATCCCTGAAAATAAATGACCATTCTCCACAAATCCCTGAATATAAATAGCCCTTCTCCCTGAATCCCCAAAACCCCTGGGAGGGCCTCAGAAATATAAGCAATATTTTGGAGGGGCGATTGATTACGATAAATCTTCAGATTTGGTTGATGGTAAATGAGAATCATGGCACAAAAGTGTTAAGAATAAAGTTTTATTGAATTATTGTCATTAATTCTTGAATGACCCTTGTAGATATTTTAATCCACGTAATAACCATCTTAATACTTTCATGTTTGTTAATGTAACTCAGTCAGTTTTAAACCATATTGCCTTCAATACATCTCAAAGTTTGATCTGTACGTTTGTATTGCGTTAATTTAGTTTTCGTAAGAACATTTTAAAACAGATACACGTTTAATGTCGACTACTTGTCGCTAAAATATTTAGTGGTTATTTATAAACGCGACAATAAAATATGATCACTTACATGTAAGTCACGGAATACAGCAACGTCACAACAGATTAAATTTCTTTAATTTTGGTACATATACTGGATAGTACGTGTACTTTTCATAAACAACCTTGACAGATATAGAAAGTTGCTGATCAACAATAGAATAACGTAAATTGATGAACATAGGAGCCGCCTCGTGGGAAAACCAACAATGTGGTTTCTGACCAGGTCTGACACAAACCGACCTGTACAGTCACAGAAAAGAGCTAGAAGCTTGACATTTTGGATTTAAGTAGAAGAGGAATTGTACAATCCGAGTAGCGAAAACAAAGGCGCTGATCAGCTTCGCAGAGAGACTGCGAAGCTGATCTGCGCCTTTGTTTTCGCATATACAGATTGTTGGTTTTCTCATGAGGCGGCTCATAGATTCACATCAAAGTATACAATTTGGATTTTTTTTAAAAGAACTGTATATACTGGTACATGTACATTTTGTTAAAATTTGGTTTAGAAAATGATAATACCAAAACAATTTTATTAAGGCGGAGGTGATAAAAGTCAGGCGTCAATGCCAAACTACTAGTATACCAACGTCGTGGATGTTGTGTTATTCTTTTCATTCTACCTTAGCTTGTTTCAATGTTTTCATATCATTTTTTTTTCTCAGAAAAAATCTACAAAAATGACAAACAAACTTTATGTAAGGAGATTTTCTGTATCTTCATAAGTCACTGACATGAAAGCGTTACCGTTTTTGTCTGACTACCACTTTATATTCTGAAAGTTCTTGTTGTTTTCATCAGGCAAAACCTTGAAGTAAAATATTTCGCTGTTCTTCCCTCTTTTGTTGGTCCTGCCTGCCTTCTTCCCGGTAATGTAAATCGACGGGATCTGCCCGGTCTCGAGATGGACCATTCTTTGGCCAACAAACCCAGACTTCGACCCGTCCCCGTATATCTTCACATCAATCGGATCGAGTAGGTCAAAGTCGGCATATGCCTGCTTGAGACCCCCGGCTTTTTGGTAGGCTTTACGACTGCCGCAGAATCCACAGGATCGTGAGCCCCTTAGGATAAGTCGCCAGGTCGCAAACAAGGATCGTTCATCTCTGCTGGACTCTTGGATTTGCTGTTCCGTTGGAAAGGCGTTGGCAGATACAAAAATAACAAGAAGGGCAAGCCAAGTATGCATATTGATCTGAAATGCAGTGTCATGCAAACATTATCATGATTTAGGACAAATTAATGCACCAAGTTCTCTTTGTCTGTCTGTTATGTTGTTCCTATCATTTTGGTAATGTAATTGTTTAATATTTATATACTGAACAAAAGTGAAAACGCTACACATACATTGTAACCCAAATAAATACCACTAATTTTATTCAATCGAAATTCATTTAATGACACATTTAAATTTCATCCTTTGGCTACATTTTGCACTGACGTCAGTTTCTGTCCAAGCACACACGGCTGTGTAACGAGCGTTTTAAAACGATAGGGTCACAAAAATGACCATGTCAGTTTAGTAACGTGTGTAACCACCTCGCGCCGCTATAAGAGCTTGACAACGGCGCCGCATAGAGCCAATTAGTCGTCTCACCAATTGTTGGGGAAGGCGTTGCCACTCAAAAACTAAGGCGTTGCGAAGTTCATTCAACGTCGCTGGCTGCTGACGGCGTTGACGTACACGTCGACCCAACATGTCCCAAAGGTGTTCTATTGGGGACATGTCTGCAGAAAGTGCCGGCCAAGGAAGGACATCGATATTCTGACGTTGCAAGAAGTCAATACACACACTGGCGACGTGGGGACGAGCGTTATCTTGTTGGAAAACACCGCCATGACGTCGAATGAAAGGAACAACGTGGCGGGTAAGAATTTCATCACGGTATCTTACGCCTGTTAGCCGTCCATTGATAAACACTAAATCAGTTTTATGTCTAGAGTTAATCCCCGCCCATATCATGACGCTTCCGCCACCGTAAGCATCACGACGTTCAACACAATCATCAAGATAACGTTCTCCCCTTCTACGGTATACACGTAACCTTCCGTCAACTTCCTTCAACATAAATCGCGATTCGTCGCTGAACAACACGTTGTTCCACTGATTTCGACGCCAACGTAAATGAATTTGTGCCCAGTTTAAGCGTCTCTGTCTGTGATTGACTGTCAATGTTGGTCCTCTGAATGGGCGTCGTGCTCGTAGTCCCACGGCACGTAGTCGATTTCGAATTGTTTGCGCACTTACTCTGCGACGCCCAGGGAGAGTTCGAGCTGTTACGGTGGCAAACTGAAAGCGTTGACGTAAATGTAAACGTCGAATATAACGATCCTGACGTGGGGTTGTTGCTCGACGTTGACCGGGCCGGGGACGGTCATCAGTTGATCCAGTGGTGTTAAACCGACTCCACAACCTCGCAATAGTCGTTCGATGCACTTCTAACCGTCGCGCGACGTCAGTTTGCTTCAAACCACCTTGCAGCATACCAACAGCACGTTCTCTGTCAACTTTGGAGAGTCGCGGCATTTCAACCGGTTATCACAAAACGTCAAAACTTTGTTTTTAATCCCTCACACAAGTGGTTCAACATTCAGTGCTTTTTTTTGATGTAAACATCAGTGTACATGTAGCTGCACGAGTATTCAATGTAAAGACATTATGCTTGGTTGACCGGTCATTCTACCACACTTGATAACCATGTACAGTGTAAACTGTAGCTGGAAGCCTGGCAAATCTTTTGCGAAAAACGATTATGAAATAAAATGCGTTTTTCGAGGTTTTTTTGCAAAAAATAAAAGTGTAGCGTTTTCATTTTTGCTCAGTATATTTCACCACATATTTGCCATATTTTGTTTGCTTGTATTGTTTGTATTATTTGTAACTTTGTAAAACGAGGGCCCCAAGGAAGATTGGTACTAAACCGATCGGGTCACCCCCTTGAAGTAAAGTATTTACTTACTTACTTTGCAAAAGGTCATACAATAAAAGGTCCGACATTGTATGTTCGTACATGTACTTTTTATTTTACTTTTTGATTATATTTAAATAAATAATGCTATCATTTTTTTTTGTATTTAATTATTTTGTATTTAATCGGATTGACCGTGTGTATGTTTGATGACTGTGTCCAACTTCGCATGTGTGGTGAGAGCCAGGGATTGACGCACCCCCCCCCCCCCCCCGGTGAATTTTTGTCAGTTTGGCGTGTTACCAGTAAACCATTCAGATTCGGATTCTATGCATTCTTTTTAACCATTAAAACAAATGGTAGTATAGCATACGATTTTTGATGAAAAAATTGGTGGTCGGTTAAGGTATACGTGCGGGGCCCTGCGTAACAGATTTACAACGATCCGACATGACCATAACGGTCTACAGGGTCGCTAAGCCACAATGTATACAGCCCTGTTCTAGACAGCATTATTCTTCTGAAAGCAGTATTTATTCACGGCATTTACAGCTACAAGTAAATCCGATTTTTTATTAATGACACAAATTTTAAAGTGTTTCAGATCGACCATCGTTTTGAGCATTTTGGACACTTATTCATGTTGTTAACTATAACACCCCAAGTTAGTATGAGTGACTCACAAACTCAATTCTCATTTAAGAGAAGCAATCAAAAAATGAAGAAATGTCGTTTTAAGAAAAACAAAGTAAACACAAGAGGTTTTTAAAGAAAATAAAAAGAATATTCATCACGACAAATTCTTGCGACGTTTTTGTTTACGGGTACTCTCGGAACATCATAGTACTATTTCCGTGTCTGTAAAATTATGGAATTCAGTCTGCGGATAGTGGGCATGTCATTCTTTGTTTCCTTTTAACTGGAAATAGTTAGTTTCCTTTGAACTGGAAATAGTTAGCTATCTACAGAATTGGTCAAGTTAAACAGAAAACTACGTTTTGCGTTTCTTTATGTACTGAGTATGCTATACTTTAAAAATAAGATTTAGAATTCATGAGATCTTACCGGTGTCATCATGAATACATGTTCCTGTAATGTATACCCCCTTGAACCCCACTTTTATATAGCAAAACTGGGGTATGCAGGGTATTTTTCTTATTTTTGCTCCAAAACATTGATTGTAGGTACTCGTATTTTTGAGCAAAAATAAGAAAAATATCAAGATTTTTCTTACGAAATTTTCATTTTTACAACCGAAAAAAAATCTCTGTATATTGCATGGGCAAGTTTCGTAATATGTCAAGTGTGAGTTCGAGCTCCATGTTGGTTTTCACCTCGCCAATAGATTGACTTGCTGCATATGATGGAAATTATATTTAGAGATACTGAGTTATCATAAAAAGATTCTCACCATCCGGTTACATGTGGTAATATCCTCTTTATGGATAGTCTGTCTTCATCAGTAACACGTTAGTTACACTCTTCACTCACCTTGAAAACAGAATATCTTCCAGACCATTGTAAAATCTTCATATTGCAAAGAAAACAAAAACGCAAATAACGTTTTTGATGATATTCTGGGTATTTGTCTTCAAAAACTATGTATTAGATCCTCACATCACGATCTGACTTAACAAAAGTAATATTTTTGTGTATTCTTAAATTTCGCGCACGACTTCAGGGTCTTTGCATTCGTTTCAGGGCAAAATCAACAATCATTGCTATACAGGACACGTCTCATATTGGTTTCACATAACATTGGTCAGTAAGTATTTCTTTACAAAAAAACAGCCACTTCATCACTGTGGAGAAACAAAGTCCACGTACGATATAATTTGTGAACTCATTTATGTCATTGATGTCATAGTGTACAAGGCCGAAGTTCTCTAAAATTAAGTGACCAAAGAAAAGTCTGAGAACTGTCAACATGTAAATCCAAAACATGTTCTTACTGTAGAAGTCAGATAGAAACCAAGGATGAAGCTGTTTTCCAAAAGATGGCAACTAAATACCTTATAGAACCAAATATGATCAGTATATAATAAAACATTACTGAAATTAACAATGAAACGCAAACTATAGTAAAATAACCATGACGGAGTTATTGCATTGAAAAACTAGTAAATAAACAACTGGTTAAACCAAGTTGCATTTTCTCATCATCAGTTTGGGAAATGGCCCAATGTATGCAGCTGGTCATTTAGTTCGTGTAATACATTACGAAAACATGCCCATGCAATATACAGTCATATGTAAAAAATGAAAATAGTAGAAAATTTTGCTATTTTTTTCTTATTTTTGCTAAAAACATAGATTGTGGGCCGAGGCAGTTCTAACGAGTACCCACAATGTATGATGTTTAGCAAAAATAAGAACAAGCAGCCCAAAGGCAACGATCGCTCACCTGAGAGTCAACAAGTACAGTCACTGGACAAAGTGAATTTCTTTCTTCTTTTTTACCCTAAATGGGTATGATTGCCATCTTGGTAATGTTTCAGGTCTATGGCTGCAATAGTTACCATAGGATCATTGATCCTGTAAACGCTTACCTGAGACCTAGTTGCCACTTTTCCCCATGTTTCCATGTTTGCCTATGTTTCCAAAATTGACCTTGACCTAAATTAATCGCATACCTTCATCTACTCTATTAGTTGTTTGCATCTACCACTTTTTAGGTCTCAGTCTGCATCTAGTTTACAAAATATCCATTGTTTTCACTTTTTCCCATGTAAAAGCCTATGTTTTCAAAATTGACCTTGCCGTAAAATAGGTCAATGTCATCCTAGGGTCATCATTTTATCAAACTATGATGGGCTGGATTCCCAAATGCTACATACCAAGTTTCGTGAAAATCGGCCTGCGGGTTCTGGAGAAGAAGATTTTTGAGTGGTTTTTACCACATATGGGCGTGGCAGCCATCTTGGTCATGTGACCAGATTTCGCGATCAAATTTTCGTCCCCACTACCCAGGGATGCTCCACATAAAATTTCACTTTGATTGGCCAAGCGGTTTCAGAGAAGAGGACCTTTGATGTGTGTTTGGATGACAGACCCTTCAAGGTCAAGAGATGACCTTGGCCTAAATTAATCACATACCTTCATCTACTCCATTAGTTGTTTGCATCTACCACTTTTCAAGTCTCAGGCTGCAATAGTTTTCAAAAAAATGCAATTTTCCGCTTTTCGTCTTATAAGTCAATGGAAACTAAGTTGCCATAGCAACCAAAGAAGTGGGACAAGGACAATAAAAACACAAACTTTGTAGAGGCTAATATTATAAGCATGTATGCAAAGTTTCAGCTTCATCCGCCTTACAGCTTCTGAGAAGAAAATTTTTGAATATTTTTTTCGAAAATTTACCCTTTACGTTGCTATAGCAACCAAACGAATAAAGCGATTTTGACAAAAATGCCTAAAACGGGGAGAACTACTCAATAAACATTTATGTAAAAACAAATTTCAATATCCTCAATGAAACGGCGGAAATTGCTAATTTCCACTTTTTGCCTTATAAGTCAATGGAAACTTCAAGTTACCATAGCAACCAAAGTAGATGGACAAAGACAATAAAAAACACAAACTTTGTACAGGCTAATGTCATAAGCATGTATGCTAAATTTCAGCTTCACCCCCCATACCGCTTCTGAGAAAAAGATTTTTTTATATTTTTTTTCGAAAATTTACCCTTTATAGCAACCAAACGAATAAAGTGATTTTTACAAAAGTTGCCTTAAACGTGAAGGACTACGCAATAAACATTTGTGTAAAAACAAAATTCAAATATCCCCAGCCTGACAACGGAAAATACCAATTTCCACTTTTCTCCATACAAGTCAATGGAAACTTCAAGTTGCCATAGCAACCAGAGTTCTTATTCGATCGAAATAAAAAAACACAAATATTCATTCCCCCACCTGTAGATGCTATATGTGAAATATGAAAAGATTCGGCCTGGCAGCTTCAGAGAAGTCGTTTGAAAATGTTGACGACGACGCACAGACGACGGCTTGACTACCATACTATAAGCTCACCTTGTGAGCCTTCGGCTCAGGTGAGCTAAAAATAGGTATACCCCTGCATACCCCAGTTTTGCTATATAGAAGTGCGGTTTGAGAGGGGTACACATTTCACAGACATGTTTTCCTGATGTAAATTTTATACGTATTCTCCATATTAAAATGCCCGGATATTGAATCCACATGCAATACTGCACTATACAACACGTATGTGCTTAAATATTTACGATCTTGACAAAACTTTATTACTGTTAACGCATATTGCAGGCAATTTTAAAATCGGGTATGGGTCAAGGCTCACCTACATCCAGATAGGGTAGTTTACTTGTTGTAGTATTTCTCGGTGTCAAATTACAAAGAAACATTGTTTTTTTTTTTTTATTCCTAACATATCATAGACTCTTCAGTACATAGTCTACTCTATACTTGGTCACAAATAAAAATAAAACATTTTGTATTTTTGCGCACTTTATAGAAAGCATTTCTGAAAAAAGATCCTCACTCCAAAAACCGAGGTGGGAAAATATAAATTAACAATCAGGTACTTATACATGTACCATGGAAACATATCGTAAGCCGAATAAGCAGCTATTTTCCCAATAGGTGGTCACTCAGTTACCTAAACTTAACTTAAAATATGAAAACATACATAAGGCGCCAACAGCACACAACAATTTAACCAAGTCATAAAACAAAAAAGAACCACTACAGAAGTATCGCCTTGGAACGATCAGTGACACAAAATTACTGGCGGGCTTAAACCGGTTTTACATGGCCATAACCTCACCCTCAGCTTCTGCAGTGGTTCAGTGATATAAAAGAAATATGAAAAATCATATTAAGAAAATACTAAACATAGATACCAATGTTTAACATAAATAACGGAAAGCAGAGTGAGCAGCTATTTAAGGTAGTAGGTGGTCACAGTGCTAGCTTGACAGAACAAGTAAAATGCAGAGGGCTAAGTGAACAGCCAAAATATACTCGGATGGCCACAAAGCTATGCAACATGAAACTCGTAATCGGAATAACTTTGATAAGTGTGAACCACAACAGCAGTACCGCCTTAACTTTAAGGAAGCATTGTAATTCTGGGCCCTGCATTGTAATTCTGGGCCCAGGGCCCAGAATTACAATGCTTCCTTAAAGTTAAGGTCCACCTTAGTTAAGGTGATAATGTTTGACACAATATTTCACCGTTATAATCAAAAACTGTATTTACGAAAATATACAAGTGTTTAGAATAAAATGTCATTTACATAATAAAACCGATAAGTTTGATTTCAGTATGTTTTAAATGCATCTTTTTGGATGCGGAAATTCGCCACCTTAAATAAGGTTTTCCTTAACGTCAAGGGAGCACTGTAATTCTTGGCCCAGGTGGATAAATTTGATTGACCATACCTTCAAAATAAGGGTTGTCAATGTTCAAAAGGTCATCGAGGTACCTAGAATTCGAATTAAACGCCTCGATAACATCAGCTTGATTATCATGGTTAAGAGAATCCATGGAATCTCTTTCGTACATGTAGCAATATGAAAATAAATCAGCTTCGAGAGGTGCGCAATTTGTACACATCGGAATTCCAACAATTTGTCTGTATAACGTGGTCCCAAATCTAATATAAATATTATCCAGGAGATAGGATAAGGCGTCGCACACATTATGAAGTGAAAAAGGCTTTTCTGTAATTACATGCCAAATTGAGTGAACCGTAGTTTTTTAATGACCTTTTGAAGGTCCACTCTATCGAATCCAGAAGTTTTTCTTTAATAAGATTATGTGGCAATGTTGTATACGGACTAGAAAAATCATATGTGGACAAGCTCGTCGCACGGAACCCTCTACACTTCAATTTACTGAGCACCTCGCCAGAATTCTTATTGACCAAAACCAATTTTTATTTGAAGTTACATACACTGTCTCACAGTATCTTATGACATGAGATTTGATAGCAGTAAGACAGGAAGTTAATAATTTAGAAAGTTCAGTTGTAGTACAAGAGCTCGAATTTGCAATAAATCTAGCTTTGTAAGGCCTTTTGTGAAGCTTAGGTAACCAATACATCGTAGGAAGTTTGTCTTGGCCTTCATTGACACAAACAGAAAACATAACAGGTAAAGTGAGCATTACTTACAGACATTTCATCAGTATCTGTCTCCAGATAAGCCCTGGTACCATCAAGCTCCTGTTTTAAGGTTTTAACGAAATTGAGCCTACAAACGACAATAACATTTTTCGCGGCTTTGTCTGCCGGAACCAGGACATACTTTTTATGGATACCCTGCTTCAAATGCCTAAATAACGATTTGGGTTTAGGAGGTAAAAGATAAGTATTTTGTGAATAAAAATTTATATGTCTAGCCACGATAGTGAAGATCCTTCTTTTCCATTCTTTAAGAGCATAATCCTCAACAGCCTCTCGTTTACACCATCGATTGCCGAAATTGAAGACTGACAACACTGATCCTATTTTTTTGGTATCACCCCATGAGATGTATTTGCCGCCCAGCAAAAACCGCGCTTATTTTCTTATCTTTTTTTTAGTGCGTTTTGGACAAAAATGCTGTAGACTACATGCAGTGCAAGATACCTCTATGGAATGGATGGCAGTCCAACACCCTTTTCGGGCACTTCAAATTTGTCCACGTTATCGCTTTTTGCCAGTGCATAGTCCGTGCGGTCGCGTTCGACCTGACAACTATACCAACAGTCGCATAGAACGGTTGTTATCAAACATATCGACTGGACAATTATTTCGATATATTCGCTGAAACGATCGGAATATTTATTCTTTAAAACGTGGATGGGCGGGAATGTGGGCCCCTGTCTATTTTGACCGTGAGAACAAGATGTGCTGTTTGTGCTTCCAGACACAGCTCATACATTTAAATGACTGACCGACCAAACGATTATTCATTTTAATATATTGACACCAATCAGTGCATTTTACAGTCGACTGGGTACATCTGAGGCAAGGCTGATTGTTTATTGGAATGCGTTTTTCCAACATGTAATGAGTTTGTCATGTTATATGGCAAAGAAAAAAACTATGCTGAAGTGAGTATTTTGTATTCTCGTTGGGCTATTATCAAAACATTTCACTTTACAACAGTCGTTAAACTGAGTCAATTCATTTCGTAATTAAAAAACCTTTTGCTGGTTCCCTTTTTCTGCGAGGACACTTATTGTGTCCACTCGCCCATATCCCCTAATTCGGCATTGCCTCGCTTTTAATACTACATCTAGTTACGTAGTAGACTAGTACAAGTAAGGATTGGCTTACTAACTACATTAGTAAACTAACGGTGGCGGACACAAATTATACTTTTAATACCTATAATATCAAGAAAATTTGCTGCACAGTAGCAGTTTTTAAGCTAGATCCACCCAGCTTAGTCGGGCAGTCAAGCGAAACATTGACGCCATTTCCACTGTTATGAACTATATGATGGCCCCGACATAAAGCTATTCATTTTAGTTGGTTGGGGCCGGAGCTTCTTGTCTGTTGCTTGGCCCACCGGGATCCAACTGGTGTTTTTCTTTTGCTCCGGAGTTAGTAGGTTATTCGGCGCCCAGGGATCTCCATCGTCGGGCAGCTTACTCAGTCTGTGAGTCCTGGTTTTTGATTCATCAGGATGTTTATCATGATTTATTTGTTTGTTCTTGATGATTCATTGACTAGTTAGAGACTCACCACGAGGACCGAATAACTAACTAAATGTTATGAACCACTGCAGAAGCTGAGGGTGAGGTTATGGCCATGTAAAACCGGTTTAAGCCCGCCAGTAACTTTGTGTTACTGATCGTTCCAAGTCGATACTTCTGTGTGGTTCTTTTTGTTTTATGTCTTGGTGTTTAAAAATTTTTTGTGCTGTTGGCGCCTTATGTATGTTTTCATATTTTTAGTTAAGTTAAGGTAACTGAGTGGCCACCTATTGGGAAAATAGCTGCCCATTCGGCTTACGATTGTTTCATGGTATAAGTACCTGATTGTTGGTTTGGTTTTTTTTCCCACCTCGGTTTGTGGAGTGGGAATCTTTTTCTGATTGCTCCTTTTCCTGATCTTTGCCTACTTGTACCTTTTTATATCAGAGTTCTTGTGGTTGTGCCGTGTGGCGGCCCTAAAAAGTCTCCCCGTACATCCATTTAATGCTCTTATTTTTCCAATCCTCAGGGATTGCTTGCAATCAGTTTGTATTTTCCTATCTCTAACTACCACAACTCTTCGATACCATATTGAAGGTCATTAGTTGACCGTCACTCGTATCTCGTTGTATAAGCGATTCTTACGTTTCTATCCATGGACTTGTATTAGACATGGACCTGAGGTGTGGGTTTCGGTTATACCTTTTTCTTTCATTCGAAAGATTTTGCATTACGATTAAGTGCATTATTTATTCTATAACCGGTATGAGTGTCGCGCTCCTTTTGGCAGTATCAACACAATACTCCCAACTATGACTATCACAAAAAGATTAGGAATTACATTAACTCCCCTTAGGTTGCATGCCGCGTCTACTGTACGGATTCCTCATTCAACTAACAATTTTCAAAATTTATTACCAACTGTAAGGGTGACACCTCTTAATTTATTTTCGGCATCTACTGTTAATCTACACGGAGCTTCTAATTCTAATATGTTTCGTAATAATCTTCAGATTAGGTTATCTCCACTCAAATCACCAATTTTACGTAAATATATTAATCCGTTCAAGAGACCTGGAATGTACCCTAGTATTTCTAAGTGCAATGCCAAGAAGTGCAACTGTTGCAATCATTTATGCTCTAAGACTACTATCACTTCATCTGTGAATGGTAGGACATTTTCAGTGGTTAATGATTCTGATTTAGACTGAAAATCAATGGATCTTGTATATGTTCTTACTTGAAATACAAACAATTGTAGGATGCAATATGTTGGACAAACTTGTCGAACTTTGCAAAAACGATTTGGTGAGCACTATCGTAGAATCAGAAAACCCAAAAATAATGATACCTTTCTGTACCAGCATTTTAAGCGCACTGGTCATTCTCCCAATGATGTTAAAGTTCAACCAGTGGAGAAAATCTCATATGATGAAAATTCTTCAGTTAGATTCAAAAACATTAAACGATTTGAAACTGAACTTAAATGGATAAAATTACTGCAAACACCCTTTCCACTGGGATTTAACGACAACATTTACCATGAAGGCAATATTTCCAAAATGCCCGATTTTGATGTACTTACACTTTCGGACTCTCGTAAACGTAAATCTAGATCTCATGGTATACGGAAAAGGGGTAGTGACAAACGTAAACGGTGTGCTGCATTAAAATTGAACATTTCTCTTAATGATTTAGCTGTTAAACTAAGGATTCACGGTCGGCATCCAATGCTGTCGTATCTTAGTTCTCTACCTATTGCTGCATTACGTTCCTTGGACACAGAGGCTAATAGATTTTACGATAGAAATCATCAAATGTATGACGCTGCACTGTTAACAAGATGTTATACTCAGCATGCTCTTCGTCCATTTATCGATTCCGAATCCAATCACATTAGAAGTTTTATTAAAATTCCTTTCATCAATAAAGGAATTTACTTTATTGATTTACCAAGCATATTCCAGGATAAATCAGTGATACAGTCTATACCTACCTACTTCCAAAATTCAGAACCTCCTATTATTTGTTACAAATATAGCAAACCAATCAGAAATACAATTTTTAATTTCAATAAACTTGTTTCTGATCTTGATATCCATGCTAATACTCCTAAGTCTTGAGATTGTAAAGATTCAAAATATGTTTATCAACCCGCTGGACATATTGTTACTGGAAATTTAAAAATAATTTCGGTTTCTAGAATTCGCAAAATTGTTTCTAAAGGTCCGAAATATAGATTCCCTTCCTACATTAATTTCGACAAATGTAGAGAGGAGATTTCATCTGCATTAAATGATTTCGGTAATCGATGGTGTAAACGAGAGGGTGTTGAGGATAATGCTCTTAAAGAATGGAAAAGAAGTATCTTCACTATCGTGGATAAACGTATTAAGTTTTATTCACAAAATACTAATCTTTTACCTCCTAAACCCAAATCGTCATTTAGGCATTTGAAGCAGGGTATCCAAGAATTTCATAGAAAGTATGTCTTGGTTCCGGCAGATAAAGCCGCAAACAATGTTGTTGTCGTTTGTAGGCTTCACTACATTAACACCTTAAAACAGGAGCTTGATGGTACCAGGGCTTATCTGGAGACAGATACTGATGAGGTGTCTGTAGTTAATGCCCACTTAAACGATTTACCTGTTAAGTTTTCTGTTTGTGTCAATGAAGGCCAAGATAAACTTCCTACGATGTATTGGTTACCTAAGCTTCACAAAAGACCATACAAAGCTAGATTTATTGCAAATTCTTGCTCTTGTACTACCACTGAACTTTCTAAATTATTAACTTCCTGTCTTACTGCTATCAAATCTCATGTCATAAGATACTGTGAGACAGTGTATGAAACTTCAAATAAAAATTGGTTTTGGTCAATTAAAAATTCTGGTGAGGTGCTCAGTAAATTGAAGTGTAGAGGGTTCCGTGCGACAAGCTTGTCCACATATGATTTTTCTACTCTGTATACAACATTACCACATAATCTAATTAAAGAAAAACTTCTGGATTTGATAGAGTGGACCTTCAAAAGGGCATTAAAAAACTATGGTTCACTTTATTTGGCATGTAATGACAGAAAGGCTTTTTTCACTTCCTCTGACCAAAGTCGGTATACACTTTGGTCATGTCAGAATGTATGCGACGCCTTATCCTATCTCCTTGATAATATTTATATTAGATTTGGGACAAATTGTTGGAATTCCGATGGGTACAAATTGCGCACCTCTCGTAGCTGATTTATTTTAATACTGCTACGAAAGAGATTTCATGGATTCTCTTAACCATGATAATCAAGCTGATGTTATCGAGGCTTTTAATTCCACATCTAGGTACCTCGATGACCTATTGAACATTGACAACCCTTATTTTGAAGGTATGGTCAATCAAATTTATCCACCTGAACTTCAGTTGAACAAAGCCAATATCTCAGATACTGAAGCCCCCTTTTTAGATCTACATCTTTCTGTTGCAAATGGATTTGTTTCTTCTAAAATTTATGATAAGCGCGATGACTTTGATTTTGATATAGTAAATTTTTCTTTTTTGGATGGTGACGTTCTTCGTCGTGCTTCTTATGGTGTATACATTTCGCAACTTTTTAGGTTTGCTAGAGTCTGCAATCATGTTACAGACTTCAACGCTCGAAATAAATGTTTAACGTCAAAACTTCTCCAACAGGGCTATCGGTATCATAAACTTCGAAAAACATTTTCTAAATTTTATCGTAGACACTATGAATTGATTTCCAAATATAATGTTGGGTTAAAGACGCTTTTAAGTGAGGGCCTTTCTGAACCTGAATTTTATGGTGACTTGGTTTACAAATTTAAGAAACTTAAAGGAATTAATGATTTTTCTTTTCAGTTCAGAAAAATCATAACACGTTACAAACGTATAGGTTATAACGTGAATGTTATGCGACAGTCTGCATGCTTAGTTTTTAACCCAATCATGGTTGATAACTATGCTGCCTTCTTTAATTGCACGCCGGTGGGTCGGGCGTCAGACTCTATGATGGCCCCGACATAAAGCTATTCATTTTAGTTGGTTGGGCCGGAGCTTCTTGTCTGTTGCTTGGCCCACCGGGATCCAACTGGTGTTTTTCTTTTGCTCCTGAGTTAGTAGGTTATTCGGCGCCCAGGGATCTCCATCGTCGGGCAGCTTACTCAGTCTGTGAGTCCTGGTTTTTGATTCATCAGGATGTTTATCATGATTTATTTGTTTGTTCTTGATGATTCATTGACTAGTTAGAGATTCACCACGAGGACCGAAGAACTAACTAAATGTTATGAACCACTGCAGAAGCTGAGGGTGAGGTTATGGCCATGTAAAACCGGTTTAAGCCCGCCAATAACCTTGTGTTACTGATCGTTCCAAGTCGATACTTCTGTGGTGGTTCTTTTTGTTTTATGTCTTGGTGTTTAAATTTTTTTGTGCTGTTGGCGCCTTATGTATGTTTTCATATTTTTAGTTAAGTTAAGGTAACTGAGTGGCCACCTATTGGGAAAATAGCTGCCCATTCGGCTTACGATTGTTTCATGGTATAAGTACCTGATTGTTAGTTTGGTTTTTTTTCCCACCTCGGTTTGTGGAGTGGGAATCTTTTTCTGATTGCTCCTTTTCCTGATCTTTGCCTACTTGTACCTCTTTATGTACTTTTTCGTATGTTTGTATGTGCTAAAACTGACAGTGTGTTTGTTTTAAATACAATACGCCTTTAACAAATTCCATGGCCTGGTGTTTAATGCACTTGACTGCCACCCGGGCGACCTCGGTTCGAGTCTCCACTGTGTCATTTTTTTTTCTTCTAGCACATCTTTTCGTTAAACAAGTATATTTAAACATCACGAAAACATGTCCGTGTAATGTATAACCCCTTATATCCCAATTTTATATGGCAAACTGGGGTTTGCAGGGGTATACCTAATTTTCTTATTTTTGCTCCGGGTACTTGTTAGAGGCGGTTCTTACGTGTACCCACAATCTATATTTTGAACAAAATAAAGAAAAATATATATATAAAAAAAAAAAATCTCAGCTAAAAAATTTCAATTTTCAAAGCTCAAAATTCATTTGTTTATTGCATGGGCAAGTTTTCATAATGAATCCGCTAATTCTTGTTTTATTGTACATGCCTTCCTTTTTAGCTCGCCTGTCTTTTGAATATACATATGAGTCAAGTTGATCCTTTGCATGTTGGTAGATGTTTGTGTGAAGTTTAATGCTGTACCATCACGACCTGCATGATGACCTCGAGGTCATGGTCATGGATCATAGATTTTAATCAATATAAATATAATATATATAATTAAACAATTGTTCAGTTATGTCGAGATGGAATACCGCTAGGGTATTAACCAATACTATAGGGTGTTGCCTACTGTGACACAACACGGTGCCCATAGTACGTTAAATGCGACATATATACTGAAAAAAATTGAAAACGCTACGTTTGTTTTGATTCAAGTTGTACATTGACATCGTGTGGAGGTTTAAAATCAATGGTAATTTTTATAATACACCTGTTACACATCATTGTTAATGCGACGCATACATGTACGTAAAAAGTCGAGAACATTACGCTGAACAAATTTTGTTGTGACGGTCTGATTTTCCACAAAGATTGGTGGAATAACCATGACTGCTTAAATTTTAGATGTTCACACAACTTAACCTTAATTCAAAATATAGGGACTGCCAAACTAAAGAATGGGTTTTTTGCAATCAAATGAAACAAGGGGCAAATACTATATGTGTAGTGTTTTCGTATTTGTTCAGTATACTATAAAATCGCGAAAATAATTATAGAATTTACAGTTATTCTCTTTGGCTCCACGTTGCCAAAATTGTAGAGTCACTGAAGAGGCTTAAGTAGCCGAAACCGCGGTATGGCCCATCCCCTTTCTCATTTATATGTTCACTGCTCTATAAGGATCTCGGTTTTTTTTATTATTATTATTATATACCAAAATTCTAAAACAGGTAAGATAAACTGACAATACGGATTCGCTTTCCAGTTTGGGCCTTTGAATGTGTATTATTATCATTTGGGTGAATCCATCTTAATTTTTAATTTTAAGGAGCGAGTTTTTATTTCATTTTCCGACTAAATACCTTTTAGAAAAGAGAATGAATAAAAGAGTGAATAACAAAAAAAAAAAAAAAAAAAAAACAACAACAAAAAAACACACATTCGTCTGACATTGGGATTGAACCCACAACCTGAGGATTGCGAAGATAGTGTGCTAAACATTACACTAAGGAGACTGTTTTCTTTATTGTCATAACCTAGTAAGACAAATATTATTCGATACAAATTTATGTAAAGTCACACAAAGCGTACATTATTCCGTACAGTAAGTTTTAGTAGTCTCATTATAAGATATTGCTTTTTTTCTCATCAACGATGAAAGCGAGACAACCTTAGTGTGCACAGTATGGTATACACTGACACATTGCTCTCCACTAAACAAACATAGAACATGGCTATATTGCGCAATTTCGGGTACTGAACCCTCCTAAGTGACCCTTTATACACCGGCGACGATAGCCAGTCTAAATCAAAGACATATGCCTAAACGGTGTTACATGTAGATAACTAAAACAATGTTTAGAAAATGACTCTTACTACTCTGAATATTCAAACTGATCTCAAAGGACCGAAAGGAATGAGTATCACCTGCTCTATGGGTGATGTACGGGGAGACCTTTTAGGGCCGCCACACGACAAAACGCCAGCTGCTGTAATAGCAAATAAAATATAAAATCTTGATCCTTTGAGCAGTTACATGTACTACAATATCTGATCGCGTGTTTATTGCGCAATTTCGGGTACTGAATCTTATCAGTGACCGTTTATAAACCGTCGACGATAGCCAGATGTACTGCAATTTCAAAACTTTACACAAGGTATTATAAGTCTAAATCAAACGGTGTCAAATAACCAAAACAAAGTTTAGAAGATGACTCTAAACGAACAATTTTAGTACTCTGAATAATCCAACTGATCTCAAAGGACAGAAAGAAATGATATAATCTGCTCTATGAATGATGTACGGGGAGACTTTTTAGGGCCGCCACACGGCAAAAAGCCAGCTGCAGTAATAGTTAATAAAAATATAAAATCTTGATCCTTTGGAAGCAGTGACAACCCGGTTTTTCGATTAACGGACCGCTTGCATGCCTTATACTGACTGAGCTACATGTATCGTGTCCGATATAAAACACAACTTAGTGACTTCAGTAAAAGCCGGGTACCGGAAATCAGGCGGGATAATCCATAGTTTTTTCTTAGTCAAATTGTGTCAACTGGAAGTGCGTGGTTTTGATATTAAAATCGAATTTTGATGTTTTTCTTTCTTGTGGATCTTATCAATAAATGGATAAATGCATCAGCAAGTACCATTTTCGATGATTATCTCTGTTGCGATGACCTTGATTGAAAATTGATTTTTTTCTTATTATCATTCCGAATCAATCCGTATGTGATAGAATTAAGCTGTGTGTGTTAGAAACAACATCTGACCACTTTGAAATGAATACATAGCAGCACAATGAAGCGCAGGCCAAAATAAATTTTGTTTACTTCATTTTCATACCTTGCACAGTGGCCATATTGGATTTGGTACCTTGCTCAGTGGCCATGTCCATTGCATAGCTGGGAACCTGTGAGGTCACTTACAGGTCACTCCGGGAGGTCACTGCTTGACCCATGCTCTGAGACTATTTGACCTTTTGATTTTTTTTTTTATTATTTTTCAAATTGAACAATTTTCTAGCATTTAATTTGACTGTCTGACTACTTAAAAAACTATTTTATGCAATGTTTTGCAATAGAACAATAAAAGTAAAAATGAATTGCAAGGTTTTGTTTTGGGTTTGAGACTATCAGCCATTGTCAACAATGGTGAAGGATTTAGTGCATGTGGCTGTTGTCAAGGCAATAGTTTCTCATTTAAATGAACTTCTTTGTGGAAAAGTGATGTAATTCTATATTTCTAGAGGACTGGAGACACCATTTTTGTAAAAGCTGAGCAGAAAAGTTGAGTTTGAAAAAAAACAGTTGGAGTCACTACACAACCCAATATGACACATTGCGTAGGTATCAAGCTAATACAAAAATTCATTCAGCTTGAAGTAAGTAAGTAAGTAAGTAATTACTTTATTTAACGAGGGTAACTCGGTTGGCTATGCCAATCTTCCCCAAGGCCCTCAAAGCATATAAAACATAATATAGCATTATACAATAAAACAATATCGAATACACAGAATTGAATAAGTCACGTCATGAAAAAACCTGTTCTGAGTGAGAAACAAAAATCTAAAATGAGATATCAAATGATGATAAAAAGGCATCGAGCTTATGATAGTAATGACACAGTCAGCATATTGTTTTTCATAAAAAAAAAAAAAAAAAAAAACAAAAAAAAAAAAAAAAACAGGTGATCTCAAATTTGTACATTCTAGCACACACTGTAAGATAACGTCAGAACCAGTATAATTCTCCATAAAAACGACGTGTACCCGGTAAGTATTTCTGCACCAGAAGGAGTTGTAGTATCTTCAATTATGTCACTAACATCGCATTCTGTTCCTGCAAAATAGCAAATGCTTAAAAAATAATTGATTTATTATAATACTTATGAAATTTGTCACGCTTATCAAGAATTTCATTCCCAATAGAATGGTGCAATTAAAAAGAAGAGAAAAAGACACACACGCACACACACGCACGCACGCACACACACAATCTCCACTATCTGTAGCATCGACTTTGGCCAACTGCAGTTCAGATGGATTTAAACTAACGAATAAGTAAGTAAAAATGACATTTTCTCGTTCTGTAGATATTTTTGCATGGTTGTGTTGTCCATTCCATTCGAAGACAGTCCCAGTCTAGCTAAACACGTTTATTTCCTGTGTGTCCACATGACAATGAAGGACCAATCATTGTTCTGAGACAATCCTACCCTAGCTACATAGCCTTTACGCAACCCTAGCTACATAGCCTTTGTGCACGAAAACCACCGATCTTGGTTTCAGACCGGGTCTGACACATAACAGGCTGCACAGTCACAATAAAAAATTTGAAACTTGAGATTTCAGATTAAGAAAGCAAGGCTACTATCTATTTGGCGAAAAAGATACTGGTCAGCTGTGCTGGCTACGGCTTTGTTTTGCGTAACACATTGTTGGTTTTCTGACACAGCGGCTCAGTCATTCCTCTGAACTATTTCCTGAATCCATGCAGGATTGACGTCGAGGAAAGCCTGGCATGTCGACATACAGTGCCAATCAACCAACAACGTGGTGTTGTTGTGGTGCAAACTGTTAGTGATGATAATGGGCTACGCCATGTCTTAAATGATTGACAACCTATCATTTTCCTTTGACATATATTTTGTAAACCACTTTTTTCAACCCTTTGCATAATATGCAACGTGTGTACATGGGAACTACTTCTGGAAGAAGTTCAAACACATCATTATTATTTAAAACAAGATTTTGGACTTTCTTGACAACAGAGCTAACTAAAGGCTATCATTTGGAATAGGAAAAATTCTTTTTTATTCGATAAAAAGCTAGGACACAATATACTCGTATCAATTTGTGTCCGACGATATAGTGACCTTCCTCAAAAAAGTTAATCCGTGAACTGAATTTCTAGCAGTTTCAAGGAAGTTTTGGTGTTCAGGATTAACAACATATTTTTAGCCGCCTTATAGGAAAACCAACAATGTGGTTTCCGAACAGGTCCGATACCAACTGACCTGTACAAGCACAGAAGCAGGCTAGAAGTTTGAAACTTTGAATTTATAAAGTAGAGGAATTGTACTATCCGTGTAGCAAAAACAAAGGCGCTAATCAGCTTCGCAGTTAAGCTGATCTGCGCCTTTGTTTTCGCATATGCAGATTGTTGGTTTTCCCATGTGGCGGCTCATATTTGTCAATGTTTCTCTTAAAATGTTTTTCTTAGAATGATGCATACCGGTACCTCCTCGTAAAGATGTTGTAAGGGCGTACAGAATAGCGACCAGCAAACATCACGATTTTGGTTAACATAACTCCTTTGATGGCTCTACATGATACTCATCAGGAAAACATGTCCGTGAAATGAATACCCCCTTATATCCCACTTTTATATAGCAAAAAACTGGGGTTTACAGGGGTATACCTTTTTTTCTTATTTTTGCTCCAAAACACAGATTATGGGTACTCGTTAGAACCACTGGCGAGGCGGTTCTAACGTGTACCCACAATCTATGTTTTGAGCAAAAATAAGAAAAAAAATTATCAGCTGAATTTTTCAATTTTAAATCAATAAAATATCTCTATATATTGTATGGGCGTGTTTTCGTTCTGATAATGCTGATCAATGCTAATGGGCTCCCAAAGTCATGACTTTGAAACAGATGGATAACAAAATGATTGACTTTGTGTGTGCCCGCCTTAGTCTGAGTTTGCCTTTATCCAAAACGTGTTTCATGAATTCACTGGTCCTTTCACATAAACATTCTTTCCCCGTCCACCCCGAATACTGTACAGATGCATTTAAATGCACAGATAGAGAAGGAAACTTATTGATATGATAGATTTATACCAACCTTTTTCACATTGACATTCCTTCCCCGTCCAACCCTTGGTACAGAGACATTTAAAATCTCCGATAGTATTTGTACAGGTCCCATTGTTAGCACAAATATCTGGAAACTCTGAAGAAAAATAAATAGTGGGAACTTGTGAGCCGCGTCATGTGAAAAGCGGGTTTTCGCATATGCGTCTAAAAAGTTACTTGCGCTTACTTATTTCGAAGTATAAACCCAGATAGCAAGCTTACGTGGGACCCACGTGGGCATACGGTTGCAATGTGGGCGGAATGTTGGTGTGGGGATGACCACGTGGATGCGACGTTGGTTCGATGTCAGTAACATGTAGATGTTGTGTAATAAAATACCATCTGAAGTTGCAATGCAATACATGTGGACGAACATTAAAATGTTTTAAAGCTTTATTGTTGTCTTAAATACGATTTTGAAGATTGCGATTGGAAGTGCCAATGCGACGTGGAACCGACGTTGTATGGCGACGGTGGGTCGGACACCATTGGTTCGATGTTGATGCAATGTGGACCATATTTTAATCCCGATTTTAATATTGAAAGCAGGTGAAAATGGAAAATAAGACTAAAATCACTGATAGAAAATAAATAGATTATAAATATATAAATTAATCAAAAATGAGCTCCAGCTTGCATTTCTATTAGGTAGCACCAGTACTGTGGTAATGATGCATAATTTGTTAGATCTGTACGTTCCTTTACCAGATTTAGAAACATTTCTTATAACTCTAACCCCCAGTTAACCTTGCTAAACTCTGGTTACCTAGGCAACAAAATGATTTTGCCATTAGTGTGATACTTGATACTCTGAGAAACTTTCTTATCAGGGATTTCAAACTGCAGAAGGTTTCCTACACTCGCTAGATAACATACATATATACAGTTTAATTAGTGTGCATTGGCATTTTTCTCGAGCTCATCATCCAAGTTTTGAAGAAGAGGAGTAATATATCCACCAAAATGTAAGTTATTGAATTTAAATTCTATATTTAATCTAGAATGCTGAATTTATTGAATATAATTTGATCATTTCACAACACTGGGACCAACAAAAGAAAATTCCTACTTCAAATTTAAACTGCGCAAACAACACATGCTCTCATGCATCCGTTGGCTTTGCATAGTAATTCAATCTGAGGGGTGCCACCAGTAGTTTTGAAAAAAGAAACGCTACACAGACTGTATTTTTGGGGTTAGAAAAAATGCATTGTTTAAGTAGATTTTCGCATGATATTAAAAAGAGAGACCGAGTGTATTGATATAAAGTACAGCCTGGCATATTCGCCTGGCCTGGTATTTCGGTCACTTGGCGCATACATGTGTGTAAGGTTATCAGCAGTGATTCATCTTATCAGCTCGGATTGTTTAAAGTCTAGTTCTCATTAATACAATTCCCAGTATAAGTCTGGTTGGGTACATTTAAGTGCTTACATTTCAGAACAAAGAAGCAAATTATGACGTGCATGAACTATAAGACTCATTTTTAAAATATTTGTCAATCTTTTTTTGCCTAAAGTTTATAAGCCTATAAGATACGTTATAGAAGACTGTATTTGATTTAATACCTTTTTTCATTCATTGCTTGATTGCAATGAGTATGACTGTCACTGAAATACATGTGTAGCAGGTTATTTAAATATGCCTACAAAATGCAATCAAATATTTTACCTTTCACCATACGGTCGACAATGATGAATTGCAGTTGGCCATTATTCGATTGATGAATAACAATTGATTTAATCAAGAAATGTACGTCCTCGACGTCTGAATTTAAAATTTGACCAGGGCCCATTCCACAGCCACAAACTGGGTCCATTCCACCATAGCCATCCTATGCTGTATTTTATAGTAAGACACAAAGTTCCGAATGTGGTGCGCGCCTGTACAAATGATCATGTGATCAGTCAAAATGGCAGACAACGTGTAAGGTAAACAGGTAGTGAGGAACATTAATTTGATGTTGAAATTAATGGCAATATTGTTCATTTCCAAGGAGAGTGGGGGAATGTGCAGTTGCCTTACACCTTTTCTTTCATCTGTAAAAGTTTCAAAAAGTCTCGGAATTATTTATATTTTTTAATGCAGTTGTACGTCCTTTTCAAGATTATTTCAGCTCATACAAGTACAAGCTTTAACAAAAAGCTTGGTCTACGCTTTGCATATATAAACTAGAATGTCAAAGAATTTGACCATACTCCCATTTCATCGTGGTTCATGTGACTGAACAGAAATAAAACGCTGCACAGTCAAAGCATTCATACCTGACAATCGACCGTCACAATACTGTCGGTTCATTTCAATCCATTGTGGCTTGGATAGAATGTAATTGGCTACACGGCAGGTGGGGCGCGGTCAAAGCGTTCATACCTGACCATAAAGCGTCACAATACCGTCGGTTAATTTCATTCCAATGTTGCTTAGATAGAATGCAATCATGCACAAGTTCCACGAATCTAACAATTTGCCCCTTTTTTGGTACCTACTGCACCATTGGTACAAATGTTACCAACCAAAGGGAGGTTTGCATGGGTGTTTTGAATGTTTACACGGTCCTTGGCGAAACGACACGGAATCCTACTAACACGATGGTCAAGCTACTAGACTCAAACGTGCAGTTGCAGCTGTAGCGAGGTGTATGAGTTGTCTTGAAAGTAGGTCAATCTCAAACTTTAGAGTAGTCTACGCGCTGGCGCGTAGACAATGAGTCAGGGCGAAAATGGGAGAACCCAGAGAAAAACCACCTTACACACCTGCAAGCAGAACTTGGCTCGTCTCACATGTGGCCTGTGTGGGGCTCGAATCCACACCAGGAACAGCGGTGAAATGATTTAGTGATTAAGAAACACCGCTCTTAACCACAGATACTTGGGGTTACTTTTTAGATTTTGCAAAAAGCTAATACTTGTATTTTTTTTTAAAAATCATACTTGTATTTTTTTCTTCTTCACTTAGCTTTTCTGCATTAGTCCTGAACTTAAACAATTAGAAAAACATGTATAGAATACATAAAAATCATTAGAAATACTGATAAACAATCACTAATGTAAAGAAAAAAACACGTGTTTTTTCTCTACATTCAGGATGGCATATCAGTATTTCGATTGCTTTCTTTAGATTCTAGACATTTTTTTCTAATTTTACAAGGTCACGACTATTGCAGAAAAGCTCAAAAAGATAACAAAAAATATAATTGTAAGTTTTGAAAAAAAAAGTACAAGTATGAGCTTTTGAAAAAAGTCTAAACAGTAACCCCAAGTATCTGTGCTCTTAACCGCTCAGTCATCAAACTCATTGTCATGAGATATGATTAAGTACTTTTACCAAGCAGAGATGGACTAAAATCTAATCACAGCTATTCCCCTGGCTGGGCTGGGGGTTGGTCGCGGTTATAAATGAATAATTAGTCTTTAAAAATTTTACCTCTGATGATTTGTGTAACTAAAATATGGTTATGCAGTTTGTTTTGCCAAAGCAAATTGGCTGTTTGTACAGCCACGTTGTATGTACTGTAATGGGAAATTGTTTTCTTTGTTGGTTTGTAAGATGAGGCTCCAAAGTCATACTCAACAATTTCCAGTCATGTTGGGATGGGGGCCACCACAACCTAAATTTATAATATATTATAAAGTACTCTTGAGAGTTAATGTGACACCACTCAGCACCACAAGTGGGGATTGAACCCAGGACCTCTTGATTGAGAGTCTGATGGTTTACCTCCAGGTCACCACATAGGAAATTAAGAAAATTATGACATGAAAATGAAAACAAAAACTTATCCATAGAATGATATTCTTATCATTACAGAAAATGCATTTGCGATATTCACCAATAATTAAAGTTAATTTAGCTACAATTTGGAAAATGTCAACATGAGCTAAAAAGGCTTGACAAAATATGTTTACTTATTATCTTAACATGCTTAATATGTTATGGCATCTACAAAGGGTCAGCATGTTTTGATTTTTTTATATAAAACATTGAACCAAGGACAACCATTACGAAAACATGCCCATGCAATATACAGAAATTTTTAAACTGGTAAAAATTGAAAATTCCAATGAAAAAAATATGATATTTTTCTTATTTTTCTTATTTTTGCTCAAAACATAGATTGTGAGCACACGTGAGTAACCACAATCTATATTTTGGAGCAAAAATAAGAAAAATACGTATACCCCTGCATACCCCAGTTTTACTATATGAGAGTGGGGTATAAGGGGGTATACATTTCACGGACATGTTATCCTGATGAATCTATTAATTAACTATATTTTTTGATAAAGATTCATTATTTTTCCAAAGCTCTTTTCAAGTTACTAGCTGCTTTACTGTGGGGACACAAGTATGATAAATGAAAATTTATGAAAATTTTTGTATGTATACAAGATACAAGAATTTTTTTATTTCATAATAATAACATCAGTTTCTGAATAACAACACGGGGACCCAACTGTTAATCGTGATTATTGATGCGACGTGGAATGTTAATGCATGCTAATATGACGTTTCGTATGCGTCGGAGATATTGTTACGAATGCGACGTTCCACATCCTCTGCCCTTGAACGGTAAGTATCACATGTTTTACTCTCGCGAAAATAAACAAAGCCGAGTTTCCAAAATCGGCGTCCACTATGATCTGCAAAATTCTTCTATGTTCCCACTTGATGTCAGATGGAATACTTACGGCACTTGTGTTTTTCAGCTAATGGTTTATAAAGTTGACATATAGATACAATTTTGCCACGAAAACTCATTACATTCTTAAATTCCTTTTGTTTTTATTTGTCTTGGTCGTAAACTAAAATGTATAACACAGTCCTGTGGGTGTTTTTTTTTTAAACACGTATCCAAATGGCTTTGTAAATGCACGTTTATCTATTGAGCGTGAAAAACAGTAAGATAAGCATCTGTTGTATGCATCGAAGACGTTGTTAAAATTTAATATGCGACACAGAAATGCATCTTGGAAGAATGAGACCGATGATTCAGTAAAATAAAATAGCAAATGTTGCGATATGAAGATGCATTTTCTTCAATAAATATTTTTAGATACATGTTAAAGGGGTCAACCATGGTTTTTGTACTGTATTAATTATTACTTGCAGAGGCTGGAGAAAGTTGTTGGAGCCTGAGGCCGAGGGTTCAAAGTGCTCCCGAAGACTCTTCAAATGTAAATGCAATGAAATAACCATAGTTGATCGCTGTTCTTGTATAACACAACATTCCAATGGAAACTGCCTCGCAACCGCACCTAAAAAATCGCATAAACCCGTTTAACTTGATGATTCTGTTGTCCCCCCCCCCCCTGCTTATCAGAAATGCATTGAGCCACCCATATTCAATGATCAAAAAAATTTTTGGTTTAGCCTTAAATTCATTTAATGTAAGGAAACATATAAGCTGTTTCGAGGCAAGAATACATCAGTTGTGTCACTAGAATGTTGACAAAGCTGAATCAGAAACCCCACTCTGTGACCTCATTCAAAATAAAAGTGGTATATGCTTTGAAGCTCGTTCAATGAAGTGTATGTAGTCCAAGGAAAAAACGCCATGCAATATTTCGCTTGATAAAGGCAATCGTCATGCTTCTGCGTGTACGTAAATAACTTTTGAAAGAGCACAACACAAATGCTAATTCTTCCATGACTCAATCTAGTAGTACGTACCTTCGTCTTCGATGCATACAAAAGATGCTTATCTTACTGTTTTTCACGCTCAGTAAATAAATGTGCATTTACAAAGCCGTTTGGATACAAATTTCAATAAAGACACCCATAGGACTGTGTTTTACTTCTTAGTTTAAGACCAAGACAAAGAAATACAGAAGGAATTTAAGAATGTAATGAGTTTCCGTGGCAAAATTGTATCTACATGTCAACTTTATAAACCATTAGCTGAAAAACACAAGTGCCGTAAGTATTCCAATTGACTTCAAGTGGGAACATAGAAGAATTTTGCAGATCATAGTGGACGCCGATTTTGCAAACTCGGCTTTGTTTATTTTCACGAGAGCAAAACATGTCCTACTTACGGTCCAAGGACAGAGGATGTGGAACGTCGCATTCGTAACGATCTCGCCGACGCATACGAAATTTCATAATAGCATGCATTAACATTCCACGTCGCATCAATAATCACGATTAACAGTTGGGTCCCCGTGAACAAGCAGCATTAGCTACATGAGCTATTTTCCAACAATTTTTTGTCTAGTTTTAAATTTTTTATTTCAGGTAAATTCAAAGCCATTCAGTTTAAGTCAAATTCCCTTACTGTAACTCAGAAAGAAAAATTACAGCATTGATACTTTTTTAATTTCTTCTATTTAAAGCTTAAAAATGGACAGTTGAATTCAATAATGTGAGCAAAATGTAGCCAAAGTATGTTCATTGTTAGTTTGATATCAATATTAAAGGACATTTGTTTTAAACAAAGCACACTTAGAGGAAGTTTTGTAGAAAATTTATCTTTGAAATAATATGTCCAAAGAAGAAAAAATTTTATCATACTGGTCAGTTAGAAGGAGAGTGCGAGCTAGTGTATCAAGTCAACTGGCTGAAATAAGTTCCACTGAGCAGGAAGAAAATGATATATCAGAAAATCTCTCTTTTCATCAGCCGCCATCAACTTCCACCCACGATCATGATGTTGTTACTTTTGAAAATCCAGAAATGCCTTCCTCTATTTGTGAAAATCCAGAAATGCAAGAGCATATTGACATGGCAGGAAACAATGATCATGATGATCAGGAAGACATTGAACAATATTTTCACCAGCAGGATTTCAAAACTGACTCTGATTCATCTGATTTAGAGCCTGACTCTGTTGATGAATCTTTTGTAGATTTGTTACCTGGAAAGCTCAAAGACTGGGCAGTGAAATACCAAATTTCAAATATATCCCTTAGTGAGCTGCTGGCAATACTTAAACCTATATGTCCCATATTACCAAAAGACCCAAGAACCCTGCTCAAGACCTTCACAAGATATGATATAATGGAAATATGTGGTGGCCAGTACTATCATTTTGGAATAGAAGCAGGAATTAAGGCAAAAATTAAGAATTGTTTGGAAATTCTTGTTGATGACTACTGTTTTGGATTGCAGATAAATATAGATGGCCTTCCTCTGTTTAAGAGTACTAGTCATCAGTTTTGGCCTATACTAGGAAGACTGGAGAATGTACCAAACCAAGAGCCTTTTATCATAGGTTTATTTTCTGGAAAGAGTAAACCAACTGATCTTAATTCATATTTGCAGAGGTTTGTCGAAGAATATTGTGAGCTCCAAATCAGTGGCTTTAAATATGATAATTTGACTTTGAAAGTGAAAATAACATCTGTTATTTGTGACACACCAGCAAGAGCTTTTGTGAAGAACACAAAGTTATATTCAGGTTATCATGGTTGTGATAAATGTACTCAGAATGGTGTCTGGGCTAGGAAAATGACCTACCCGGAGACAAATGCTCCTTTGAGAACTGATGCTTCATTCAATGAAATGGCAGATGAAGAACACCACAAAGGTCCTACTCTTTTTTGTCAGATGAATTTAGGCATGGTGTCACAGTTTCCAATTGACTATATGCATTTAGTATGCCTTGGGGTAATGAAGCGCCTGATTCTACTTTGGATGAAAGGACCTTTGATTTGCAGACTTGGATCTAGGGTCATTACAGAGATATCTGACCATCTTTTGAGCTTGAAGGACAATATCCCATGTGAGTTTTCAAGGAAACCCAGATCCTTAGCTGAGATTGATCGTTGGAAAGCCACTGAATTTAGACAGTTTTTGTTGTACACTGGGCCAGTTGTTCTTTTGAAAGCCATTCATGACAATATGTATGACAATTTTGTGGTACTGTCAGCTGCACTTCACATCCTTTTGAATGCAAGTCTATGTCAAACTTACAGTGAGTATGCTCATGGTCTACTTGTTGCTTTTGTTACACACTTCTGTCAGATGTATGGAAATGATATGGCAGTATATAATGTTCACGGCTTAGTTCATCTTGCAAATGATGCCCTGCAGTTTGGTGGTCTTGACAATATTTCTTCGTTCCCATTTGAAAACTTTCTACAGAAATTAAAACGACTCGTTAGAAAGCCATCTTTTCCTTTGGAACAAGTGATTCGAAGACTTTCTGAGCAAACTGACTCAACAGTTAGTGAAAGTTTTCCAGTATTGAAGAAAGAGCATAATCGTGGTCCACTTACTTCATCTTTGCCAGCAGGTGCTTGTATTCAGTTTCGGTCTGTTCAAACAGAGAAATTTTGCTTGAAATTGAATTCAAAAGATTCTTGTGTGCGCATATCTGATTCTGTTTGTTTGGTGCAAAATATTGTTACATGTGAATCTGAAATTTATATTGTTTATTTGAAGTTTAGAAGAAGTTCATCTTTCTTTGAGACTCCACTGTCCTCTAGCTTGTTGGGTATTCATAGAGTTTCAGCATTAGGGACAAATCTGCAGGTTGCAAAACTTTGTGAGATTCAATCAAAATGTGTTTTATTTCCTTTCAAAAGGGAATTTATTGCTTTTCCATTTACAGACAGTGTTTGGTGAAGTACATGTAACATATGCTGTTTAAGCATGTTAAGTGTAAGCTTAAAATTGATGTATATGCATAAATATACCTATACCTAACAAAATAAGAAATGCAAGCTTAGTGTAACATTCATCAATTTTTATAACTCTCGTAAGTGATTACAAAAATTAATATCATTGATTTCATTTCAAATACTTGTTACTGTAAACCCGGAAATTTTCGCGAGAACTTAATTTTCACTAATATTCGCGAATTCGTTGCCTCGCGAAAATAAACTTCTCGCTAATAAAGAATTACTATCATCTTTATATGCAGGAGTACTCGCTGGCAAATTCAAAAACTTGCTAATAATTCAGAAATGGAAAATTCGCGAAATAAAAGTCTCACAAAAATTTCCAAATTTACAGTATTCTGTGATGCACTGTGTATCTTAAAATATGAGAGGTCAAAACTCAACTTCAGATATCTGTCAAAAACCTGGGGTGGGTCAAAATGTTTAGAAGTCCCATAAAATTTCTGTCTACAATGATTTTTGCAGGTGTTTGGATGTACAGTTATTCTTTCCATCTTTATTTGCATTTTTTTTTCAAAAACTTATTTGAAAGGCTTGGCAGCTCTTGTCATTTAACAACCTTTTGAACATAAAAGTCATATGGTTGGTAAACCCTATAATCTCTGAGACTTTTTACGCATACTTTTAATGAACCATAATGGTCATGGTCAGTAAAATTAAGTGTTTAAAGACAAATTACAGCAATGGTTTAACTTCAAAAGCCTAATAAAATAAATTATTAAATAGTAAAATGATTTATCATGACAGTTAGAATTTCAGCAATTAATTAAGTAATTAACAAGTAAACCATTGTGTTCTCTTTTGTTGAGTATATTAAAATTGGACATACAGAATAACTTACTCATGTGGCACAAATGAAAACTTAAAATATGACATTTTATATTTATTTATTTTCTTATATGATAGTTTGGCTCCTAAATGTTATACAAGTTACTACTTCTGCACACGATACTTTTAAGGTGTGCGTATGTTGGGATGTTAATATATATATATATATATATATATATATATATATATATATATATATATATATATATATATATATATATATATGTATATATATATATATATATATATATATATATATATATATATAGCTATATTTTATACTTAGCAGTGAACATGGTGAAATCAATGTATATAAAACATAAATAAAAGTGATATTTTCACACGAGAAATTGATTTTTCACCAGTACTATAGGGATTGATATCACCCAATATTTTGACTGTAGATGTTGGATTATTCAATATTGTGAAAAGCTTAAGGTATGGCCAATATTCATATCAAGATGACATACACATGGCTACATTTTGTTAACAATATCATAATATCTAACATACTATCATGACTATATTATGAAATTAATATGTGTCTTCAAATTCTTCAATATAACTTCAAAATAATGTTTCAACTAAACAGGTATGCTGTAGTTGAATTTCTGAAGGAGCAGGAAGTGGATGTAGTGGCCACAAACTGGCTGCACGACAAGAAGACGAAAACTTACTGGCCGAAGTGGAAGTCAACCACAAAAGTACAAACAGCGGTCAGGAACAGATTGAGTCCCACAACTGACTTTACTGTTCATTTGGTTCGAGTATTATATGAATCAGGCAAGTTCTCAGGTTGCAGAAATTATAAATTTGTATAATTCATCAGTAGGAAGTTTAGAATGCACCTCAAGATATTTTATTTATGCCAGAAGGTTTTATTTTTTGGTTTACAGATTTTTTTTTTAGAAATGTATTACGGAGCAGGAAATAAAACATAATGTCCCAAAACTGTTGAATCAGGCAAAATAAAATCCTTTAAGCTAGGTTTTCATATTGGTCACAAAAAGTTGAAATGGGCAATGTGAAAAGAATAATGGAAGATTGTATCTTTAGAAACAAAACAAAGATACATTAAAAAAAAAAAAAACAAAAACAAAAAAAAACAAAAAAACAGTCATTCTTATAAGACGATAACACAATTTGGGTCTAAACAAAACCGCGGAAGTTTCATTTGTGCGGAGGCTATGTAGTGAAAAGAGCTGATTGCATAATCCATTGAAAAGTGATAATTGAATATGTATGTTTTGAGAGTGTTTTTAAGTGTTTTTAACTACTTGAAAACAAAATTATTGACTTTTATCATGATAATGTGCTATACAAAACTGCATTGTGCTATGTTGTGACACAATGCTCTATGTTTTCAATATATTGTAAAAGTGTTTCATGAAATAAAGATAATTTTCAAAGTCAACTTACACCCCTCGGGCAAAACATGTAAATTGAACATATAACATAGTAACATTGAACATATCACAGAAAAGGTTATTGCATAGGTATTAAACCGAAAGGTGCGTCTGATTCTAACTACAAATCTTGTTTTTAACTCTAATAAAATGAATATCTGCTCTTTTAAGTTCTGAAAAAAATCCACGCTTTTCACTACAAACTATCTGCGCTTTCGTAAAAAATTCTCCATGCTTTTGATATGGTCATCCATGCTTCCATAATGCACCAGATTGATGATGTATTCAGTCTACATACATACATACACTGGTTAAAATCATTAAATGTTTAGATGCAAGTTGAAGTGCATGTACGTATATATATATATATATATATATCTTTTATTTAAGTTTTGTCCAACTTGGGAGAGTCAGAAGAAGAAAACAAAATAAGAATACCAAACTTTCATTTTACTTTCATTTAAATTTTGGAAAATATGATGTAGAAGGATCTGTAAACCAGAAAATAAAAAGTCTTGCCATAATTTTCAGGAACATTACGAAAACACGCCCATGTAATATACAGGGATTTTTTAACATGTTTAAGTTGTAAAAATTGATTTTTATATATATTTCTTATTTTTGCTCAAAACATAGAATATGCCTTGGTTAGGCGGTTCTAACGAGTACCCACAATCTATGTTTTGGAGTAAAAATAAGAAAAATGGTTATATTCCTGCATACCTCAGTATTGTTGTATAAAAGTTGGGTTCAAGGGGGTATACATTGCCAGGACATGTTTTTGTGATGACAAAATACCCACTAAATCACCCACAAAATTATTAAAATCACAGCCAACAGAGCACTAATTGATATTCTAACACACCCTGCCTATAGAAGGCAATGGTAAAGTGCAGTGACATATTGAGTGATATATCACTGGGCGGATTAGCGTGACGTCACTTTGCGCCGTTTTGACGCCATTTTGATTAAATTATGACATCAGCTATCCCATAAGTCACTTAACATTGACGTTAGACGGTGTAACGTCATTTCAACGCGTTAAAAACGCAACAAACATATGTAAACATTTTCGGTACAGTCAAATGTTTGGCGGGATTTCTTCAGTGCAATGGTGGAAAAGTTAAAGAAACTGAAGGTTTAAAATGATTTTATTCCGTTTATTGTGTGTTAGAATCGAAATAGATCAGCTCTAGTGCATGAATTATTGAGAAATATATCACTGTTTGTCGGTCAGTTGTACGCAGATAAATCACTCGCGCTGCGCGCTCGTGATTTGCTCTGCTTTACAACTGACCTCCAAACAGTGATACAGTGATATATTACTCAACAATTCACTACTAGAGCTGATCTATTTCTTAAATAAAATCCCAAATTATAAATCAGATGACATAACGTTAATAAGACAACAAAAATTTTCAAATCCCAGCTGTAGTTTTATGTACCGGTAATCTAAGCTGCCATTTGACATCAAAATTATCTGGAGGGAGCTGTGTGGCGTATTGGTAGAATTTCAGGCTTCAGATTGAGATGTCAGAGATCCAAGCAGTCGGTTGATCCATACGTATGACCAAATGTTTTTTTGTTTTTTTTTTTGGTTGTTTTTGGATGTGATGTTATCTGGACAATGACAAACACAGATATAGGCTAATTTCAAAAACGTATGAAAAAATTCCGCTTCATAACCTGATAACAGAAAAGAAAAAAAATCATTATAACCTTATGTGGTGATTTCTAACTGCATCATTAAAATGTTTCAGATTCATATGAAAAAGCTCGTAAAAAACTGAAGCAGGCTGAAGTAACTTCAGACATTCAAACGGAGGCAGAGGATGACATTTGCCAGGCAAAGAGAAAGAAGATGTAATGAAATATTTTATGTATACACTTGCTCGTTGCATGTAAAATTATCTATATAATGTATATGACAAGGGTGCAAATTAGCCCGCTTACAATATATCTAGGTGAATAAATGCAGCTCCATGTGTGTCTTTGTTGAATACTAGTAAAATAAAGTTTAGTATCTACACAAAGTACTAGTCTGTCATTTTATAAATTGTTTTACTGTATGTACAACATCATCTGTGCAAAAAATGGATAGAAAGTCAGCCCATGCTTGTAATGTTGCAGTATTTTTAGTTTTCAAACACATTTTAATTTAAAAATCTTGAATCGTTGACATTATAACATAATGTGAAGGGTTTGTTTTCAGACCGAACAGACGTTTCGATTCTTCGGAATCTGAAGATGAGGCTCCTTCTAGGCCAAAATCACACAGCTCGAAGAAGTCTTCTCAGTTGCGAGATATGCCTGACTCAGATGATGATGAGACCCAACCTATAGAGACAACAGTGGTGAGGAGAAAATCGCCAAGGAAGTCTGCGTCAGTTGCACAGTTTCCACCAGTGCCACACTTGCCGTCACCAACACCAAATGTAGGATCTTCACCAACCACTCCAAAAACAACTACCCCAACAACATCCCTGTTTGGAAATATTGCCAAACCAAAAGTATCAGGTACACATTCTTGCATAGACTGTATAGATACAAATACCATATTTGTTCTAATTTTCAAAGAATCTGTAAGGGGGGGGGTGAACCAAATCCATGTCCTTGGTATGCATGTTTCTAATATAAACTCCAACATAAATTGTGCTTTTTGTTCTAGTCAAATAAGAAATTGGTTACTATGACAACTGTAAGTTTCTACAGACTTCTAATGGAAAAGTGGATATTGGCTGCATTCCACTGGGGATATTTTAATTTTGTTTTGACAGAAATGTCTTTAAAGTAGTCCTCTGCGTTGCATATGGCATTTCATCCAAATTCCAAATCATTTGATAGTCATTTAGCCATAATCTTTACATTAAGTGATAGTTTTCAATTCAGGTGAGCTTTTTGGCCCATGGATTTCTGGTTTTCACTTTCAGCTATTGATACAAAAGTTCTTACGTTGTTGACGGAACTTAAAGCCCAGGTAAAGGTGAATAGCCAGTACCTCCAAGCCATCAACAAGAAGTTGGAGTCGGGGAATGGTTCTGGTGTTCTAGACGTCGACACAGAATTGCCAGAGGGCATTACACTGCCTTTGATGAGTACGCAGGAGGTACTGGCATTTGATGAACAATTGAAGGGCACTTCAATTTTCAAGCAAATGGTATGTTTTCAATACATTTATTAATTATTTGCTCCAGATATGATTTTTTTTCAAAACTTGTTTTTTTTTTTTTTTCAAAACTGTTTGGACAATGCCACATGAACTGCATTTAAGTAGAAGTAACTTAATTTTGGACAATATTAGTCTTCCTCAACAGGTAGAAAAAGGGCAGGTAACTGTAATCTGCTTCTATTTTCACATAAATCTGGAGTTTTAAAAATGCCACCCTCCAGAAATTTCTAGTAATTTACACATTTTGCCATGGTGCGACTCTGCAAATGCACGAAGATATTTTGTTTACAATTCCACAGATAGCTTGTAGTTATACAGGCTTAAAACATGTAAAAAGCACACTAAAGCTTTAGATCTGTCTCTTTTAAATCATTCATTGCACGTCAGAAATTAAAAAATGCATCACAATAGGAAATTTTCAAACTTGATATATATCTGACATCATGTGACATCAAAAATGCCTTCCGCCAACTGCATTATGCCTCATAAATTCTTAAAGAAATTTTAAGTAAACAGTTATGGCAATGATCAGAAACTTTGAACTGCAGCTAGAGCACATCTTGAACTCAATAAACACGTTTGTACTGTCAAAATTCAAACCATGTTGGAAACTTATAAGATATGACTGTTTTTTTTTTTTTGTCTTTAGGTGAACCATCTATCTCTCCAAGGAGGAGACAGCCTGAAGGGCTGTGTTAGAAGAATTTTGGGGTATCTTATCCATAAGGATGCTGCACTTAACATAAATTGGCTGGGGAGGAATAATAAAACTGGGTTTCAGGATCTGGTCACATGTAAAATGATCAAAAGTAAGTTGTATTTTTTGATTTTTCAAAATATTCTTAATAGTATGGAGAATTTATTTTCATGGTTTGTCTGGTAAAGCTGAAGCTGTAGCAGATGAAGTTGTCAAAAATGCTCTAGCAATTGTTCGTTGTGGTGCTTTGTGCAGATATAAGGATCTACTGCATACCAAATTTACAAAAAATATTTGGTCTACCATTCGAATCATACCACAACGACTTTGTTGTGGTTACAATTTCTTTTTATCTCTTGCTCAACATCCAGAGTAAAGAGTGCATGTCATTTCAGGGCATTCAGTTATCCATCCTTATCACACTGGGTGTGCTACATGTAATCTAAGCAATTATCAATAACAAGTACATTTTCTTTTTACTCAATCTTTCACCATTACCTAACAGCAGTGGAAAATGCTACATCCTTTAACTGTACGTGCTACCTTTTTAGCTCACCTGAGCCAAAGGCTGACAAGGTCAACTTATAGGATGCCCATGCTCTGGCGTCCGTCCGTCGTATTCCAAAATTTCAAAGGTTTCCTCTGACACTGCTTGGCCAATCAAAGCCAAACTTCATATGGAGCATCCTTAGGAAGGGGGAGGAAAGTTTATATAAATGGTCCAGGTCACATGACCAAGATTGCCACCATGGCTATTAATAGCATATACCTTTAAAAATCTTCTTCTCCAGAACCAAAAGGCCTATGATTTTAAAACTTGGTATGAAACACCAGGGAGAGGAGCTCTACAAAGTTAATATAAATCATTACCCTGGGATGACCTTGACCATTTTTACGCAAAGGTCAATATAAGTCTGCCATGTATTTGAATGTGAAAAATTGTCAAAATGTGAAGGGAAGAAGTTTATGATTCAGGAAAAATTTGGGCCCCAGGGGCTGGTCTGCCCCCACCCTGGGGCAATACACATGTATATTTCCATAATTTTCAAAAATCTTCTCTGAAACCGCTTGGCCAATCAAAGTCAAACTTCATGTGGAGCATCCTTCGGAAGGGGGAAGGAAAGTAAATCATGACCCTGGAATGACCTATTTTATGACAAGGTCAACTTAAGTCGCCCATGCATTTGAATGGGGAAAATTGTTGAAATGTCATTTGAAGATTAAAACTTGCAGGAAATGGGCAAATGAACTGGAGATTTAAGATTCAGAAAAAAATGGACCCCAGGGGTGGGTCTGCCTCCACCCTGGGGCAGTATTATATACAATGTAAATAACCATACTAATCAAAGACCTTTTGGTCTGCTTGACCAGTCAAAGTCAAATTTTACATGAAGCATTTGTATGTAGGGGGAACCAATGTTTTATAAATAAACCAGGTCACATGTCCAAGATTGCTGCCATGCCCATATATAGCAAAAAGTTAAAAAATCTTCTCTGGAACTGCTGAACCTATTGCAATGAGACATGTGGTAATTAGACTAAGTTTGTAATTGGTAAATACAATGTGTGTATAAATCATGACCCTGTGATGACCTTGAAAGATTTTACAGCAAGGTCAACAGAGGTCATATATATATATATATACAGAAAACTGTTAAAATATCATTGAAGGGGAAAAACTTTCAGGAAATGGGTAAATGGACAGAATATTTATAAGTTTGATCCAGAAATTGACCCCAGGGGTTATTTTGACCCTGTCCTGGGGCTGTATACGTGTATATGACCATTATAGTCAAACAAGTTTATTGGTATATAACGCAGATCTCGGTGAGCATTTACAGGACCATCGGTCCTCTAGTTTTATCTCAAACAGATGCTTCCATACACATGTGGTACACAGGGCGTTAACTTCATGTATTATATATTATAGAGGCAGTACGGTGCAACAGAGAGTTTTCGTCTGCAACCGAACAGATCATGGAAGATATTGTGAAAGACTGGTTCCGCTATGCAAAAGATCTTGATGGTGGGAGGAAGGGAAGAAATAAAAAACAGAAAAAAAATGAACCTTCAGAGATTGTTGAAAGTGCCTCTGAAATAGAAGACTGACAGAAATCAAATTTAACTGACCATCAGGAAAACATGTCCGTGCAATATGTACCCCTTTAAACCCCACTTTTATATAGTAAAACTGGGGTATGCAGGGGTATACCTATTTTTCTCATTTTCGCTCCAAAACATAGATTGTGGGTACTCGTTAGAATCGCGCGGTTCTAACATGTACCCACAATGTATGTTTTGAGCAAATACGTTAAAAATATCATTTTTTTCTGGTGAAATTTCAATTTTTACAGATGAAAAAAAATCTATGTATATTGCATGGGCGTGTTTTCGTAATGAAGAGCAAAATTCGTTTACAATAAAAACAAGTAGCCCAAGGGCAACGATCGCTCACCTGTGAGTCAACAAGTACAGTCACTGGACAAAGTAATTGGGTTTTTTTACCATATATGGGTATGGTCGCCATCTTGGTCACGTGACCTTGAAACCCTACTTACATCAGCAGAAGAGCTCTTGTCTGGATTGTGTTTCTTCTTTTCTGCCATTTTGGTTCACTTGAAAAAATCATCTAACAAGGTCAGGGTCCTATAATGACCCCCGGGGTGGGGTCATTGGGGTGGGGTCATATTTGACCCAAGGGGCAAGATTGGCAGGATTTATGTAGAGCTCCACATGACAATGTTGTATATCAAATATGCAAGCTTTGTGTCATGCTGTTGCAGAGAAGATTTTTTCATATGTTTCCATTACAAGTCTGGTAGATAATGACATGCCTGGGGCATGGCCTGTACCCCAGGGGCACCGTTGGCAGCATTTATAAAGGAGAGTATTATACATTGGTCCACACAACATATGAAAGCTCTGGGCCATATGTATTCAGAGAAGATTTTTTTATGTTTTTCCCATGACACCCCCAGGGTGGGGCCTGCATGGACCCCAGGGGCATGGTTGGCAGGATTTGTAGCAGGATTTATAAAGAAGACCCATTTACATTGCTACACACAAAATATGAAAGCTTTGGGCCTTGTGGTTTCGGAAAAGAGGATTTTTTAACGTTTTTCCCATGACGCCCCCGGGGCAGGGCCCGTATAGACCCCAGGGGCACGGTTGGCAGGATTTATAAAGAGGACCACTATACATTGCTACACACAAAATATGAAAGCTTTGGGCCTTGTGGTTTCGAAGAAGAAGATATTTTAAAGTTTTCCCCATGACGCCCCCAGGGCGGGGCCCGTATGGACCCCAGGGGCACGGCTGGCAGGATTTATAAAGAGGACCACTATACATTGCTACAAACAAAATATGAAAGCTTTGGTTCTTGTGGTTTCGGAGAAGAAGATTTTTTAAAGTTTTTCACATGACGCCCCCGGGGCAGGGCCCATATGGATTCCAGGGGCACGGTTGGCAGGATTTATAAAGAGGACCACTATACATTGCTACTGACAAAATATGAAAGCTCTGGGCCTTGCGGTTTCGGAGAAGAAGATTTTTTTTTATGTTTTTTCCCATTGTAAGTCTATGGGAGCTAATGAGCCCCCGGGGCGGGGCCATTTTTGACCCCAGGGGCATGATTGGCAGGATTTATATAGAGGACCACTAAACATTGCTACATACAAAATATGAAAGCTCGGAGAAGATTTTTTTATGTTTTACCCAGGACCCCCCCCCCCCCCCGGGCGGGGCCCGAATGGACCCCAGGGGCATGGCTGGCAGGATTTATAAAGAGGACCACTATGCATTGCTACACACAAAATATGAAAGCTTTGGGCCTTGTGGTTTCGAAGAAGAAGATATTTTAAAGTTTTCCCCATGACGCCCCCAGGGCGGGGCCCGTATGGACGGGGCCCGTATGGACCCCAGGGGCACGGCTGGCAGGATTTATAAAGAGGACCACTATACATTGCTACAAACAAAATATGAAAGCTTTGGGTCTTGTGGTTTCGGAGAAGAAGATTTTTTAAAGTTTTTCACATGACGCCCCCGGGGCAGGGCCCATATGGATTCCAGGGGCATGGTTGGCAGGATTTATAAAGAGGACCACTATACATTGCTACTGACAAAATATGAAAGCTCTGGGCCTTGCGGTTTCGGAGAAGAAGATTTTTTTATGTTTTTTCCCATTGTAAGTCTATGGGAGCTAATGAGCCCCCGGGGCGGGGCCATTTTTGACCCCAGGGGCATGATTGGCAGGATTTATATAGAGGACCACTAAACATTGCTACATACAAAATATGAAAGCTTTGGGCCTTGTGGTTTTGGAGAAGAAGATTTTTTTATGTTTTTCCCATGACACCCCCGGGGCGGGGCCGATATGGAACCCAGGGGCACGGTAGGCAGGATTTATAAAGAGGACCATTATACATTGCTACACACAAAATATGAAAGCTCTGGGCCTTGTGGTTTCTGAGAAGAAGATTTTTTAAAGTTTTTTACATGACGCCCGCAGGGCAGGGCCCGTGTGGACCCCAAGGGCACAGTTGGCAGGATTTATAAAGAGGACCACTATACATTGCTAGTGACAAAATATGAAAGCTCTGGGCCTTGTGGTTTCGGACAAGAAGATTTTTTTTTGTTTTTCCCATTGTAAGTCTATGGGAGCTAATGACCCCCCGGGGCGGGGCCATTTTTGACCCCAGGGGCATGATTGGCAGGATTTATATAGAGGACCACTAAACATTGCTACATACAAAATATGAAAGCTTTGGGCCTTGTGGTTTTGGAGAAGAAGATTTTTTTATGTTTTTTCCATGACACCCCCGGGGCGGGGCCCGTATGGACCCCAGGGGCACGGTAGGCAGGATTTATAAAGAGGACCATTATACATTGCTACACACAAAATATGAAAGCTCTGGGCCTTGTGGTTTCTGAGAAGAAGATTTTTTTATGTTTTTCCCATTGTAAGTCTATGGGAGCTATCCGTTGCCATGGAAACCAGAGTTCTGATCAGACCTGGCCTAAAAACTAATACAACCTTTCCCGCTCCTCAATGATGCTTTAGATAAAATTTGATTACGATCGGCCATGTTGTCTTAGAGATATTTGAGTTTGAAAATGTGAACGGACGGACGGACGCACGCACGGACGGACGCCGGCTCGACTACTATACTATAAGCTCACCTTGTGAGCCTTCGGCTCAGGTGAGCTAAAAATCATTGATCTGCATTTATGTTGATTGTTTATTTGGGGTTAAACATCTCACCAACAACTTGAAAGGGCTTATCAGTATTGTATGTATACATGAAACTTTGTTTGTATTGGAATTTAAGGTCCCTGTCAAAAAACTTTTAGTCATGTTAGTATGCAGCCACCGCTTCTTGGTTTTAACCAGTACCGTGGGAAGTTAATGTGTCTTTCACAAGGACATATCAAGGTACAGACTGGGATAGAACACAGGGCTTCTCGATTCAGAGTCTGATGCTCTACCACTATGCCACTGCGTTCCCCAGCATGAATATGTGGAAATTATGTGGAACCAATGTGGGAACAATTGTGGACTACATGGAAATGTGGAAATAATGTGGAACCAATATGGGACCAATGTGGGACCAACTAGGAACTTTTTATATTGGGCAAACGTAAAAACCCATAGTTGGTGGAACGTGGGATCAATGTGGAATGAAATGTTTGTTGCGTTGGTTCAACGTGGAACCAACATGTTGGATCCAAGTTGATCCCACGAGCAAACTTGCGTTGCCCCAACGTGGATTTCCAACGTGGATCCCACAAACCTGACAACGGTGAGCCCACGTGGGCCCCACATATGCATGCTATCTTAAGCTTCTACCTATACAGGCTCATTTGTCTAGAATATTTCGGTAGTAACGAATATCGGTTTTCTCCTGTTGAGCTCATGTTATGAATACCACATTATATTATAGTCTTCAGCGACATTGACTTGGATTAAGATTTTAGGTACTAAATTTAGTCAACAAATTTGAGAAAGGAGGGGACGGAGCTACCGCTTCCTGGACAGTACATGTACCAGTATAATTGAGCCGCATCGTGAGAAAACCGGATTTTTGCCTATGCGAAAACAAAGGCGCAGATCAGCTTCGCAGTAACTGCGAAGCTGATCAGCGCCTTTGTTTTCGCTACACGGATAGTACAATTTCTCTTCTACTTAAATCCGAAATTTCAAGCTTCTAGCTCTTTTCTGAGCTGGTACCGGTCGGTTTGTGTCGGACCTGGTCGGAAACCCCGAAGACCGGTTTTTTCACGTCGCGGCTCATATTATACGATAGTGAATTTGCTTTCTTCATGAATACAAACCAGCATTTCTCGATCGGAGTCTTTCTATCTACCACTAGGACACCCGCGCTTTCCATTTTGCAGCGATAAACGAACATGCCTGTATTACCCGAATATTAACATCTCTCCGATGTTTGTGCATATCACACCTAATTGATACATTTAAGCATGTAGATGTATGAACAACGAGCTTTTCGAAAGTAAGTAAATAACGGAAATGCATTCTATTCCCCTCTGAATTTTGCATACATGTAGCATTCAAACTACAAAATGAATCATCCGTGCCTGAAATTTCTGGAGCTAAGTGGCCAAGCCGATGGACTTTTGGACGAGGGCCAGAGGCCGAGGAAACATACCTCTAACGTGTTATGCCCATGAGCACCGGTGCTCTATGCTATGACAACATCAGGAAAACATGTCCGTGAAATGTTTACCCTCTTATACCCCACTCTTACATTGCAAAACTGGGGTATGCAGGGGTATACATATTTTTTTCTTTTTCTTTTTTGCTCCAAAACATAGATTGTGGGTACTAACGTGTACCCACAATCTACGTTTTAAGCAAAAATAGGAAAAAAATCACTCAGCTGAGAATTATTAGTTTTTAAAGCTAAAAACCTCTTGTTTAATGCATGGGCGTGTTTTCGTAGGGAAACTGAATGGGAAATTAAATTACCTGTGCATTCATCCATATCTTCTGTGCAGTTGACCCCCGTGTACCCCGGGACACATCCTCTGCAATGGGCGTGGCCTGTCGCACTCGTACACGCTATGTTAGGGTTACAAGGACCATAGCATAGAAAACCCTTCGGGCAGTTGTCGAGGTTGGGCATGCATGGATCGTTATGCTCGCAGTCCAGTCCTGTAAGGTTGACAAATATAGTACATGTACATTTGTATAGTAACAATATTTGTTTGTTTGTTTGTTTGTTTGAATTGATGATGGGACTACATTCAACAAGTGCTTAAAATATAAATTATGCAAATGCAACGTTTTTACATTCCTACACGCAGTAGATGGTTTGATTTATTTAGTTTGTATCGAAACTGATACGCTGAACATTTGTGAAATATTAGGCTAATTTCAGTTAATTTAGAGATGCCTGTTTTGCGCATAAACTTTGAAATTAGAACAGACATGAGCTTATGCATGAGAAACGCAGCAATATTGGTTTCTGAAACCGGCCTGTAGAGTCACAGAAGCAGGCTAGAAGCATGATAGTTTGGATATAAGTAGGAGAGGAATTGTACTATCCAACCCTCAGGAAAACATGTCCATGAAATGTATACCCCTTGAACCCCACTTTTATATAGAAAAACTGGGGTTTGCAGGGATATATCTATTTTTCTTATTTTAAAAATGTAACGTGTACCCACAAAATATGTTTTGAGCAAAAATAAGAAAAAAAAAATCATATTTTTTCTGTTGTAAATTTTCAATTTTTACAACTCACGACAGGAAAAAATGTGTATATTACATAGGCATGTTTTCGTAATGCATGTTGCGAAAATGTAGCGAAAACAAAGGCGCCTTTCATGATCTGCGCTTTTGGTTTTCGCATATGCCAATTGTTGGAATTCAGATGCGGCGGCTCATATGCGTGTACTCACCTACTTTACCAGGTGGACAATCACAGTATATGTACCCATTGTCTTCCTTACAAGTTGCAGTGGGAGGGCAACTGTCTGGCTGACATGTTGGAATTTCAGAATCAGTGGTCTGAGACAGAGCTCCTGTAAATACAATTGAGCCTGTGCGTGAGAAAACCAACAATTTGGGTTCCGACCAGGTCCGACACAAACCAGCCTGTACAGTCACAGAAGAAACCCAGAATCTTGAAAATTTGGGAATAAGTAGAGGAGGAAATGTACTATCCGTGTAGCGAAAACAAAGGCGCTGATCAGCTTCGCAGTTACTGCGAAGCTGATCTGCGCCTTTGTTTTCGCCAATGCAGATTGTTGGTTTTCCCATGCGGCGGCTCAATTGACTATGTATGAGCACATGGTTTTTATTTTATTATCGCTAACAAAAATGACGCTACACATCAACGGAAGGTTTTGAAGCATATACATGTACCTCTTGTTCTGGAATCCGACACGTTAACACATGAGCCACCGAGCTCCACTGTGCACTTAAGTATGATAAATGATACAGTAGTTGACCGTGTGACCTTCTTCACTATGTACATAATTAGGCTATTTTTTATATACAGTATATTTCATATCAGAGGTGTTAGGTTTGTTGACCTTTTATTTGCTTGAAGTATTTTTGGTGACTCAGCATACATACCAGGTTGTCCATTTGCTTGTGTGTGTACATGAATGAAGTCGAAATTTATTTACTGCGGTTGCCAAGATTTAAAGTTTTATCGCGCATGTCAAGTTTTCAACGTGTATGTTTCGTCTGTGTTACGAGCTTTGTAATGACAGCACACTGCTCACCGATAATTGGTTGGCTGCTTACGGACTGATTGTGGTGGTGTAATGGATAGCGTATTCGCTTAGCAATCAAGGGGCTGCGGATTCGAAAACCGGCTGGTACATATGCCTGTCATGTTGTTGACAAACGTTCACCCTGGTATTATAAAGGCAATCCGCCCATAGGGGTGTAACATTTTTTAAACATTTTGAAGGACTATATGAGTAGTGGTTAACCACTTCAAGCAATCTCGTATCCTGTCCATGAAACGTGGTTAAGTTGTAAATTGTTTGTTTGTTTGAATTGATGCTTTACGTCCCAGTCAACAGCTAAGGTCATGTCAGGACGTTGCCTCCACTTTATGGGATTTTTACCCAAAATGAGGATGCCAGGACATCCAACAAGTGCTTAAAATATAACCATCTAACAAAGCCACAAAGGCTTACTAGTATGTGTGGACGGTTTGACTTGAAACCACTTTTCCTGGGCAAGCTCAGACCTGAACGGTTAACCAGTAATCAGATGGTCAGTCAGCAGCAAACAAGCTTTGCCTGGAGGCACAAGCAGCCCATCTATTTCTTTAGCCCCAATGGGCGGGGGCTCATATTCCTACCCGACGGACCACCCGTAAGTTGTAAATTGGGTGGTGTTATATGGGTCCAATATAGCAGCGCATCTTAAAAACAATACCGACCATTTGTTGGGAAGAAGTTCTATAAATAGGCGTCGTTCCGACATGACATTTGCTGCCGACTGCAATTATATTATTAGGCATTTAAACAAATAACTAATTCTGCCTTGGTATTTTTTCTGAATATAAAGGAAAAAACGTACCTGGATGATGCAGATAACACAATCTGGTTTCTTTCAAACCTCTGCCAGACACAGTAATTTATCAAAGTTTAATCTGCCTACAAAATTACTCAGCCTAATGTGTGTTGTCTGAACAAGGTCGTGTATTATAAACTGGGGTAATGTTTCGAAAAAGTTGTTTTCTGTATCACCATAGATTAATGTTTCCACCTTAATATGTTTAGATGCATATCGATGTAGCTCCAACATGCGCCGCGTCTACTTTGAAGGACGTTATGTCGCTGGCTTGTCAATACTGCTAATGCATCAGAAAGAATATGTTTGATCGTTATTATTGCATAATACAAATTTTCCATGCAAAACGTTGTAGATATTGTCCAGATTTTGCAGAAATTCATGCACCTAAAAGGCGCGGACAATGACGTTAGCAAACGACGTTTTAAAAATGCTCCCTGTTCGGGGCAAACGTCAACGTCATAATGGCGTCCTAGTATAACGTTAAATCAAATGCACAATACGCAATGACGTAAATTTTTGTCAGACGTCCTGTTAAAGCCAGATGTACGTAATTGAAGGCGCTTAAAAGAACGTGCGTATCCAAGGGTCGAAACGTCATTTTACGCCGCATTCGTAACGTCAGTTTTCGCTCGAAACGTCATTTCTAGCGTCATTTTACGCTCGGAATACGAAACTGTTTCCATACAATTATGCAGAGTACTTCACAAATGTAAAAAAATATATATTATTTATTATTTCTGCTCAATATATAGATTGTGGACATGTTATCCTGAGGAAAACATCATTTGCGCGACAGTTAGCATTATTGAAATACTAAATAGCGTCGGAGATTTTGGCGCAAAATCGACGTCGCGCGTAAAACATACTGAATTCAGCAACGACTACCTCTCTTCGCACGCTTATAGCAGGAAAACGAATCCGGTAACCAAGGACTTTCTCGTTATCTACTTGTAGTTCAGGAATTTCTCTATTACATATCAGTTTTTAAAAAAATCCTACCGTGGATTTTTTTAAATATATCAAGAAAAGTAACAAAAAAGGGGGTCTAAAAATCGGATTTACGTTGACGTCAATGTATTTTCGCTCTCAAAATTGACAATTTTGAAGGCCGATATCTCGAAAACAAGCTCGGAACGGTATCGATTTCTTTTCATTTTCGTTTGTAGGACATCAAAATACACTCGCATGCAAAAAATAAAAGATTTCTACCGTGAGGTCAATTACGTACATCTGGCTTTAAAAGCATAAAACAAGAGCAGTGTATTGACAGCACACGCTCACGAGAATCGCCTCATTAATACACGGCTTTAATATCGCGTGTCACGGGTACTTTTGCAATAATGCACGTCATAAGCAAAGGCTTTACATGTCTTTCCTTTTTACATGTGCAAATACGTGAACACTGAAGGATCTAGAATCAATATAATGGCTACCTTCAATTGCTAAGCAGCTCATGTTTGTCTGACCTGGTCGAAAATGATAAAACTATGTATTCTCGAAATGAGGTTCATATAAATCAAATCAAATTAACCATAATATTCCAATTATAACCTACCTGACAGGAATAAAACAACACACATATACAACTCCATCACAAAACTCTGCAAAAACTCAGAACTTCTGTCGATAAAATCACTGCCTTTCGATTATCTTAAGTAGCCGTAAAACATAACTGAATGTTAGAGAAATACAGTAACATGTATACGCAGAGGCTTCGACGTTATCTGTAAGGCGTGATTCATTCAAAAAATGTATTCAATGTAACTATTATATAACTGACATTTTGAGGTTGCATTTTTGCTATTTAGCGCACAACATTTATCCATTTGGTTTAATGTTACTTTACATAGTAAGTTTGCGATAGTTAGAGGATGATTCAGGCCTAAAGGTTATGTGAACAACCTCATTTAGTATGCGTCAGTTGTTTTTAGTCAGGCAGAACGACTCACCTACCTATCCTGTCCGGTCGTGGACAGTGTCATCTACACGCAGTTTTATATTTTTTCACCATACAGGTTTACTTCTCACTTTGCTATAATGTATCTATTATAACAAATACAGTATATGCCAGACAAAGAGGAAGAATATTACATAGGCTTCAGGTACGATGTAAATTTATTTACTTCGTTGATTTGAAAAATGCATTTATACAAATAAAGAAAAAGTTGATAAAGAATTAAACATGAAGAATATGGCGTATACCGGATATGATATTAAGCAAATATTGAACAGGAACTAATGAAATTAAACTAAAAGTCCCATCCTAAAAACTAAGGTATTGCAAATCCCCCATGACAGAAAGGGGTAATTTTGTTGTGATCTCTTAAGCCCCGTTTACACATTCACGATTTTTGGCTACGGTGCCGCTACGATTCGCCACGATTTGTAAAATCGTCGTGTACCGTGGTGTACCGTGGTCATTCGTAGTAGAACCGTAGTGAATCGTGGTGAATCTTAATGAATCGTGATGATTCGGGAAACTCTACGTGGCCTAATTCGTAGCGCAACCGTAGCGGAATCGTGCTTATTCGTACTGACACCGTAGCTATATTCGCGGCTATTCGTGAGAGATCGTAGCCAATCTTGGAGCTCCGTAGCGAAACCGTGGAATCTTTGACACCACGAACTCCCACGATTCACCACGAATTGTGTACGGTTGTCCTACGAATCATCCACGGTTTCGCTACGGAGATCCACGATTGGCCACGACGGCTACCGCCGTGAAAAGTACTAGTACCTTATCGAACCGTACAAGCACCGTGAGCATTCGTTGTGCCACCGTGGTTAATCCTCATTGACCGTAGCCTTGCCGTCATGAACCGTCATTGATTCGTAGCGACACCTTACAGACACCGTACTAATATCGTAGACATTCTTACTGGAATTGTAGTGACATTGACTATTTCCACCTTTCGCCACGATTCATCCCGGTCCACCCCGATTTTTCTGACCATGAGAAATCGGGTGAATCGTGGTGAATCGTAGAGAAAACCGTGAATGTGTAAACGGGGCTGACAACTTCTATGCTCTTTACCTAGATAATACGTACTTGTGACTGTCACTGACAGACTGATCAACTGATTACTCGTTATCCACAGAGAAGGTTTGCAACTGCCCAGCAAAAGCCCAATATGCCATACACGAAAACACCACTTTCACTGAATATGAGTGTCTTTTTGCTTTTTCATTTGAAATGTGAAATCTGAGCCTTCTAATTGAATAACCGACTATGGGTCTAAAACTTCACGTATTATCGCCAAACCACATAATTTTACAGTGTCTGCAATTTGCATTGATATCTATAAAAGACCCAATTCTTTCCGAAATAAAACGATACAAAAATAATACCACCATGATGATATGCCCAGACCATGAATGTGTATTAGTCCTAAAAGGGTCATATTGAATGTCTGGCTGATCATTTGCAACCTGTTAACTGTATAGAAAAAGACCAAAAAGTGATCGAAATCAAAGTTCAACAGTCAATGTGTCAGCTTTATGAATACGAAAAATTACGACAATGATAATTCAAAGAATGAAGTTACCGCAAAGAATATCAGCGCGTTACTAAAATCTGGCACAAAGCTTTGAATCAAAGATTGCCGCCGTCTGTCGCAATCTATGTTTTACTGTTCACCATCTCCACACAGAATCAACTTTGGATACTACATATTCTGACGAATTTTAATAATTTACTACAAAAGTTTTACAAAGCACTTTTTGTTCAGTCTAGTGTTGGTTTTCACATTTTAATGTTGGTTTTCACATTATCACATATTTTCTTTAAATCATCGTTTAGTACATATAAACCTTACTTGTGTTCTGGTTATATTTTGAAGTATGACATCTGAAATTTTTTTGCTACCTCATTTTGCATTCACCCACTGTAAAAGATCAGTCTCTCAGTCACCTGGACGCTTGTATCAAGGGAAACCAGTTAACAAGCCACCTCACCAAGTAGTTCTGGACAAAACCTGTTCTTTCTCCTGAAAAGCACAAGCAGACACATCAAACTAAAAAGCAGTGTATACTATGGCAAGTCTGCATCTTTATTTCACAAACAGAGGGCATCAAAGCTACACTTCAAATTTTAAATGCACTACTTTCGTACGGCGGACTGATACAATTTTGAGTGGTGTCGCACCTATTGTCCTGGTTCAGGCTGATATCAAGTACATGTACAAACACATTCGCGCTGGCATATTAACAGAATCAGTGATCGCGAGTTCCGACCAGACCGCATTTTAATCTCTGGCATTTGACCCTTTGAATTCTTTAATACAGACACGTTTAATGATGACGACAGATGAAGAAAGCAAGGGAATTACACATGATCATTCCAAATTCCATTTGCCGAAGGCAACAGTCCAGTGCTTAGAGCGCTATCTGTCGTCGAGAGTGAAAAACGGGTGATCCAATGAATGTGCTAACCGACTCAAAACACAACACCAGCTACATTAACGACGCCAAATATTTACTTTTCTATACAAAGAAACAAGTAGGCAATATTCAGGAAAAGGCAAAATCAGAAAGAAACTCCCACTCCAAAAACCGAGGTGGGAAAAAAACTAAGTTGACAATTAGGCACTGATACTTAGAAAACATCGTACGCCGAGTGAGCAGCTATTTCCCAAAAGAAGGCCACTCAGTTACCCTAACTTTAATAACTAAAACTATGAAAACGTACATAAGAATAAAACAGCGCAAAATTCGACTCCAAAACATATAACAAACAGAACCACAACAGAAGTATCGCCTTGGAGCGCTCAGTAATATAAAATTACTCGGGGGCTTAAATCGATTTTACAGGGCCCTAACTTCATCCTCATCTTCTGCAGTGGTTCACAACATTTAGTTAGTTGTTCGGTCCTCGTGGTGAATCTCTAACTAGTCAATGAATCATCAAGGACAAAAACAAATCATGACAACCACCATGATGAATCTTAAACGAGGGCTCACAGATTAAGTAAGCTGTCCGACGATGGAGATCCTTGGGCGCCGAATAACTTACTAAAGTACGGAGCAAAAGAAAAGCACGAGTTGAAACCCGTTGGGCCAAGCAACAGACAAGAACCTCCTGCCCCAACCAACTAAAATGAATAGCTTTATGTCGGGGCCATCATAGAGTCTGACGCCCGACCTACCAGCGTGCAATTAAAGAAGGCAACATAGTTATTATCCATGATTGGGCTAAACACTGAGCATGCAGACTGTCGCATACAATATAAGTTATACATGTAACCTATACATCTGTTACGTGTAATGATTTTTCTGAACTGAAAAGAAAAATCATTCCTTCCTGTAAGTTTCCTAAATTTGTAAACCAAGTCACCATAAAAGCGTATTTAGCCAAACATAAGATTTTGAAATCAATTCATAGTGTCTGCGATGAAATTTAGAAAATGCTTTTCGAAGTTTATGATACAGGTAGCTCTGCCGGAGAAGTTTGGATGTTAAACATTTATTCCGCGCGTTTATGCCCGCAACATAACTGCAGACTCTAGAAGCAAACATAATAAGTTGCGAAATGTATACACCATAAGCAGCGTGAGGAACGTCACAATCCAAAAACGGACAATTTACTATATCAGAATCCAAGTCATCGCGTTTGTCATGATTTTTAGAAGAAACGAATCTATTTGCAATAGAAAGATAAATCTAAAAAAGGGGCTTCGGTATCTGTGATGTTGGCTTTATTTAACTGTAGTTCCGGCCGGTCGATAAATTAGATTGACCATGCCTTCAAATCAAGGATTGCCAATGTTCAAATTTAGAAAATTTTCAAACCCACGCAATTAGTTATTAAATCAAACAAAATCATATATATAGCTACTTACAGTGGACTTTTTGCAAGAATGTATACGAACAAATATCACGATTTGTACTTTAAGGGACATGTATCGAAATCAGGAAACGCAGTGATTTATGTAAATTCTGGGCTCAGCCAATCAAATTTTGTGTTTGACATTGTTCTGACAGTTTTGAATTTTCTTCTGGAAGCTCTTAATATCATGCTAATGTAGTTAACATGATCTCCATGACAGCCCACACACTCAGGTAGGCAAACACGTGTCTATGCGGAAGTATAGTCAACATATCTTTTAGTATAAAAGTCGAGGCTGGTGTATCCATCTAGATAAGAATCTTTTCTTGACCTGTTGCAAAATGAAGTTTATCTCAGAAATATCCGAAATGTTCGTCGTTAGGAGTAATTCAACTGAAGTTACAAAGGCTGAAAGCGACGATGCAGATAATGACTTTTTCTTCGATATATTTGACGATATAACAAAGAGAGCTCGACTAAAGTTGGCGTGGTGGATGTTCAAAGCCAGACAATACCAAAGAAGAAGAGAAATGGAGACTAATCTTCACGAACGACGAAAAATGTACGAGCACTCTTCATCAAACAGTTGTAGTAATGCAAACAACGACTACATGTTGAACACCGCAAAGCGTAATGGAGTCGCGAAACGAATTTCTGAATGTTTTACTCAGCAAACAACACAACATATAATATCTTCAAAACTATACGGAAAAAACTTTGGAAAATTAGACAATGTTGCGACTCTATCAAGTGATAATTCGCTAGGATCTGCTGTAAGTGACAATGGGAATATTGGTGCTAATAACTTATCAAGACGTTGTCAAAGGCAAGGTGCTAATACGATACTTCACAGACAACGTGTTTCGACAAACGACGTGAAGGAGAGAGTTGCTGTACAACTGGCAGCTCGAAGAAAGGAAATTGCTGGTATGACGAGCGCCCAAAGAATAGCACACTTTCGGAACAAATATGGTCTCAATGAAAATAAGGACTGACCGATTAGAGAATGGACCAACGTTTTGGACGTGCCATAGGCGTATGTCTGGACCCGCCTACGAGTGAGTAGATAGGAACTTACGAACACTCTATACGGTAGATCAGAACCATTCAGTGGAGATAATATTATCTTAAAAGATTTGTTAGATCGGAACACTTCGACGTAAGATATACAACGGACTCTCAACCTTGTTTCATTGATGACTTGGTAGTTTTTCGATGGTTTTATGCTAGTAATTTGAATGGATGATAGTGTTTGTTTGAAATGCATTGATTGTATCTTTTGTTACTGTGTATGGTCATAACACGTTTAAACGTATACATGTATTTTGTTTTGTGATACTGTTATTCCAGTTGGACACTATTTTTATTCATTTAATCATTTTAGTTTAGTTGAAAGAGAATATTGTTATGTCAATAGTTATTTGGAAATAATTTGTCATATGTACATTTGTAAATCATTATATTCTTGACTATGTTTAGTATGCCTAATATGCCACGTGGGAAATAAATTATTCATCTAAAATATTCGTTTTCTTTTGCTTCTACGCACTCCTTTTTCATATTGTAAAATGCATGTTTTATGTCTGTGATTAAGACAACACCTGTGTAAATTATAAACATGTAAATTGCAGCACCACTGGCTGGCATTCGTTGCCGGTTTATAAGGATCACTGATGAGGGTTCATTACCAAAATTGCGCAATATGGCTCATACTGTCTTCCTTTGAACGTTTTAACGGCTTCCAAAGCTTATTTTGTATATTTTATTATTTAAAGCCCTTGCAAACTTCACCTGGCACCTTGGCGTGTGAAACAGAGAAGTAAACCGTATATGTTAAACATCACAGCGACAGAACCACATCGGAACGGTCAGCAAAATACTGAAGGTTTCCCGGACATCGTCCTTAGTCATCTGTGACTTGAACTAAAAAGTAAGCAATGATCAGGTGTAACGCAATCAGATACAACATCCCATTTTAAACCATTTGTATATCGCCGTTAGCTTTTGGAGTTTCATAGCTGGTACAAGTAGGCAATGATCAAGAAATGACGCAATCAGAAATAGAGTATAGAACAGATTTTCGGGTATTTTAAACGTGAATGTTAGCAAAATTCTATATGAAACATAATGAAATTAAGCAATTGATGAAGGACTTTACGAAAAAAATCTCATAATTGTGATTCTTTTTGTCGGGTATACAATATGTGGCTCCGAATTTGGGGAATGCTCATTTTGCTCTGAAGAAAAGGTAAAAGTTGGCAATGATCCGGAAACGGCGCAATCAGAAATTCCCACTCCATAAACCGAGATGGGGAAAACAAAATTGACAATCAGGTATACTAAGAAAACATATCGTAAGCCTAGTGAGCAGCTGTTTCCCAAATAGGCAACCACTCAGTTACCCGCACTTACTAAAATATGAAAACGTACTAAAGGTGCAAACGGCACAAATGTTTAACAACAAACCACAAAACAATTAGAACCACAATAGAACTATTGCCTTGGAAATTACTGGCCTGCTGGTAAGGTATTCTTGTACATAAAGCAAGAACGATGGTTAAGGTAAAGTAAGGTAAATACATCGAATGATGTCAGATCGTATGTTTTAGCATTGGAAATAAGTAAAACGTGAAGCATGCCCGTCAGTGTTGGACCTAGGGTAGTCTGTTCCATTTTGATGCGGAATCGAAGAAAGTTTGGTCAGTAAACGCTCACCTGAGATCTGAGATCAGATACATGTATATAGCCCCAAGTCAGAATCAGAATAACACCTGGGCCCAAATTCTTTCTTGAAATTCATAAATATGCTGTACATTGGCTCTTTTTTGAACGTTTGTTTTCCCACTTCAATGACATTTTAACATTTTTAGCTCGACTGCACGAAGTGCATAGAGCTATTGCAGTCACCCCGGTTGTCCACGTTCCCGTTCCCGTGCGCGTTCCCGTGCGTGTGCGCGTGCGCGTCACACTTGCGTTAAAGTTTTCTAGAAGTCCATATCTTAACAACCACTCATCAGAAAGCATTCATACTTGTACCATAGTTACCCTGTTGGGTTAGCTTTCATTCCATGGCATCGGGCCCCTGGGTCCAGGCCAGGGGGTGGAGCTGGAGGTTAAAATCTAGAACACCTTCAAAAATGGCAATTCTTGTGTTAAAGTTTTCTAGAAGTCCATATCTTGACAACCACTCATCAAAAAGCATTGATACTTGGGCCATTGACACCCTGTATGGTCGGCTTTCATTCCATGGCATCATATCCCTGGGTCCATGCCAGGGGGTGGGGCTAGAGGTTAAAATCTAGAACACCATTAATAATAATGGCTTTTCTGTGATATAGTATTCTAGAAGTCTATATCTTGAAAACTTTTTATCAGAGGGCTTTCATACTCGGACCATAGGTACCCTGTAGGGTTGAGTTTCATTTCATGGCATCGGATCTCTGGGTCCATGCCTGGGGGGAGGGGCTGGAGGTTAAAAACTAGAACATTGTACAATATAGATGTACTGCTGTGAAACTTTTACAAAGAGTCCATCTCTTGACAACAACTTATCATAAAGCATTCATACTTCATACACTTTAGGTTCCATGACATCGGACCTCTGGGTCGGAGTCAGGGGGGGGGGGGGGGGGCGGGGCTAGAGGTCAAAATCTAGAACTCCCCATTTGTTTTTCTTTCTTTTTATTTCTAAATAGAAACAACTTAGGAAGATGGTTGGTCATTCATCTTTTGACTTTGTGACACTGACTTGTGTGTCATGACGGTAAGGGTCGGTTGACCTACTTTCCATGGTTCAGTGATTTTGCCTTATATCTTAACACTCAATTAGTATATTTTCTTACTTCTTTCAGATTATGAGTGAGTACGACCAGGCCTTTGACCCCAATATACTTATAGGTCACTGTGACCTAATTTCACGGTTCATTGATTTTGCCTTATATCTTGACACTCAATTAGTATATTTTCATATTTTTTTTCAGATTATGAGTGAGTATGACCAGACCTTTGACCCCAATATACTTATAGGTCACTGTGACCTAATTTCATGGTTCAGTGATTTTGCCTTATATCTTGACACTCAATTAGTATATTTTCATACTTTTTTTCAGATTATGAGTGAGTATGACCAGACCTTTGACCCCAATATACTTATAGGTAACTGTGACCTAATTTCACGGTTCAGTGATTTTGCCTTATATCTCGGTACTCAAATGGTTTATGAACAAACTTCTTTCAAAGTATGTTTGCGTATGACAAGACCTTTGACCTTGAAGTAGTCCTAGGTCACTGTGACCTTATTTCACGATTCAGTGATTTTGCCTTATATCTCAACACTCAATTAGCATATTTTCATACTTTTTTTCAGATTATGAGTGAGTTTGACCAGACCTTTGACCCCAATATATTTATAGGTCACTGTGACCTAATTTCATGGTTCAGTGACTTTGCCTTATATCTCGGCACTCAAGTGGTTTATGAACAAACTTCTTTCACACTATGTTTGCGTATGACAAGACCTTTGACCCTGAAGTAGTCCTAGGTCACTGTGACCTAATTTCACGGTTCAGTGATTTTGCCTTATATCTCGACACTTAATTAGTATATTTTCATACTTTTTTCAGATTATGAGTGAGTATGACCAGACCTTTGACCCCAATATACTTATAGGTCACTGTGACCTAATTTCACGGTTCAGTGACTTTGCCTTATATCTCGGCATTCAAGTGGTTTATGGACAAACTTCTGCGTATGACAAGACCTTTGACCCTAAAGTAGTCCTAGGTCAATATGACCTAATTTCACGGTTCAGTGATTTTCCTTTCTATGTCGGCACTCAATTGGTATATGAACATACTTCTTTCACGATATGTATGAGGATGACAAGACCTTTGACCGTAACGTATTCCTGGGTCACTTTGACCTAATTTCATGGTTCAGTGATTTTTGTCTTATATCTCGACACTCAGTTGGTACTTTTTCATACTTCTTTCTGATTATGAATGAGTATGACCAGACCTTTAACCCAAACATACTTATAGGTCACTATGACCTAATTTCATGGTTCATTGAATTTGCTTTATATCTCAACACTGAATGGGTATATGATCATATTTCTTTCACATTATGAGTAAGTATCACTAGGCCTTTGACCCTGGAATACTTATAGGTCAGTGTGACCTTATTTCACGGTTCAGTGATTTTGCCTTGTGTCTTGGCACTCAGTTGGTATAAGAACACACTACTTTCACAATATGAGTGAATAGGTAGTTATAGTTAACTTTCATGGTTCAGTGATTTTGCCTTATTGCATCAAGGCAAAAAGATGTATGAGCATAATGCTTTGAGTTACTGGTCGGGTTTGGCCTTATGTTTGACAAAGGTCAGAAGCAGTCGAGCACGCTGTCCTGCGACAGCTCTTATTTGTATATGTGACTTATGTTGATCTTGCCGTAAATTGGCGGCGTAAAATCTGTCAAGGCCATCACAGAGTCATCATTTATACATGCACATACATTGTAGTGCTATAGTCTTAATAACTACATGTACATTTCACGTTTCGTTGCTACAGGCTCCGCAGTTCCTGAGTAGAAGATATTTGAAGTGTTTTTACCATATATGGGGATGGCAGCCATCTTGGTCAGGTAACCTAAATTATTTAAAAACAAACTTTCGTTCCCCCCTTCCAAATGATGCTCTGCGTGAAGTTTGGCTTTGATTGGCCAAGCAGAGAAGAAGATGTCTGAATATTACTATTATATACATGTATTTAGCCCCGGGGCAGGGGTGGACAATCCCCTTGGGTCAATTGTTTTTCATAAACATAAATATTTAGTCCATTTGCTCATTCCAAGCAAGTTTTCTGTCATTAAATGACATTTTCCCACTTTTCCCCATTCATATGCATGAGCGACTTAAGTTTACCTTGCCGTAAAATAGGTCAAGGTCATCACAAGGACATGGTTTATTTAGGCTAAGTATAGCTTCTCTTCCTGATGTTTCATTCAAAGTTTCAAAATATTATGCCTGCTGGTTCTGGAGAAGACATTTTTAAATGTTTTTGCTATTTATATCCATGGCGGCCATCTTGGTCATGTGACCTGGATCATTTATATTTCCCTTCCTAAGGATGCTGAACTTGAAGTTTGGCTTTGACTGGCCAATTTGTTTCAGAGAAGACGATCTTTGAATATTACGCTAATATACATGTATATTGCCCCCGGGGGAGGGGGGAGACCAGTCCCTGAGCTCTAATTCTTTTCAGAATAATAAATCTTCAGTCCATTTGCCCATTCCCTTCGAGTTTTTTCCCTTGAAATGACATGTTGACAATTTTCCTATTCAAATGCATGGGCGACCAGTGTTGACCTTGCCGTAAAATAGGTCAAAGTCATCCCTGGGTCATGATTTATTTAAACATTGTAGATCTTCTTTTCAAGAAAATTCATGCCAAGTTTCAAAATCAAAGGTCTTCTGGTTCTGGATGAAGATTTCAAAAGTGTTTGCTATTTATAGTCTTGACGGCCATCTTGGTCATGTGGCCTGGACCGTTTATATAAGATTTCTTCCCCCCCCCCCTCCTAAGAATGCTCCACATGAAATTTGGTTGTGATTGGCTGAGCGGTTTAAGATGAGAAGAAATTTGAAATTGTGGACGACGACGGACGTACGACGGAGCATGGCCATCCTATAATCTCAAACCTACTGGGAAATAGCTGCTCACGCGGCTTATGGTATATGTGTGTTTTATAAGTATAAGTACCCAATTGTCAATTTAGTGTTTCCCACCTCGGTTTTTGGCCTGGGAATTTCTGTCTGATTGCGCCTTTTCCTGATTATTGCCTACTTGTACTTTTTCACATTGTGAGGCTTCGGCTCATGTGAGCCAGAAATAGCCAGACATAGCCGAATGTGAAACAATAAAATGACACATTTAAAGCGACATTCGTTAAAGTTTCTTTACGGCTGTCTAGATCGTCAAAATGTCTCACCTTGAACTCCAAACAAGGCAGCTTTGAGGATGAGGTTTTGGCTTAATTTCAGCAAGGTTTTGTAATACATGTGTAAGCCAGTTGAGAACTTGGTTTAATTTTATTCAAATCCGTTTTAGTAATCGCTAAATACATTTTCGCTGTACTGGTAGAAATCATGGTAATTTCGCTGTCCTACATGTAGTAAAAATGTTTATTTTAAAGAATAATAATAATCTCTGTACTCGTATTTCTGGTGTCTTTGGTTGGGATTTTAACTAAATTACATCGAAAGTTTTGTCACATTTGTTCGCAAGTTGAACACTATGTTTGTTTTCATTTATTATTTTTTTTCTTTTTAAAATCAAGAATGTCGTTCTCGGCGTTGCCCAAAGTAAAAACGATAATCGGTGTCCCAAGAAAAATGGTTTATCTTCATCATAGGACTGTTTATTGGGCCTGCCTCTCTGTTGTTGCCGTTCGTTTCGGTTGAAACTTAGTCGAATGGGTACCTTGTTGGGAAAGAGCTAGTCATTCTGCGCGTCGAGTGTGTTGTCGGAAAAATGTTTTGTTATATTTTATGCCTTTTCTTTCCAACCTGGTTTCTATGTTGGGATTTTAAATATAATTGCATCGATTCCTGGTCCCTCTATTCTTACTCGTCTCAGTTATGGTGTCAATATTATCCCCTTTTCGAATTACTGCACTAGCCAAATACATGTATTGCATTTCGAAACTCACTCCGAGATGAAACAATGTTTAAAAGAAGGTTGTAAACGTAATATATTTTGTTACTCTGAATGAGTCATTGTCAAAATTCGTCAAAATTCTTGTCTTCTCAATATTTTATGAAAACCACTTACCAGATCGTGATTTGAATTTTTTCATATGATACAACTGATCATGCTTAATAATAGTAAATGATTAAACAGTATTTGATTGGTGTAGAAATACCTTTTTTCCAGATTTAAAACCTCATTTTTCATCATTTTTGCCTGTCCCTCGAAAAAAATTGAAGATTCAGCACAACTTTTGCAAGTCGCTGTAAATATTTGGGTGACTGGTTGTATCAAAAAGAACATTATTAAGGTAAATACGAGAGGTTTCAAAATGGGATATTTCATTTAATTTTTCATATTTTTTGGCAATAATAAATCCGTCCCTGGATTTATGTCCTTACCGTAACGCAGTGATAAATCGACAAAATAATATAGGATCCTGTATGTTGGCAAATCTGGTTATCTGTCATGCTCACTGGGCACTTTCTATTTACAAGCATTGCATGTGTTTTGAAATGCTGCTACTTAACTGCTCAAGGAAAATACTGTTTCAGTGAGTAAGCCCAGAAGAGTATATTTTTTGTGTGTCCACTGACCGTAACGAGATATAAACACAGTGAATACTTTGAAAAAGGTCAGATTCTGACATATTGATCCAATTACATTTCTCAATAGCAAACCACTTTTGCTACCATGTTTTAATGCATTACTATTATTTAAGATAGAAATTACTTAAAATATGTCCTTACCGTAACAGTCCTTACCGTAACAAAATAAAATGTTATGGTAAGGACTCGTATTGTTACGATATGGACATCAACTGATAAACAGCAAAATAAATTAACCTGTGTGTTATTTATGTAGATATATTTGCTATGAGAAACTGTAACTTGTTTCAATTAGAGTAATAGGATTATTAAAACCCAATTTTATAAATGAATATTTTAGACAAATACGTTCATAGGAATTATTCCGTTACGGTAAAGACATTTTGGTGAAATACCATGCCTTTTTGGAAAATCATTTGGAAATAGAAACTAGAAGCAATACAATTGTATGTCATGTAAAATATATTATTTTATTGAAAAAGAAAGCTATCAGGATTATGATTGAGAACAATCATTTCCTACAAAATGTGTTATGTCCATACCGTAACATGCTGATCCATACCGTAACGATATCTCAGAATGTTTAACTGTACCAGTAAACTAACAAAACTTATTAGACTTAAATCACCATAGAAGATACCAAAATATTAAATACTTCATATTATATCATTCAATCATACTTGCCTGTATTGCTGTCAAAAAGGCAAGCATTGATATTTATTCTAAAAATGTCCATACCGTAACGATTTTATCAATATAAGATCTTGTCCATACCGTAACAGAGAATGTCCATACCGTAACAACATAAGAAAAGAATATACTGTGTAACATTTTATTAGTTGCTTTTCTATGTTTACATTCTTTTGCATTCATTTTAAGAGGATTTATCGGTGAAAATAAATAAACATCTTTCTTAATCACTGTCTTCATTTAGCAACATATTAGTGCCCAAAGTCAAAAATGACTATACCGTAACATGCATCTTGTCCAGTACCGTAACGCTAATAAATTTCTGAAAATAAGTTCTTTATAAAGACTTCATGTGGATCATTACCACAAAATCAATATTATCAAGATGAATAAATTGTCTGCAGTATTGTTGTTGTATAGCAACATGCTTTTTAAAAATGTTATTTAAAGCGGAAAACATCTAAAATCTGTAAAGTCGTTTTTGCTTGTATGATCACTGTTTTTTTTTCTACTATTATTACAGCTGTAGATTTTTTTCTTCAGTACATGTGTAGAAACAATCTGTTTATTAGATTGCATACATCAGAAATAAAAAGTTGTTGCATATTTAAAAGAAAAACACAATTTAAAATTTGTTACGGTATGGACATTTTTCCTGGTCATGTGACTTTTGACGATCTATTTAAGCAATCTGATTGGTTGTTAAGATTACCTTTAGTTTGTTTTGATTACTTTAGGGTTAGCTTGTTACTTTCACACAAAAAAGTTTAACTTTCTTTCAGGTGCTTTTTATTTTTTCCCACATTCAAAATTTTAAGAATTTTGACATTGACTCGAATATTCTTACTGATCAAGCATTTCTGAGATTATTAATTTCACACTCAGTCAGATATGATTGAAATGTGAAACAATATACATCTCTCGACTTTTTTACTAGGGATGGCAAGTGCCTACAATGTATGAATTTGTTTGTTTGTCTAGAAATGTATGTTGCTCTTTGTGTACTCCAATTATCTTGTATTGTGATATATCATTACGAAAACTTGCCCTTGCAATAAACAGAGATTTTTTTATCTTGAAAACCTGAGAATTATCAGCTGAAAAATATTGATATTTTTTCTTATTTTTGCTCAAAACATAGATTGTGGGTACACGTTAGAACCGCCTCGCCGAGGTATACCCCTGCATACCCCAGTTTTACTATATAAAAGTGGGGTTTAAGGGGGTATATATAACACGGACATGATTTCCTGATGTGTACATACGTATGATAGCTACGCTAATCAATGTTCAATGTTTGATACTAACAACGTTCTTCTCCTGTATTACTTAAACAAACAACCTTTTTTTTCAAAGCATATGATTGGATAGACTTGACTGTACGTCAGAATTTACTGTTATTTTATGTATTGTCGGTGCAAAAGGGTTACATTTTGACGTCATTTGCTTAAGTTGTCAGGGTTGAAATTATGTTTGACCCGTCATTCATTACTCGAAATGTCATAATGTGCGTACATTTGCCTTTTTCAAAACAACTTTTTTCCGACAAAACATAACAAGGTACAAGGAGGCAAAGATCAGGAAAAGGCGCAATCAGAAAAAGATTCCCACTCCCAATAGGTGGCCACTCAGTTACCTTAACTTAACTAAAACTATGAAAACACACATAAGGCGCCAACAGCACAAAAAAAACTCCAAGACATACAACAAAAAGAACCACCACAGAAGTATCGCCTTGGAACGATCAGTAACACAAAGTTACTGGCGGGCTTAAACCGGTTTTACAGGCGCCTAACCTCACCCCCAGCTTATGCAGTGGTTCATAACATTTAGTTAGTTCTTCATTTGATTGGATAGCATAACACTTTCTGTAATTTGCAGAAAAGGGTGTTATACAATACGAACACCGAAATGTCAATTGTCCGAAGATTAGACACGGTAGGTATCAATAACGGCACCTGAGTGATCAAATCATGATTTTCATTTGCCATTCGAACAACCCTTCGTTCTGTCACTTAGGCCATAATTTATTCTTTAGGAGCTGGTCATTACAACGACTTCCTTCCTTCGAGCTGCTAGTTTTCTCGACACTCTTCATTGTAACACATAAAAAGGTACAAGTAGGCAAAGATCAGGAAAAGGCGCAATCAGAAAGAGACTCCCACTCCAAAAACCGAGGTGGGAAAAAACCAAACTAACAATCAGGCACTTATACCATGAAACATATCGTAAGCTGAATGAGCAGCTATTTTCCCAATAGGTGGTCACTCAGTTACCTTAACTTATTGGGAAAATAGCTGCCCATTCGGCTCACGATTGTTTCATGGTATAAGTACCTGATTGTTAGTTTGTTTTTTTCCCACCTCGGTTTTTGGAGTGGGGATCTTTTTCTGATTGCGCCTTTTCCTGATCTTTGCCTACTTGTACCTTTTTTACTTAAAAATATGAAAACATACATAAGGCGCCAACAGCACAAACATTTTTAAACACCAAGACATAAAACAAAAAGAACCACCACAGAAGTATCGCCTTGGAACGATCAGTAACACAAAGTTACTGGCGGGCTTAAACCGGTTTTACAGGATCCTAACCTCACCCTCAGCTTCTGCAGTGGTTCATAACATTTAGAAAGTTCTTCGGTCCTCGTGTAGAATCTCTAACTAGTCAATGAATCATCAAGAACAAACAAATAAATCATGATAAACATCCTGATGAATCAAAAACAAGGACTCACAGATTGAGTAAGCTGAGTATCTGAGTATCATAAGTATCTCATATTAACACTTCTCTTAGCAGATCATATTCGCTTTAGTTCGCAGGTTAATGATTCCAAAAGCGCGTTCTCGTCTCTATTGCTTGTGTACATCTTACGGCAACTTTCGTGAAGGTATGTCTGCGACTGTCTTCGACTCTTGTACTGACTCGCCTTGACCATCCACCAAGTTAGTTTTGTGTCATCCGTCTTCGTTATAGTGTCAAATATGTGGAAGAAGAAATCGTCGTCTGCGTCGTCGATAAATGTATCTCTCCGGTATCTCCATTTGAATTACTTTTGTCATTATTCAAATTGCTGGTAAAAACAAATAAGTCTGAGATAAATTGCATTCTGCAACTCAGTCTGGAATGTTTGGATTCTTAATGTAAGAACTTGATTTAATGTTCATCTTTAGCATTAATTTACTGGCAACGTGATTGTTGGTTATTGTTTGCATTTTCACAGAGGGGCCATCGAGTACTTATGATTTTCTCGTTTTCATATAAATTAAAGTTCAAAGTTGGCATTTGATAATTAATTCTAGAAGCAGGTACTTCCTTGTTCAACTGCTACAAACATCCGTCCGAAACAACGTGTGATTGGATAGCATAAGCGTTACGTAACGTTGTTTCGTCATTACAATATCTGAATGGGGAAGACGTGACTTTGGGGCTTGCCACATTAAATTTACTAACGGCGTTGCGTTTGAGGCTGGTTTAAACAAGTATACCGGACAACTGCCATCCGGGCACCGAACAACTTGCGATCGTGTTTTATGACAGAGCTATGGTTCCGTAAATCACCGACTATCTGGTTACTAGTAACCGCTTAGAATGCATGGGTAGAAGTCCAATGGAAAATATAAACGTATCGACTGTTTTATCCAAACCATATTTCGAAACGGCAGTTGTTTTCAGCATTTGCACGTATATGTTAACGATGGTTGATCTACGTGTACATCTGGGATTGTTTCCATAGTGAGAGATTTTTTGTTCTTTAGTTTTCTTGTTTATCTTTCACCAGTTTAAGTTTCAGTGTTCGATAACTTACTCTTCTAAATGGAGTATCTTCCTTGTACAGCTGCAACAAACTATACCGTCCCAAGCATTGTATGGTTGGATAGCATTGAAATTACTTAACGTGACATCGAAATAACAATATCTGTGTCTTACTGGCCTCGCCCATGTAAATGCCATGCGCGGATCCAGAAACTTTTCTCAGGGGGGGGGGGGGAGGTCCAAATTCCCAGAAGGGGTCTGACGGAAAATTTCAACAAGGCAAAAATTAATAATCTGGCAGTTCCGGATCCCCTGCCCCCCCCTCCCCCCGTCTGGATCCGCCAATGATTGTAACGCCAAAAGTAGCCAAAATTCCAAGATACGGGAGGATGACGGAGATGCTCTCGTTTGTTTATAACTTAAGTTTCAGACAGGATTTTTCTGCTTAAAATCATATACCAAAAATTGCAATAAAATATCTGATATCAAAAATGTTAAGCCCGATTTTCGAGATTCTTAAATGAACGTTTGGAGTTTAGTTTCGTCTTATTATTCATATTTGAGCAAATAGAGATTTTACATTCCACTCAATGGCCATGGTCAAATGGAGACGGAAACCCGCTTTAAAGTCTCGTCCCGGTCACGATGTCAGCTGTGCACTTGGTGATTAGCTTAAAACACTATGTCACGGAATTGAATGATTGGATAATATTGGAATTACTTATCAATAACATTATTTCAAAATACTAATATCTGTAGGATGAGAGAATCTATATTTGGCGGCTCGCGAATAAGGAGCGTGTCTCATTAAATTAATTTACGACGTTGTTGGTGTGTTGATGTTTCGGAGCACTATACAAAATCTAATAATGTTTGTAGCATTGTCGTCTTATTCATATTTGAGCAAATCTTAAACTGTCTGCGTCTCTGAACTGTCTCGATGTTTTGAACATCCGCAACGAAACCTTTCGTGTTTTTTTTAAGTATCAACACATCGGGGAAACAAATCTCCATTAGTTTAAATTTGTCAAGATCAAAACTCCGTTTTAAATCTTAGAATGATTTACTCGAAATCTGATAAATCGGATTGTTGGCTTTTCTGCACTTATACTTTTGTTTTGTTTATTTATTTATTTATTCTGTGTGTTTTTATTTGGTTTATTTCGTTTTGTTTTTGTTTGTTTCTTTTTGGTGTGTTTTGTATAAATGTTTTCCTTTGAATTTGCATTTGAAATTTTTTCTTCTAAATAAAGATTACATTGTCTGCATCTGCTACAAACAACGTCCCACACACGTATGATTGTGCTGCATAAAATGTACGTTTCGCAATCCGTGATTTCATAATTACATGGAGTAGAAGGACATGTTATATTATGTCAAAACGTCTAACCGACCACCACGGTTTTCATCGATATTCTTCGAAATTCTTTTTGCTTCATTGAATACACCAACATAAAGCTAAATAGCCTTGCACATTACTGAAACGTGCACCAGGGAAGCCTTGTCAAATACAAAAAAAAAAAAAAAAAAAAAAAAAAAAAAAAAAAAAAAAAAAAAAAAAAAAAAAAACACCTCTCCATCAGGAAAACATGTCCGTGTAATGTATCCCCCCTTATTCCCCACTTTTATAGAGCAAAATTGGGGTACCCAGGGGTATACCTATTTTTCTTATTTTTGCTCCAAAACATAGATTGTGGGTACCCACAATCTATGTTTTGAGCAAAAATAAGAAAAATATCAACATTTTTCTAATGAAAATTTGACTCAATATGCGACGAAATGAATACTCGAAATTACCATTTTTATATGAACTTGTTCAACATGAGTTTAAATGTTTGAAGGACGGAAATAGTCGTTTCAAAAGGTCGACACTCCAAAATAACGAAATTAGCGAATTTCAATGAAGGGAGTACCGATATTCAGTTGTATGCTATTAGAAAAAAAATGTAAAAGATTTCACTGCTCTTAGTCGATGTAAAGTCTATCTATTTAGAGGTAAGTCTATTTTTCTAAGATATTTGTAGTTTTGAAGAAAATCTATAAAATGTAAAAGACCGGGTACTACATTTGGCTAGTATATTTTGTTGTCAGTGAGTTAGGGGCTTATCTTATTTATAGAATGATCTGTTTTGTGCTTGTTGCTACTTACATGTGTATCGATATAAGCTAACGATCATTGCCTATTTTCACGTTTTTTAAGTTTTGTAAATCACTGCAGACACGACGGGTGAGGCGCCTGTAAAACTTTTTTAACCCCAGTAATTTTGTATTACTGATCGTTCCAAGGCGGTAGTTCTGTAAAGGAAAAAGTAGGCAATGATCAGGGAATGACACAATCAGAAAGAAACTTTATTAACACTCAGGTACTTAGACTAAAAATATTTATCGGAAGCCGAGTGAGCAGCTATTTCCCAATACGCGGCCACTCAGTAACCCAGACTTTACTTAAACTATGAAAACGTACATGAGGTGCAAACAAACAACACTAAAATTATAGGAATTTCCTTCTGATTGTGCCATTTCCTGATAATTGCATACTTTAACCTCTAAACCAGTTACGAGCCTTGTTTTCTGCGATTTGTCAAAGAATTCTTTTTTTTTTTTAATTCAGTTTAAAAATTTACGTCCCTTTCAAGATTTATTCAGCTCATGTGAGACGGGCCAATCAGTAGGTGGGCGAAAACGGGAGAACCCCGAGAAAAACCACCTAGCACACCCGCAAGCAGAACATGGCTTGTCTCACATGTAGCCAGAGCGGAGCTCACACCCACACCAGACACAGCGGTGAGATGATCGAGTGATTAAGAGACAGCGCTGTCTCTTAATCACTCGATCATCTCACCGCTGTGCAAACAACACTAAAATTAACCGCTCGGCCACGGGGGCCGCTTCAAAGAGTTTCAAAACTTCGGTGAGGACAGAACAAATGACTGCCAGGGCAGACTACGCCCCGTAATATCGATTGAAACTCTACGGCAATTTCTTTGATGACCGTTCCGACTAACTCTAACCCTAACCCGAGGCGGTCCTGTTATGATTTTTTTTATATTGTCTGTTTATTCTTTCTGACTCTCTGTTGAACTCGTAATCTATATTTTGGTTAATGCTAGTCAGATGTAGTCACCTTTGCTGAGAAAGAGCTAGTTGTTATGCTCTTAGTTTGTGTTGTTGAAAATGTAACGGCGTCTTGTGTTTCCATTTCTAATACACCTGGTGGCTGGGTTTAAGGTTATAAATTTCATGATCAAGTCTGATATTTAGTACATGTACACATACACACACACGCACGCGCGCTATATGGTATATTTGGGCTCAAAACGGAATCAGTTATCGCGAGGTCTGAGACCACATTTTGATCTTTCGCATTTGACCCTTAGAATTCTGGAATATAGCGTATTGTATTAATGACGGCAAATTAAGAAAGCAAGAGAATTCCACATTAAAAGTCTAAATCTCATTGGCCAAAGGCGACAGAGCGCTATCTATTGTCCACAGTTAATAACGGGTGATTCAAAGAAGGAGCATATTGTCGACTCAAACCGCAACATAAGCTTTTAACGTAATGAGTTATAAAGGAATAAGTTCCTAACCGAACACCTAAATTTCCTAGGATAACATTTGAATAAAGTAAGCTGTGACATTATAACTTATATGGAGCATTATTTATTCATTCAGCATTGGTTTACCAAATATTTAATTAACTTTGCTTGGTTTCGGCGACGTGGCGCCCTGATAAACATTGCAACCCCAAACCTAAAAGTCACACAAACGCATGATAAGTATTTTGGGGCATACAATGACCACTCAAGCGATAATGCCAGCATGTCAACGCTGCATCAATGAGTTGATAGTGGTCATTTATACTTTTGGGGTCCGTCTGGCACTTCCGATACAGGGCCGGAATAAATGAGTTGTTTTTGTTGAAAGTCACACAAACGCATGATAAGTATTTTGGGGCATACATTGACCACTCAAGCGATAATGCCAGCATGTCAACGCTGCATCAATGAGTTGATAGTGGTCATTTATACTTTTGGGGTCCGTCTGGCACTTCCGATACAGGGCCGGAATAAATGAGTTGTTTTTGTTGATTTTTCTAGAAATTAAAAGCCATCCAAAACGTAACGCGGGTCTTACTATCGACCGCGCCATGGTTCGCATTTTAGAAATGAATTCTGTGTCTTTTAGTAGGTTTATCAAAACCAAATAAAATGCATCCAGATTTTTTTTCAATATTCAATGTTGTAAAAATGGACGTGTAATTTATGCAGAACAACACGTTTGGCCACGGTCTGCTGCACACTGATAAAGTTCTTAATTCTTCCACTGTAAACTAAGGATAATTAACATTCCTACGTTTGGAAATTTACTTTCTGAAAAAAAAAAATCAGAAATAGGCGAACAATAAGAATTTAAACAAGAATACAAAAAAATGAGCCGCCTCATGGGAAAACCAACAATATGGTTTCCGCACAGGTCCGACATAAATCAGGCTGTACAGTCACAGAAGATGGCTAGAGGCTTCAAATTTGGATTTAAGAAGAAGAGGGAGTGTACTATCCATATAGCAAAAACAAAGGCGCTCTGCGTCTTTGTTTTCGCTTATGCAGATTGTTGGTTTTCTCATGTGACGGCTCAAATATCACAATATCACGTTTTGTACCTTACGATGCATGCATCGGAATCAGGAAACGTAGTGACTTAGGTAAATTCTGAGCTCAGCCAATCAAATTTTGTGTTTGACATCGTTCTAACAGTTTTGCAGGAAACTTATGTCCTTCTAGAAGCTCTTAATAACACGCTAATGTAGTTAACATGATTTCCACGACAGCCCACAAACTCAGGCAGGCAAACACGTGCCTATGCGGAAGCATAGTCAACATAGCTTTTAGTATAAAAGTCGGGGCTGGTGTGTCCATCTTAGATAAGACTCTTTTCTTGATCTGTTGCAAAATGAAGTTTATCTCAGAAATATCCGAAATTTTCGACGTTAGGAGTAATTCACCTGACGTTACAAAAGAAGAAAGCGACGATGCAGATAATGATTTCTTCTTCGATATATTTGACGATATAACAAAAAAGGCTCGACTAAAGTTGGCGTGGTGGACGTTCAAAGCAAGACAATACCAACGAAGAAGACAAATGGAGACTAATCTTCACGAACGACGAAAAATGTACGAAATCGCTTCATCAAACAGTTGTAGTTATGCAAACAAAAACTACATGCCTAACACCGCCACGCGTAATGAAGACGCAAAACGAGTTCCTGCCAGTGTTACTCAGGCTTCAAAACTATACGGAAAAAACTTTGGAAAGTTAGACATTGTTGTGACCTTATCAAGTGATAATTCGCTAGGATCTGCTGTAAGTGACAATGGAAATATTGGTGCTAATGACTTACCAAGACGTTGTCAAAGGCAAGGTGCTAATACGATACTTCCCAGACAACGTGTTTCGACAAACGACGTGAAGGAGAGAGTTGCAGTACAACTGGCAGCTCGAAGAAAGGAAATTGCTGGTATGACGAGCTCACAAAGAACTGCGCATTTTCGGAAGAAATATTGTCTTACTGAGAATAAGAGCTGACCAATAGGAGAATACATATTGACCAAAATACATGGACGTTCCATAGTTTAAGTCTGGACCCTCGTACGAGTGATATAGGCTTACGAACACTGTTTACTCTAGACCATTCAGTGGAGATAATCTATCTTAACAGACTTGCACTCGAAGCACATAGGTGTAAGACATTACGAAAACTCATGCAATATGCAGATATTGTTTTCAGCTGTAAAAAATGAAAATTTAATTGGGAAAAAATGATATCTTGAATATTTTTGCTCAATCATAGATTGTGGGTACACGTTAGAACCGACTTTAGAGCAAAAATACGGAAAATAGATATACCACTGCATACCCCAGTTTTTCTATATAAAAATGGGGTTTAAGGGTATATATATATATTACACGTACATGTTTTCCTGATGTTGAATGGATGACAATGTTTATTTGAAATACATTGATTGCATCTTTTGTTACTTTGTATAATAACAACTTGTAACGTATGTAACAGTTTTGTTTTGTGATACTTATATGCTACTGTGTTTTATTTTTTATCATTTTATTAAATAAAATAATTAAGTTGAAGGATATTGTTATGAAAATAGTTATAAGGAAATAAATATTATCATATGTACATTTATAACTAATTATATTTATAACTATGTTTAATATGTCAAATGTGCCACTTTGGAAATAAATAATTTATCTACAGCCAAAATTATATTCGATTTTTTTGTTTCAATGTACTCCTTTTTCATATTGTTAAATGTATCTTTTGACTACCCTTGTTGAGGGATATTGTTTTGTAAATAGTTATATGGAAATAAATATTGTCATATGTACATTTATAAATGATTATATTTGTAACTATGTTTAATATGTCAAATGTGCCACGTGGGAAATAAATTATTTATCTACAGTCAAAATATTCGCTTTTGTTTTGTTTCTATGCGCACCTTTTTCATATCGTAAAATGCACCTTTTTGTCTTTGATTTTGACTACCCTTGTGTAAATGATCGAAACTGCGGCAAAACTGTCTGGCTTTCGCTGTCGGTTTATTAGGGTCACTGGTGAGTTTTTACCAAACATTTAGCAATAATGTTTATACTATCTCCCTTTGAATGATTTCACTGCTTCCAAAGGATCTTAGGAAGTCTCCGTGTTGCAGTGGTTATGTCACTCGCCTTGTAAACCAGGGATCGCAGGTTCGATCCCGGGCTTCTCCAGTCTGTCGGATCCGTCGGATGGGACTATAAACCGAGGTCCCGTCTCCATATAACCTTAGCTGTTGGTGGGACGTTAACCTCCAATCAACCAATCAACCAACCAACCAACCAAATGATCGTTTTATATTTTTATCACACTTGCAATGTTTACATGTCAGCTCTACGCGACCAGCATTGGCCTATTCAACTGCTGTTTTAACAGGTCAGACACTTAGTTAATACATGTTACCAAACATCACCTTTAACGCGACAATAAACATTGCAAGAACTATCCTGATATCCCTTCGCTTTGTGTAAGTCGTTGACTATGACTGCCTGGCTAAAGTTTTGTCATCTGACAAGTAGTCATCCTGTTGGCATAAACTCAAACTGGAGGTGTACCAGACATTGCCATTAGATCATCTGTGACTTGAATTTAAAGTAAGCAAAGATCAGGAGTGATGCCATCAAGGTCCTATGTTAAACCAGTTGTATATCGCCCTTAGCTCATAGATTTCCTAGCTCGTCACTGAAAAAAAGGTCACTGAAGCATCAAAAAAAAAAAAAAAAAAAAAATATGAACTTTAACAAATGTAAGCACCGTGTTCAAGCAAACGAGGGCAAAAGAGTTGCTGATTCTCGACCACCAGACCTGCGAGTCAGAATTATTTTCATTTAAAAAAAAAAAAAAAAAAAAAACAGGAAAAACTGATTGGGTTGGTAATCTAAGCCAACTGGAAGATGAGCTTTTAGCTTATAATCTGGCGTGTCTGTCTGCTTCAAAGAACATCTTTTCTGAAACAGTTTTGGACTGTTCCGTCAATCAAAACCAAATTCCTTGTGAAAAGAAAAACGTTAATAATGATCAGGAAATGGCGCTATCAGAAAGAACTTCCCACTTCAAAAACCAAGTGGGAAAAGCTAAATTGGCAATCAGGTACTTATACAAAGAATACATCTAAGATAACATATCGTAAGCCGAGTGAGCAGCTATTTCCCAATAGGCGGTCACTCAGTTAACCGAACGTAACCTAAAATATGAAAACGCACGTAATGTGCATGAAGCATCCATGTCCTAAAATATGTTGATATCTTAGGTAAAAGTAAGCGATGACCAGGACCTTTTGCAATCAGAGCCAAAGTCCCACACTAAAAATGAGATGAAATTGGACAATCGGATATTGGTACAAAGAGAAATTGTATATGTAGGACTCACAACTATGGTTGGTCCCACAACTAGGCCGATTCTCACAACCGGGCTGATCCCACTAATGGGCCGAAAAATCTGACGTAATCTTTCTGACGTCACGTTACAGCAAACATTTTGTTTAAGTTTATGTCGCCTTAATTGCATTATAGCAATACCGACGGAGGTCTGCGGGAGGTGTGTTCCGTGATCATTCAACAACCTTTCTTTCTCGTCATTTGAGCTTGTTTGAGCGTTCATTATGCTTTGCACTAACGCGTTCATCATTCGTTTATTTTTAATTGGGGCTTTGTATGTTAAACACTGTGAATGGACCGAAAGTATTCAAGCCGCGACGTGAGAAAACCGGTCTTCAATTTAGGCTAGATTCAGTGAGCTTCAGTGGAGAAACCCAAGTGTTGTATGTTTCGTGATCGCTCCACTGGTGATAAGAATCCACCCTCTTTTCGATACACCATTTTTGCAATATCTGCTGGTCCCCAGCTTCCACATAATCAATACTGAGAATACAAGTAACCTCCTTGAAGTTCCAGAAACAAAAATCAATAATCGATGGGTTTTGGGCTACCTGTATTTCCAATATTGCTTTCAGTAAGCTAGGAACCAGTCGATATTGTAAAAATGGTGAACTGTTGGGATTTGTGGATGATGATTGTTTTAAAAAAAATGCACACGTTTCTCTGAGATTGCACTGTAGAATTCATATTCAAGTCTAAATAACAAATCAGTTATGATATATAATAAATAATGAAAAAAAAAAATAAAACATCCTTTGATAACTTCGGGTATGGTAATCCTCAGGGATTGCTTGCAATCAGTTTGTATTTTGGCCCACCGGGGTCCACCTGGTGTTTTTTCTTTTGCTCCGGAGTTAATGTAGTTAGTTATTCGGCGCCCAGGGATCTCCATCGTAAGGAAGCTTACTCAATCTGTGAGTTCTGGTTGTTGATTCATCAGGATGTTTATTATGATTTATATGTTAGTTCCTGTTGATTTATTGACTAGTTGGAGATTCACCACGTGGACCGAATAATGAACTAAATGTTATGAACCAGTGCTGAAGCTGAGGGTGAGGTTATGGCCATGTAAAACCGGTTTAAGCCCGCCAGTAATTTTGTGTTACTGATCGTTCCAAGGCGATACTTCTGTGGTGGTTCTTTTTGTTTTATGTCTTGGTGTTTAAAATTTGTTGTGCTGTTGGCGCCTTATGCATGTTTTCATATTTTAGTTAAGTTTAGGTAACTGAGTGTCCACCTATTGGGAAAATAGCTGCTCATTCGGCTTACGATATGTTTGTTATCAAATCTCAAGTTATAAGATACTGTGAGACAGTGTATGAAACTTCAAATAAAAATTGGTTTTGGTCAATAACAAATTCTGGTGAGGTGCTCAGTAAATTGAAGTGTAGAGGGTTCCGTGCGACAATCTTGTCCACGTATGGTTTTTCTACTCTGTATACAACATTACCACATAATCTTATAAAAGAAAAACTTCTGGATTTGATAGAGTGGACCTTCAAAAGGGCATTAAAAAAACTATGGTTCACTTTATTTGGCATGTAATGACAGAAAGGCATTTTTCACTTCCTCTGATCAAAGTCGGTATACACTTTGGTCATGTCAGAATGTGTGCGACGCCTTGTCCTATCTCCTTGATAATATTTATATTAGATTTGGGACCAAGTTATACAGACAAATTGTTGGAATTCCGATGGGTACAAATTGCGCACCTCGTAGCTGATTTATTTTTATACTGCTACGAAAGAGCCTTAACCATGATAATCAAGCTGATGTTATCGAGGCTTTTAATTCCACATCTAGGTACCTCGATGACCTTTTGAACATTGACAACCCTTATTTTGAAGGTATGGTCAATCAAATTTATCCACCTGAACTTCAGTTGAACAAAGCCAATATCTCAGATACCGAAGCCCCCTTTTTAGATCTACATCTTTCTGTTGCAAATGGATTTGTTTCTTCTAAAATTTATGATAAGCGCGATGACTTTGATTTTGATATAGTAAATTTTCCTTTTTTGGATGGTGACGTTCCTCGTCGTGCTTCTTATGGTGTTTACATTTCGCAACTTATTAGGTTTGCTAGAGTCTGCAATCATGTTACAGACTTTAACGCTCGAAATAAATGTTTAACGGCAAAACTTCTCCAACAGGGCTATCGGTATCATAAACTTCGAAAAACATTTTCTAAATTTTATCGTAGACACTATAAATTGATTTCCAAATATAATATTGGATTAAAGACGCTTTTAAGTGAGGGCCTTTCGGAACCTGAATTTTATGGTGACTTAGTTTACAAATTTAAGAAACTTATAGGAATTAATGATTTTTCTTTTCAGTTCAGAAAAATCCTAATACGTTACAGACGTATAGGTTATAATTTGAATGTTATGCGACAGTCTGCATGCTTAGTTTTTAACCCAATCATGGTTGATAACTATGCTGCCTTCTTTAATTGCACGCCGGTGGGTCGGGCGTCAGACTCTATGATGGCCCCGACTTAAAGCTATTCATTTTAGTTGGTTGGGGCCGGAGCTTCTTGTCTGTTGCTTGGCCCACCGGGGTCCAACTGGTGTCTTTCTTTTGCTCCGGAGTTATTAGGTTATTCGGCGCCCAGGGATCTCCATCGTCGGGCAGCTTACTCAATCTGTGAGTCCTTGTTTTTGATTCATCAGGATGTTTATCATGATTTATTTGTTTGTTCTTGATGATTCATTGACTAGTTAGAGATTCAACACGAGGACCGAAGAACTTACTAAATGTTATGAACCACTGCAGAAGCTGAGGGTGAGGTTAGGATCCTGTAAAACCGGTTTAAGCCCACCAGTAACTTTGTGTAACTGATCGTTCCAAGTCGATACTTCTGTGGTGGTTCTTTTTGTTTTATGTCTTGGTGTTTAAAATTTTTTGTGCTGTTGGCGCCTTATGTATGTTTTCATATTTTTAATTAAGTTAAGGTAACTGAGTGGCCACCTATTGGGAAAATAGCTGCTCATTCGGCTTACGATATGTTTCATGGTATAAGTGCCTGATTGTTAGTTTGGTTTTTTCCCACCTCGGTTTTTGGAGTGGGAATCTCTTTCTGATTGCGCCTTTTCCTGATCTTTGCCTACTTGTGCCTTTTCATTGTATAAGTACCTGATTGTTAATTTAGTTTTTCCCCACCTCGGTTTTTGGAGTGGAACTCTTTTTCTGATTGCGTCGTTTCCTGATCTTTGCCTACTTGTACCTTTTTAAGAGCAGTGAACATATCAAAGAGAAAGGGGATGAGCCATACCGCGGTTTCGTCTACTTAAGCCTCTCCAGTGACCCTATAGATTTGGCAACATGGAGCCAAAGAGAATTACTGTAAATCTGCGTATTTTAAAAGGGTAGTCGATACAAAGACTTGTATAACCAAATGGGACCAAATATATCAAACGCTGGTTAGAAAATGAATCTAAACCGATAAGTAATTTTCTGATTTCTCAGAATACCTTCGCTTATCTCAAAGGGCCAAAATAAAAAATATAATCTGCAATACGGATGATGTACGGGGAGACATACATGTGTGTAAAATTTGTGAAAGATATTCACCCTTGACGCACAAGCAACTTGGGACGTATAATACCCAATTTTATTTAAACCAATTTACTGATTTTAATGGGTCTTTACCATACATGCACATGGGCGTGGCGGTCATAATTTATACAATGGCCCCGAATAAAATTTGGCTTTGAATAGTTTGGTAGTTTAAGAGAGAAAAAATGAAAATAATGGACGACGGACCGGCAGGCGCCAAATGTCTATACTTTACGCCAATTTGTGAGTTTGACGGCTTAGGTGGGCTAAAACGGATACTTTTTTATTATGTAAATATACCTTCGGCTTAGGTCCTCTACCTTTTCTGGTATTCAACAACACAAGATAAGGGTTTGGTGAAAACGACATTTTAAGACATACCATATTTATCTTCCAAATATTTAGCAATATCCATGTACTAGAGAATATAATTTGAGCCTGTGCGTGAGAAAACCAACAATTTGGGTTCCGACCTGGTCCGACACAAACCGGGCTGTACAGTTACTCCACAGCTGATCTGCGTCTTTGTTTTCGCATATGCAAATTGTTGGTTTTCTCATGCAGAGGCTCATTTGACAATAATTGAGCTGCATCGTGAGAAAACGGGATTATTGCCTATGCGAAAACAAAGGCGCAGATCAGCTTCGCAGTAACTGCGAAGCTGATCAGCGCCTTTGTTTTCGTTACTCGGATAGTACAATTCCTCTTCTACTTAAATCCGAAATTTCGAGCTTCTAGCTCTTTTCTGAGCTTGTACAGGCCGGTTTGTGTCGGACCTGGTCGGAAACCCCGAAGACCGTGTTTTCTCACGTCGCGGCTCAATTAATTTCCATGATTGTCAGATTTTCAATTAATAAGATACATGTACATGTAATGGAATCTTGACAAACATGTGGGTTACATGCATTAATCTTTCTGAATCGGGTGTTAACTACTTATAATGTTTGTTACATTGATTATTATGTTGACGAAAAAGGAAACGAAGAAGTATTTCGAAGTCAAGTTATAAATAACATAACTTCTTGCATATCTCACAACATATCAATTGAATTGTTTATTGGTCAGATAAACCAATTTAAAGTGCCTGTCCATTGTTCCTCTCGATATAATGACTTATCTCTTAATGAATTCCATCTGGAATGTACTTTTCCGTATATAATTGTTGACAATTTTACGCAGACTATAGTTTCATGAACTCTTATACTCTGTACAATAACATGTTCGAATATTCTGTGACCGATTTTTATTTTTCAGTCGGACAACCTTTCGTGCTGTCACCAAGGCCATATTTCTTCCGAAAGTGAGCGATTCTTTGAGAGCTGGTCATTCCAGCGATTTCCTTCCTTCGAGCTGCTAGTTTTGTCGCCACCATCTCTTCAACATCGTTCTTTGTAACACGTTCTAAGTGTGTCATATTATCACTTCCCCTCGAACAACCTTTTGGCAGGTCATTAGCAACATACTTTCTATTATCACGTAGTCCGCAAGATCCTCGGAAATTAGCACTTGTTATAGTTACATAGCTACCTGAAAAGCCGGTGCTTCTTCCATGTTGTCCTGATTCCGGATTTAATTTATTTCGCAGGTTAGTGATTCCACTGGCGCTTTTCTCGTCTCTATTGTTTGTTATGTTGTTGCCGTACGCGTTTGCATATATGTAGGTATTATAGGAAGCACAATCGTACATATTACGACGGCGTTCGTGAAGGTATGTCTCCGACTGTCTTCGTCGCTGGTACTGTGTCACTTTGAACATCCACCAAGACAGTTTTGTGCGAACCGTCTTCGTTATAGTGTCAAATATATCGAAGAAGTAATCGTCGTCTGCGTCGTCGTTATTTGTATCTCTCCTGGAATCTTCATTTGAATGACTTAAATTTTTACCAAAGTTACACGAAATACCAAATACATCTGAGATAAATTGCATTTTGAAACTCAGTCTGAAATGCTTGAATTCTTGTTGTTAGAAGTCGAATTTCATACCTGACCGTTTTCCGAAATAACAATTCTTTTCCGCATATACAATGATATTTGCATGATTGTTTGCAATGTGATGCGCATTTGTGTTTATAAAATTTCTTGATTATTGTTTATTTTCTTCAAGTTTAAGTTTAAATTTACCATTCGATTACTGGCTTTTCTAAAAAGAAGTTTCTTTCCTGTATAACTGCATCAAACAGCAGTCTTAAACAATGTATGATTGGATAGTATAAGATCTACGTTACCTTGTTTCATGAAAAACAATAAATGTTCGAGAACAGAAGTAATATTTGGCCTCTCGTAGGCAAAGGGATTGTCTCAGTAATCCAGTGCTTTAAAATTAACAACACTGCTGCAAAGCGAGGAAACATAAGCAAGGCGGCCACTGACTTACCCAAACGTGAATTAAAAAAATGAAAACGTAGATAAGGCTCAAACAGCACAAAAATTTGACTCCAAAACATAATGGAGATCCCTGGGCGCCGGATAACTCACTGAACCCCGAAGCAAACAAAAACACCAGCTGAACCCCGGTGGGCCAAGCAACAGACAAGAAGCCCCGGCCCCAACCAATTAAAATGAATAGCTTTATGTCGGGGCCATCACAGAGTCTGACGTCCGAGCCACCGGTGTGCAATCATGGAAGGCAGCATAATTATGATTGGGTTTAAAACTAAGCATGCAGACTGTCGCATAACATTCAAGTAATAACCTATACGTCTGTAACGTGTTATGATTTTTCTGAACTGAAAAGAAAAATCATTCCTTCCTATAAGTTTCTTAATAAAAATAAAACTGATATGATCCTTTAAGAGCAGCGAACATATTAATGAGAAAAGGACGGGTCAAACCGCGGTTTCGGCTACTCTTGAAAGCCTCATCAGTGACCCTTTACTTTTGGCAACATGGAGCCAAAGAGAATTACAGTAAATTTGTAACTTTCAAATGGTAATCAATGCAAAGACTTGATTTATCCAAAATGAGGCTTCTGGCTTATACTTCATACTCCCGGGCTCGACATTCTACACAATATAAGACACTCCGTGTTGCATTGTCAAATTCATCGCTATGCAACAGCAGTCAAGAAACAAACATAGTTATCAATAGCGATTTGGTTAAGAATAAAGAATAAAGCATCACACTGAGGCTATAACCTATACGTTTAGTATGTACATTGTATACATAAATTAATGCTTTTCTAAAAAAAAAAAAAAAAAAAAAAAAAAAAAAAAAAAAAAAAAAAAACTGATCAGGCACCGACGCAAAAGCGTCTCCCCCTACATCATTCATAGTGCAGATTATTTTTTCCTTTTGGTCCTTTGAGGTCAGCCAGAGTATTCTGAGAAATCAGAAATTCATTATCGGTTTAGATTCATTTTTTAACCAATCTTTTATGTATTTGACCCTGGATAATATTAGTCTTTCTATCGACTATCCTGTAGAAAGTTGCAACATTACAGTCATTATCCATTTTCACAAAGGGTCACTGAAGATGCTTGTGTAGCCGAAACTGCGGTATAGCCCATTCCTTTTCTCATTAATATGCTCACTGCTATCAAAGTATCTAAGTTTTATTTTATTTATCCAGACATTAAATTTGGAAACCATTTCGTAGTGTTTGTGATGACGCTTTGAAAACTTTTTAAGTTTATGACACCCACAGAAGTACTGGAGAAGTAGTGGCTATTGACTCTAGTAAACCTACTAAGGTGCAAAATGTTTATATCATAATACAAAGAACGTCACCATCAAACAAAAGAAAATTAAAAGTCACCACGCTTATCATCAATTGCATTTCGAAACTCAAACCGAGATACTTGAAACCTGGTTAGGATGTAACGAATTCATCATATATACCGGACCGTTTTCCGAACTAACAATTCTTCTCGGCACGTGTACTTGTAAGTGTGTATCTACGTGATCGCTTGCATCTGTGTTCTAAATGTATTCTTGTTTTGTAAAAGATCAAGTTTTTGTTTAGCATTTGGCAACAAAACACTTTTAAAAAAAGATTATGGGGCGCGGTGGCGTAGTGATGGAGCGTCGGACTCCGAATCGAAAGGTCCTGGGTTCGATCCCCACAGGCGTCACCGAGTTGTGTCCTTGAGCAAGACACATTACTTCCCTACAGTACTGGTTAAACCTAGGAAGCGATGGTTCCATCCCAACATGGCTGAAAACTTTGGACTGGGACGTTAAGCCTCAACACAAACAAACAAAATTTCCTGTACAACAACAACAAACTGCTGCTCCAAACGTTGTTTGATTGGGTAGCATTGGATTTACGTAACGTTTTTTTTTCGATAGTACACTATCTGTAGGAGGACAGAAGTTATATATGGCCGGTCGTGAGTAAGGTGCTTGTCATATTAACATACTGCTTTAACTTACCTAACGTCGCTGTTATTGTATGTAAAAGCTGCACACTTCTAAAGACGTTAACAGTCGCAGGTTAGCACTACAATGTAAATCATGTCGAGTAGTTTTTGTTTCGTTTAAGACCGTAACACTTAATGTTTCGGAGTATCAAAATCGAAATATGTTTCTGACATTGTCTCATTATTCAGATTTTACAAATATGGCTTCAAATAGACACACGTATATTATATATTTCGACTTTTTCAAATGCTAATACTCTAAGATCTGCTTTCAACAATATATTCAAAAGAAGCTATCTTGGAAAGGTGGGCAGAACACTTCAATAGTGTGCTTAATCGACCATCAAGCATCAATGAGGATGCAATCGACAGACTTCCACAGATAGAGTGCAATGTTCTGTTAGATGAATTTCCTACCGTTACGGAAACAAGAAAAGCAGTTCAACAACTATCATCTGGCAAAGCCCCAGGTGCAGATGCAATTCCTGCCGAAGTTTACAAGGCTGGGGGGCTACCCATGGCAGAGAAACTGACAGAGTTGTTTCACTGTATGTGGAGAAAGGAGGCTATCCCACAAGAATTTAAGGATGCATCCATAATCCACCTATACAAGCGGAAAGGAAATCCCAAGTCTGTGACAATCACAGAGGCATCTCCCTCCTATCAATTGCTGGGAAGATACTTGCAAAAATTCTGTTGAATCGTCTGAATGTTCATCTTGATCAGACGGGACTTATCCCAGAAAGTCAATGTGGATTCAGAAAAGACAGAGGGACAATAGACATGATATTCACAGCAAGACAGCTTCAGGAGAAATGCCAAGAACAGAATGTAGATCTATACATGACGTTTGTTGACCTCACCAAAGCTTTTGACACTTTTAGTCGTGATGGACTCTAGAAAATCATGGCCAAGTTTGGCTGTCCACCCAGATTCATAGCAATGGTGCGGCAGTTTCATGATGGCATGCAGGCACGTGTGCAAAATGATGGAGAGTTCTCTGAACCATTTGAAGTAACAAATGGGGTCAAACAAGGCTGTGTTCTGGCACCAACACTGTTCAGCATGATGTTTTCTGCCATGCTTATCAGGACAGTGACACTGGTTTTCCAATCAGGTACCGTTTTGATGGCAACATATTCAACCTCAGAAGGTTGCAAGCCAAAACTAAGGTCCAGACTGATGTGCTAGATGAGCTCCTCTATGCAGATGATATGGATAAGAATGCCAGCACAGAGGCAAAAATGCAAAGAGCCATGGATCAAGTCTCACAGTCATGTGATAACTATGATCTCACAATCAGCACAAAAAAGACAGAGGTTGTACACCAACCAGCGCCCGGAAAGCCATATAATGAACCAACCATCACTGTGAATGGGCAAAAACTGAAAGTTGTTGACAAGTTCACCTACCTGGGAAGCACTCTCTCCAGAGCAGTGCATATTGATGATGAGATCACTGCCAGAATTGCAAAGGCTAGTGTGGCATTCGGACGACTCCGTGCAAATGTCTGGGAGCGAAATGGAATCAATCTTGACACCAAGCTGAAAGTCTACAAGGCTGTGGTACTGCCAACCCTCTTGTATGCATGTGAGACCTGGACAGTATACCAACGCCATGCAAAGAGACTTAACCATTTCCACTTAAGCTGTATGAGAAAGCTGTTAAAAATCAAGTGGCAGGACAAGATTTCAGACACAGAGGTCCTGACGAAAGCAGGGATGCAAAGCATGCATGCAGTCTTAAAGCTAGCACAGCTAAGATGGACTGGCCATGTTATAAGAATGCCTGATGCGCGACTTCCAAAGAAAGTTTTTTATGGAGAACTACAGGAGGGAAAGCGCTCTCAAGGTGGCCAGAAGAAACGCTACAAAGACACCCTCAAAGCCTCTCTGAAGGATTTCGAAATACCAATGGGGTCCTGGGAACAGACTGCACAGGAGCGATCAAAGTGGCGAGGTCTCATCAACAAAGGAACAGCTCTTTATGAAAAGAAGAGAATCTGTGAAGCTGAAAGAAAGCGAAGAGAGCGCAAAGCCAAAACAAATGTGCCACCATCAGACTCTATGACATTGACTTGCTCTACTTGCAACCGACAGTTTAGAGCCGGAATTGGCCTAGTCAGCCATCAAAGAACTCACCAACACACATCAGCACTATTCAAGAAATAATGATGGTCTTTCTCATTAGTGAGAAACGAACTATCAGTAATTTCAAATTGATGTGACGTTTGTGAAGCTTCATGCGTCTCTAGAATACCATGTTCCTATTTGAAGACCCATCAGGAGAATCTGTATGAGCCGTCTTCGCTAATGCCTAGGTCACACTAGCACTTACATACGCTGCGGATAGTTGCGGATACTATACGTAGCAATCCGCAGAAATTTATGGGTGGGGCTAACTGTTCTTAATTAATTTACGTATTATAATTACCTATAAATACAAATACATACGGGATAGTTACAGATTTATTCGTATGCATACGGATAGATACTTGTCTACATACCTTTCGATACCATCTGTTAAGTTTAGATACGGACAAACACCTTCAGATACGCATTTGTTGCGCTCTCTTGCCTATAAAACGGCGCAATGTGATTAAAGCAACCGCTGTTTATTGTCAAAGTACAGTCACACTAGCATATACGGATGCGACGGACGCTGCTTACAAGTCTTCCGTATTTATCCGCTCTATCCGTAACAATTCGTATCTTATCCGTATAAGGCCGTAGCTGTACATGTTATATCCACAGGGGCCGTAGAATCCGCGCCCAAATTTTGAAAATAGGTCATAAATTCGATACGGACGAAACATCCGTATCTGCACGTGAAGAAATTATAAAATATACATGTAACATGCTTTGATTGATTGATCGATCAATCCGAATCGATCAATTGCTCGATCGCAATCGATCCCTCGGGTGATCGATCGAGTGATTGAGCGAAAAAAAAATGGGTAAGAAATCATGATTTTAACCAAAAATCACAGGTTTCTGAAATTTTCCATTTTTGTGTGCTAAAAGTGCATTTTAGACACAAAAAGGTACAAGTAGGCAAAGCTCAGGAAAAGGCGCAATCCGAAAAAGATTCCCACTCCAAAAACCGAGGTGGGAAAAAACAAACTAACAATCAGGCACTTATACCATGAAAACATTTCGTAAGCCGAATGAGTATCTATTTTCCCAATATGTGGCCTCTCAGTTACCTTAACTAAAAATATGAAATCATACATAAGGCGCCAACAGCACAAAAATTTTGAACACCAAGACATAAAACAAAAAGAACCACCACGGATTGGAACGATCAGCAACACAAAGTTACTGGCGGGCTTAAATCGATTTAACATGGCCATAAGCTCACCCTCAGCTTCTGCAGTTTTCAAAACAGTTTTGCATTTGAATGAAAAGTACAAGTAGGCAAAGATCAGGAAAAGGCGCAATCAGAAAAAGATTCCCACTCGCAAAACCGAGGCGGGAAGAAACCAAACTAACAATAAGGTACTTATACCATGAATACATTTCGTAAGCCGAATAAGCAGCTATTTTCCCAATAGGTGGCCACTCAGTTACCTAAACTTAACTAAAAATATGATAACATACATGTACATAAGGCGCCAACAGCACAAAACAAAATTAAACACCAAGACATAAAACAGTAAGAACCATCACAGAAGTATCGCCTTGGAATGATCAGTAATATAAAAATGAACCAGTTAGAGGAGATGAATGGCAGAAATGGATAGGGTAAGAAACAGTGACAACTTCAATTTCAGGGGGGTTCCATCGTTTCTGCAAGTCCGCAAGAGTCACTCGCAGGTAATGCGAAAAAAAGATCACGATGCTGGTTCTGCTATATATCTATAGCAAAATTTTGGGTGTTAGATTACCAGTATGTCTGTAATCAAAAATAAAGTTTTGATGCTTATCAAAGTTTGAGTAGTATATTATATACTTAGCGTAAATAAAAAGTTATCAGTAAATCAGGTTCAATTAACAATATTTGATTCATACAACATTCCCCAATGTGTGTATCTATGTGATGGTGTGCATTTTGAGTTGGCTTTTGTGTCCCTAAACTTTCGTGCACTTAAACAATTTTGTGTACTTTTTGTGTCCTTTATCATAATATGTTTATCTTTTCGTAGCTGCTCTGTATTTCTAAATAAAGATTGCATATTGCGCATTTGCTACAAACGATGGTCTCACACATCATATGATTGGATGGCATGATCCATGTTTACTGACTCGTGATTTTGCTATTACATGAAGTAAGTTGACAAAAATTATATTTAATTTTTGTAAAGTGAGTAAAGACTTGTTCGCGACTATTTCGCGACAAAGATTAACGATATAAACACAACTTTCACGTTGCAGTCTCATTAAATGGGCATTTATGCGACAGATTCGCGAATTTTTGTCTAATTTTGTCTAAAAGATATCTCGCGACTGTCGCGCGATAGTCGCGAGATATTCGTGCGTGTGTCTTACGACGCTCCCAAGAATGTAGCTTTAGTTTCATTTTTATTTGTACGACAGTCGCGAGACATTCGTGAGAGTGTCTCACGACATTCGTACGAATGTCGCTTAGTTTTATTTTCTCGCAAGATAGTCGCATGATGTTCGCATGTTTTCTCAAGACTGTCGTTTGACATTCGTACGACATTTATACGAGTGTCGCGAAATTTTCGCATCATAAATTCGACAAAATTTCGCGGCGACAGGTTCGTGACATTCGTAGGAACGTCGTACAACTGTCGCAAGACAGTCACGCGACAGTCTTATGACATATTTTGGCGAAATAAAATCGCATAAAATTTTTAATTCGCGACCAGTTCGCGACACATGAAAATTCTCACAACACTCCTGCGACATTCACACGAATGCCGTGCGAAAGGTCCGCGACTACATTCGCAAAACAGTCGCGAGAAATTAGCATGCCAGTTATACTAGCTTTAGAGGCTCGTTTGATCTTTTAAAATATTCGCTTTGAATATACCAACGACGCTTATCTAGTTGATGTTCATTGCAACAGGTAAAAAGCAGCCGCATACAAATCAAAGAACAAACATGATCCTGTCTCATCGAGGGCCCCGTGAAATCGAATAAACCTTTTTATAACTTAGCAATGTTCTCAGTAATACTGTTGTTATGTCGTTTCGAGGCAATTCTGTTGTGATATACCTTTATGTATAGTTTGTCTGCTTCTCTTTTGTGCTCGTCATTTTTGTTTTGCGATGTCTACCTTGTTGGGAAAGAGCTTGTTATCTTTCTTTTGAGTGTATTACATTAATTTAAATGGTGTCGTGTGTAATCATTTCTTTCCCGCCCTTTTGTGGGATGGTGTTCTAAGTTAAACTTGATTCATTCATTTTTATGCTAATTTTAAACGCTGCTAGTTTCGGAGTGCCAAAACGCATTCCGTAAGTTGGACCTTGTTTTTAAATTTCATCTGAAGCACTTGAGCTGACCGGGATCGACGAATCTCTCTTCATACATAAGCGAAAGTCACTCAACACAGTCTTGCAAAAATGATTTTTGTTTGCTTTACGTCCCTGCCAACAGCTTGCGTCCCGACGTGGTCATAACTGTTCAACGGTGCGTAAAGCAGTAAATCAAACAAAACATAATTCATTTTCACAATTCAACGCAAGGTTTCATAGAGGGGTGTTCGAATATATGTAACAAAACCTTAAGATAAAAGAATATTATTAAATGTAATTGCTTCTTTAAGCGCTAATATATGTATAATTTGCGAATATATGAGCCGCCTCGTGGGAAAACCAACAATGTGGTTTCCGAACAGGTCTGACACAAACCGGCCTGTACAAGCACAGAAAAGAGCTAGAAGCTTGAAATTTTGGATTTAAGTAGAAGAGGAATTGTACTATCCGAGTAGCGAAAACAAAGGCGCTGATCAGCTTCGCGGTTACCACGAAGCTGATCTGCGTCTTTGTTTTCGCCTATGCAGATTGTTGGTTTTCCCATGAGGCGGCTCATATGTTGTAAGTGATAACAGAAAAATAGTTGCTAATGACCTAAAGACGTGGTCGCAGGATACGTTAAACTATGACACGTTTAAGTGTAACGAATTACAGAAGCTGCTTGAGAAAGAGAGAGAGAGAGAGAGAGAGAGAGAGAGAGAGAGAGAGAGAGAGAGAGAGAGTGTGTGTGAGTGCAGATATTACAAGGTCCAAAGGAGTTCATTACTTTCGATACAATAATAACCTTGTAGAAACTAGAAAATAGGCTTTCCACAACTAAGTTAATGCAGCAAGGACTAGTCGAGTTTAAAAAGGTATCTTCTGGTGAAGCTAGTGCAACCACTGTGTATTGTGTATTGTTCCTGCAGGTACAATGTGGTCCAGAGATCATGAGGCGATTATCATATCTCAGGAGGTAATATAGAGGCCGTTAGGAATGATGCATGTGCTAACACTAATTGGTTTAATCACCCTAGATCAAACTGTCTTCCAATGTAATAGGTAGTGTTTTTCCTTTTCGGAACCCTACCTGTAATCAGACATATTGTTAGTCCCAAAGGTGGCACCATTTGGACAATACTAGTTTCTGTATGGACTAATCTGTTGAAAGATTTAAAATTACAGTTATTATCTTTGGTTCCATGTTGTCAAATCTAAAGGGTTACAGACGAACCTTAAGTAGCCGAAACCATGGTATTCCATTTCTCAGTAATATGTTCACTGCTCTTAAAGGATCACAGTTTTTATTTTCTAATGCGCAGTCCCTTATTACAATACCGATACGTTAATGACAGACGATACATCGTGTATATAGGGGCGCCTGGGGTATAAAAGGCTGATAGGTCTGTCAACAGCTCTCTCTGAGGTCTCAAATAAACATCACAAGCGATAGTCAATTCTGATTAGATAATGTTTCAGGGAAGAAATTTGCCGGTAATTTTGACAGCAGTTTATGTATTACAGGTATTCCAACAGGCTTAAAGTAACCTAGGTCAGTAGTCAAGCCACGCCCACTAAAATCCCAACAGGAAATGAAACCCTTGCTACCAAGCGGCAAAGTTGTCCCTTTCAGAAGCGTTACCTGTGGGAGAACATTTCAATACGTACCTGCAGTCATGGAAACAATACAAACCAGGAAGGCGTCACTGGAAGACAAACCATTCTTTGAGAAGGGAAAGTGTTTGTAGTTATAAAAATATATTTATTTGAATTTGAAAATTAAATTACAGTATTTTTATTTTTATTTTTTTTTTATTTTTTCATTATTTTTTTTTTTTTTTTTTTTTTTTTTTTTTTTTTTTTTTTTTGTTTGTTTGTTTCGTTGCAACGTCAATCAATATCAAAGAGGCAAAATCCACCTGCGGTCGTCTAAATTTATCTGTTTTTTTTTTATTCTTATGTTATCTACTCGTACCAATTGTTTGGCTGTCTAACGTCCAGGTCAAAAATAGTTCTTAGTCGCGATGGGATGGAACCACCTCTCCAGGGGTATTGCCCAGTATTACAAGTTTGTATTGTTACTCGATAACAATCGAAACATTAGGAAAAATAATTCCTGAGATATTTTTTATATAAATCGCAGTCAGATATGGTTGAATTGTAACTGCAGATCTACAAGTCGTCCGCCGCCTCCGAGCCGGGTACCATTCTCTCCAGCTTTACAAAATAAATGAAGTGAACGGAACGAAAGCCCGATTGTCGGACTAGTTGAACTGTGAAACTCCGAAGGTCTGTTAACCAATACGTGCATAGTATGTACATATTTTATTTGTACATGTATGCAATTTATGTCTAGAAATGCATGTTACCCTTTGTGTACTCCAGTTGTCTTGTACTTTAATATATGTACATACGTATGATAGCTACGTGAATCATGGTTCAGTGTTTGATACCATTTGAAAACAACGTTCTTCTCCTGTATGACTTATACAAACATATATATATGACTGGATAGATTTAACTGTACGTAAGATTGGACTGCGAATTTTAGTGCAAGTGAGTAACATTTTGACGTCGTTTGTCTAAGTTGTCGTATTGTTTGGAATTGAGGGCTTATCTCATCATTCAGCAGCTTTATCTACATGCTAACTCCAAATGTCATTACTTGCGTACATTCGCTTCTTTAAAACAGCATCTTTTCCCTATTAACACAACATTTGATTGGATAGCATTGCACTTACGTCAGATTTTTCTGTACTGCGCACAAGCAAAGCATGAGCACAGAGGTCGTCGCTTGTTTAAACGAAGTAAGACTGATGTAGCCATAACAATGCCTGTGTAATCGCCTTGTCCGGCTCCTGTATGATTCAGTAACGTGATTCAGTAACGGTATGTAGGTGATTTATGTTTACATTTACAAATACTCACAAGACTTAAAAGGGAAATAAAACCATCAAATAAATAGGAAAGGTGTAGTATATGTAGCCTACGGAACTCCGATATCATTTTTGCTTGCTCTCCCTCAGCAGAACAAGCACGGCTATCCTTTCAATCTACGGGTTTTTTTTTCTATCACATGCAGGGAATCTGATGTCTGTCGTAGTTTTTCTCTATATTTGACCTTTTTCATAATTGGTCAAACACTTTAAGCCCTGTTTACTACGGCTTACTGGGAAGATGGGGAAAGATCTGTCTAGTGACTGGTTCCCATTTTAAAAAACTTCATGCAACTACAAGCAATGTCGACGTGTAATTGAACAACTTATCTTTTGAGAACTAGTTTACATCTCTTCTATAACCAGAATTAACAAGACAACCTTAACTGTATAAGACCGTCTAAAAAAATCCATCCTATGTTTACAAGCATTTTTGACAAACTTTGCCGATGCCGTCAAACAGAATAAGGCCATCCCAAGGGCATGATTTATACTGTAAAAACTATGATGGGCTGGAGTTTGCGATGTTACATACCAAGTTTCATTGAAATCGTTCAGTTGGTACCGTATAATATACTACTCAAACTTTGATAAGCATCAAAACTTTATTTTTGATTACAGGAAATAATGGTAATCTAACAACCAAAATTTTGCAATATATATATAGCAGAACCAGCATTGTGCAAACATTCCATCTTTTTTTCGCCTTGCCTGCGAGTGTTTCTTGCAGACTTGCAGAAACGATGGAACCCCCCTGAAATTGAAGTTGTCACTGTTTCCTACCCTATCCGATTTTGTAATTATTTATCTCCTATTACTGGTTCATTCAATTGCAAAACTGTTTTGAAAGTCGAAATGTCGATACTTTTGTGTCTAAAATGCACTTTTGGAACATTTCAGAAATCTGTGATTTTTGGTTAAAACACAATTTTTTACCAAAATATTTTTTTCCCTTAAATAGTTGTCCTTTGCACGGTGAGCATGAAACTGAAAACCGTTTTTGAATACGCAGTCTGGTCGGCTGAAACCAGCGTTTTTTAAATGTGTTGTCAAATGGTTAAATCACGTAATGCAAATTTCCATTAAGAAAATGTTCAGTCCAATGACATGTTTTAAAACGCCGTAAAATCTAAATAAATGCCCGTAGCTCAAATCTGTTTTCTGTTCCAAACTCGCAGACAAAAGGGCAACGTTTAAGCGGAATTTTTTTTTTTTTGGTAAAAAATCGTGTTTTTTTTAAACCAAGTATCACAGATTTCTGAATTTTTCAAAATGTGCATTTTAGACACAGAAGTATCGATATTTCGATTATCAAAACAGTTTTGCAGCTGAATGAACCAGTAAGAAGGGATGAATGACAGATTCTGATAGGGTAGGTAAAAGTATGCAAAAGTGACAAGTTTAATTTCAGGGGTTTTCCATCGTTTCTGCAAGTCTACGAGAAGCGCTGGCAGGGAACGCGAAAAAAAGATGGAATGGTTGCATAAATGTGGTCCTGCTACATATCTATACCAAAAGTTTGGGTGTTAGATAACAAGTATGTGCTGTTTACAAAAATAAAGTTTTGATGCTTATCAAACTTTGAGTAGTATATGCTTTCAGAATATATGTTTGAAAATTGTGGACAACAAGGGTGACAAAAACAACAACAACGACGACGGACGACAGAGCATGGATACACAATGAGCTCACTGTGAGCCTTCTGCCCAGGTGAGCCTAACTGTATTTCTTCAAAGCAGTGATAGATGTAAGCATGACTCCTGGCACAGTTATTGCAATTGACAGACCCTTCAAGCATGCACAGTGACTCTGTGCTTTTGACCGTTTTTCTCACCAACGTCTTTTTGCCCGATGTAGTTGCGAAATTGCCGGGCTTCCACGGTTCTTGTTAATATTTTGAACTGACGGCTCTTGACGGCTTCCTTGAGGAAAAGTAACATAAAATCAAGATATCTTTTTGTATAATGTTGCCAGGTTAATTGGGCAACGTTTAGGTTATAAAACCGACACTGCTGTTTGTCTGACCCTCTTTCTCTTCATTATTGAAACTTGAACTCAGTTTTGATTTTTATTATGGACATGCACTTTTTGAACAACACAAGAAGCTTGGGGAAAAAAGAAGACGAAATTAAAACACAATCCGATATTAGTTTCACTGTTTATTTGACATGAAGGGACATTTGAATAGTATAATTTTAGTAAAATATGTTTAAAAAGAGCTCTTCGAAAATGTGGTTGTATTTTCCAGATATTTTTTCTTAGTAAGACATTCGACAGTCATAACAAAGCAATCATCATCATCATCATCATCATCATCATCATCCACACTAAATCATCACAAGCAGCAGCAACAATATCGTCCTGATCGCTATCATCAATTATATACATAAAACATAAAATAAACCTCAAACTACATGTGATGTCATCATTTTCAAAACTACCATGATTAACTTTAACGATCACCATAATCATTATCAACAATAAATTAACACTCCCAAAAAGCCACGTAAAATGGAGACAACGTCCCGACATGACCATTGCTATTAACTGGGACGTAAAGCATCAATGAAAGCAAGCAATTTAAATATAATTGTTGAATCACTGGGTACAGTCAAGTTACTAGCCTCTATACTAAAATTCACAAGCACAATTATTGTTTTATTCAAAACATTAATACCGTTGTAGTGACATCCATATAACAAGAATGATACAGAATAACATCTGAAACTATACGTCCTGCGTAACGTTTTCGACAACAGATTGACAACGATCGGTTTGTATAGGGGGTAATTACATATGGAATTATGCTGTACTAAACCATTTAAATTGATTAATATATAATTCAATGCTCACATGTTGGTAACAATTTTAAACTGAATGATTATTGGGATGGAAACTAAATATATGCTTTCATTACAATACGAGCACCACCATAATCAACACCAGCAATAAGAACAACAAGAGGGTATGTGACAATAATGTTAACAAGATACACCATAGAAATTTATTACAAAAACCAGCAAACAATTGTTATTACCGTCAGTATGACAAAAATAACATAAAATAGTTTAAAGAATATATTATCTAAACTTATTGTTAAGTTACACATTATGTTCTTTAAAACACAAAAATGTTCATGTCAGGAACAACCTGATGTTTATCTTCGATGGATTTTAATAGGTTTTCAACTTCGATTACGGTTGAAGTAAGTGCAATAAGAAATCGGGGGTTGTCTTAAGAGACTGGATTCCCTATCTAGCGAATGGGGATGGGGCCGAACACCAGGGTCCTGGCTAAGTCCAAGTAATTGCACGAGAAGCAACTGCTCCGTTCCAACATGACTGAAAAGGTGTTGCCTTGATCGTTAATCTTGAAAACAAATAAAAAAAAACTGCTTGCGCACGACGTAATACCATAATTACCATACTAAACGTCTATATGTAAGCGAGCAACAACAACAGCAACAACAACAATATCAACAAAACAACATAAGTTGAAAACAACACCATAGATAAAAAAAACGAAATTAATTCCTACTAGATACGCATTATAATCACACATATTTTTGTCACATGAACACCTTAAATGACACAAAGTATGGCCATCGTTTTATATGGCCATCGTTTTATAAATCTTCACTATTATCCTCAATGATTTCATCAGTTTTTTACCTTCCTTTCAAGCTTATTTTAGCTCATATGAGTCAGGTCAAACAGGAGGTAGGGGCGAGAACGGGAGTCCCCCGAGAGCAACCAGCAGGTACACCCGCAAAAAGTACTTGGCTTGTCTCACGTATCCACAACGTATATTGTACATTTGTCATGTAACATTGAAAATATCAAGGTTACAACGATTTTCATCCGTTAGCCATGTTAGTTAGTTGGTTTATGAGCTCGTTTGTTTTCCCTGTCGACAACAGAACATTTCTGGCATTTCTCGAATGCAAAAAGGTACAAGTAGGCACAGATCAGGAAAAGGCGCAATCAGAAAAAGATTCCCACTCCAAAAACCGAGATGGGAAAAAACTAAATTAACAATCAGGTACTTATACCATAAAAACATATCGTAAGCCGAATGGGCAGCTATTTTTCCAATAGGTGGCCATTCAGTTACCTAAACTTAACTAAAAATATGAAAACATACACAAGGCGCCAACAGCACAAAAAATTTTTAAACACCAAGACATAAAACGAAAGAACCATCACAGAAGTATCGCCTTTGAACGATCAGTAATATAAAATTACTGACTTGCTTAAATCGATTTTACAGGTACCTAACCTCATCCTCAGCTTCTGCAGTGGTTCATAACATTTAGTTATTTCTTCGGTCCTCGTGGTGAATCTCTAACTAGTCAATAAATCATCAAGAACAAACAGATAAATCATGATAAACATCATGATCAAAAACGAGGACTCAACAGATTCAGTAAGCTGCCTGCATCCTTTCATCCTTTGTTTTTACGTCCAAGTATTAATTTCCATTTTCAAGACCATATTTCTTCCGAAAATATGTGACGCGTTGGGAGCTCGTCATACCAGCAATTTCCTGTCTTCGAGCCGCAAGCTCTGTTGCCACTCTACTCTCTACGTCAGTAACACATCGATTGCAATGTGCCCGTAGATTACCGTCCCTTCGACTCTTGTCTAAACGTTTCTGCAAACCATTAGTAGCAACAATTATATCGTGAAATATAGAAGATTCCCTCAAGTAAGCACTTGTGTTGGTCATCGCGTCATCCGGCAAGTCAGCATTTGTTCCATGTAATCTTGAATTAAATCTGGGTGTATTATCCAAAGTTACATTTTCAGAAAGTTGGCTTGATACACCATATGTTCTGGTTTTATTATCGGAAACACAGCTTCCCGATGGAACAGTATCATACATCCTTCGTCGACGTTCGTGACGGCCGGGCTGAGACTGCGTGCGTCGTTGAAAATGTCTCGCTTTGAACATAAACCACGACAGCTTCGCTCGAGCTATCTTTGCTATATCCGAAAGTACACCAAGAGTATCATCATCCAGATTTTCGTTTACCTTTCCGCCATCTGTTTTGCTGTTTTCGTTCTCTGTATTATTTTGTGAACCGATACGGAAACCCAGTATATCAGAGATAAATTCCATTATAAAACCCTAACAGCGATGTTCGGTGGCACGCTTAAGATGGAGAAAACACATTTTTGCTCCACCTTTTATATTCTTGCATTAGATAAAATCTTCCGTATACACACCTTTATCTCGAAGGTTTTGTCCCTGGGACCGTGTATGGGCTTGTGAGACTTTTATGCATTATTCTTTTTTTACATTAGCATTATAGGAGAGCCCGGCAAATGGCGTTAAACTCGCGATCAAAACAACGCTCCCTTCGGCAACAACTGCTAAAGACGCCATTTACCCTTTCAACAGATAAACACATAAACACATATTAGCACTTCTTTCGCGGGCACGTCTTATGTCATATTTTGTGTGTGCTTTAGAGAAATATCTGATATTTCACTAGAGTTTTCAGAGTAGAAGTTAGGATTTGAGCCGCCTCATGAGAAAACCAACAATCTGCATACGCGAAAACAAAGGCGCAGATCAGCTTCGTGGTAACCGCGAAGCTGATCAGGGCCTTTAATTTATGTATACATGGATGGTACAATTCCTCTACTTTCTACATCCAAAATTTCGAGTCTCTAGCCATCTTCTGTGCTTGTACAGCCCGGTTTGTGTCGGACCTGTTCGGAAACAACATTGTTGGTTTTCCCAAGAGGCGGCTCATTTGATTGCACTAGTATCTAATTATTTGCTTACTTTTAACGTTTGAGAATGCAATACTTTTTACGATTTATTAAAGCATTAGATGGTAGAACTCCCAATAAAAAACAGCATTGCCTTTGCGTTTAACGGTAACGGACAGCCCTTTTTCCCTTTGAAAGATCAACACTTATTAGTAACTCTTCCACAGGCACCCCCTTTATGTCTTAGATATTTGTGTCGGGGATGGTGTATGGGTTTTTGATAATTTTATACATTTTTGTTTAAATATAAGGATTGTAGGAGGAATATGTAAGTTTCAGATAAAAAGGTAAAAGTAGGCAATGGTCAAGAAACGGTGTAATCAGAAAGAAATTCCTGTTCCAAAAACCGAGATGCAAAAAACGAAACGAAATCAGGCACCCTAAGTAAACATATCGAAAACACTCCGGATCAAAACAACATTCCTTAGTTTTTCAGCTGATACGGAAACCCCATTTTCTTTCGACATATAAACATACATAAGCACATCTTCCTCATGCACACCTTAATTTCAAAAGGTTTCATCACTGTGATTGGGCATTTTCTTATGAAATTTTTATCCAATCATAGTTTGCTTTAATGTATTATAGATAACATTGAACAAGTGATCAAAACAACATTCCTGGCCTTTGTTTACAATTGAAAAGGAATCTATTTAAAGGTGTAACTTCTACAGAACCATGTGTGTCACCACGAGGCAGTTCTAATGTTTCCCCTCAATATACAACGTAAATATTATTTGTCAACTGAAAATTCAAAGTTCCATTTTCACAGCTGAAGATAAAAATCGCCGTTCTTTGCATAAGCTCACTTTTGTTATGCGATTTAATAAAATAACGACCATTTAAATAAAAATATAATGTTTAACAGCTACATGCATAGGGTATGCTTTATTTTCTATGTCCGCACTAAATACAGCTGTATATATACTCATGTCCAATGAAAACGTACCACTCCTGTGATGCTCTTAGTTGCGGGATATAAAAACCTGTATACACATATGATGTTTCCTTATGTTAAATATGTTAAATACAATGTTTCTACGCAAAACATTTATTCCCCAGCGACGGTTTGTACGCGACGTTACGTCAGACTACAAATTACGTTTATTCAATTTTACGTAAATTATGACTGATCCAGGAATCCCAGAAATGAGTTTCCTGTATGCGGGTAGCTCTACGCACTATTCGCCGCCTAGTAAATCTCTACATCGCATCACAAAACGCGGTAAAAACGCTCTACGCGTCACTATGCACGCCTCAAAAACGCAAAGTCTTGCGAATTCGGTCAAAAACGTTCATAAATGGTTTCCTTCTTACGGATATTCCAACAACAGTGTATGTTGGGAATACGAATCTTAAACATATGCAAAACGTCACTGAAATCCTTTTCTAGAATGACGTTTGATGACTGACGTCAATTTTAAGCTTCTCTCCAGCCGCTTACGGAAACACTATCGAGTCAGAATTTCTGAAAATTGTTTTTGTTTGTCGAGATGAATATAACCGTACAATTAAAAATATACAGGTCTTTAGGTTCCACGTGTATATGATTTTAACGCTTTACGTTAGCCATTGAACGTCAAAATCCTAAGCGTTTATGATGTTATGGGCACGATTTCTGGACAGAACGACTCACATCTGTGATTTTATCGCAATTTTGCTGCAAAAAATGATTGCCATTTGAATGTCTCTATTATTGTGCAGTGGTCAAAATGTTGCCTAGGACGTCAAAAATTCCACGTTGAACGTTTTCGAAGCACACTGACTTTTGAATTCTTTATGTTTCGACGTTATGCATCTTCTAGGCGCGAGTCAATGCGTGATTGAAAATTTCTTCACATCTGGCACATTCGAATACCGGTTTTGTGATTTTCGTTTTGACGGTTAACGTCTTGGTTGACATATCCTCGGAGCATCACTTATCAGACAGATTTGCGAACGTGCCATGATTTGAACAAGTTATCACATTACTGAAATATCAAATAAAGAAACTGAAATGTTCAGTCAAAAACATATATTTTTACACTATTGTAGGTGGTAAGTTTTCATTGGACATTAGTATACTATTTGGATGATATGCAGCACTTCCCGCTCCGTTAGTTTTACCGTTATTTTAAATTTGTAAAACTTTGTTCCTGTTTATATCGAGGGTTTCGCCTACTAACACTTTTGTTTGTTTGCATCATTAACGTCCCAGTGAACAGCTAATGTCATGCCGGGACATTGCCTCCATTTAATGGAACGTTTACCCAAAATTAGGATGTCATGGCATACAAAAATGCTTCAAATATGTGATCCACTAAGGCATATATATATAGATGGCTCGACTTGAACCACGTTTCCTCGGTTAACCAGTACTCAGATGGTCAGTCAAAAGCGTATAAGCTTTGCATGGAGGCACAAGCAGCCCATCTATTTATTTAGGCCCCAATGGACGGGAATCACTAACACTATTCGTCTCTAAATCATTAATTTGTCAAATTGTGGTAGCAATTTGTGCAAACAAATCCTGTAGGAAAGAAATAGTGACTTTGGGAGCCAATAATATGAAAAAGGATATTATGAAAGCACTTTTATTCTGACAAGGTGAAAAAGATATATACATATACATACAGACATTCTATAAATATAAAATGAATATACAGCTACAAAAGTTGCATTACTAAAATGACATACTTGGCCTTGAAATTAGATTAATACACATACAGCGCCAAAGAAATGGCCAACCAAAAACCTCGGTGTACAATTGAATAAGTATTATTTTACAACAGCTCTGATTGTGTAAGGGTTAATAGCGCCCTATAAAAGTACTATGTTTTAAAGGAGGCACATGGGCTCAAGATACCATCAACTATGTCTGGAATCGATTTCATGACTCCTGATTGGGCTAGTTGGTTGCTCAACCACCAGACTATAAATGCATAATACATAGGTTATCTGTATCAATTTGAATACCTACGAAAAGGGGGCCAAACGCCAAATGATTCTAATGTGCAAAGTGAAGAATATCAAAGATTGTAAAATATTTAAATCAGCTTCGTTAATATAAATTACACGAGTATATTTAACAAAATTGTTTTGTCTTTAATTTAAATGAATTGATATGCATACAGTGTATATGCAAGTCAAAATGAATATTAACACTAGGCTGTTTTGAATAATCCGCTTACAGATGGAATCCCAAATGACGACTTTACTTCATTGAAATTCTTTTTTTAAAAAATCAACATTTTTTGCTGTGGGAATGCCAGTTCGTGTTTCATCAACGCAAGAGACAGCTATGAACGACAAAAGAAGCTGACCATGAAAGCGTTTACAAAATATATGGAAGTAATCAGATGCTCAATAACAGAATGGAAGTTCAAATATTTACACCCCAATGATTAGTATAACAACGAAAAACAAAAATGGTATGATATAGGGGAATCCCAGCTAGTCTAAACATTTTGACAATTGGATAATGATGAACGCATTTGCTCTTGACGCGATTCATACGATGTTCATACAAAGTTACCTATCTATAAAACTATATAATATAATTATTTTGAATATGTCGTAATAGTTTAATACTGAAAAAGTGTTTGATTATAAGAAATATTTTACTCCTTTCGAAATGCGGACTGCGTACAATTCCTGTTTCCATCATGTTTTCACATCTCATGTATGATATTGCTTATGTATCTATGCTTAATGGGGTCGCTTATATGTCAAAATTACCCCGGGGGCTAATTTGACCTACCTTGCATCCCCCAGGACAATTTTTCATGGGTTCCAAATCATTCATTGGGAGCCCAGAAATGCAAAGAATTTTTGTCCTCAAAGATAAACTCTTTTGCACTATGAAAAATGCATGGTTTCCATGGCAACCGTTAACGTAATTCTTGAGCATGGGGATGTACATACAAAATTGGTCATATCTCTGCTCACTTATCCTAGACCACTCAACCTGATCTCATTTTACAGGTTAGACATTGCCCTTCTAATCTTTGATATGTAATGCTAGTTATCTAATTTGCATATTCATGAATTTTAATGAAAATATCAAAAATGACAGAAAAATTGTTAAAAATCTTTAAAAATCCATAAATAAACTAAATGATTTCTGGGGTCCCACGGATCGATTTGGCACCCATGAAAAATTGTCCTTGGGATGCAAGGTAGGTCAAATTAGCACCCGGGGTAAATCCATACGTTAGCCTTTAGTAAAATGTCAATCAAACATTGCAAAGCTCATATCAGCAGATCAGATTGCATTCTTCTGCAAAGCTTGGTTTGAAACTTGATGTGACACGGAGACATATCACGCAAATGTGAAAGGTGATGTTAATGTACATTATTACAATTTTATAAGTTCAATAAACACATAAAATGAACAAAACAATGTGATGAGACAATAATATACAAGGTGTGTTTAGCGGTGATTTAGTAGTGGCACATACTGTGCACCAGTCACTTGTAGCCATGACTCCCAAGCCTACGGGGAAGGGCGGGGATTATGACTATTCAGTTTCCAATGCCCTGCTATAGACCCCTACCCCAGGGGACAAATGGAGGTAAAAACTATGCTTTTTGTCCTGCACTTTGCAGCTGAAAATCTCCCTGGGGTGAGTATCTTAATATCAAAACCTTGTCGTTTTCCCGGGTCATTAAAATTGCACTTTAGCCCGGCAATCCCCCACCCTTCCCCGTAGGTGGGGTGTGTGGTTACAAATGACTGGTGCAAAGGCATTGAAGAGATGTCTAAGAGACATAAAACGATTCTGTCCAAGTTATTATAGTCCTCTTTTTTGCGACGCCATGCATTTCTCGTGGCAACAAACAACATAATAGCATCAAGTTACACCACGAAAGATGCCCCGACGCCAGAGTAACATAACGTGTCCAGTTTCTAAAACGTAGCACTTGTCAACGTAGCACTTGTTGCACGAATCGTTATGGAAACTTGCCCATGCAATATACAGAGCTTCTTTTAAGCAGTAAAAATGGAAAATTTCAGTGGGAAAATTTTGATATTTTTCTTAATTTGGCTCAAAACATAGATTGTGGGTGCACGTTAGAACCACCTCGGCAAAATAAGAAAAATCGGTATACCTCTGCAAACCCCGTTTTTTCATATAAAAGTGGGGTTTATTGGGGTATATTGCATGGACATGTTTTTCTAATGCAACATAAACGTCTTTATAGCAAGAGCAACACTTAAAACAGACGGCACCAAACAAATTGTGTAAGACTTAGTGTCTGGGTGCTGGATGTGATATCAAGGATCCGATCCCGGCCTTAGTAAACCAGGAAAAATTAACCCATAGAAACCTCAGGAACAACATTCTTAAATTTCGTCTGATTTTCTGTCGACAATGTTTCGATAATTTTGTAGCCAGCAATACCAAACTAACGGGACAATCATGCTTCATGCCGACAGATTAAAACGTGACAAAATTACTAGACAGAATTACAAACTACGTGTGCAGGCTGCATGCATTACATTTAATTTTCTAATATAAGTTCTTTTCGCGGCATTTGTGTATAACCTGCTATACCATAGTCGTCTGACCTGTGAAGTCTTGCGTTCGGGTCCAATATACATGTATGCAATGAATGGTAGACTTAAAATGAAACGTACCCCTTACATTCTTTACAAAGAAAACGAGCATTCAAACTAAATGTGATAGTTTGGGCAAAACTAGATAACAAGATGAAATGGATAGTGAACAAAAAATAGAGAAAAACAAACACTGACCAATACATAACACATGATGCACAAAAAACATGCAACATTCATTTGTTAACAAATGTGGCAGAGTGTTGAATGTTTTAATTCGACCGATGATAATAGCACACAACCCGTACATTCTTGTAATCTGGAAAACATATGTTATGGAAGATTTATGGATGGATAGAAGTCATACTAGTAACCTTTTGTGAATGCCCGGTCACTGGTCTTTCAAATTCATGCTGTTTCTTTACCCTATAATCCCATTCATGATTAAATCATGAATGGGATTATATTTTATTAATTAAATTTTAATTTAACATTCAAACTAGTATATGGCACATAGTTCAATTATAATAACAGTTACAACATATGGATATATAAAACCTAACATTCTAAAATGAGCCGCGACGCGAAAAAACCGGTCTTCGGGGTTTCCGATCAGGTCCGACACAAACCGGCCTGTACAAGCTCAGAAAAGAGCTAGAAGCTTGAAATTTCGGATTTAAATAGAAGAGGAATTGTACTATTCGAGTAGCGAAAACAAAGGCGCTGATCAGCTCGGCAGTTACTGCGAAGCTGATCTGCGCCTTTGTTTTCGCATAGGCAATAATCCCGTTTTCTCACGATGTGGCTCAAATAATCATGGTTATTCTCGCAGTCTTTGGTACAACAATATTGCATGCCAAGTCAAAGGAGTAAAAAAGAAACGCTAACATTAGGTGGTAAAGGATAGCACAAAATCACTTTCACTGAGATATTACGAGAGCATCTTCAAACATAAATGTCTCTTCATATAAGAACATGAACAGGTAAAAGAAGGCAAAGATCAGGATATACAGATTTCGGCTTTTACGTGTTTATTTGTACAATTATTGTTAGTAAGGCAAGGCTAGTACACCGACTGTACATAGTGTACAAAGAATGTATATAACTTATCCGATAAAAAAATAGAAGCAAAGTTAACAATGCCAACTTGAAGCTTTAAAATGCCACTTCCAGACGTTCATTTATATATTATTTGCATTTTAATTCGAAGATGCTTTCGTTATCGGTATGCCAGGAGTGTACATAATATAGAAATGCACCGAGTGTTGTTGATTTAGTATAGATTTCTGAAAATAAAAACAACATTAGTATCAGCGATGCATTCACATCGTAGGTGACACTGTTATTAGTTCCGGTAATATGAAAACTACAACAACTAAAATAAAATCCATTAGAGGAGAAAGAGTAAATTAGCTAAAGGGTTTCGCCTTTGACCATGATATAACGTACTGGATTCTCTGATCCAAATCTTAATTTTTCCAGTAAAAGATATCGGTTCTTTTGATATCGAATGCAAAACTGCACTGTACGTGTATACAGCATTGTCTAAATCTGACTTAAAAGTCTACAAGCAAGTGAATTAAGCAATTAAGATTCCTGACATTGTGTCCAGTAACGTTTTACTTTACTTCTAGTATTGCATTGTTTTCTCAGAAAATAAACATGTTTCTGAACTATCATTATTTTGATTTGAAACCTATTTTATCAGGCTTTATTTGATTCCATGGCATTAATACTGAATATTACATTATGGTCATGGCGCATGCAAAACAAAATGGTAGGAAAAATATAAAAAATAAACAAGCCTTGGGCTACGAAATTATCACAATAATAAATACATATAAGAATGATATTTCTAAGGTCCCTTGATTGTGTTTCCTCTTGGATTACCACCGGGTAGTCGTACTAATTGTGGGTCACTTGCTGCTGCATAGTTACAATATTCACAGTAGCCTGGTTCACCCTGTGGTCCGGGTGGCCCCCTCTGACCGTGCATTCCAGGTAAACCGGGTGCTCCTCGTTCACCTGGGCGGCCTTCCTTTCCAACGCCCGAAGGCCCGGGTCGTCCTACAAATACAGAAGAGTAATGAAACACATATTAGATATGAGCCGCGACGCGAGAAAACCGGTCCGGGGTTTCCGACCAGGTCCGACACAAACCGGCCTGTACAAGCTCAGAAAAGAGCTAGAAGCTTGAAATTTCGGATTTAAGTAGAAGAGGAATTGTACTATCCGAGTAGCGAAAACAAAGGCGCTGATCAGCTTCGCGGTTACCGCGAAGCTGATCTGCGCCTTTGTTTTCGCCTAGGCAAAAATCCGGTTTTCTCACGATGCGGCTCATATTATACTTATGGCAACTTATAGTCAAAGGTTGCAGCATGTTATTAAAACAATGATGGTGATTAGAGGAAACTGATCAATGTGCTTGCTTAGGTTTACTTTATTTTGTATTATTTTGATTTCAAGTCTTTTAGTATAAATTTGGTATTCAAACCGTGAAAACGAACGTAATAACTATATTTAATTAAAAACACTGTATTTGCAAAAGATGAAATCGAACCTAAATAATGTAGGTAAACAGGTAAATGCATATGTTACCCGAAACTATAATAACTTCATTTCAAGAGAATACACATATTTGACATATACGCCCACATGACATGTGGTATTACGTTAAACTGAACAATTACAACAAGAAGTTGTGTATTACAATATATGGTCGGAATTTTACCTGGCATTCCTCGTGGTCCCAGCGGCCCTGGTTTTCCTCTCCCTCTAGGTCCGCGGTCACCTTTGAGACCGGGCTCTCCCATTGGACCGGCTGCACCTTGTGGACCGGGCATACCCGGTAATCCCATAAATCCTCTGTCACCGGGCTGACCTTGTGGTCCTCTCTCACCTATAAGCAAATACAAATTTAAATAATTCTCTTTACCAGAACAAGGTTTTGGGTGACTTTAAACGTTTTCAATTCAACTTTCAATTCCTTGATTTTACTCTTAACATCTGCAGAGATATTTCGCTTTTCCAGTTTCTCGACTCTGCGGAAACTTGAAACGGTGTTACTACATGTTAACTGTAAATAGGTTTGCACTGATCAACAAATGCAATTAGTTTTCGATAAAGACATTTTTTTTTTTTTTTTTTTTTTTTTTTTAATTCAAAGCTGACATCTGTCACATGCTTATTTCCCTTTGCATGGACGATAAACGTGGAACTGCTTGAATCGTCCAGCATCCGGTCTTTTGTCTATGGTTCGTTAGAAATATTGATCTTGCTAGATGCTTATTTGAGATTCCTGTATTTTTGGCATACCTGGTAAACCTTGTGCACCCGGAGGACCGGGCCTTCCAGTCTGTCCCACTCCTGGGGGTCCGGGTGGACCTCTCAAATCTGCCACAATATCCTCCATTTGTTCTAAAATATTTCGAAATTAGACTGTTACATTAGTGTTATGATATTAAAGGAAATGTTTTGTATTTATGTTATTACATTCACCAATTTCTGTACTTGTATGTTGGAACAAAAACAACGCTAAAATGAAGCACCTTGTTAATTTTATAGGATTACTGAATGAATGTTTTGACAATATCTAATGTCGATCCCTTTTTACACAGAACCAAAGTATTAATCTTTCATAAAAAGATATAAAGTATTCTGCAGCATACATCAAAATCATACAACTAATTATGGCGGAAATGTTAAAACTTTTTACCTCTTAATACTTGGAAACATATTTGTCTAACTTCGTCATCTGATACACCACGACCCTGTGAACAGATAGAATGAATAGAAGTGTTTACATGTGAACATAATCGGCCTAGATCAAAAGAGGAGCCATAGCAATAAATGTTTTGAAAAAAAATAATTTGGTTGCATATAACATCTCCTTATTTTGCAGTTGAACGTGCTGAAAGTATATGATGAGAATTCCCGTACATACCGGTAACCCTGGCATCCCGGGTGATCCTGGCTGCCCCCTCTCCCCAGAGGGACCTGGTGGCCCGGTCGGTCCTGGCAAACCTGGTGTTCCCGGAGCACCACCCGCCCCGGCTGGTCCCCGCTCTCCTGGTGATCCTCTGGAGCCCGGCTGTAAAACAGTGCATGAACGCTAAACCGAGAGCCATTGTGTTTTTTATATACATGTAAATACAAACACTGCAGCATCCTCCTTCAACACTAGGACTTTTCGAGTCCATTGTGCAGGTGCATAAAATGCGTTAAACTTAGTTTTGTAGGATTAATTGTTAACAGTTAAGCAGACAATATCCTAACGTCCGAAATGTGAAAAGTTGAATACCAGCTACTTATATATATGTCATGAAAGTACTCATGAAAGAATTCATAATTCTAACTTAAATAAGTAATTTAAAACAATTTCATTTAAAATTCAAAGCGATTTGAAAACCAAACAGCAGGTGAAAGGCAGTCCCACTAAAGTAAGAATCAAAACTGCCCAAACATTAGTAAATTTATTTGAAAGACAGAGCTTTCTACAAAACCAACTACTACCTACTATACATAGAACTCATGCACTGCCCCAGTTGAAACGTCTTGAAAATAACGTGTATTTTTTTCGCTAATTAATCGACCGTACTTTAATTGAAATGGCGATAAAATTTTCAGTAATACGAAAATGAATAAAATAACTTTTGTTGAGAGAGGAAATGGTTTCCTTGACATTTGACAGTGTGTTAAAAGGGGCATGAGTCTGCTTACTTAAAACTTTCAAGCAGACCAGAAAAGCAGCATCTCTGTTTTAGAACCAACATGTGTCAGTATATCAACAAAAATAGGTGAACATTAACGTTTTGCCATAAACAGAAGTTAAGGTAAATCAACTCGTAAATAAGCAATTTTCTGTTCAGTTGTCGCCCGTTAGATCAAAGGCGCTAAACAATAACAAAATAATGCTAAATTAGCAACAAACGTTAACCTCATCACTCGATGATATCATAAAATTTGTCATTTGTGGCACATTTTAACATAACAAATATCTAAGAAATTAGTCTTATTTTTAGGTTGCTTTATTTAGCTGTTAGAATCACCTGACAAAGGCATTTTGAATTCGAATAAGTATACACGTCGCGTAATTATGATTATGCACGTCCCGTGAAGACGACATCAAGCTTTGCCGATCAGTAAAACCCTCTACTTTTGAGTGATGTGGCTACAATGACTTACCAGTCCAGGGGTTCCCGTGGGCCCTGATGGTCCCTGAAAAATGATTACATACAGATATGAAAAACATGTTCCTTTATAAACACCCGCGCCCTGTTTCCCGTCAACAATTATACAGGTTCCGCAGATTCTTCCGCGAACCTGCAGGTGCTTATCCAAAGCATACTGTGAAGGTCAATTATCAATAAGTGATCTATAGTTAAATATATCAATCAGCTGTTTGGTTAAAGGCATTCGTAATTGTGAAAGGAATCCATAATTTTGCAATTTAGCTCGTCTGCAGGAAATGCATAGATCTATTGTAAACATATGGGTTATCCGTGCTCCGTTTTCCGTCAATTAATCCATGTAAAATCTTATTATCATCACAATTTAGACACTTATGCATTTTTAATAAGTGTTTGTCTATTCACTTTAATAGGCCTGATAAGTCATTAATACAATGCGATGAACGTTATAACTTTTAAATCGTCGGGCTTATCCATATTTAAGATATTCATATTCAAGATATGCTCTAGATCAGCTATATTGTGGCGGCTAGGCCTAGTTCTATAATAAAGTGCATACAACAGGAGTCAACTCTGAATACCGCCTCATTGAATAAAATATAATTGTTAGATCCTTTGGAAGCAGTAAAAACATTCAAAGAGAGGTGGGCCATATTGTACAATTTCGGGTAATGAACCTTCATCAGTGACCCTTTACAAAACTGGCAGCTAAAGCCAGACATTCATGATTGCTGCAATTTCAAGAATTTACACCAGTATAGTCTAAATCAAAGGCTTATATTCCCAAAGGGGGCAAATATGCAAAATTGTGTATGAACCTTCTGCAATGCAGCTAGATAACACCACTTCTTCCAGTATGAAGAAATAAACAGACTTGAAGATGAGGGCGAGGTTTGGGTCCTGTAAAATCGATTTAAATCCCCAGTAGTTTTATATTACTGATCGTTCCAATACGATACTTCTGTTGTGTTTCTATTTGTTTTATGTTTTGGAGTCGAGTTTAGTGCTGTTTGAACCTTATGTACGTTTTCATAGTTAAGTTCGGGTAACTGAGTGGCCGCCTACTAGGGAAATAGCTACTCACTCGGCTTATGATATGTTCTCTATGTATAAGTACCTAATTGTCAATTTGTTTTTTTTTTCCGCCTCGCTTTTTGGAGTGGGAATTTCTTTCTGATTGCGCCTTTTTCTGTTCATTGTCTACGTGTTTAAACTTCATCACTGAGCCTACTGGGATGCCTTATGTCAACAGGTATAATCTGTAGGCAACAAACGTGCTATGTGAATTCCAGAACGAACTGATTTTATTGAAGTTTAACGTTCCAGTCAACAATTTGTCAGTCATGTAAGGACAGAGCCACCGCTTCATTGAGGGAGTTAATGTGTCTTGTTCAAGAATACAACACGATGCCAGGACCTCTCGATTCGGTGTCCAGTGCTCTACCACTATGCTACCGCGCTCCCTCCAAACTCATTTAAAGTATTGCCTCATTATGAATAGATCAAACCTTTTTAGTAAACATGAATATATATAGAGACTGCAAACTTAAGCAGGCAATATAATGCACAGAATTTCAAGCTAAATAAGATGCATTGCCTGTCAATGAACAGCAAAAAATGAAACAGCGAAGACATAAGCAAAACGGATTGATAATGTTTATGATTTCTGTTTCAATGTTATGTTGTCCGTCTCCGTATTTCTTCCTTGGTCAGATAGTTAACATGACAAAGAGGAAAGAAGAAAATATCTAATCAACTTAATATAGTGCATCAAAATACTAAAGAACATATATAAAAAGAAAACCCAAACAAATTGTATAAGCATTCCATGGGTCGCATTGGAATGAAATGAAAATATGTTTCAAAATCAATATGCAATTATTCCTTTTGTTCCTTCTATGACACACTTAATATATCTCTGCTAAGCGAAACACATTCGGAAATTCGAAACAGAAAACTCCTTAAATTTTGTTGGTTGTCTCCATTTTATGAAATATGTGTAATATCTTATTAATGCCAATACTAAAGTATATACAATGTACATGTACTACTTCGTTTCATCTAGATGCGACTCATGTATTCTAAGGTCTATACTAAAAGCATCTGTCATTTACAATTTGATAGGCTTACCGGTTCGCCTGTTGGTCCTTGATTACACATTAGACTTACCGGAGGACCGGATGGGCCACGTGGTTGTTGACCATTAGCAGCGATTAAGTCATATGCAATTGCCTGTGAAAAAGAAACAATGACAGTGAATTAAAAAGGCATTACATGCCATTTCTTTCACTGCCATCATCATATTGGCTTGCCAAATTATTATGGGATGAAGATACATGTTCTTATTTGTCCGTCAGTGTTTGTGCAGATGTTTACCATTTATCTAAACCTCATTTTGAGTACTTTTTTCATTATGGAATATCACAGACCGCATTTTCAATATAACTAGGAACAAAATTCAAGATTTGAATAACACCAAAGAGACGGCGAAATGTATGAGCATCACCTTGTTCAATCGAAATAAACTTTAGCTCTAACACAAGAACGAAAGAACCCACAATTGCAATATGCTATGACAAAGGCAATACATGTGCACAGTTAACCAACTAATCATCTACTCAAAATTATCCCAGCGCTTAATTGCTTAATAAAATACATACAAAAACTAAAAGATGCCTACCGATCCATCTCCTTTATCACCCTGAGGTCCAGGAGGTCCCTACAAATACAGAACAAGTCAAATAACATTATACAGTCTCTAACCAAGATCAATCTCATAATAACTGTTGGAACTGAAGCAATTTAAACGTCTGTTCATGAAACCTTCAATAACTTTGGTTCTGCTCCAAATCTTCCGCAATTTCTAAAGTAATTCGATGCAGACTAGCTTGATATGAAAATGGTGGTTTGAAATATTTAACCGAAAAATTATAAAATGTATCAAGAAAATATTTTTGAGAGTATGTTGAATTATGTTAAATTAACTTACATTTATATTCCCACTTCACAGATTTGTTTTCGACATAGTAATATTTTCAAGTATCTGAATTTTTGTGCCTTCCACGTTTAAAACACAAATATATATGACTTAGTTTATACGTTTATCGGAAGCAGTAACGTTGGTCCAGAAAAAATGGGTATACTATCAATTTGCTGTTATTGTGCTAAAATGTCTTAAGGAACGTATATAATGTTATTTGAGACTGGGTAAAACATCGACGAGCATTAATTTGTGGTTGCAAGATTGTTGCAGTGTTGTTGTATTTTCCTGAAATACAACTAGGCACATGTGCATCGCTAAACTACAAATTACTAAACTTAAACGTATAAAATATGAAGTCATTAGACCTGTAAAATGGAAGTTTATCAAGTACTATCCTATCTAGTGAATCATTAAAATAATCAATAAGTAACGACACAATTGTACATGAAACCTCATGGAATTCGTACAGAAATATGAAATTCTTAGAAATAACAAGCTGAAGCATACGTCTTATGGTAAACAATTCAAAACATGCCCATGCTATATACAGAGATCTTTTATGTAGAACGAAAACAACAACAACAACAACAAAACATCTTTTGACATAAATGATTTTTTATACATTTTTGCTCAAAACATTGATTATGGATACACGTTAGAACCGCCTCGGTGAGGCGTTTCTATTTAGTAGCCAAATCTATGTTTAGAGCATAATTATGAAGAACAGGTATACCCCTGTAAACACCAATTTTTCTTCACAAAAAGTGGGGTATAAGGAGAGATACATTTCATGGACATGGCCCAGTTGTTCAAAACTTCATTAGCTTAACGCTGTTGTTAAGCTCTCAACTTGTTAACTATATATCGACTTCAAAAGCAAATACAGTTATTTTTTGTTGATAAAATAACAGTGTATTTGTAATATTGCCATTTGAAATTTTAACGAATCATTGACTAACGACATCGTTAATTTTGAACAACTGATGCCCCTGATGTTTTAATTGTATACCGAATTTTCTACTTACTGGTGGGCCCGGGGGCCCGGGTTGTCCAATCGGTCCCATTGGTCCGGCCGGCCCAGCATGACCTGGAGTCCCCTGAGAATTTGAAACAGTCGTCATACCGAATTTTATCATATGACATTGGTGTTAAGTATGTAGAAGCAAAATTATGATTAAATTACCTAGATCATAGCTACATGTACACAATATTTTTGAGTGCGGGTTCTAGGTGGTTTTGGTTATTTGTTTATGTTATGTAGTCTAATATTTCATTGTTTCGCCAATGGATACATCTGCAGTCACTCAATTATAAGAATATTACCTTAAAGAGATATAATGTTAAAAACTAATTCTTAAAATGAAAGATCAGGAATAATTCATGAGAACTTGTCAATATTTGATATATCAAACAAATCTCGAGGTCATACCGGTCGGCCATCCTGTCCAGGAGAACCCCTCGCTCCTTGGTCACCTTTTGCTCCATCTAATCCCTGCAAAGATATTTTATCAGTCATGCAATACAGTGTCGATGTTTCATATAATACTAACTTTGATTCTGTTAGAAGTGAGTGTTAATTCCCGCAAATAGTCTTCTTTCTTTGTTTTCTTAAATTTCTTGTCTCTTCTTCTGCATTCAGTTTGAGATATAAGTAGAATAATAATTATTCCAGTTGTAATTTTGAAAAGTTCCATGTTAATTTCCAGTGACAAATGTATTTTCCTTTTATAAATCACCAGTAAAAGCAAAAATAACGTTATTTATGTTTCCAAGCTAACACTTAACATCAAATGGGACACAAAATCAAGTAGTAGGAGATTTAGCTGAACAAGCTTAATACTTGATCCAAATTTTAAAGGATAATTTAATTTACCGGGTAAATACAAAGTGGTTCTGGTTTTAATAAGGTCAAATTAAATAGACGTTAAACACGTCAAAAGAACGGCCACATATCGTTTTATTTAGAAACAATTGGCTTTGATCAATCAGGTATTTACTTTGGAACAGGTCAAGAACCATGGAGTTTTACTTCGAGAACTGTGTATGTGTAAATCGAATTGTTTTCAACGAATTTTATTTTTGTTGTATACACAAGCTTAGCAGTTCGTTGACTACACTATAGCTCAGAGAACAACAACAGAAAGTTTAGTACATTTAAAGTAAACAATTTTGTTGTAACGATTGTTTTTGTCGCTTTACCTGTCCGTACTAAAACACATTAATCATAAAAACATTATGTCATGTTCGTATAGAGTTTTCATTTTTTATGTTTGATAAAAGTATAACACCAAAGACCAAACATGCATCCCCATTCATACTCGAAAAGGTCGACCTGAAGTATGTACCGAAATCAGGTTAGTAAACGTACCCTTGTGCCAGGTTGACCTGGAGCTCCGGGAAGGCCTTGCTCTCCTCTAATACCCTGAAATATCAATCAATTTACAAAATATGTTTTCTGAACATATTCACAAGAATTACTGACGTAAATTAATCAGACATGCATTAATGTTTGAAATGTTAAAACTTCTATTGAAAATCATGGACCATTCACTACTGCCTTGAACTGGGTTTCAAATCCAAATTTAAATAAGTATAAGAAGAAGAATAAGAAGAAAATAAACATGTGCATTTACGCGATATTCGTTTTGGTTTCATTTGATTTGTAGTGACACTCATAATGTGTTAAATGATCTCTTGTTATACAGGCGTTTTAATTTCAGGGAACCCATCATATATGGCGACACATGTTCTGGTTCTTCCTGGGACCTCGACTTTCACTAGCGGCAGTGGTTTGTTTTGTGGCTTTGAAAATTGGGAGAAAAAAAAGAATGAATGAAATGTCGCAGTTTCTAGTTTATATTGGAGCTTTAAGAAATGCCTAGATTGACGTCTATCTCAAGTAAGATATACTCTATTGAGTACAAATTCAACCATCGACCACATGAGGACATTTCTGACATTCCGACCGACAGCATACACATATATACGCCTCAATACAAGAAAATCTTGAAAACAGCCAATGCTTCCTGTAGCTTATGGTAAATGAAAACATGATAATTTGGCAGACTCTGCGGCAGAATACATGACTGGAAGTGAATTATTCTAAATGCAGTACTCTTTTGATGTAGAATCATCCTGATGCATGTCTAATGTGAAAATCACATAAGCCGATTAGGAAGACGATTCTGCAATTTGTAGGCGTCTTAATAGAGCCTGTGCGTGAGAAAACCAACAAGTTGGGTTCCGACCAGGTCCGACACAAACCAGGCTGTGCACTCACAGAAAATGGCTAGAGGCTGGAAATTTTTGATTTAGGAAGAAGAGGAATTGTTCTATCCATGTAGTGAAAACAAAGGTGGTGACCATCTTCGCAGTTACTGCGAAGCTGATCTGCGCCTTTGTTTTCGCCTATGCAAATTGTTGGTTTTCTCATGCGGCGGCATGCAACGCCTATATAAATTGTTAATATCTAGATGTACAATAAGTAGGCTAATGATATCAAACTGCATTTTTATGCTCTGACTGGCTTGTCTGTGTTTAATGATTCGTCGATTCTGTAGCTCAAGAGACTTTGCTTTACGTTTCTCTTCTGGTTGTCAATTAAAAAATTCTGACAAACAGTATGTTTCGTTCTAATACTCTAAAACGTACATAGTTCGTCATTCTTTGAAAGCGATAATTACCTTTAGAAGTTTCGTGAATCGGTCACGGAAGCAAATAACCACTACAGAAAGAATTCACCGCGTCTCCCATGTTTACATAGAAAAGGATGGTCAACTTATAGGCTTGGTTTGTTTTGTTGGTTTGTCATTGTCGTAGTTAACAAGTTTAGTCATACCGAGAATGATGGTATTCAACGATCTGTCACACGTGGCAGCGGAGGAGATCTAAACAGAGCGCATGTCTCCGGAGTCTCGCGATGCCAAACCGTGTCCCGTTTGACATAATAATTATCGTCTACCCCTTATCCATAAACTCATTATAAATTCAGTCTCATAATCTTACCGGAGATCCCCTTGTCCCCTCTGGTCCTGGTTGTCCTCTTTCTCCCTGTGGCCCCTGTAATACCGGTAAAACGTGTCATAGCCATGTCGTATAATGTTAAATGAGCCGCCACATGGGAAAACCAACAATCTGCCTAGGCGAAAACAAAGGAGCAGATCAGCTTCGCAGTAACTGCGAAGCTGATCAGCGCATTTGTTTTCGCTTCTCGGATAGTACAATTCCTCCTCTACCTAACTCCAAAATTTCAAGCTGTAAGCCTGCTTCTGTGCTTGTACAGGCCGTTTTGTGTCGGACCTGTTCGGAAACCACATTGTTGGTTTTCCCACGAGGCGGCTAAAATTATAATAACAGTCTTGGATCATTCGACATTCTGTTATTTATCGCACACCAATGTACTACTACTACTACTACTACTACTACTACTACTATGATGCGTACAGGTTCCGTGATAATTAAGTCTATAAAAGCTACAGACGCTACCACCCAAGAAAAGAGTAATACTGGAACTAAAACACAATATCTTCATACATCAGAACTGTTTTAAAGTGCCTTGTAGAAGCCGAACAATGTTACATTGAGGAATATGAAATAGGAAGACATAATTTTGTCTTCTGGTTTTGCGTTGTGTGCAAAACAATTGGAATACATAACGACTTCCAAAACATTATACTATTTCATACTACATGAAGGTTTAACTTCTGTTAAGGATGTTCGCTGCCAACATTTGACATTTCGGAACTTCCGGTTTTTCTTTTCTTGAATATCTCATAAACGGTTGAAGATATTTTCCTAATATTTTATATTTGGATACATATTGATGATGTGCATTTAATGAGCCATGAAAATTGTCAATCTAAGAAACTTCATTTTTTCACCCCATTTTCTGCAACTTTTCAGAAAATTTTAATTGTCAGTAAAATTTAGCGGGTAGGGTAGATTAAACTAGAATATTACACATCTTCAAATTAATTGCACTAGTTCGATGTTTATTTTAGCAGCAGTTTATGTGTACATGGTCTTCTAAGTCAGCCTTTGTGCCTTTGGTGTGCTGGTTTTAAAATTTTAGGTGATTTTATGAAATGGGCTTTTAGAAACAAAACAGCCGAATAAAGGCTGAAAATGGCGATTTTCAAGTTGTTGGTTCTCTCTTATATGCTTACTACCATATATATTTCTTTCTTTTATTCGAACAATATTACCAAGTTCTATGTTTAGTGAAAATACAAGAAAAAGTTTGAATCAACAATTATGGGATTGGTACATTTCAAAATGTTGAGTTTTTCCGACTTTTCAAGTAAGGGGGTAGGGTTGGGAAAGGAATCGTACAATTTCGTCATCCACTTCCAGTTGCAAATTTTTCTAGGCTTTTGGTCCAAAATAGTCTGCGTTACGTAAATATTATGACTTTTGAAAGCATTCTAGATGTATTTTTGTTCAAGACATGTATGTTTCAAAGAATTAAAAATTAATTTAATTTTACTAAATTTAAGACATGGTGCTCAGAGGTCTCATTAAAAGGCATGTAGCTTGAAAAAATGCACACTACCCTATATTAATTTTGTTTTCAAATGTCTTGTGTTGTATTTTGGAATAAAAAAGAGTGGTTAGAAAAAAAGTTTGAATACTTTTTCATTGGCAGCGAACATCCTTAAGGCATGAAAACGACTTACAGGAGGTCCCTGTTCACCGTCAGCCCCATCTCTTCCTGGTGGTCCCTAAAACAAGATTATTCATATCTTCATATCAGATGACACAACTACCTGTAGATACAGTGATATCTGGTACTGGTTAAGAAAGAGGCATGGCTCTCAGCAATTGTACAAATTTGATATTATCTTTCGTTTGTATTGACTCGCTGCTGCGATAGGACCTTCCTGTACCCATATTATTTTTGCAAACCCTGTGTGTTTCATTATTTTAAAATGACTTCAAAAAACATTTATAACCGGTTATAGTGTGATTTATCTATACTGTCTGTTTATGCTATCTGCCTCTCTGTTTGAGTAGATTTTTATTTGGAAGAGTCTATTTACAGTCAACTGGCAGTAGCCAAAAAACGTTAAAATGGCTATTACCAGTCAACTGTCACTAGCCAAAAAACGTTAAAATGGCTATTACCAGTCAACTGTCACTAGCTTAAAAACGTAAAAATGGCTATTTACAGTCAGACTTGATTTTTTTTTTTTGCTTGAAAAGTGTTTTATCTTTTGGCTCTTATCTTCTTTTCACCATTAAGATAATGTGACAAATTAATTCAGCTTCCAATGACGGAACCCAGTCCTCATGGATTTCGGCTTAACTCAAGTCAGATGACGGACAGGCTGAAATTCGAATTAACGTTTATCGTTTGAATAAATGCATTGCTAACCACGACTGAATTTTTTAAGTTTTTCATAAATAAAATATAATTGTTAGATCCTTTGGAAGCAGTCTCTTTCTGGAAAAACTTTCTTTTTTTCTTTTATCCGCATTTGTTCAAATGCGTAGCAGCTCTAGGAGATTGACAACTTTTTCAACAACAATACATACGAGAGATAAACCTTATAAATCGTGAAATTTTGATTGATTGGGGTTTAACGTCCCACCAACAACTAAGGTCATATGGAGACGGGGCCTCGGTTTATAGTCTAAATCCGAAGGACTGGAAAAGCCCGGGGTCGAACCTGCGACCCTTGGTTTGCAAGGCAAGTGTCTTAACCACTGCGCCACGGAGGCTTCTAAATCGTGAAATTTAAAGTACTGTAACGATGGTGACCGATCAAACTTGAGTTTTGAAAGACAAACAGCACTGAAATTGTCCCGTTCGCTTTGCATCGCTGAAAACATTGAATGTGTTTCCATATTCAATAGTTTAGAATGTTATCCATGGAAACTTCTGTCATATTGCACGGGTCCAAGGAACGTTCTGTCATATTGCAAAAAAAAAAAAAAAAAAAAAAAAAAAAAAAAAAAAAAAAAAAAAAAAAGATCAAGTGGTTAAGTACACCTGATATGCGTTCAGTCAGTCAGTCCCAGATGTTCATGGACCAAATAAAACTCGAATACATTTATTGTTTTATACGCGGCATGCGTACCTTTAAATAAGTTATTTTAAATCTTTAAAATTCGTATTTAGTCAAATTCTGTAATTCTTCGCGGTGTATGAAAGATTGGCGCACACGAATACACCTCAAAGGTAGGTTGTCATAAAATGCCTCAAGGTGTGAAATGAGAAGCTTCTCCGCGCGTACTGTAAAAACACTTAAGGGGTATTCTTATGTTTTATGACACCTGAGCCGCAGCACAAGAAAATATATTTAATTTGTTTAATCAAAACAAAAGTGCATTTTTATATAGCTTTTACTCCACGCTCCTGTTTTGTTATTAATTAAACACAATGCATTGTCTGTTAATCCTAATTCTCAAACCGCCATACATTACTGTGTCTGTCCTGTCCGGCTTCAGAGATAATCAGAAATTCCGAAGGCCTTTTATTATGACGCGGCTCTACAGTTTGATGAGGTGATCGCAAATAGAGGTGTCATTGAATCAGAAAAGGGCACACAAAAAGTTATATTTCAAGCACTTGTATGTCATCATCATCATGTTGGTTAAAACGTCCCGACATTACCTTAGCTGTTGACAGGGACTTTAATCATCAATTCATACAAAACCTTCATCTTAGCAGATTGCCAACTTATTGCACATTAGACCACCGACCTTGGACCAGGGGAAGAGGAAAAATGAATATAAATATAAATATGTTCATAAACAAGTTTACGTAATGTGCGGACATGGTAGTCGAACGCGATCTCGGATTCGATGTCGAATCGGACACACTGCACGCCGTCTTGGCATTTTTTTTTTCAATTTGGCAACGCACATGCAAGCACACGCGCGCGAATGTTATGAATTTTTTACAGAAAGTTTAATGCGGTATTGAACGTTGCCAGCAAGTTCGCATGTTTTTCTCAGTCTACAAATGCAAAATTCTTATGCACATATGTATAAACATGTACAATTAGTTTGAACTATAAATAAAAAAATGCACTGTTGCTCTTTCTTTCAAAACTTAACTATGCATTCAAGAATCTTTATAATTTTATCAAGTTTTTAGTAAAAAAAAAAAAAAAAAGATAGTCACTTAAAATTGGAGCTGGCAAGTCATTTTTTCAGCAGTTTGCATTGGTTTCGGATGGGATGAAGAAAAACAATTCAACGTCTCATCATGAAAGTCAATTTTGCATGGTCCTAAACACGCAACCAACGAAACAAGATCAACGTAAATATCATAACTAATATATATATATATATATATATATATATATATATATATATATATATATATATATATATATATATATATATATATATATATATATATATATATATAATTTATTGCATTATCAATCCGCCCGCAATGCATTCCCAATACGTTCATAAAAATAAATAAAATACTAAAAATACAAATAAGGCTTAGATATAATGAAACATAGTTTCAGTCCCAAGTTTGTCAGAAACATGTAACCACATACTAAGTAAATGATTATTTTTTAACTTGACTGTAAATAGCCATTTTAACGTTTTTTGGCTAGTGACAGTTGACTGGTAATAGCCATTTTAACGTTTTTTGGCTAGTGACAGTTGACTGGTAATAGCCATTTTAACGTTTTTTGGCTAGTGACAGTTGACTGGTAATAGCCATTTTAACGTTTTTTGGCTAGTGACAGTTGACTGGTAATAGCCACTCCGTTTTTATTTATGTTGTAAATGGCGTCTCTAAGCCCTCAACCACTTACAGCTTCTCCTGGGCGGCCATCAATCCCCGGTGGTCCAGGTAATCCAGCTTGTCCCTATAAAAAAACGCCAAAGTTAAACATAACGTTATACTTTGAGTAATAATAGAATGTCAAATGATAATCTAACCATATCATGTCTTGATAATCTAAACATATTCATAGAACATCGGTAGTCAACCAAATTTATATTCAGTGGTGCAGTCTTTACATAACTGAAGGGTGTATATGTTCGTGTGTTCGTATGTGCTACAAACAGAGAGAGAGAGAGAGAGAGAGAGAGAGAGAGAGAGAGAGAGAGAGAGAGAGAGTGAGTGAGAGAGGGGGGGGAGAGAGAGAGAGAGGTCGTGTACGATTATTTTAATGTATTACGCCTTTAAATTTTCATTGTAATGATTAGGAGAATCAGGAGACGATATAATGAATATACAAGTAATTACCGATTCGCCACGTGTTCCTGGTGGTCCCTGTGGTCCAGGGTTTCCTGGTGGCCCCTAGAAAACAACAAACTGATCCTTATATAAGCTACATGTATACTCTCTATATTATACGGCCAATATGGCTTGGTTTTTTATGAAAAAAGAAAAAAAAAAAAAAAAAAAAAAAAAAAAAAAAAAAAAAGCTCAGTAAGTCATTAGAATTAGACATTCGTTTGAAGTTATACTATGCATTATTTGTCTTAATTTTGAGAATTTACAGATACTTCATGCTGGCAGCAGAGCTAGATGATGTTTAGCACTTTATCATCAGGAAAACATGTGCGTGCAATGAATACCCCCTTAAACCCCACTTTTATATAGCAAAACTGGGGTATGCAGGGGTAAACATATTTTTCTTATTTTTGCTCCAAAACATAGATTGTGGGTACTAGTTAGAACCGCCTCAGTGAGGCGGTTCTAACGTGTACCCACAATCTATGTTTTGAGCAAAAATAAGAAAAAATTCAAAAATTTTCTATTGAAAATTTTCATTTTTTACAACTTTAAAAATCTCTGTATATTGCATGGGCATGTTTTCATAATGATGATGAACGAAAATCTGCAAAATCGAATATAAGAATAAAACATAGAATACTTCGAAGCCAAGCGATGACCAATATCATGCAACATCACGAAAACATGCCCGTGTAATGTATACCCGCCTGAACCCCACTTTTTTAAAGCAAATTGGGGTATGCAGGGGTATACCTATTTTTCTTATTTTTGCTCCAAAACATGGATTGTGGGTACTCGTTAGGCGGTTCTAACGTGTACCCACAATCTATGTTTTAAGCAAGCATAAGAAAAATATCAAAATTTTTCTGCTGAAAATTTTCCAATTCTTAAAGCTTAAAATCTCTGTTTATTGCATGTGCAAGTTTTCATAATGATAACAGGCCTACAAAAAATCAAGATTCATTGTATGGTGTGTATGATAACATTTATACCTAGTTGAGGTATTTATATGGAAATATGAGTGTTATTGAATAGATTCCTCGCATTTTTAGATTCAAAATAAGAGTGATAATTGTATTCTTCTTTCCCTATTATGAATGATATATACGGGCACGTAATTGTTAGTGCAAAGCATAAAATGACCAAAACATATTCAAGCAGTAGAGGAACAATAATGCACATTCAATTCAAATTTAACCATTGTACTGCATTCATGTTTTGTCATTTAAGCATCTGTAACCTGTTCAATCGCTTGCAAATCGAATTTTCCTTCAAGTTGTTGTAAATGATGCGCTAATATAACAAATAAAATCTTACTGGTCAAACGAAGTTAGGGATCAAACTTTTGAGGGTGCATTTTTGAGCCAATCGATAATTAATCTAAGTTTTATTTATATGGCTGATTAGCAGTTTTATTGCACTCTCATATGCCAACAATTTTGAAATTATGCATGAACTGACTGAAGCACAGCTGGTCTTTCAATCACACTACCCTAGAACCCAAAGTGATAAAAAGATCATAAGAAAAATTCATTTTTGCCAATTCATGAAAACGTTTTGAAATTGCAAGCTTATAATCAAGTTATATCGTTTCTAAGATCAGCCTTGAACTCTATGGGGATTTCATATCATGTTTGATCCATAACTTTATTTTCCAGTATTTCATTGGCATTATGCTCAGTCAGTCTCGTGGGAAAACCATCGTGGGAAAACCAACAGTGTGGTTTCCGAACAGGTCTGACACAAGCCGGCCTGTATAGCTACAGAAGCAGGCTAGAAGCTTGAAATTTCGGATTTAAGAAGAAGAAGAAGTGTACTATCCGTGTAGCGAAAACAAAGGCGCTGATCTGCGTCTTTGTTTTCGCCTATGCAGATTGTTTGTTTTCCCATGAGGCGGCTCAAATTATGCGTATACTTCGTCTTTTTTAGTTAATCTGAACAATGGAGCTATTACGTCCACAATATTAAGACCTGACTAATCATATGCAAATCAACAGCACAACAGAGAAGCCATAAAGCGAAATGCGACAGGAGCAAAAAAGTATAATTTGATAAAAAAAAAAAAAAAAAAAAAAAAAAAAAAAAAAAAAAAAAAAAAAAAAACTACATGTACATGACATCTGCATAAACTATTTAGTAATGTATGTATGTTTAGTCGCTTTGCTGCGCATACGCTTTAAGACTCCACATAAAGCCAAATACTACTCCAGTAATTTATAACTCGCATTAAGCTACTCACATGTCAGCATCCGCCCTACAAAATGCTACTGTAACAAACGTAAATATAACTATGAAATGCAATTTCTGAACCTGTGTCACAAAGCAGCATCACATACATTCCGATGCAGTGTGAAATAAAAATTTGCGAAAATTGCAGATGTGTAGTGTGTTTTTTGTTTATGCATGGTTAGTGCATACTAAAAACATGCATTTGGTTCTACGAACGCGAACGCACTTTAATAAACGCCTCATATAATGCTACATTAGTTCATGCATTTTGTATGAGCAATTTGAATGCGTATAATAATAACAAAGATTTTTTCCTTAACCGTTATATGGTAATGCGCTCATATAGACCTTTTCCTTGCATAGCTAGCAGAATTCAGAGTAAGACGAGAGAGGGCCATGAATTGAACGCCGCGTAGCATCCGCTAATACTAACAAGCAGGTGACAATAATTACCAAAATAAACAAGATAATAAATAGAAGCATGGATATTTTGGCATTTAAAAATTATTTTTGAAACGTATGATACGGTAATATATTTTGGCATTTGAAAATAACAATATGAAAAAAAGTGAAAATATGTTTAAGCATATCAAAATACGGCATTTTATATACAAAGCGTGGAAATATAGTTGGTATAATAAAGCACCGTGATATTAACTTCCTTTCGTAACATATATATAAATTATATAAGCATCCCAAAAAGCCTTTCTTCTGAATATCATTATACGTGACCGACTTTATGACCTGATAACCAAAGCGATTTCTTATTTAGCAGCTGTTTTACATTATATTGATAGCTGAATTAAATTGAGCATGCAGCATAATCAATGGAGTAGTACTCGGAGTTCCTCGATGTAGGCTGTAAGTACCGCATCGTCGAGATCTTGGAGACTCTGGGATGGGCCCGGGGGTCCCGGGGGTCCTGGGGCACCCTGAAATGGAATAAACTTCATTGTCCCAAGAACAACTATGTAAAACGCAACATTGATATGAAAATAAAAGAAATGGGCACCTTTTCTTTTTTTTCTCATCCACAATTGTACTTTTACAGGAAAGGTGTACGTCTGTAATTTACGTCGTTCTTCGTTATTGTTGTGGCTCTTCATGGAAAATATGCAGGTTACTTTTCATTCAACCTACTTTATAATTTTCAGTAAGTTAACATTATAGTTACAACTGGAATGCTTGTGGTTCTAACTGTTTTGTGTTTTGAAATCGAATTTTTGTGCTGTTTGAGCCTTATGTACATGTACGTTTTCATATTTTTAGTTCAGTTCGGGTAACTGAGTGGCCGCCAATTGGGGAAAAGCTGCTCACTCGGCTTACGATATGTTTTCTTGGTATAAGTACCGAAGTGTTATTTTAGTTTTTCCCACCCCTCGGTTTATGGAGTGGTAATTTCTTTCTGATTGCGCCATTTCCTGATCATTGCCTGCTTGTACCTTTTTGGTATACATACCGGCTGTCCTGGCTCGCCTCTGTCGCCTTTCGGACCTGTTGTACCCTAAATTATACAGAACGTAATTTATTTCAAAAACATATTAACGGCTTAACAATATTATAGATGTTTTTCCAGACACCAGACGTGAAGTACTACATCAGAGCATTGTAATGATTAGCTGGTGGCTAATACGTACATGTACCATATGAAAGGCGTTACGAAAACATGCCCATGTAATATACTTATTTTTCTTATGTGGTAAAAATTAAAAATTTTCAGCAGGAAAAACTTGATAATTTTCAAAAAAAAAATGACGAATTTGATTATTTATGTGTATCAAGCAAAACTGCATGTAAGTGCATCATTGTGGATGCATGTTGGAAAATGGCATGCGACACAATCTTAGAATTAACTTACCGATACACCATCTGCGCCAGGAATACCAGGAAGACCCTGAAAATGAAACAAATGTGCATGTTTTTCTGTAGGTCAGATTTAATGCGTTATACTACACATGTATATATTTTAGGGCGATGCAACTTCATAAAGAATCAAAGGCTTGCTGTTTGTATACATGTACGTCCAGTACAGTTAATACAACTTAGAATCCCAACCAGACACCAGGCGGGAAAGCAGCTACAGCATACAATATTACAAAATGAAGAGCAAGACAACCGTTTGTCCTTTTCCAACAATGAAGCCTCAAGTCTCATGGTTGGCTAGAATAAACTGAATACTATATTGATGGGTACAACGAAACGACAGAATAAACAGAAAAAATGCAATAAATAACAACAGAACAGTGATCGCACAGAAGTTTAGTCAAGGCAACGAAACAACTGTGGAAATGTTACCTCTAATCCTTGTTCACCACGTGGCCCTGGGGGTCCCTGTGGCCCGGTCTCGCCTTGTCTACCCTGTGAAAAGAACATCATTTTAAATACAATTCGATAGAATTCATTGGGAAACCAACAGTGAGGTTTCCAAACAGGTCCAACACAAACCGGGCTGTACAAGCACAGAAGAGAGCATCATTGTGGATGCATGTGAAAAAAGTGAAAATATGTTTAAGCATATCAACATGGAAGTTTTCATATTATTGCACTATCCGTATAGCGAAATCAAAGGCGCTGATCGGCGTCTTTGTTTTCGAATATACAGATTGTTTGTTTTCTCATGATGTGCCTTCAATGGGTGGCATTTGTGAACGCTTACTATTTGATTTTGTAAATAAAATATTTGTGATTGATCATATATAAATTTTATGTTTTGGGCTTTGTAGACAACTGCTTTATTTAGTTCACTGTGATTATGTTTATGTATGATTATGTTTGTAAATTGCTTTTAAAATTATCTATAATACTGATGCTTAAGAAACTTAAAGGAATTAATGATTTTTCTTTTCAGTTCAGAAAAATCATTACACGTTACAGACGTATAGGTTATAACTTGAATGTTATGCGACAGTCTGCATGCTTAGTTTTTAACCCAATCATGGTTGATAACTATGCTGCCTTCTTTAATTGCACGCCGGTGGGTCGGGCGTCAGACTCTATGATGGCCCCGACATAAAGCTATTCATTTTAGTTGGTTGGGGCCGGAGCTTCTTGTCTGTTGCTTGGCCCACCGGGGTCCAACTGGTGTTTTTCTATTGCTCCGGAGTACGTAGGTTATTCGGCGCCCAGGGATCTCCATCGTCGGGCAGCTTACTCAGTCTGTGAGTCCTGGTTTTTGATTCATCAGGATGTTTATCATGATTTATTTGTTTGTTCTTGGTGATTCATTGACTAGTTAGAGATTCACCACGAGGACCGAATAACTAACTAAATGTTATGAACCACTGCAGAAGCTGAGGGTGAGGTTATGGCCATGTAAAACCGGTTTAAGCCCGCCAGTAACTTTGTGTTACTGATCGTTCCAAGTCGATACTTCTTTGGTGGTTCTTTTTGTTTTATGTCTTAGTGTTTAAATTTTTTTGTGCTGTTGGCGCCTTATGTATGTTTTCATATTTTTAGTTAAGTTAAGGTAACTGAGTGGCCACCTATTGGGAAAATAGCTGCTCATTCGGCTTACGATATGTTTCATGGTATAAGTACCTGATTGTTAGTTTGGTTTTTTCCCACCTCGGTTTTTGGAGTGGGAATCTTTTTCTGATTGCGCCTTTTCCTGATCTTTGCCTACTTGTACCTTTTCAAATGAAGCAAACAATGAATGGTGCTGTTGCGTGCAAAAAATTAATAATTTTAAATCATGAAAATGCTCTTCGTGTGTTTCTCCCTATATTTTTCACAAAATACCATCTATTAGATTATTCTACAGGTGTACGATTTGCTGGTCTAGTTCTTTCTCTTTCTTTACTTTACTTACATTGACACCATCTACCCCGTCATAACCAGGAGGACCCCGCTCTCCTGGTACACCCTGAAATAACGACATAACTTACAAAGATAACGTTACTGACAATTTTAATAAAAGGTATAAATTAAAGTATACTGGACCTAATTTTGAAGAATTGTGATATTTACGCAACTCTCACAAGTATTCTCATCAGGAAAACATATCCGTGCAATATATACCCCCTTAAACCCCACTTTTACATAGCAAAACTGGGGTTTGCAGGGGTATACCTATTTTTCTTATTTTTGATCCAAAACATAGATTGTGGGTACTCGTTAGAACCGCCTCAGCGAGGCGGTTCTAACGTGTACCCACAATCTATGTTTTGGATCAAAAATAAGAAAAATATCAACATTTTCCTGGTGAAATTTTCAATTTTTGGTTCTGAAAAAAAACTCTATATATTGCATGGGCAAGTTTTCGTAATGTGTTTTATCCTGAAGTGCAAAAATTAGTCTACCGATATACTTAAATGATGAAGTCGTTAACACTTGCTATGAAAAATAATAATGTCATAAAACTATATAAAATTAGTAGTATATGCAGGATTTCCAGTATACTTACGGGTTCTCCAGGATGTCCTGGCGTTCCAGGTTCCCCAGGATATCCCTAAAAAGAATAACATGTATTTAAAACTGCAGTTCGGTATCTTCTTTTCTTCTTTGCATTCTTCCTTGCATGAAAACATCGAATTTCAACATGAACTTTTACTATATAGTCGGTAACAATGCAGTTGTGCTAAATATATTTGACAAGTGTGTTTCCAAACATTGTATACTAGATAGACCTCAGTGCATGAAATGTATATATCATTTCGGTCGCTTTAACAAATGCTGAGAGGAAATCATGAAATGAATCTTACCCTTTCTCCTTGTGGTCCTTGTAATCCCTGTGGGCCTTGTGGGCCTTGTGGACCCTAAATAGAGGAATAACGGCATATAAGGCTAAAGCGCGTAAAATACACCCTTATACAAACAGTAATAAAAATTTAGGACCTGCAATTTATTTTTATAGCCTTTTAAATTATTTCAATCACATCGGTTCACGTTTTACAAAGTATTGGAATCATTAAAAGATAAATATGACCGAAACATGAATCCTACGATGACGATGTTAGCTTATATTTTAAAATACTTGTATCTCTTGCTATCTTGTTCAATGGGTTAGACATGGTATCGCAATGTATATTTGATATGGTAGTCATACTCACCGGTATGGCTTGTACTTCGGTTGGTAATTCATTGGACGTAATACCCTGTAACAGATAGAGGACTTTACATAGATGTGTTATCTCCCGTTGACAATGTTTACATTTCTCAGAAAATATATCGTTATAAACATGTACATGTAACGAAGAGGGTTTATTTTCCTTTTTGTTTTGAGCATTCTAATGCTTCCAGTGTCTTAATGCTTCCATTGGACATACATGTTATATTTTAGTGTATTACAATAACACGTGACTGTAGACGAATTACATTTAAGGTATACATAGGAATATATAATATATGTATATAATATATATATATATATATATATATATATATATATAAATTTCTGCCCAAAATATTGACATGGTTTCAAAAAGGTCTGATAACTTCACGCAAATAGGTAATCGGTAATTGGATTAAACATCAAAAGTCACACAGTCAATTGCATTTGTTAAGTGAGAAAATTATAACTTACTGGAGAGCCTGGTGGTCCGGGCGGTCCCTGAATTCCTTGAATACCCTGAGCACCATCTTTTCCCTGTAAATATGATTGGTGATGTTTTAGCAAAACATCTTTATTTGTTCCTTGACTAAAATACAATACATGTGGTGTATATAGTTTTGATATAAATACACAGTTATTAAAACTCATACTTTATTTGAACCGAATTTTAAAGAGCATAATAAAGTACATGCATGTACTTGTCTTTTATTTGAAATGCAATTTCTGTACGCAAACAAATGTTATACATTACCGCTGGACCAGGGTACCCTCTTTCTCCTTGAGGTCCGGGTTCACCTCTTTCGCCCTGAAATGACAGTAATGTTTGATATAGAACTAATTGTCGTTTATGAAATTCATATAGGAACTTTTGTTTTATCAAAAATGCTGAAAATACTGATGTAAAAGATGCCTCTGATAGAGTCGATTGCATTTTGTTAGAGTTTTTATTAGTTTTAATCATTCAGCCTCCATTAGTAAGTAAGTGGAAGGAATTTTATAGTAAATATGGCAAATCTGACTTATTTAATGCAAAGAGTGTTTTGTAAGGGTGATTAAAGGCTATCTTTTATCAATACAATGCATTAAGGCCCCGTATTCAATGTATTTCGTTTCAGTTCCAGAGAAAGAATTTTGTCGAAATCTTTGTGGTTTTTGATGAGTATATAAAATACAAATTATTGAAATATCTATATGGCCATTATATCCGAATTGAACTTTTCCTCATATGTGCTGAGTGAATGTATATAAAAGAATACATACATTTAACGTCGACAACAATGCCCAATATGTCACGCAAAACTATTAGAATGGAAAAAGCTATCATCTCCTTTTAAGTTCTTAACAATACTGTCTAGCAAAATTGTTCACCTGTCTGTCAAGTGTCAAAATGTCAATTTAATTGTGTAATTTAATACTGACCACACATTAGATACTTTAAACGAATCGAAGATTCAATTGTACACGTGCAATATGCAGCACGAAGCTGTCCCTCTTGTGACTATAAATATGACGCAATGAAATTTATAAGACAGTACCTCATTATCTTCATTATATAGATAGGAACAATACTAGTATATGCTATCCGTGCAATTTAACAAAATTATATGGCTGAAATGACTGAAAACAATGGTTTCAATAACAAGTTTATCAGTTATTCTCTACGCATTGTAGTGTTCAAACGAAAGTGACAATATTGCTTCTTGACACGCTAACAATTCATTAACCTATAACCTGACCCAAATAGTTTTGTTAAAATTTGGGTTATTTATTCTTGTCTTGTCTATAGTAGATTATGAAAAATAATTTTGAAGTATATTTGCACTACGAGTTTTAAAATTTATATTTGTTGTCAACAAAAAGATAAGCCCACCCAACTCTGGATAATCTTTCAACTGTAGGCACTCTCATTATAAAGCACTCAGTTGAAATGTTCATGTATACACTGACCAGATTATTTCAATAACAATAAAGCTGAGACAAAAGATCTGCTCCTAAAACATAGCCTACAAAACAGTTCTTATTTAACAGGGACAAACTCTTGATTCATTACAAAAACATGCCCATCAAATACACAGATATTCTTTAAGTTGTAAAAATTAAAATTTCAGTAGACTTTTTTCTGTTATTCTTCTTTTTTTTTGCTCAAAACATAGATTGAGGGTGCACGTTAAACCCGGCGAGGCGGTTCTATTGAGTACCCACAATCTATGTTTTGGAGCAAAAATAAGAAAAATGGGTATACCCCTGCATACCTCAGTTTTACTATATAAAGGTGGGGCTTAAGGGGGTATTCACTGCACGGGCATGTTTTCCTGATGTGCAGACGTTGCGAAGGCGGATTTGAATTTATCAATAATGACTAGAGGTGGGTTTAAATGATGAAGTGTCTGTATTTATATCAAATGTTTAGTTGGTCTTTTCAATGACATTTTATTTAAAGATAAATTGGAGCAACAGAGATGCGAGGGAAATACTGACTCACAGAAGACGTTCGCCACAGCATGTACATACAAGGAGACAAACCAGTGTATTTCAATGTACAATTTACAAAAGCATGTCAAACTCGAATACAAAAGATGCAAATTATAGTTTCAACACATAATTGTTACATTATTCAGCAATATTGTTTTATAGAAAAACTTTTCAAACTTTGTAACTGTCTGGTTGCTACAAGTAGATGAAATAGATAGACTAATGACCCCACAGTATTAAGACATCAAACACCTTAAACTATATTGTAGGATAATATCTAAATTATCTTATGCTAGCTCTGTGGTCAAACATAATACGCCCAAAAGATCAAAGTACCAACGTTAATGGTTACTTAAACAAAACAAAAAGCTCGTTAAATCATCTTATTACAATTGTTTATGATCTAACAAACAAAAACATTGCGACATGTTAACGAATCATTGTTTCACCATCTGATAATTTGAGTATTTATATGAGACTCCTCGTGGGAAATCCAACAATGTGGTTTCCGAACAGGTCCGGCACAAACCGGGCTGTACAAACACAGAAGATGGCTAGAGACTGGAAATTTTGGATTTAGAAAGTAGAGGAATTGTACTATCCGTGTAGCGAAAACAAAGGCGCTGATCAGCTGATCTGCGCCTTTGTTTTCGCATATGCAGATTGTTTGTTTTCTCATGAGGCGGCTCATTAACAAGTGTATCATACGGGTCATCTCTCAGCTCATGGCTCAATTAAAATTGTTTGTGGAATTTGCCGCAAGTTGATATTTTCTTCTTTTTGCTCAAAACATAGATTGTGAATACACGTTAGAACCGCCCCGCCAAGGCGGTTTTAACGAGTACCCACTATATATGTTTTGAAGCAACCATAAGAAAAATAGGCATACCTTAGTTTTGCTATATAAAACTGGGGTATATGGGTATATATTACACGGACATGTTATTCTGATGTACTGCTGGTTGAATGGGTCCCTGTGAAATAACAAGCCCGCTTACATACTGACGTTTGTTCGTGACTACAATTCTTTTGGGAATAACGTTCCCAAGAGCTGGTAAGCACAGGTAGATGTAACAAATCGCTGAATGCTTGAAACATACACACAGGCTGACCGAACCAATTTGTACTGTCGCAAATTTTAACACTTACTGTTAGAGCCAGGTTTGAGATTTCATCTTTTGCAGGTAAACCCAGACTGTAGTCTTAATATTACAAATATACACTTTTCTTAATCATGTGGATGGTTTCTCAAAAAAACATTTCTATTAATTTAAATACCTGGTTATACTCGCAATGGTTTTGCAATAATGACCTACCCTTTCTCCTGGAGCTCCGGGATTCCCTCTGGGGCCTGTTTCTCCCTAAAAAACGAGTAAACAAAAAGGTCAAATGAGGCAATGATCAGTGATCAGGAAATGACACAATCAGAAATTCCCACCCCAATAACAATTAGAAAGAAATTCTCAGTAAAATATAATAACCGAGATGGGAATAAACTAAACTGACAGTACATGTATGTAATCTTCTATAAGAAAATCATACACATTTTAAATGCATGCTTTAAATGTGCACTCGCATACGGAAGTGCATCTTCAACACGCAGTTGTTTCCAAAACAGACAGGCAAATGGAAGTAGACATAAATATAACACAAATGCTGACTTGAAATATGAACGACCAATACAATATTAAGCTTGCCATTTGGTAAATAACATTTATAACGTACGGATTGTACACTCTAATGACTGAAAAGGAGGAACATTTACCTGAATACCAGGTTTACCAATCTCCCCATGTGGACCGGGTGGTCCCCTGGGACCTTCAATCTGAAATAAAATCGAATTAATCAATATAATAATTGAGCCGCGTCATGAGAAAACCGGATTTTTGCCTAGGCGAAAACAAAGGCGCAGATCAGCTTCGCGGTAACCGCGAAGCTGATCAGCGCCTTTGTTTTCGCTACTCGGATAGTACAATTCCTCTTCTACTTAAATCCGAAATTTCAAGCTTCTAACTCTTTTCTGAGCTTGTACAGGCCGGTTTGTGTCGGACCTGGTCGGAAACCCCGAAGACCAGTTTTCTCGCGTCGCGGCTCATATGACGAACGGACTTACTCAGTATTATCATTTGGTTGTCTTACGAATATGAACGAATGAATGAGTGGAGCGATGGGACATAACAGTTGAGTCAACTGTCATTTTAGGGGTACTATGAGTGATTTTGAGTTTTTATTAGTTTTCGTTGAATTGTTTCTGAGCGTTTTGCGTCGTCAGATCTAGAGCTTTTCTGTTTGACTTGGTCTCATATTAAGATGCGAGTTAAAATGAAGAGTTATAGAAAATATAAGATTTTCTAGCTTCAAAATCTAGTACGACTTCAGTGTATTATGCTCCATATTCATGTGGTGTTTGTATCGGCGAGGCGGTTCTAACGAGTACCCACAATCTGTTTTGGAGCAAAAATAAGAAAACAGGTATACCCCTGCAAACCCCAGTTTTTGTTTATAAAAGTGGGGTTCAAGGGGGAATACTTTTCATGGACATGTTTTCCTGGATAAATGGTAAAAACTTAGACACGAGAAGGAAAGAAAGATAACTTGGATAGGATTTATTTCAATAGCTGAATGATATTGATTCGAAAAATAAAACTCACACTTTCCCCAGGCAGCCCTGGTACACCTGGTTCACCGGAATGTCCTCGTTCTCCTCGCTCTCCCTAGAATAGGATAATAGTTGAACATTTGCACGAGAAAACCAACAATTTGGGTTTCGACAAGGTCAGACACAGACTGGCCTGTACAGTCACAGAAGCAGGATAGAAGCTTGAAATTTCGGATATAAGAAGAAGATGAATTGTACTAGCTGTGTTGCGAAAACAAAGACGCTGATCAGCTGTGAAATAAGTGCACAGCTGATCTGCGTCTTTGTTTCCGCATATGTAAATGTAAGTTGTTTGTTTTCTGGTGCGGCGGCTCATTATTATCCTTATTATACAAGACACATTATTATTTAAAAATATACAAAACTTTATACCAAATCTTCAAAATAAATTATTTTATCTTGTGTACTTGTCAGACTAACAATGTGCATTTTATAATAGATGGTCTTTTCCAGCAAAGTGGGTGACGTTGCATACTCTGGGGGTGTATACCTTTATATGGAAATAGGTGATCTTTTATACTTGTCATTTGCTTGATTACTTTCTCCGTAGACTAACAATGAGAATGTTTTTTGTGGTGAAAGGTAAATCTTTTCTGATCAGATTAGTACCAAAGTAATTGCTCTCTGACGCAAGACCCTATAGTAATCGCATTCTAAAACAGGGTACAGTAATGACATTGCGTTGTTTTCCAGTAAATTTAAAACAATGTAATTTCGATCACAAGTATTGAAAATGCTGTAACATTCGCAACGCTATATACATAACCGCTTCCATTTTACACATAAACCTGCCATTCATATGAGCTTCAGAAAACACTTTTTGTAGAATGTATTCACATTTACTTTATAGATTTATTGCCCCTGCTTTTTGACGTTATAATATTTTTAATATACGCCATTTAAAATCCAAGCACAGGCTACGCCTTTCAATATTATCAGATTTTTCAAATTGGATTGTATGGTGAATATATCAAATTTATGGTTATCTTAATCTTGTATTAAATGGTCTAAATGGATATTCGCTGTAAACTGCTAAACTGGAAAATTTAACATTTACGTCAGGTTTGAGGTGAAGCAGGCGCACAGTTTCTAGGACAGCTGTTCGTCTCTATAATAATAGAAAGCTAGTCAAATTTTCTGATTGAAAACGTCTACCAAAACGCTTCTTAAAAATATCTAGCAAATATAGATTTTGGGAAGTTGTAGTGGTATTAGCACATGATTACATTGTGGTATGGGTGCCTCTTTCAAAAGAATTTTGTACTATTTTTCAAATTGTTACAACTTATAAATCAATGTTTTGGAGGATAAACAATCCAAAACTTGTATCAATGGAATTAGCAAAGATCTGACACATAGCAGCATTAACAGTTTGGATCAGTCATAACTGGAAATGAAATTATGAGGCTCTGAAACTTCTATACCGACGTTCTTTCATTTTACAATCCATTCCAAACAGACGTAGTGCTATGTTAATAGTTCTCGTAAAAATTGCAATTTCTGTTTTAGGAAAATAACTTTTCGCCTATGTATTAGCAAGGTTATGAAGAGTCCGCAAGTTTAAAATGGTTTTTCTAACCATTGTAATTCAAACACTATTCTGTCTTTTGGGACTGTGTGAAGTACATGTATGCAGTGTCATAAAGGTGCCCTTACTTGGATGCTCAGTTTGCAATGGTCAATTGTATCATCTTAAAATGGTTGGGTGGTTTCAATATCGCAAAGAACCTATGTATAACTACCTAGTAATTTTCTGCTGGTACAGATGCTGGTTTAGGAGAAAACGAGTCGATGACAAGAATTAAAGAACACCCCTTGTATAAGTGTTATAACTATAGGATTACCTGCGGGCCCTGAGGGCCTGGTAGCCCTGCTTCGCCAGCTGGTCCTACTTCACCCTGTCAACAAAACAAGAGCATACATCACTCACCCAGAAAATATTTTTTCTATGGTTAAGCGCATCATAATTTGACTACGTATTTAAACTAAATCACTTATTCATTTCAAGGATTACATGGATTAGAATAAAATGTTTTACATTGCTGCTTTGTAGAATACAGACTTTACACGCATAAGAGACATTGTAAATATACATTTAACAGATAAATATAATAAATAGCAATGATAAGAAGAAGAGTGTGCTAACATAAAATGTTATACCTGTCTTCCTGGCTTTCCTGGAACTCCTGGAAGGCCATCTTCCCCTGGAAAGCCCTGGAATCAAATACAAATGAGCCACCGCATGAGAAAACCAACACTTTGCATAGGCAAAAACAAAGCCGCAGATCAGCTTCGCAGTAACTGCGAAGCTGATCAGCGCCTTTGTTTTCGCTATACGGATAGTACAATTGCTCTTATTCTTAGATTCGAAATTTCAAGCTTCTAGCCTGCTTCTGTGACTGTATAGGCTAATTTATTTCAGACCTGGTCAGAACCCAAATTGTGTTTTTCTCACGCACAGGCTCAAATATACTAGGCAAATTAAATTTAGCAATTTTCGTAACATTCGCCAGTCTCTGCACATTATGAATAAAAGTCATATTTTGGAATATGGACGTAAGTGGTAACCTTTCGGCAAGAGCTTCCAAGTGAAACATTTCGAAAAATTCAAACCTTACGGCGATACTGACGTAACGTTACAATTTAAGACACATGATCAAAACTTGCAGGTCTGCTTAAAGTGGGAAACCAAAATCATGCTTAAGCAATTCTTTAGTCATCAAAACAAAGGAAAACATTTAAAACGTGTGGAAACAAAATTTTATCGCCGAGAAATTAAGATCGTAAGTTTTTGAAATCGACGTTTTTTGTTTTGTTCCTACGTTATCGCCTTACAGTTACATTTCTAACTGGAATTTCCCGAAAATCGGCAATGAGTTTAAATGTCTGATGCATACCGATATGTAAAAATAAAGAGCGTTTGCCAAATTCCCTATCGTGGCTTTAAAACGTGAGCTTAAATGGAGAGTTTAACGTCAGCGTTATCTCACTAGCATGACGCGTTATGGCTCTGAATCTTTCAAGTGTTACTGACCACGGTATTGGCTGTATTGTGCTTTGTTTGTCTTGTTTTGTATTTATAAAATCAATCGAAACCAAGTTACCCGAAATTAAGGCAATTTCGACCTATTGACGGCGCGTTGACGTCGATTCTGGCAGGTAAATTTTGTACCGAAAAAGCCCAATCTCACTTGTCACATAATCAACAACATTCATAAAGAGGGGTTGAAAAGGATGGGCATAATGAACTAAACACAAAAGTCAGCTGTATGCATTGTGTTCAATGGTTGAGAATTTTGCAACCACACCCTTTCTGTATTTGTTGGTTGTTCCAGAAGCCTCTTTAAAGGATGGGGTTTTTAAAATCATCGCACATGCGCCTAAGACACTGTTCTTGTCATTTAAATTAAAGAAATGTCCAAAATTGCTCTGAAGTGATCAAAAATATGTGTAACATCAAAAATTGCTAAATTTATTTTGCATAGTATAGAAAGATCCTGAAGATAATAATGCGGACAGACTTGAATATTAGAAGTGACTTTAAAGCAAATGTAAAATGTCTTCGGTTTAGAATCATTTTTAACCAGCGTTTATTATATATTGGCTCCATTTTGACAATGCCATTTCTTATATCGAATATCCTGGCGTGTCAAAGTTGCAAATTTACAGCAATTCTTTTTGGCTCCATTTTGCCAAAGCTAAAGGGTCACTGACGAGGCTTAAGTTGCCAAACCATCCCATTTCTCATTAATATGTTCACTGCTCTTAAAGGATCCCAGTTTCAATTTCTATTTCCTTTTGTTTGTCTTTAGCCGTTGATAGTGTTGTTAAAATGTTATCTTTTGCTCGTTTTACAAATGTAGAAATACATCAAAATCTAATGTTGTTGCAGAAATTTAAACTGACAACCGCTTTATCAAATGCAAAATGCATCATAAGGAAACATGTCAGTAAAATGTATACCCCCGTAAACCGTAAAATTGGGGTATATAGAGGATAAATAATACTTATGATTTTTTTTTATTTTGTCCAAAACATAGATTGTTGGTACGCGTTATAACCGCCTCGGCGAGGTGGTTCTCATGTGTACCCACAATCGATGTTTTGAACAAGAACAAGAAAGTAATCAAACATTTTTTTTATTTCAACTTTTTTTAATTTTCACAGCTTCAGAAAATTCTACATATTACATGGGCGTGTTTTCGTAACATAATAGCTTGTCTGGGTTATTTTCAAGTTAAATATATGTACCAAAGCTGCAATGCAACATGCACTTATCACCTACCCTTTCTCCTGGAGGCCCTGGGACGCCTTGAAAACCAGGTTGTCCCGGAGAACCCTGATAAAACATAAAGCATATTATCATATATTTATATTGTGCTTCAGGATAGCATATTTATTATGACAACTTGCTGCGCCACTAAATCCAAACTAAATCTGTTAAACTAGGTATTCGGATGAATCAAGTTTATGTTACCACTAATGTTCAGTATATTCCATGAATTTACTAGTAATACAGTTAATCATAAATAAGCAACAAAATGCTACTCCTGAAATTAATTGAATATGCTGTAAGAAAACTTTAAAATATCTTTTCATGCTTATCATCTAAACGCATGCACTTGGTTAACTCTCAAATCGATGTTTGTGTCTAGACTGAAGCTGGTCAACTTCACGTATTTACAAGTAAATTCAGTGCAAAAACTATGTTTAATAGTACTGTACTTCATCATAACTTACATCTTTTCCAGGTTTGCCCGCGGGCCCTGTTTTACCAGGTATTCCTGGGGCACCATCAAATCCTGGGATCCCAGGTGTACCCTCTGGTCCCTGTGGTCCTCTAGGGCCCTGGGAAACGAAACAATTTAACATAATTTTGAAACTGTTTTATGTTTAAATTGATTCTTGGAATCTTTAAGGATTAAGGATGTTTGCAATATGGTTCTAAAATTTGATTCTTGATTACCACTGAATGTAACTTTCTCCTTTGCCAATGTTGCAATTATCTTGATACTTATTGTGATAAGTGGTATGTTACTTTGAAGATATTCCTTATACAGATCCAAGATGATGGGCTCAAAGTCTAGTCAATCACTGATTGTTATTTTGTCTGGATTTGCGTTGTCTAAACAATGCTCAAGGCTGATTGCAACAATATTTCCTATAAATCTGGTATTCATAAAATTCTTATTATGGGCAATACCAACCTCAGGTCCTGTGGGGCCTATCGGACCCTCTGGGCACATGACGGTGTCACATGCTTTCAGATCCTGGTCTCCCCGTCTCTCGACCTGCATGAAAAATACGTTTAACTGGTGTGAATATGCGGTGAAAATGATCAGCATGTGCGCATATTTGCTTGTTTTATGGAGAGAAACTAGGTACGTACATTAAGCTACCTTTTAACAATAGCATTCAAACTTTTCAGAGTTGTTTAACCATGCCTAGTCCTTTTTTAAACAAATAGGATGAGTTTGTTTTATTAAACGTTCTTGTTTACAAACATTTTTGTCTTCATGTAAAAATGGGACAAACGCTCAGGACTCGAGAGAGACCCGAGGACTGCTTTGAGCCGGTACTGAATGGAGAACAAAATATATCTTTCTCGAGAACATACCCGGCAGATATAAAGTTCAATTTCAGTTGATACTTTAATTTTGTTAAAACATACAAGTTAGATAAATACGCTCTAATTAATGTTACTTTACTTTAAGGTCGTAATGTTAAATATATGTACATGTAATGTCCCTTACAAATGAAAGTAAGTCAATTTTAAATGAATGAACAAATAATTCTGAATGTGACTGATTCTAACCAGTGAATTGTCCTGAAATTTACACCCAACGAGTCATATTTTAATGATTGAATGATTCAAAGTCCTGCAAAACGAACAGAACTCCATATAATGTAATAGGGATAAAATGATTAGTTCCTGAACAAATCATATAAGGAAAAAACATTTTGTGTTTTTGAAGTTTTGTTACAAAAATATCTATAACTCATATTTTGTCAAGACGGTATTACATTTCATGCGTTCACATTATTGCAATATTTAAAGATATAAAAAAATGCTTAAGAACTGATATAAAACTAGAAATAGGGAACCCTATACCTCTAGCGGTAGACCAAATATGCGACATATCAGGGACTCCAATGACCACAATGCTACAACCACTAAGTGTTGTGTTAATAATGTGATAATGTTCATACTGTTTGAGGTACTTACCCTATGGTCGAAATGGTATTGCTTTTATATATGGTATGTTCATTCGTACGTTTGTAAAACACCACCTTACTGTGCATTTACGGTAACATCACAAGACAGAGATGGCTTTGATGTCCGTAAGTTCCCAAATTGAAGCGCTAAGCAGTGTCCTTATATAAAGCATTGTTTTCAATATTGGATTCGCAACAGCAACGCGCATGAGCTTTCATATGTAAAAACACCTAAGCAAATGATCTGGTGAAGAGTTTATTTTGTAAGCATGATGCATAATCAGGTGCGTCAAGTTGAAAGTTGCTTTTCTAGGTTACCAACTGGCACTTTTTGCTATCTCAATATGCAGCATAAATGCGCCCGCGCAGCTTGCGTAAGCAGAAAAATTGAAACCATACGTGAATCATAATTAAAATAACGGAAACATATGCCAAAATGATCGCTTTCTGCAATCTTGTTGGATGAATATGGTGCGAATAGATTCCACTAATGGTATCTGACCCTTGAAATATTCCATCAGGAAAACATGTCCGTGAAAGGTATACCCCCTTAAACCCCACTTTTATATAGTAAAACTGGGGTTTGCAGGGGTATACCTATTTTTCTTATTTTTGCTCCAAAACATACATTGTGGGTACTCGTTAGAACCGCCTCGGCGAGGCGGTTCTAACGTGTACCCACAATGTATGTTTTGAGCAAAAATATTAAAAATATCGATTTTTTCCAATGAACTTTTCAATTTTTACAACTGATAAAAATCTCTGTATATTGCACAGGCAAGTTTTCATAATGTCTGGAAAGACCTCAATACTGTTACAAGGGAAAAGGAAAAGCTTAATACTGCTGCAAAGGAGAAAAAGAACAACCATGCATCGGTGTCACAAAATAATATCAACAAAATATTTTCAAAAATGAGAAATAATCAAAAATGGTTAATATAGATTCCGATGCACCATGCGGTCATACATGTATCCAGGGTGATTTCAACGTTATAATGAGTTCATGAGGATAGTTGAGTCAGTGTCGTTACACGCATAAATTAAGAGTTAAATATATTCTGATGGTAGTGATAAACCCACTTTGAGAATGGCAAATATATACCGATAAAAATAAGCAATGATCAGGAAGAGGAACTGGTTCAATCAAAGCCAAAGTCCCACCTTAAAAACTCAAGTCTGAGCCTGTGCATGAAAAACCCAACAATTTGGGGTTCCGACCAGGTCTGATATAAACCAGCCTGTACAGTCACAGGGACAGGCTAGAAGCTTGTAATTTTGGAAATATGTATAAGAGCAATTGCACTATCCATGTAGCGAAAACAAAGGCGCTGATCAGCTTTGCAGTTACTGCGTCTTTGTTTTTGCATATACAGATTCTTGGTTTTCCCATGCGGCGGTTCAATATTACCATTGGTACAAAAAGAGCATGTGAGTAGCTATTTCTTAAAAATGACCACTTGCTTTTAATTAATATGTATAACATCGAAATATCTTTTCCAGGCTGAAATACCATTTCTCCAAAATGCAAGGAGTTTCTTGGGTAAAAAGAGTAAATATTATTCTGTTCAGTTAAAAAATTAAAGCCGGATTATGAGATCTTTGAGAAAAAGCATGTCGAATACAGAGCATCATGAATAAATTATAAAGAACTAAAACTACTGAAATTAAATTCAATTAATATAGGGGTATCTAGAAATTAAATCTACTGTAACAGTAAAATGAAAATAATCATATTTTTTATACAAATACTTATACCTTTATAACCGTATCTCGAACAGGCTTTTCATCAGGCTAAAATGATTCAACTAATTATTTGAAGAATCCAGTTCATTTTTGTGTTATATAAAAGCTTCAGTTTAATAATATGAGAAATACAGTTTAAATAACAAGATGAATAGCGTAACGGTAAATTGCAAATGATAGTATCTGATGCAAACAAGTGCCTTAATAATTCATTATAGGAAAGTTTTCTGTGAATAAATACACCTGGGCCAAGTTGTTCAAAATTAACGACGTCGTTAGTTAACGATTCGTTAAAATTTCAAACAGGAATATTACAAATACACTATTATTTTCTGTTGATAAAATGTGAGAATCCTTTGCAATGCAAAGGATTCTCACATTTTATCAACAAAAAATAACAATGTATTTGCTTATGTAGTTGGCACTTACTTAATGAGTTGAGGTCTTAACGATGGCCTTAAGCTAACAATGTTTTGAACAACTGGCCCCTGGTCCTGACTGGGAAAGTTTACTGCTATTCTGTGTTTTAACTACTTATGACAAATATTTATTTTACTGAATTGGCAACTTCATGTAATATACAGTACAGCAGGTGCAAATGTATTTACATTGTGCATCAAGGGTACATAAATGTGTAGTCTATTGTGCAATTCGCTAAAGAAGAAATAGATATGTTTATCGTTATCATATCCTAAATGTACATTTTTCGATATAAATTATCACTAATGTATGCTACCAAAACAAAAGAAGGCTCTAAATACTCAGAGGGATTCATTTGAGGAATGAAGATGATCCTATAGTCAAGAATGTGTTAGAAAGCATAACAATTATTCACTGCAAGCGCACATTAGCCACCTACCAGCTCGAGTTGCGTCCCTTCATTATTTGCCTAAAATAGAAAATAATGCAGTTTAATATTTCGCAAAAATGCATAAGCTTGAATATTGCAAAGCTCCAGAAGCAATGTCGGCAGCTAGCATTGATCTTACGTAAAATACACATCTTACTTTTTATAAGGACATTTATAATACATTTTGGTTAAATCCAACAATTGTTTCTATTTAACAATACATGCACATACATGGAATTAAAACACATTTTGACTTGACATTATAACTGATTCCCACGCAAAATGATATAATTGATATTCTTACAAAATTGAATTCATTTAAGATTTTACAAAATCATCTTTGACCAGAATTACAATTTGTAGATACGAAAACAATTAACGTAAAACATAGAACATGTTGTATAACCAATAAATGTTGTTCTGCACCTCAAAAATACAGATAATATGCATTTATACATTATTAAAAGTTTATCAGCCAATTTTGAAATGTACATGACAATTAAGCTACATTTGAAATCATTTCCAAAGGTACAGGCATTGACCAAGTGATGGTCTGACGGTTATCTGATGAGTGTCAATTTTATTCCTTGCTAACGTTGGCAATCTGGTCAAGCACTATTTACCATAAGCCCTGGATTCTTAGCAGATCATTCTTGAGCATTCTCTAAGCTTTCCTATTGGCACATACAACATGTTCTCACTGACCCGTTCCATTTTGTGGTGCATACATGTGTTTGTTTTATATAAATGACAATCACCCATTAGTGTATCATTTAGATATTATCGCCATGGGCGTTTGAAATGGTTTGCTTAAATAATCTTAATCTTATTCACAAACGCATGTATAGCACCACCCCTCTTCTATTCCGAATAAAGAAACATCCATTGAACCCAAAACACTAAACTTACGGTCTTACGTTTGTAAAACCCAATACCCTAACCATAATAAAATCACTTTATAATCGAATGTTTATCGAAACTGTTTATGAAAGAATGTTGTCATGTTCAACAGGAATAGACGCGTGTATAAAACATTTCAAAACATGGTCATTTTAATATGTTTTTACATCATTATTGACTTGATTATCTATACCAAAACGTTCATCTTAATCTACAAGACATACAAGTATAAAGAAAGCCGTGATTGTTGCAACAGCAATGCTGTTATACATATAGAGTGATGTTAGTAAATTCAGGCAGGCGCTACTACCATTCTTATTTTCCTCCAACATACGTCGCTTTTCAGAACGGTTAATTGTGAAATATTTCAGCAATGTTTAAACAGCCAATAATATATATGGCAATATATTATCTTAGTCATCAACACAACGATAGGAAGTGTTATAATTACCTCGTCCAATTCTTTGCAGTCAGCTTCTTTGTGAGGGTTACAATGAAACTCCATCCACTGAACTTTGAACTGGAAAGTAAACAGTATATTTTCGACGCAAGCGTAAAATTCAAAGATCAGCCTTATCCATTGCGAATCGCTATTTGGTCCGTTATGGTGTCATATTTCATCTATGAAATTAAGAGTGAGGTTTCAATGAGACAATACAGATCATGTAGTCAAACATCTTTAATTCGAGATCTTGAATAATTATAAATAATTAAGCTCATAAGCCAGCCCCAGCTTGGCACTGGATACTTAGTATCAAAATCTGTCATCATTGATATTCTGAACAGACTGGAATGTTTGAAAAGTTATATTACTATATAATTTACAAGCAATTAACAAGTGTGTTTCGTCTACAAATGCTTTTTTTATGATACCACATTTTACATGTTCGCAAAATCGCAGGAGTCGTTAGTAAAACTAGAAATGCGTGTTTGTAAAACACTATGCCCCCAACTGTATGCTTGTCCCTACACTGGCAGCTTGTATGATTCATTTATTTCATTTGAATGAAGTGAAATTTAATTTCCTAAAGAAGCTGTTCGGTTGCCTCTGTTTTTGACCTCGATCCAGAAACAGAATGTAAGCTTTTTGCATACAAGTTAGAAATGGAGTTATTTTGTCAAAATTTGACGGAAAGTCCTCAAAAGTTAAAAAGGTGATCTTCTTTTCAGCCCCAACCAGTATACCAAATATGAAGGCTCTAGCTTAAATACTTTTTCAGATATCTTGCACACAAGATTTTCAAATTTTGTTTTAAAAGGGGCATAACTCCAAAAAGGCGCATAACTTGAACATGAAAAAAATATGGGTCAACTATTTTTTCATGAAGAATTTGTATGTGAAATTTCAAAACCCTAACATTCACCGTTCAAAAGTTTTAAATTTCACCGAAAAGTGGAAAAATCAATCAAAATTTCAAAATTCCGTATTTTTTTTTGTCAAAATTTGACGGAAAGTTGTCAAAAGTTGATCAGGTTATCTACTCATCAGCCCCAACCAGTATACCAAATATGAAGGCTCTAGCTTAAATACGTTTTCAGATATCTTGCACAAGATATTTTCAAATTTTGTTTTCAAAGGGACATAACTCATAAAAGGGGCATAACTTGGACATAAAAATACGGGTCAACTATTTTTTCAAGAGAAATTTGTATATGAAATTTCAAAACCCTAGCATTCACCGTTCAAAAGTTTCAAATTTCACCGAAAAGTGGAAAAATAAATCAAAATTTCAAAATTCCGTATTTTTGTCAAAATTTGACGGAAAGTCCTCAAAAGTTGATCAAGTCATCTACTCATCAGCCCCAACCAGTATACCAAATATAAAGGCTCTAGCTTAAATACTATTCGAGATATCTTGCACACAAGATTATCAAATTTCGTTTTCAAAGGGAAATAACTCAGAAAAGGGGCATAACTCAGACAAGAAAAAATACGGGTCAACTATTTTTTCATGAGGAATACACACATGAAATTTCAAATCCCTAACATTCACCATTCAAAAGTTAACAGATGAACACACGCACACACACACACACACACACACACACACACACACACACAGAGACAGACAGACAAGCCGAAAGCAATATGCCCTTCCAACTTTTTCAAAGTTAGGGGCATAAAAAGGGGCATAACTTGGCCATACAAAAAATACGGGTCAACTATTTTATCATTAGGAATGTGTATATGAAATTTCAAAACCCTAGGATTCACCGTTCAAAAGTTTCAAATTCCACCGAAAAGTGGAAAAATCAATCAAAATTTCAAAATTCCGTATTTTTTTTAAAATTTGACAGAAAGTTCTCAAAAGTTAATCAGGTCATCTACTTCTCAGCCCCAACAAGTGTACCAAATATGAAGGCTCTAGCTTTAATACTTTTTGAGATATCTTGCACACAAGATTTTCAAATTTTGTTTTCAAAGGGACATAACTCAAAAAAGGGGCATAACTTGGCCATACAAAAAAATACGGGTCAGCTATTTTATCATGAGGAATGTGTATATGAAATTTCAAAACCCTAGCATTCACCGTTCAAAAGTTTCAAATTCCACCGAAAAGTGGAAAAATCAATAAAACTTTCAAAATTCCGTATTTTTCTTAAAATTTGACGGAAAGTTCTCAAAAGTTAATCAGGTCATCTACTCCTCAGCCCCAACAAGTGTACCAAATATGAAGGCTCTAGCTTAAATACTTTCTGAGATATCTTGCACACAAGATTTTCAAATTTTGTTTTCAAAGGGACATAACTCAGAAAAGGGGCGCAACTCGGACATGAAAAAAATATGGGTCAACTATTTTTTCATGAGGAATGTGCATATGAAATTTCAAAACCCTAGCATTCACCATTCAAAAGTTAACACACACACACACACACACACACACACACACACACAGACAGACAGACAGACAGACAGACAAGCCGAAAGCAATATGCCCTTCCAACTTTTTCAAAGTTGGGGGCATAATAAATGAGCTCGAGACGGCCAAGTAAATATAAATTAATTGTACCCGTATTTTATCGCCATTGACGTCCCTCCCGACTGAGGTATATCCGTTGAGATTCATCTCGGGTTCTCTGGGGGTGTCAAGGACGATCTTGTCATAGAGCTTACAGTCTACGACTATCTTCACAATATCTACTATCTTCTTGACACCATTCTCTACTGTATCACCTTGTTCTATTCTCAGGTAAATCTTGTGCCATTTCTTCGTCTTGGTTACCTGATATAACAGAACTACATATGACTGAAAAGTGCATTGTCCGTAATACAATGTACAAGTACTTTAAGGTTGGCTGTAGTATTTGCGTTGAGCTTTATTTGTTTCGAATTCCTCTATTCTTATTCATTGTCCATGCTGCGTATAGGACTATAAGTCAAACCCGGCAACAAGAAGCCTAAATGACGTGTAAAATAATACTAATGATTATATAACTATAAATAGACAGTATTTCAGACCCACTGTATATTTTGTCAAATTCTATGACCTGTTTTTTCCCCCATTGAATATATGTTACTAAATTTAGAACTCTCTCTGTCATTGATTACTGTCAAGCAGTAATGCCAATGACGTACAAATGATGTTTATTACTGTTTAGTTTATTTGAGTTTACACTTAATGTCCCAATGAACAGTTTTCAGTCATGCTGGGACTATATGTCAAGTAAGAATAGAGGGACCAGGAATCGATGCAATTAAATTTAAAATCCCAACATAGACAGCGGGTGGGAAAGAAAATACATAAAACAAACAAAAAATTTTCCGACAATACACTCGAAGAGCAGAATGACTAGCTCTTTCCCAACAAGGTCGCCATCCAGCAAAGTTTAAACAGGAACGAAAGGGAACGAGTACGACAGAGAGGTAGGCACAATAAACAGTAGTGTAATGAAGATAAACCACTTTTTCTGGAACACCAATTATATACACATGGAAATAAGTTAGGGAACACCTGTAATAATGTGCCTACCAACTTTGGACTGTATTTATCCTTCTTTGTAAAAATACTGAAGAATGTTTTGACAATTTGTCAGAAACTGTAGTCTCCAAAGTTGCTCCTATGTGAAAATGGTTGAGATGAAACACAAACTGCGGCGTAGAGCGGCCATCTTTGATTCAGAAAATGTTTGCTAAATTTAAGAAACGCACTGCTAGACTTTGCGATAACTTTTTTATATCAGAGTTCTTGTGGTTGTGCCGTGTGGCGGCCCAAAAAAGTCTCCCCGTACATCCATTTAATGCTCTTATTTTTCCAATCCTCAGGGATTGCTTGCAATCAGTTTGTATTTTCCTATCTCTAATGTTTTTCTTTAGCTCCGGAGTTAGTAAGTTATTTGGCGCCCAGGGATCTCCATCGTCGGGCAGCTTACTGAATCTGTGAGTCCTGGTTTTTGATTCATCAGGATGTTTATCATGATTTATTTGTTTGTTCTTGATGATTCATTTACTAGTTAGAGATTCACCACGAGGACCGAAGAACTAACTAAATGTTATGAACCACTGCAGAAGCTGAGGGTGAGGTTACGGCCGTGCAGGATCGATTTAAGCCCGCCAGTAACTTTGTGTTGCTGGTCGTTCCGGGTCGATGCTTCTGGGGTGGTTCTTTTTGTTTTATGTCTTGGTGTTTAAAATATTTTTGTGCTGTTGGCGCCTTATGTATGTTTGCATATTTTTAGTTAAGTTAAGGTAACTGAGTGGCCACCTATTGGGAAAATAGCTGCTCATTCGGCTTACGAGATGTTTTCATGGTGTGAGTACTTGATTGATTGTTAGTTTTGTTTTTTCCCACCTTGGTTTTTGGAGTGGGAGTTTTTTTCTGATTGCGCCTTTTCCTGATCTTTGCCTACTTGTACTTTTTCATTATTTGAAATCACATTGTCGTAATTTTTCGTAAGCATAAAGCTAAGATATTGATTGTGGATCTTTGATCATGAGTTCGTTATTTTCTGACCGATTGTCGGCGGTAGGCCCATACTTTTCCGGGGGTAGGTTTCATGTCCACGTTTTGTTCTTTGGGTATACATTTTGCAGGTTGTAAATGTTGGGCCAGATATTCGATATGACCCTTTAGGAATCTAAACATGTACATTCTGGTTATAGTGTCCTAGCGGAATTATTCCTTTACGGCTTTATTTGCAAAATTTCCAAGAATTTTGCTTTCCATAGAAATCAATGCAAACTGTAGATTTTGTATGGTTAGTTGGTTATGAGATGAAGCATGAAGTTTTGGGTCCGAAGTCGTTTATTCATTCAGAACGATCAGATTCAACATTTTATTCCTGTTTTGCTTTCAAAAATTGAGATTTGCGGAGTGCAGAAGCAATAAGGCAAACTTGTATTCAGTAAAAGTGGAGTTTTTCGCATATGGCATATTGTATCCTCCGTAGCACAAAGACAAAATGTTGTGAATTTCCATGAATTGGTCTGTAGCTAGGCCAAGGTATGAAATATATGTGATAAAAATTTCAGTATCGCCAGAGAAAAGGAAAATGTTTTTTTTTTTTTTCAAACTTTCCCCAAGGGCTTAAAGTGTTCCCTAACTTATTTCCATGTGTATAGTTCTAAACTGTATGTATACACTAATTTATTTACTGATAAAATAGATATTTTAAAATTATTTTATCATGTTTGTATAAAAAGAGTGTTAAATGTATATAATAAAACAATCGTTGACTAATGAATGAGTCATTGAATATGATGTGATATCCAACAGAGACTGCCAATATTGACCGAGGCGAAGAGGAGGATATCACATCGACTCAATAGACAATAATTGTATAATATACTGTTGAATTTATATGGCCTTACATACGTTGTATTGACTGCGCTTCACTTCTGTTACCACTGTAACTGATGTATGACCGCCATGTTTAAGCTTGAACAAATTAGACAATGACTACGAAACTCTTTTGACTACTTAATCTAAATATGGGAATAAATTATGTACGTGAAAATATAAGTCACGCTCCTTTCTGATCTGTATTTAATTCATTTAAGCCTGGCGTCCCTGTTGTGGGACATGGGCAAACATAATAGCCCCAGATGAGACGCCGCAGAACACGACGTCCCATCTGGGGCTATTCTGTTTGCACAGAGAAATTTCATCGAAAAATGAGATACGATTTTAAATCACACCTGAAGCCCCTATTTATAAAAGTGGAATTGATAACGATGGAGAATCCAGTCGTCAAATATGGGTTAATATCAAAATCACTTACAAGGTCTCCGACATTCTTGCTGAATGGAACTGTTCTCGTTTGTCTATAAATATCTCGATACACTATTGAAGCTTTTTTCTTGTCAAATAAAAGTGCTAATTGAGTATCTCCGGAAGGATCTTTAATATCAAATATTTTCCATGCATTTCGTCTTGAGAATGTTTTGTATGTTGCAATGAAAACGAAGTTTCTTGGTAAGCCGCTTCGGAATAGCTCCCTGCAAGAAATAGACGTTAACATCAACGTAATGATGTACAGATGCCAACAGTTTTAACATTGCAAAATACATTCGCGTTAATTGACCACCACTATGTATTGTTTGATGATGTTTGATAGATATCGCAAACACTTACCAGTACGTGATAATTGTTTTGTATTTTGTATTTATTTTCTAAGGTTTGTGTAACGTATATAGCAAGATATCTCTCACCGGAAGTTAACCTATTTTGCGCGGAATATTATGTGTTTGAAAAACATTCAATGTGATATAAGCTATTGACGATCTGGTTTTATGAATTCTGACCTTTGCATTGAATGCAATATCAAATTGGTGTTGAAATTATGGAATTACCAATTTGGTTCGTCTGTAAGCATGTCTTTCTTCGTGACATGGAAGCTAACTCCATGTTTTCCAAAACCTTCTTCTTTGTTGATTTTGTCAAATCCAAAATGATTGAGGAAGTCTAATTCTGAAAAAGTAAATAATTTTTTTTATTAAATTTGACATCAATCCTTAAAACTTTATACATCATAGTTAACCTGAATATTTTTTTAGAAACTCGTGTTGCTTGAAAAGTATTTACTAGGTACCCTAAATAGTTAGCGGGATTCTGCATCTTAAAATACATTTTTGAAACTACAATGCCAGAAAGACCCACAAAAACATATTTTTCCTAACATATTCCCACAATCTATGATTTGCTGAACATATAAGCAAAGTATCAAAAGTTGTGAACCTAACATTTTTCGATTTTTCTCGATCGGTATATTATCGCATGAGTGTTTTTTTTTTTTTTTTTCGCAATGTTTTACTTACGATTCTCGTCGTCCCCCTCCACTTCCTCTGGACATTCAAATGTTCCCTGAGATTCTGAAAGAAAATACAGTTGATTTTGATGTTGTTCTTACTGAATTTCGGCCCAGTCAACATTTTTTGTCATGCCGGGACGCAGCCACCGCTCCACGTGTATGAGCCAGTTCTATGGTAAGTTAATATGCTTTCGGACACAATTCGGTTTACTAACGAATTAGGTTATAAGGAAAGTGACAAAGATTTGGTAAAATAATGTAACTTGGTGCTGATCTGTTGGGCAAGAACAATTTGTTTATAATCACATAGAGACTGTAAATACTTTCATAGTGTGTGATACTCGTATTTTGTACTGACGGAGTAGGTGATGTAAATGGTGACAAAATATGCCAAAAACGTTTTCTATTAGGGACAGGGTTTGTTACTGTGTAACTGATTTATTGTGTTAGTTTTCCTGTTTTCCAGTTCGATGTTTATTTGTAAAGGTACATGTAGTCCCAAATCAGGTTCTAGAGTTTGATGTGATGACATTACAATCATTAAAAACAGAATTACATTTTTCAAAAAGTAGGTCGAAGAAGTACATTGTTCTACATTCCAGCATGACAATGGAGATTTTATATTCAGTCCGTGAGAAAGGGACCATTAATTGGCTTATAACTGGTATCAGATATAGATACTTATCAATGAAATGTATTTCAATAACTTCAAATACATGAAGATATTTTCATTAATAAAGCATTAACCTTTGATTTAGACTTCTACTATGTTTTAAGTTCTTGTGTTTATGAATGTATTATCATAAAGATACAAACATTATGCAGCTGTCAATATCAATCAGTGTATAATCATGATTCTATGGTACAAGTATCAAAGTTTACGAGAGATAATGTATAAAAAGAAGATATCAATAATCTTTAAAGTACAAACTCATCACTGTAATTAATATGTGTGCTGCGCTATGTAAAGCTCTATAGCAGCTAATACATGTACATGTATATGTACGGTTTAAAAAGAACAATGACTGCGCAGCTAATCTGTACCTTTAGTTCTAACGCATAGCGTGTTATGGCCGCGAATTGCAAAGCCCCAACCCATCATTTCTGTGATGGTATAGACCAGAGTGTTTAGGCCTTGTGAGGAAACCACAGAAGGCGAGATTATCTATGAATCGGCTTCATTTTTCTCAGGATATTGACACTGGCTAATTGAAAAGACCCAAAAGCTAAAATCAACGGTCTGGGGATCCACAGATGAGTTGCTGATAAACAGCCCCATTGACCGTGCATATTTGAAATATCAGACTAGTCAAACAAGAAAATCAGTTGACATTTGAAAAATGTTCTTGATTCTGATTTTCAATTAAAACTGTGTAATTTTCTTTTTTCCTCTCTCTCTAAAGCGCATCCCTAAACACCACAGGCAAACGCAACGAGATTCCTTGGATCGAAGGGGATTTGACTATTTTGTAGTTCTAGACAGCCGAATCGTCTGATAGATTACTGCATTTTATTATGCCCCCAACTTTGAAAAAGTTGGAAGGGCATATTGCTTTCGGCTTGTCTGTCTGTCTGTCTGTCTGTCTGTCTGTCTGTGCGTCTGTTAACTTTTGAACCGTGAATGCTACGGTTTTGAAATTTTATATGCATATTCCTCATGAAAAAATAGTTGACCCATATTTTTTGCATGTCCGAGTTATGCCCCTTTTCTGAGTTATTTCCCTTTGAAAACAAAATTTGAAAATCTTTGATTGATTTTTCCACTTTTCGGTGAAATTTTAAACTTTTTAACGTCGAATGCTAGGGTTTTGAAATTTCATATACAGATTCCTCATGTAAAAATAGTTGACCCATATTTTTTTCATGTCCAAGTTATGCCCCTTTTCTGAGTTATGTCCCTTTGAAAACAAAATTTGATAATATTGTGTGCAAGATATCTCAAAAAGTATTTGAGCTAGAGCCTTCATATTTGGTATACTGGTTGGGGCTGATAAGTAGATGACCTGATTAACTTTTGAGAACTTTCTGTCAAATTTTGACAAAAATACGGAATTTTGAAATTTTGATTAATTTTTCCACTTTTCGGTGAAATTTGAAACTTTTGAACGGTGAATGTTAGGGTTTTGAAATTTCATATACAAATTCCTCATGAAAAAATAGTTGACCTGTATTTTTTTCATGTTCAAGTTATGGGCCTTTTTGGAGTTATGCCCCTTTTAAAACAAAATTTGAAAATCTTGTGTGCAAGATATCTGAAAAAGTATTTAAGCTAGAGCCTTCATATTTGGTATACTGGTTGGGGCTGAGAAGAAGATCACCTGATTAAGTTTTGAGGACTTTCCGTCAAATTTTGACAAAGGAACTCCATTTTGAATTTTTTCCTCCATTTCTAACTTGTCTGCAAAAAGTTCTGTTTCTGTATCGAGGTCAAAAACAGAGGCAACCGAACAGCTTCTTTAGGAAATTAAATTTCACTTCATTCAAATGAAATAAATGAATCATACAAGCTGCCAGTTTAGGGACAAGCATACAGTTGGGGGCATAGTGTTTTACAAACACGCATTTCTAGTTTCATAATGGCTTTATCATTTTTACCTGCTTTTGAATTGGCATTATTTAATTTGAGAAAACCCAAAGCCAATGAATAACACGATCATTAATTGAACGCATTGTCTATCTTTGACACACCACTTATAAAATGTTATATACACGTACATCATGCACACCCGTTTTTAGTAAAACCTAAACAAACTTTATTCAACTTATTCTGTGTTGTAACATTTAATATACTCTAGTATCATATTTATGAAATACTTATATTAAGCTTAAACATTTATCAAGATTTTTGGGTTTTAAGCCAAAGTAACTGAACCTTGCCCACTCCATATCTATCAGTAAACATCTAATTTGGAAAAAACACCCATTTAATAAATGTAAAAAATTGTTTCGTTAATGGACCGTTATATTAAAATTTATTGCAATTTAGCCATTAGGAAAACATGTCCGTGTAATGTATACCCCCTCAAACACCACTTTTATGTAGAAAAACTGGGTTTTGCCGGGGTATACCTATTATTTTCTTATTTTTGACCCAAAACATAGATTGTGAGTACTCGATAGAACCGCCTTGGCAAGGGCATTCTAACCTGTACCCAAAATCTAAGTTTTGAGCAAAACTATTAAAATTATCAACATTTTTCCATGGTGTAAAAATCTCAGTATATTGCATGGACAAGTTTTCGTAATGCTTTTTGCCGCCTCAAAAACGCGTACTCTGAATAGTTAAGTTGTATCCACAACGAGTGCTGATCTGTGGCTATATAGTGTGTACATAGTCTTTCAAATATGGCGAAAAAAATGAAAGAAGAGCCAATTCAATTAGCCAATACTTCTGCTTTAAAACATTGCCTAGCGTTATTTCATTCATAGATAGTATTCGTCTTCTTTTTGTTTGAATGTAACCTCATGTCTTTGTGTTCAAATCTACTGTATCAAGTAACTAATTATAGTTTTGGTTCATAAAGCTAGCAGTTTAAACACACTTGACCACCCCGCCTTAGTTTCGCGTGAGCTAGACCGAGGTGAACTGTGAAACTCTTCTTTGTGGAAACCAAACAAGGGGTACCAAATGTTCCTATAAATAACGCGATACGATCTTCTGCGATAGCCGCGAGGACGTGTGAACAATAACTTATCAGTAAAGTAGCATGAGAGAAGTAAGACGAGCATTTATGGAATGCCGTAAATTATAAAGGTTGGCCTTGCTAAAAGCAAAGGCGTGTAAGAATGTGTAAGAACCACTTACACATTTGAAACAATTTTCTAAGTCATCTACAGGTGATGAAAAGCGTTAATAAATTTTCCTTGTTAAAAGGAACGCTTGGCTAGTCTGTATATACCAATATTTGTCCGTGTGTTGTGGTTTTTCGTAGGTTTGTGGAGTTTTTCGGTAACTCGATGGGTCGCATCGGTCATGAACACTTCCTCGCTACGGTGGATTTCAAGCTTTCGTACTTGGTCGGTCCTAGGACAAAGTTCCGGGTTTTAGCATTATCCGTCCAGAACGCCAACTAAATGTTTAACGTTAGATCCAAGTACGTCATTCTTCCCACAAGTCCTAATAAAAACGGCGGAGAGCAAGTCTGGTTTCCGTCTTCGATTGATTTATTATGCAAGAAGTGTATAAAAACATTGCGACTGGAACCAGGCCCCTGGATGCCAAAGGGAAACCCCACAGATTAAAGGAAAAGCCGAACAGATTGAGAAGAAATCCTCATTCCGTTTCAATTGCTTGACGCTGTCGCGCCAAGCAAAACGATAACTAATTCTAGCAAATGGTATTTTTCTCGGAGTTAAATGCAACACAAAGTGTGTGATGGCGATGAGCGCGATTGCACTTTAGGTGTCAGTTTATTTCTTGCCCCACTAACATGAACCTTTAAAGACTGTTTTCAAATACAAATGCCCAACATAATCTACGGAATCATTCTGATGACTTGCCTGCGGCGCAGCAAATACAGTAGACACAGTCGTCTTTTCAAACATAAATGTAAAAATAATTCAATACGAAAACACGCCCATGCAATATACAGTGATTTTTAAGTTGTAAAACAATGAAAATTTTCAGTAGAAAATTTTTATTTTTTTTTCTTATCATAGATTGTGGGTACACGTTAGAACCGCCTCAGTGAGGCAGTTCTAACGAGTACCCATAATTTATGTTTTGGAGCAAAAATAAGAAAAACAGGTATGCCCCTGCAAACCCCAGTTTTACTATATAAAAGTGGGGTTTAAGGGGTATACATTTTACGGCCATGTTTTCCCGATGTGTTTAGTAGGCATACACTTCAAAACCCTCATATCTATTATATAAATGACTTCATGAACAGAATATGAAGCCTATGATCGTGTATGTGCGCTTAATGTCACTTAGAAAGAAAAATACAACAACAAATTCATAATTAAGCACAAAAACATGCGTACAGTCCAATCATCGTACATTTAGACACACTGCATGATGAAATGGCCGAGTGAATGACCTAAGTGGCCACTCACAAAATTAAAGACAACGACAGGTGAATCTATTCGTCAAAAATGGGTTAAGAATATATACTTACGAGCACGTGAAAGACACATAAGAAAGACAAACGTCACCCACACAGATCGCCAAATCATTGTTCCTGCAAATAGATGTAAAACAAATGAAAACAAGCAGAAAGTTTAGGCAATATACGGTACGACTACTACAAGCACACATAGGGATACAGGGACATCAATAGCATTGCCGCTTGTTTAGAAGCATCAAATGTGTGCTGTTATTTTTTTATTCAGTTTTACGTCCCTTTCAAGATCATTTCAGCTCATATGAGACTGGCCAATCAGTAGGTGGGGCGAAAACAGGAGTACCCCGAGAAAAACCACCTGATACACCCGCAAGCAGAACTTGGCTTGTCTCACATGTGGCCAGAGCGGGGCGGGCTCGAACCCACACCAGACACAGCGGTGAAATGATCGAGTGATTAAGAAACAGCGCTCTCAAACGCTCGGCCACGGGGGCTGCCGTGTGATGTTAAGCGCAAACTGACAAAGCAACGCAACATGCATGAAGGTGTGATGCTACCGCTTGCTATCCTTTGTAGTCAGTCTTAGGTATATGTGATAATCATGTAGCGTAAAGTTATGTTCACACCAGTAAGGTTGCTTTTCAAAAGATCACACACTATGCATTTTTATTTCGCTAATTTTAATACATATGGCTATAATGGTCTATCACCATTCACTGTTGCATTTTAATCTTAAAATTCAAAAACACTTCATCTCCTCTGACGATTATGTGATCTTTACAACAGAAACGTTGCTCATTCTATATTGATTCTTTATTGTTTTCCATATTGATTGTCGACACACACACACACACACACACACACACACACACACACACACAATGAGAGAGAGAGAGAGAGAGAGAGAGAGAGAGAGAGAGAGAGAGAATTCGCTATCAGTGATATATTGGTATATTTTTATAAGTATAAAGCTGATCTACGTTTTTAATTTTTAGGTCTCTTATCTTCTCATCTATATTTAAGAATTTTCTCACATGTCTGACAGACACGAGTCTAAATGTCATATAATTGGCGCCCTATTATGACCTGTTTGTATTCTTTAATACCGCATTTGTCTAAAGTCTACAACTTTAAAAGTTCGTCTTTTATATTGATTTTTTATAAGAAATTAAACGTTTACGCTCACCGAAGGACATGTTTTTCCAATGTAAGTAGACGGATAATAACAGGATACTGCAATTTAACTTTGCTTTACAAACAGATAAATGCCGTTGTATACATTTGAATATCAATTATATTTTTTTTCAAACATGTAAAATTGCTATGTATTTTTAAATTGATCTTAGTTTTTTTTTTTTTTTTTTTTTTTTTTTTTTTTTTTTTTTTTTTATTCAGTTTAACGTCCCTTTTCAAGTTTATTTCAGCTCATATGAGACTGGCCAATCAGTAGGTGGGGCGAAAACGAGAGAACCCCGAGAAAAACCACCTGACACACCCGCAAGCAGAACTTGGCTTGTCTCACATGTGGCCAGAGCGGGGCTCGAACCCACACCAGACACAGTGGTGAGATGATCGAATGGTCAAGTGCGATAATGAAATATCAGCGCTCTTAACCACTCGGCCACGGGGGCCGCCTGATCTTAGTTGAAAGACAAGGTTTTGTAACGCTCTGGATAACAATACAAAAATGACAGTTGGGTCTTCACTTGGCCTTATCTACAGGGCATTAAATCATAAATTTCAACCTTATGCGAATAAACTGAATTGCAGAATATTAGGGTTGGTAATACTACTCTTTGCACACCATTTATCCGCATGCTTCCCATTCTTCTGAATGGCATTTGGTTTAATGATGACTCGACATTCGGTGACAGGAAAAGCCTACACCTATAGAAAGTATTTCAACCTTCTCTTGTTAATGTCTTTGTGAGTACTGCTATATTACAATCTTGTAACACAAAACTGCTACAGGTGCAATCATTAGCTAATAACATGTGATTGTTTCATTGAGAACATTGAAAAAGAGCGAATTGTAGAGATTTTAGAGATAAAAATATGGAATGCTCATCAAAGCGAGCGCATTTGTAAGCCCTATAACAACTTTCGATTGAAAATAAAAGATTTTCATTTTCTCATTCCGAACTTATACAGACATGTAACACAACGCATTCATGTTTTTCAAGGGCTACCTTCCTGGACACTTCACTTGGAAAGAGCTGTTCTCATTTATTCATACGAGTTTTACGTGGCGACTCTAGGGCCTGGTCATCATGAAAACATGTCCGAGTAATGTATACCCTCTTGAACCCCACTTTTATATAGCAAAACAAGGGTATGCAGGGGTATACCTATTTTTCTTATTTCTGCTCCAAAACATAGATTATGGGTACTCGTTAGAACCGCCTCGGCGAGGCAGTTCTAACGTGTACCCACAATCTATGTTTCGAGCAAAAATAAGAAAAATATCAAAATTTTCAGCTGAAAATTTTCAATTTTTAAAGCCAAAAAATCTCCGTTTATTGCATGGGAAAGTTTTCGTAGTGTTTGGCAATTTTGACTGCGTTGATTGACTCGATTCTTGAGTTTTGCTCCTGTTTTGAAATATACATCTAGGTATATACACGGGGACCCAACTGTTAATCGTGATTATTGATGCGACGTGGAATGTTAATGTATGCTATTATGAAGTTTCGTATGCGTCGGCGAGATCGTTACGAATGCGACGTTCCACATCCTCTGCCCTTGGACCGTAAGTAGCACACGTTTTGCTCTCGTGAAAATAAACAAAGCCGAATTTGCAAAATCGGCGTCCACTATGATCTGCAAAATTCTTCTTTGTTCCCACTTGAAGTCAATTGGAATACTTACGGCACTTGTGTTTTTCAGCTAATGGTTTATAAAGTTGACATGTAGATTCTTAAAGTCCTTTTGTTTTTCTTTGTCTTGGTCGTAAACTAAGAAGTATAACACAGTCCTGTAGGTGTCTTTATTGAAATATGTATCCAAACGGCTTTGTAAATGCCCATTTATTTACTGAGCGTGAAAAACAGTAAGATAAGCATTTTTGTATGCATCGAAGACGAAGGTACGTACTACTAGAATGAGTCATGGAAGAATTAGCATGTTTGTTGTGCTCTTTCAAAAGTTATTAACGTACATGTAGAAGCATAACGAGTGTCTTTATCAAGCGAAATATGCATGGCGTTTTCCTTGGACTACATGCACTTCGTTGAGCGAGCTTCAAAGCATATACCCCTTTTATTTTGAATGAGGTCACAGAGTGGGGTTTCTGATTCAGCTTTGTCAACATTCGAGTGACACAACTGATTTATTCTTGCCTCGAAACAGCAAATCATTTTCGGACATATCAGTGACGGAGCTTATATGTTTCCTTATATTAAATGAATCTAAGGCTAAACCAAATAATTTTTGATCATTGAATATGGGTGGTTCCATGCATTTCTGATAAGCAGGGGGGAAACAACAGAATTAAAGGGGTTTATGCTGTTTTTAGGTGCGGTTGCGTGGCAGTTTTCCATTGGAATGGTGTGTTATACAAGAACAGCGATCAACTATGGTTATTTCATTGCATTAACAATTACAAGAGTCTTCGGGAGCACTTTGAAACCTCGGCCTCGGGCTCAAACAACTTTCTCAGCCTCTGCAAGTAATAATACATTATAAAAACCATGGTTGACCCCTTTAACATGTATCTAAAATATTTATTGAAGAAAATGCATCATTGTCTCTATATCGCAACATTTGCTTATTTTATTTTACTGAATCATCGGCCTCATTCTTCCACGATGCATTTCTGTGTCGCATATTAAATTTTAACAACATCTTCGATGCATACAACTGATGCTTATCTTACTGTTTTTCACGCTCAGTAAATAAATGTGCATTTACAAAGCCGTTTGGATACATATTTCAATAAAGACAACCCACAGGACTGTGTTATACGTTTTAGTTTACGACCAAGACAAAGAAAAACAAAAGGACTTTAAGAATGTAATGAGTTTCCGTGGCAAAATTGTATTTACATGTCAACTTTATAAACCATTAGCTGAAAAACACAAGTGCCGTAAGTATTCCAATTGACTTCAAGTGGGAACAAAGAAGAATTTTGCAGATCATAGTGGACGCCGATTTTGTAAACTCGGCTGTGTTTATTTTCGCGAGAGCAAAACATGTGATACTTACCGTTGAAGGGCAGAGGATGTGGAACGTCGCATTCGTAACAATATCGCCGACGCATACGAAACTTCATATTAGCATGCATTAACATTCCACGTCGCATCAATAATCACGATTAACAGTTGGGTCCCCGTGATATAGATGTCATCCGAGTCTGCTCTGATAAGTCGAAATGCATTTCCATAGGGACAAAACACAGGAATAGCTTATTACAGATATTACATTTCCTTGAACCGTCCAAAGCAGTCATTTGTTCAGCACATATTAATTGTAAATTTGTGCAAAATGTATCGCCATTGACCAGAGGCTCCGTTTTTATGTAATCAGAGTTCAAATACTTACTGAACTCGTGTCATTCTTGAAAAAACATCCTGCACCAAGACAAAGTTCTAGTTCTAATGAGCTTAACCTGCCTTTAAAACGAGGGGAAACATGAAGAAAATGCAGTTAATTTACCGAGCGTCTGTACCAATCAAAGATCACCGCCTCATTACATTTATTCTAACAGAGGTATGCAAAGTAAACATTTAGCTAAATTCCACCAGAATTAATGTTGGAGGTACGCGGTGCACTTGTTTTTTCTGAACCTGTATTTTTGTTTATTGCAAGTTTAAGAGCCAGACGTACATAAAGATAGAAGTAAATGAATGGAATGGTTTTATGTCCGTTTTATTATTAACTATTAGGCCAGTCAACTAAATTCATTTTTGTAGGAAATAAAGTTGCTTATCATTTGGGCTATAATGGGTTCTCGATCGATGAAAGCCGACTATTGGTACTAAAGTGCATCTCTGATAAAATCGCGGCGCTGCTGATCGTTCCCTAGAACTCAGGCAACTGTTCGCTGAACATTTCTAAAAGCTATCTTGCTAAATTTTCACAGTAAAAAGTTGCACGTACATCGCGTTTCTCTTTAGCATAGAAAATAGCATCAATGTAAGAAAGTGGTTTTTAACACTGTGCATGTAGTTTTAAACATTTGTCAATCATAGCGATGTATACGAAAATTCGCGTTTTACAAACGTTTATCTATATTAACTTTTAGTTTTATTTCATTTGGTTATAAAACCATTAAATAGAGCTCGCTATTTAACTCAGTTCGGAGAAGAGAGGACTGTCGTTTCTGATCAATCATTGTCCACTCGTATGTAACTTGTTTATGTTTGTACGAGATATATATGAGCCGCCTCATGGGAAAACCAAAATCTGAATAGGCGAAAACAAAGACGCAGATCAGCTTCGTGGTAACCACGAAGCTGATCAGCGCCTTTGTTTTCGCTACTCGGATAGTACAATTCCTCTTCTACTTAAATCCAAAATTTCAAACTTCTAGCTCTTTTCTGTGTTTGTACAGGCCGGTTTTTGTCGGACCTGTTCGGAAACCACATTGTTGGTTTTCCCACGAGGCGGCTCGTATATTGAATTGGTCGTTTTAGTTTACTGTTCATCACAGTTTTATTTTTATTTGCTATTAATGAAGCTGGTGTTGTGCCGTGTGGCGGCCCTAACAAGTCTTTTCGTACATCATTTTATAGTGCAGATTACAACTGATTCCATAATCTAATGATTTTTCCTGCTTTGGTCATTCACAATTAGATAACTGTCACATTGTCATAGTTTGACAAGCCGCTTGAATTTCAAAAGAAACTGCTGTGACATTTTTCTTTTGATCACTAAATGTCCTTGAAATCAGGAGGTCAAAACTTGACATCAAAAGATGTTTTGGTACTATGGTGCACTAAATGGCCATGTCCAGAGAAAAGGAAGAATATGCCATAATGAATATTTTAATGTTTTATCTTCATATAAACATCATTACCATAAGCTTTCTGACGGATTATCATCTAGATTTATTATGGAACATTGCAGCATATTAAATGAAATAAACTGTCCAGTCGAAAATGGTTATTGGCTATTTTGTCTTTTTTATGTGACAGAGCTCTGTACTACACTGAAACAAAGTTATAAAGAGGCCATTTTTCAAACTCATTTTTTGTTTCTAAGCCAAGTTCAAAATTGCAAAATTTTTTGCCAAAAGACGTGTCTTTCAAGTAAGTAAAGTTCCAAAGTGTTAAGAAATAATTTTCTTTTACTAAAGGCGTTTTTGGAGTAAAAATGCAAAAATCAATGTTTTTAAATAAAAAATTGGATACAGCACACCATTTATTGAAATTAGGAACGGGTGTCATCAAAATGGTCGTTACGGCTCGGAAAAACATCAAACATTCGAATTTTCTCTACTGGTAGAATTTTTATGCATTTTTAAAAATCGCCAATTTTGAGATTTTTTGAAAAATTCATAAATGTGCCTCTTAAACATGTTGACCCCTGTTAAATTCACTTGATGAGGCCTGGAAATGAGAGATATAATTCGACTGAACTGTTTTTGACCATTTTCGAGGACCAACATGTCAAGGCTGTCGCACACTTCCGGTTTCAATGCCAATTTTTAACGAACAAAATAACAAAATTTGTGGACGATTTTTTTAATTTTCAAAGTTTATCAGAGTCTAGTATTTGACCTAAATAATCGCTGAAAATTTCAATGCCGTGCTGCTGATAATAACGCAACTGGAGAAGAACAAAGTTGGTATGCAAATTGCATACAAAAGCTGAATTCCTGTTATTCAGGTTGTTGTCTTCTTGCATGTGCAAAACAGAAACGAAGATTCTTATTGCAGCAACACTTTTGACTTAATTTTATCTTGCATCATGGCAGTCAGTAGCACTTTCAAATAAATTCAAATGTAAAAACACAACGTCATAATATGACATTTAATTTGATGTTAATAAAGTGTGACTTTTTGAAATAGGGTACCTTTACACATGCTTCGTCTGTGTGAGAAGTATCACGCATTTTGGAATGCAGAAACTCACAGAGCCACTGTTAGACATTGGTTTATTCATATGATCATGAATTTTAATTGATCGTATTTTACTTTCTGAACTAGAAGACAAAATATGAGGTGGCCTCTTATAACTTTTTTTCAGTGTAGTATACTGCTGTCTTCCTGAGGTTACTTAGGTCATTTTATACTACAACAGTCAGAGCACTTACTTAAACAGGTGATTATGAAAATCACCTTTTGCAGTACATTTTTTTTATAACTCAGTCACAAGATATAAGATTTGTTTCCCTTTGTTTGAAATAATTATCTTAAATGTCACTTCCTCAGGTGATTATTTTGATCTATCAAATCACTTGCATAGGTGATTTAAGTAAATAAGAAAAAGGGACAGTGCTGTCTGTTCATTTTACCAGGCACAAATGCCAACATGTTAAGGGAGATGACGAGCATTGTCAGCTAAGATGAAACCAAAAACATAGAAGCCATATAGAGTTTTGTGGTTTTTATTTCATTGAGAAAGCGTTACTTGAAACAGTGATCGGCCAAACCGAGCAATGGCCGATCACGATGCGGAGTGATTTTTTGGGGTTACCCTTCAATTTTTAACCCACTGCGCGCAGTACTTATTTGAATGCGCGCACCACACTTTCTTTTCACGATTCAACGAACAAGACTCCAAACTTATCAGAAAAAATAGGCGCTGTCTTCACAAAAAATAGGAAATCCTTCAAAACTGAACTTGAAAATCACGAAAATTTCACATAAAATTCACAGTTTTTCTCGATTTTCTCTGCGATGCTTACACTTTGGCTGCCTCTGACCATGTGACTGAATGGCGCGTCTTTGCATTGACCCCTCGGATAGCTTAGAATTAGGAAAACAGCGCGAAATTCAAAATAAAACAAAAAAAGTAGGCATTTATTCATGCTATTGCAGTCTTCTCTTGGAGCCAAAAAATCACCCGAGAACGTGATTATAAGATCACTTGTTTAAGTAAGTGCTCTGACTGTACAAAGGGTTTACACATCCTTTGAAAACAGATTTTACTGTTAGGAACAGGATGAAAGGTGGAGAAAGGAGAACTGAAAAAAGTCATTAGATTTCGTTACCAGTTGTATATTTTCCTTTCGGTCCTTTGAGATCAGCGAGGATATTCAGAAAATTCCTTTTTCTAACCAACGTTTATATTTGGTCCCATTCGGATACTAGTCTTTGTATCGACTACCCTGTTGAAAGATGCAAAATCTTATTAGTTCTTTTAGCTCCTGTTGCCAAATCTATAGGGTCACTGGAGAGGCTTAAGTAGCCGAAACCGCGGTATGGCCCATCCGCTTTCTCATTAATATGTTCACTGCTCTTAAAGGATCTCTGTTTTATTTGAGCCTGTGAGTGAGAAAACAACAATTTGGGTTCCGACCAGGTCCGACACAAACCGGGCTGTACAGTCACAGAAGATGGTTAGAGGTTGGAAATTTTGGATTTGGAAAGAAGAGGAATTTTACTATCCGTGTAGCGAAAACAAAGGCGCTGATCAGTTACTGCGAAGCTGATCTGCGTCTTTGTTTTCGCCTATGCAGATTGGTGGTTTTCCTATGCTGCGGCCCATTTTTAATATTTTCTATGTATAAAATTCCGAACGTTTCATTCGTACGATCGCGTTCAAGAAATGAAAATTAAATTAATATCATCGTGATTGATCTACTGGTATGTCTGTGTCTTATTCGGGATCATTACCTGAACCACCTCGTGGGAAAACCAACAATGTCGTTTCCGACTAAGTCTGACAACGTTGAAACCGAGCTGTACAAGCACAGAAGATGGCTGGAGACGGGAAATTTTGGATTTAAAAAGTAGAAAAAATTATACAATCCATGTAGCGAAAACAAAGGCGCTGATCAGCTTCGCAGTTACTGCGAAGCTGATCTACGCCTTTGTTTTCGCCTATGCATATTGTTGGTTTTCTCATGGGACGGCTCACCTGTTGAGATGTCTGTTGATTGCACACCCGGGTAATTTTGAGGCAATTTGACAAATATTTCACATTTATAATCTAATGTCCTAATTTGTTTAACCAGATTAATTTTTCACGGCTTACAGTACGATTTCGATATTCGTTTTTTTCATTTGTATCCAGGAGTCAAGTGCCAGAGCTTCGCGGGGACATTTACATGTATGATATATTATCAATTAGCTACATAAATCTACTGGCTGTTCGTACAGGACAAGAATTATTATAGTGATCGAAAAAAAAAAATCTTCCCAATTCATTTGAAAGTTTATTTGCAAAATGGCCAGGTGCAAACAATAATGAAATAAGGCATCTTTTATAACATGATCCTGGAAGTCAATTCATCTCTCCAGTAAATTTTTACTAAGATTTTAATCACTCACTGTCATAATTGGAGTTTTACAAGACGATTCGGCTGTCCAGTAAAATTAAACAGTTAACAATTTCAACGTAACATTCATGTTTAAAACATCATCTGACTATAATCTAATTTTATCTATGTCAATCAAGGGTTAGTAACTCGAAAGCATCGTAAGTTTCCCTACCTACAACATACTTACGATGGTCTTAACATGACCACCTTAACATTTACGCCCTTGCTATTCCAGTTACTCTAAGCTATCCTGACTTTTTGAAATGAAAGATTCTACTTCGTAAGAGACGACGCTAAGGTGGGCTTGAGTTGACTGTAAAGTTACGATGCCGTAACCAAAGGTCCTTTTCAGTTATTCACCATAATCCTTAAGAGATACTTAAAATGGTCGTAAGTTGATCTTAAGCTTAAGGTGGCTCTGAGTTACCAATCCCGGCTCGTAAAAAATGACAAGAAATCAACATAGCTGTTAAGTTTTATGATCAGATTCTATAGGTCGATTCAGCTCTCTAAAATAAATTTTAAAGTAAACTAACTGGCATTTGTGTAGGATCATCAACTGACAGTAACCAGATTTGTTTATGTCGATTGAGTTCTCCAGTAAAAAAGTAATTCAATAAAGATACATTTGAGTTTAGTCATCAAATAAGTAAAATTTAGAGTAAACAAACTGGCATTTGAATTGAATCATCATCTACAGCTGTAACTATATATAACCAAATTCCATCGATTCGGCTCTCTCTCCAATAAAGCTGTAAGTAAACCAACTGAAATTTACGGTAAATTATCATCTGAATATATCGATTCGGCTCTTATGTAAAAAGGTAAAAATAGGCAATGATGAGGAAATGGCACAATCAGATAGAAATTCCCACTCAAAAAACCCAGATGGAAAAAAACTAAATGTCACTAAGAAAGCATATCGTACGGCGAGCGAGCAGATATTTCCCAATAGGCGGCCACCCAGACACCCGAACTTAGCTAAGAATATGAAAACGGACATAAGGTGCAAACTGCGCAAAAATACCAAACTATAAAACAATTAGAAGCACAACAGAGGAATCGTCTTAGAACGATCAGTAATATAAAATTACCGGCCGGCTATAGCCGGTTTAACAGGTACCGAACCTCACCCCTGCTTCTGCAGTGGTTCACAACATTTAGTCAGTCGTTCGGTCCTCGTGGTATGTAAACAGTATGTAAACAAATTGACATTGAAGTTAAATCATCAATTGAATATAATCAGATTCTAAAGGTCGTTTCAACCCTCCAATAAAATTTAAAGTAAACAAACCGACACATTTAGCTGAATCATCATCTGACTGTATCCAACCACTACAAGACGATTAAGCTCTTCGTTGAAACTGTGAGTTAATATAATGGTTATGTCCTGAAATGCATGTATAATTAGAAGCAGTCAACCTACGTATATTATTTATGGCAATCAGCTTTACACTTAATATACAAAACGCAAGGATAACGTAATGTTGATTTTACCTACCTGAAATTGTCTCCAACCGAATCCACTGAAGAATGACAGTTCAAAGTCTTGGCAGTGTGCAATTCATTAATCTATCACAGTCCCTTTGATCTTCTGAATTTTTAGAAATAGGTATATCCACACAAATTAGGCCAACAAGTGCACCAGCCACAAAGCACCCAAAACTGTGCCACACTAGTCACCCTAGCAGCCTCACAGTATATGGTGCAGTTTCTGGATTAAAACGTTTCCAAACATTTCACACTAGTCGCTACAATACCATTTTAACACCTGCAATCACAAAAACAAAGGCCAATTTTGAAACCCAGCCCTACATTTAGTCAGTTGTATAAAATAAGTCAATCATTGCGACTAAAGACCCCTCCTTTCTGGGCTTGCAACCGAAGTCGAACTACTTGACAGGTCGCAGTCAATTTATCAAACGATAGATTTCACAAAATGATTAGTATTTGTAAGTTGTTTTACCTCATTGAAAATACTACTGAAACGTTATAGACCTTCGAAAAATGACTAAAAAGATTGTTAGATTATTTGATACTACAAAACAATGGTAATAGCTTTGTCGCGGTTTAAGCCTGGTACTCTAATACAAAATCACTTGAAGAATTAACAGATCAGCAGTATTAAATTCAAAAAGGGTGTTAAAATTTTCATACCCGAAATGCTTAATATTAGTTCAAAATTGTTCAACAAGGGTTGCATGCTACATGCAATCTTATATGCTCATTAAATGCAGCTTGACGTTTTACTTTTTTCAACATAACACACACTTAACATGCTTAAGGCTTCGCCTAAATATTTTCATTTTTCTACCTCATGTCTTTTTCTTACTCTTGTCTGAAGCTTTGATTAATTTAAAAGTTTTCAGAATCAGGAGCTCGAATAACAGAGTTTTATATTGGTAGAAAAAGGTACAAGTAGGCAAAGATCAGGAAAAGGCGCAATCAGAAAAAGATTCCCACTCCAAAAACCGAGGTGGGAAAAAACCAAACTAACAATCAGGTACTTTATACCATGAAACATATCGTAAGCCGAATGAGCAGCTATTTTCCTAATAGGTGGCCACTCAGTTACCTTAACTTAACTAAAAATATGAAAACATAGATAAGGCGCCAACAGCACAAAAGATTTTAAACACCAAGACATAAAACAAAAAGAACCACTACAGAAGTATCGACTTGGAACGATCAGTAACACAAAGTTACTGGCGGGCTTAAACCGGCCCATCTTCTAGCTTTGTATTTTTACTGCTTCCAAAGGATCTAACAATTATTTTTATTTGCTATTACTGCAGCTTCTTAACAGTATTTTGATTATTTGGCCCCTTTGGGAATTTGAGTCTTTGATTTAGACTACACATATGTAAATTCTTAAAATTGCAGCAAAATGTCTGGCTTTCGCTGCCAGTTATATAAAGGGCCACTGATGAAGATTCATTACCCGAAATTGAACAATATGGCCCATCTTCTAGCTTTGTATTTTTACTGCTTCCAAAGGATCTAACAATTATTTTTATTTACAGGTACCTAACCTCACCCTCAGCTTCTGCAGTGGTTCATAACATTTAGTTAGTTATTTGGTCCTTGTGGTGAATCTCTAACTAGTCAGTGAATCATCAAGAACAAACAAATAAATCATGATAAACATCCTGATGAATCAAAACCCAGGACTCACAGATTGAGTAAGCTGCCCGACGATGGAGATCTCTGGGCGCCGAATAACCTACTAACTCCGGAGCAAAAGAAAAACACCAGTTGGACCCCCGTGGGCCAAGCAACAGACAAGAAGCTCCGGCCCCAACCAACTAAAATGAGTCTTAATACACAGTTATCTCCCTATCCAAATATATACGTCTAAAACAAAGAGGAAACTCAACCACATTGATTTTTACATCTACAGTACTTCCGAGAATTCTACAATGACCTCAATGGATTCTACTATTTCTTCTGAAACGTCAGTGAATTCTACAGTTACGTCACTGAATTCTACAGTTGCATTTGTGATTTCTGCAGCTACTTCACTGAATTCTACAATTGCATCAGTGAAATCTGCAGCTACTTCACTAATTCTACAATTGCTTTTGTGATTTCTGCAGCTACTTCACACTGAATTCTACAGTTACCTCAGTAAATTTTACGGCTACTTCAGTGATTTCTACAATTACATCAGTGAAATCTGCAGCTACTTCACTAATTCTATATTTTGCCTCAGTGACTTCTACAGCTACTTCACCGAATTCTACAATTGTATTTGTGATTTCTGTAGCTATTTCACTTAATTCTTTAATTGCATCAGCGAAATCTACAGCTACTTTAGTGAATCCTTCAAATGCCTCAATAAATTATACAGCTAAATTTGTATCTTATACAATTGCCTAATTAACTACTACTGCTACAACAGTTACATTTACCAAAATCTACAACTGCTTCAGTGACTTCTTTAAATGCCTCAGTGAATTCAACATTCAGTCCAGTGATCTGTACAGCTAGTTCAGCCAAGTCTGCGACTAGTTCAGTAAACTATACAATTTCGTCAGTAATCTGTACAACTAGTTAAGTGATGCAAGGGTCTATAAAGTAAAAACTTCACAGTATATATCTGCCAATTGATTTTGTGTGTTTTGTATTACTTGTAGGAGTAACACACTGGTTTTTGTTCGCATCCGACTTGATGTCCGTCTAAACGTCCTTACAATCAACCATAACCGTTGTAGTCTACCACCACATACTATGCCAACGCAAACTCACACATTCTCGTCAATCACATACGAAGACTTATCTGGCGTCTCTTTCTGATACATATACCTCAAAATCTGACTTAAAACAAAGGAATAAATCTTGATATAAACTAATTAAATGCGTCAGGAATAGATCAACGCTATAAAATGTCGCAGATTTAGTAGTTAAGATTATTTTATTGTTTTTGATCAATCCATATCAAACTACTTTGTTGAAATTTTAAAGACAAGCTGCCAATTCCTTTGAAGTTGACCAGACTCTTGTTGCATGCAGAAAAAGTATAAATTAATAAGTTTGCACCCCAACATGCAGATCTTACTAATTAGCAATGCAGAGCGCAAGCCAGTGCTAGTTTGATTTATTTCATATTTGTCACGTACGGTTTTGTGCAGTACTGTGAATACAGTGATTTGTAAAGATTTGACGATATCATTACATGTAGCATATCTCTCCTACGGTCTAATAAACCTAGGTTTTGCATTGATTGTTCATGAATAGGATGAGCATCAGATAATGGTTCACGTTATTTGGGTCTCTGAAAAGTGTTTGACAGAAGACCAAGAGGTTATGTTGGCAACGATAGTGGGCTTAAGAGTAGAACAGGTGGGATGACTACTGCAATTTGCATTCCTTGCTCTAGTTTGCAAATTACAGGTGTCAGTCTTTTGTCAGTACCTATAATATACCTGGCATATACAGGACAGGGAATATTTAAAACTATACAGTAAAGTTAAATCTAAAGAATCACGAAACAAACTTGTTTAAAAATCTCTTATCTAAGACTAATATTGAAAACGAAACAAAAAGACTGGGAGATATGTCTCTTTACTGATACGAGTTGAACTAAAAGACACCGGGGCTTTTCAAGCCAAATGATTTAGACATTTTCCTAACTAAAATGTCACTCAAAGTGAAATCGTAAGAGGCCGTGTTTGTACCTTATTGTTTTTGTGCAGAGAAAGGCAAGTATCAAATATTATCTGCATTTAAGTGCAATGAATGTAAGTTCAGAATGTTTTGTTTTAGTTGTAATAAATTCTTTTTTGAAGCCAAGACTTTTTATCTCAAGTCAGTGACACCAAACGTGTGCAGAAACAACCGTTAATATGGGAAAGAATAAGCTAGACTTAAGGTTAAATACTGCGCGCCCCAAGAAGGACATAAATTATCAATTAATATCATTACGAAAACTTGCCCATGCAATAAAAATATATTATTTGAGCTTAAAAAATTCCAAATTTTCATCTGAAAAAAATGATATTTTTCTTATTTTTGCTCAAAACATAGATTGTGGGTACACATTAGAACCGCCTCGGCGAGGCGGTTCTAACGAGTACCCATAATCTATGTTTTGGAGCAAAAATAAGAAAAATAGGTATACCCCCGCATCAGTTTTGCTTTATAAAAGTGGGGTTTAAGGGGGTATATATTACATGGACATGTTATCCTGATGGACGGCAAAACAAAGGGTCTATGAGAAGTATATAATTTTAACCATCGAATACATGTAAGCGTTTTCTAGAGAGCGGGAGAATTAGATTCTCGCAAATGATATGTCATTGTATGCCATTTTGACCTTTAGGCGAGTGTCCGCTGTGGGAACTAATTGTACCACCCTTGTTGCTTAAATAAGTTGTCTCGTATTAAAGAGCTTTCATAAATTGTTTGGTAAAGCAAAAATGCATATTTCCACTTTAACATTAACACTGAGTGCTATTAGACAAAACTAAAATTGAGATCCTGACATATTTATGAGAAAGGGGATGGGCCATACGGGGGTTTCAGCTATTTATGCCTCATCAGTGACCCTTTAGTTTTGGCAACATGGAGCCAAAGAATAGAACGGTAAATTTAAAACTTTCAACAGGATAGTCGATGCAAAGACTAGTATTATCCCAATTGGATCAAATGTTATACTGCTCCCAAGGAAGGAAACAGAGGGCAGAGCATTGCCATGAAAAAGAACGACTTGATTTTCGTACCGACTGACGTTTTTGGCGAGCTATGAATATGAAAAAGAAAAATATGATTTTAAACGTTGGCCTACTGAACTGCCTTTTTCTTTTATTTGCATACAAAATGTTGTTGTAGTTAATTAATTTTTCGATTTTGTCTGCAATAGACTGAATTTCACTTAATGAGATTTACGAATCTTAATTACGATATTCAATATGTTTTAAAAGAAACGCCGCCAAATTGATAGTTTTGATAAATTTCGTTTTTCCGACCCATCAGCCCTCGTCTGGTTTCATTCATATCTTAAATGGAGTGTTGGCTTTCTAAATCCATGGGTTGGCGTGTCCTTGTACGTTAGCTAAGAGGACATATACCCCAATTTCACTTAATTCGATAGCGATTTTCAGATCGCAATACAAACTCAAGGAAGTCGCCCATTATAAGACCTTACTGACAATGAGCATATGATTTGAGCCACCTCGTGGGAAAACCAACAATGTGGTTTCCGAACAGGTTTGACACAAACCGGCCTGTACAGCTACAGAAGCAGGCTAGGAGCTTGAAATTTTGGAGTTAAGTAGAGGAGGAATTGTACTATCCGAGTAGCGACAACAAAGGCGCTGATCAGCTTCGCAGTTACTGCGAAGCTGATCTGCGCCTTTGTTTTCGCATATGCAGATTGTTGGTTTTCCCATGAGGCGGCTCATTAATATACATGCAATTAACGACACCGGTCGACCTAGCGACGAGTTAGATAATGATGGCATGTATACTGGCAACAACTAGGGGTGTGATACGCATTTTGCAAAACAAGGCTACATGTATGCATGATTAAACCGTAATTCACCAGTAGTAGTTTATGCACGACCCAGTTAAGATACAAAAATATTGTAGTCGAAGACAGCAGATGATATTTAAGCAATTCAAAGGTTAAAACACTTCCTCATGACATAACTTCACGAAATTGTGCTTTTTTTTTTTTTTTTTTTTTTTTTTTTTTTTTTTTTTTTTTTTTCGAGGTTATGCTCTGATCTACCACTACCAGTGCCTGATGTTAAAAATTCATGGTTTATTAATCATTCTCGACCATTGCAAAATTAGCACATATTTCTTTGCTTATGGAAAAGTAGCTCAGTAGGTCTCTTTGTACAATACCCTCCGGTTGTATAATGCATATGTGTGTAGTTATTTCCATCTCATGTTCACCACAATTGAGTAAGTTCTTGTTCATTCCAGACCTGGCTTTTTTGAATTATACAGTTACAGAAAAGTCACACAAGACTCTTTAATTAAGCAAAACTTCAGTGATACTACTTATATTCATACATGGATAAAGCTTTTCTGTATCAACAAACACACTGTTAATGGACTTTCTGAAACAAAAATACGATAATATCTCATTAACAAGATTTTATCAGGTCATCTTATCTGTGCTTTTGTTGCATTGTCACTATTCTGGTATCGTCTTGGCAGCAATCTAAATGCTGATAGAAGATCTTTATAAAAGGCAAACCATACTCAATATATATATATATATATATATATATATATATATATATATATATATATATATATATATATATATATATATATATATATATATATATATATATAAAAAAAAAAAAAAAAAAAAAAAAAGAAAAGAAAAACCGCTAACCAACGGTTTATATATTTCAAATTGGCTCTTTTTGGGTAATACTAGTCTTTATATCGACTATACCGTTGAAAGTTGCGAAATTACAGCATTTCTCTTTGACTCCATTTTGCCAAAGTGTAATCATATTTCTCTCAATTTTGGTGGTTTCTTGTATTGGTTTTTATTTCTTTGCCGATCGGTGTCTGGGAAGGGATCTTAAAATGTGTCACAACAACAGCAGTACAAGTAATCAGGTCAGAATGTTCCCTCATTTTGTCAGAATACGTTTTGCGTTATCATGGACCATAGTCCTGTCAAAATCGGAAACCCTTTCATTCGAAAAATAAATGGGTCATCTCTGTATTATGTAGAACATGATAAAATAAATATAAAACAGACTCGACGTTTATAGAGTCATTTCAGACTTGAATTTGATGTAGAACTGGGTGTAAATACGTAGTCTGTTTGAGTCGTAGGTCGCATGGACATAGTGGAAGCACCCAAGTATTCGTATAGTAGCTTATGTAACAATAAAATAGCGTTGAATCAGTACTCATGCAACTGCCTTTCGCGTGACAAGCATAACACAAAGCAATGTTCTAATGAAACACAAGCCAAACGTAGGAGATAACTAGATAACATCTCGAATATAGAGGGTTTGAAGTAATTCATGACATTTGTCCAAGCAGCTATGATACTAGATATGATAACTAAGTATAAAGGGCAATGGTGTTAGTAAAATATGTGAACCTAAGGTGATCTTTTATTCTGAATATGCGAACCATACTTATTAAGTAAGTTTCATTAAACTAAGACAAATGACAAACGTCTTGTGTCTCTTAAGTAGTAATTAGGAGTTAATTCTTGTGGTGATTTGTTCGAGTCGATTTATTTCTTGATATCAGACAACATTTTAAGCATAGCTAAACTAATCAATTATCACTCAGCCTTAAAATATATAAAGAAGGCATTATTTGCACGATCACACTCACACGCATACATAATGCAATATTTTTTGTTGCGGTACAATTTCATCAGCGGAACGCGACGCAGTCCATGGGTCTGCCAAAGCAGTCCTTGGGTCTTCCAAACCTAATGATTGCCAAAACATTAAAATGCTGGCATGCTAGTTTGTGGTTTTGACACCAAAACCAGCATTACATTCTTTCATAAGTTCTGTCAGAATGTACGCACTCTACTGCAAACTGGTTTGGATAAAGTTCTGAGACCCGGATAAAAACAAAACCATTGAACCAAAACATAGCACATCACATTTTAAAAATCTTATCTTCTGCGATATATGAATGGTTTGAGATTATTTTCTTGAATATCTATTTGTGATAAGGTACGCCGAACGATGTTTGACTATAATTTGGTTATGGTCTACGTTGTCAGGACATTAGAAATTTTCAGCAATACGGGACTTTAACTTAAAATATAGCACAATCTGTTGTAATCATACTTGAACGCCACATGTACAATTAGTGGGAAACGCCTTAAATGCAATTTTTGATCTATGGTCTTACTTATTTTGGCCAGTATATTACCTTTTAAACCGACATAGTTTCCCAGCTTAACCATCAGTATTATCCGGATGTCTCATTATTTCGCATTCCATTTTACACCATGTTGCTGTATTGAACATTGCATCTGAAAGCAGACAAAACAAACATGAAAGCAATGATCATGATACGGTTAATAAGAGCTTAACCAACATTCATCGGTAGGACATAGAATACTTGTGTTATATACTGAGAGGAACTATACACATGGAAATAAGTTAGGGAACCCCGTGTGACTATCAACTTTGGACTGTATATATCCTTCTTTGTAAAAACATGAATAATGTTTTGTCAATTAGTCAAAATCTGTAGTATCCAAAGTTGCTTCTATGTCAAAAATTGTTAGCATCAGACATAAACTGCGGTGGACAGCGGCCATCTTTGATTCAGAAATGCTAGTAAACTGCAGTAACAGCACAGCTGATCAGCGACTTTGTTGTCGCTACAAGGATAGTACGGTTCCTCTTCTTCTTAAATCTGAAATATCAATCTTCTTGCCTGCCCCTTTGACTGTAAAGGCCGGTTTGTGTCGGACCGGGTCGGACACCCAAATTGTTGTTTTTCATATGCGAAGGCACGTATGGTTTGCAATTACGGAAACTTGCCCATGCAATATACTGCTATTTTTTCAACCGTAAAAACTGAATATTTCTTTAGAAAAAATAATATGTTTTAATTATATTGCTCGAAGCATTGATTGTAGCCACACGTTAGAACCGCCTCGCAAGCGAGTACTCACAATCAATGTAAAATTGTAACAAGCAGAAATAAGAGAATAATTTGGCTCTTGTAAAACACACTTTCATCACAGAAATGTTGGGTATAATGGGAGTTTATTGCATGGACAGGTTTGCATGATGTCAACGACTTAACTCATATTAGACTGACGTCTTTTTATGGGACATAGGCAAACAATATAGACACAGGTGTGACGTCGCGTTTGCTAAGATAATTTTCATGAACAAATATATGAAAATTTAAAATCGCTCCTAATGCCCTAAATTGAATGTGGACTAACTCAAATAATAATAATGGGAAAATGTGTTCGCCAATACTGGGTTAAAAAGAGTTTGGTTGAAACCGTCAGTCAGATCAGATAAATGAAGCAGGCTGAACGCCTTATGTATGTTTTCGTAATTTTAGTTAAGTTTAGGTAACTGAGTGGCCACCTATTGGGAAAATAGTTGCTCATTCGGCTTACGATATGTGTTCATGGTATAAGTACCTGATTGTTAATTTAGTTTTTCCGACCTCGGTTTTTGGAGTGGGAATCTTTTTCGTATTGCGCCTTTTCCTGATTTTTGCCTACCTGTACCTTTTTAAAATAGCTGATAAGCTGAGAATAAAAGAATAAAAAATATAATTCAGGTTACCCATAGATGTTATTATATTTTACGCAGCGGGAACTTAGTGTGCTATCTTAATTCCTGCTTTATGAGAACACGTTCCGTGATTCTGAAAGATTTGTTATATTTCAGTTTTACAGACATACATTGTATCGCCATAAAGTGCCTGTAAATGAATGTATTTCTATGGTCTTTGCTCCTTAAGTTTTTAGTATTGCCAGGATTACAGCCAAGGGATATCCATCGTCGGACAGCATATTGTGTCTGTGAGTCCTCGTTTTTGAGTTATCACGGTGGTTATCATTATTTATTTGTTTGTCCTTGATGATTCATTGACTTGTTCGAGATTCACCACAAAGACACAACAACTAACTAATTGTTGTGAACCACTGCGTAATCTGAGGGTGACGTTATGATCGTATAAAATCGATTTTACATTCTATATTAATTTTATTATTTTATATTACTGATCGTTCCAATGCGGTACTACTGCTATGGTTCTATTTTTATTTGATTTGGAGTTGAATTTTTTTTGCTGTTGGAACCTTATGTACGTTTTCATAGTTTAAGTTAAGTTCGGCTAACTGAGTGGCCGCCTATTGGGAAACAGCTGCTCCTTCGGCTTACTATATGTTTTCTAAATATAAATACCTAATTGTCAGTTTAATTTTTCCCACTTCAATTTTTTTAGAGGGAATTTCTTTCTGATTGCGCCTTTTCCTGATCATTGCCTACTTGTAGCTCAAAAAGAGTACAATACCATAATTTTGGAGATTTGGTTCCATTCTGGTATCAGGTACCTGAAACGCCATTGGTGTGTTACGTAATTGACGTCATTTTGTTCCCCGGAAAATAATGATGGATAAAAATTTGCTAAACTTAAGTCTTACAGAATTTCTACCTGAGCGGAATACATGTATGAGTATCCAATTGTCACAAAAGTCTAAATCATCACTCTCAACTTATCTCTTGTTGGCTGTAAACCTTTAAAGTTAACAAAATTGCTTGATTTCCGAAACAACAGTAGAATTATAGTTTGGCATTTTCTAAGAAATTAAATACTGCTTACATGCACTTGATTAACTCATGATTTTACAAACTCAAGGATGTGATTCATGATATAAAATGCTGCATGCTCATCTAGAAGGTATGTAAACAGATCATCTCAGGCTGCTAAGTATGCAAATTTTCGATTCCAAGTGCATGCTGTTTAATCATTGTGTAATTGCAGCCTGCAATCTACAAATTATTTCGTTCATTAATTATCTCAACCACAAGTGATGATGTGAAACAGTCTAACCGCGTGCAAGAGGAAGTAGTTTGCGCTGTATATTAAATAAGATATGAAAGATCTTTGGTAGCAGTGAAATCGTCTTCAAGAGCATGAGTGTATCAAGATAAGCAATTTCAGGGAAAACCACTTATTCGATTTAAGTCCCCAGTAACTTTATATTACTCTCCGTTCTAAAGCGGTAATTCTGTCTGTGATGTTTACGCCGTCTTTATACATTTTCATCTCACTCGGCTTATTATTATCTTATTGTTGGCTTGATTATACCCATCTCCCCTTCTAGGGTGGGACTCCTTGAACGCTAGCAAAGAACTACAGTTGAATAAAGCCAACACAGATACCGAAGCCCCCATTTGGGATTCACATATTTCTATTACAAATGAAGTTGTTTCTTCTAAAATTTATGATAAACGCGATGACTTTGATTTTGATATAGTAAATTTTCCGTTTTGGATGGTGACGTTCATTGCCGTGCTTCTTATGGCGTAAATAATATTTCGCAAATTATTAAGCCCTGCGTAAACAGAGCTTGCAACCGACTCGTCACAGCTTCGCGACTAAACGTTTCTAAGGTCGCGGAGAGGTTGCAAAGGTCGTGATATGGTTGTCTTGAAGTCGCCGACCGGTCGCCGACTAAAATCAATTGCGGGCAGTCTTTTGAACTTGCTCAAAAGACTGGCCGCGACTGATTTAAGTCGCGAATAGGTTTCAGAGGTCGCGAACTAGTCGGCAACCAGTCGGCGACAGGTCGCCGATCAGTCGCCGACTAGTCGGCGACCGATCGGCGACTACAACAGTGTGTTTTATTCGGCGATCAATCGGCGACTAGTCATGTTATTTTTAAAAATGAAAAGGTAAAAGGCGACCGATCGGCGACTACAACAGTGTGTTTTATTCGACGACCAATCGGCGACTAGTCACATTATTTTTAAAAATGAAAAGGTAAAAGTAGGCAATGATCAGGAAACGGCGCAGTCAGAAAGAAATTCTCACTCCTTAAACAGAAATGGGAAAACAAACTAAACTGACATAAGGTACATACACTAAGAAATCGTTAGTCGAGTGAGCAGATATTTCCAAATAGGCGGCCGCTCAGTTACCCAAATTTAACTAAAATTTGAAAACGCACATAAGGTGCAAACAGCACAAAAATCAACACCAAACCATAAAACAATTAGAACCACAACAGAAGTATCCCCTTGGAACGAACAGTAATATAAGCCTCTGCCACACCTTCACGTATCAGTGGCGTATCGCTCGCGCATCTATGAGAATTTCGATACGTTGAGATCTTAGGCGTTATTAGTTGTACCACATGTTACGTTACTGGTACGTGGCGTATCAGCGACGTATCTGTATTCGTATGGAATTTTACTTTCGTATGTACAGAGTATCAAGGCATATGTGCTGCATAGTGTGATATATGTGTGGCGCGTGAAGCGACCCGTGACGTATCCACGGCGTATCCACTACGTTCCATTCTTATCTGCGGCGTTCTGCGTTCTGTACCAATTGCGTTTTAAAACCAAGTGAACAAACGCGTGTGTTTACTTTGCTGATGCCATTTGCGCATTACAGTAATTACTAGTAAACAGAGGTCGAAGATGCCACCAAAGAAATTTAGATAATCTAGATAAACACTAAAATAAAACGATCGAGTAGGAGGGGGGGAACATCTCCAATTGTTCCCCATCGTGTTCGTGAGACGTCCTCAACAAATTCAGAGGCTACCGTGACCGTTGCCCTGAATTTTAGATAATACAATTACATATAAAGAGACATTTCAGATACCCTTGGAACGCCACAAAATAGGAAACACATAATCCACAGCAAACGTATGCATATGTAGGACGTACGTAGAACATTCGCCGTCGATACGCGAGTTACACAACACATACATCTCTGATACGCCGTAGATACGCCGTATAGACGATGATACGCCACACATACGTCACACATACGCCACACATACGTAACAGATACGAAATGTACGTCGTGAATACGACAAGGTTACGAGGCGTATAAATGACGGTACGAGTGACGTATCAGGAGTAAAAGATACGTATCAACGGCTTACCTGCTACGTTGCCTTCGTATGTACGACGTGTGTGTGACGTATACATGGTGTATCGGGGACGCCACGTTCGTACCACGTATTTTTAAGTGCGCACAACGTAGCAACTCGGCGTGCGAGGAATATGAGCTACGCATGGAGGAATATAAGCTACAAATGCTCACAATAGTGTGACAGCAGTGATAAAATTACAGGGCGCTTAAACCGGTTTAACGGGTACCTAACCACACCCTCTGCTTCTGCAGTGGTTCACAAAATTTAGTTAGTTGTCGATCCCCGTGATGACTCGTTAGCTAGCCCATAAATCATCAAGGACAAACAAAAAAGTTTGATAACCACCATAATGAAACAAAAACGAGGATACATAGATTTCATAAGACGTCGGCGATGGAGATCCCTGTGCGCTATACAACATCGCTTAAAATATCCAGCAAAAGAAAAAAAAAAAACAACTTTTCTTGTAATCTGCATCTTTTCTCAGGCAACATTTGATGGGGTATTAAGTCTGTAGCCCGCTCTGAAAACACAACAACTGCATTTGATGTGGTGCATACATGTTGAAAATTTTAACCATTCTACAGCGCGTTCCAAGACTTCCTGCAGCTTGTGCAAGGCAGTTTCGTATATAAACACCGTGAAGTCGGCGACTGGTCGGTGACTGGCTAGCGACTAGTGGGCGACTGGTCGCCGATCATTTCATCAAATCGGATACGTCTACGGCGATCGGTCGCCGATAAGTCGCTGATTGGTCGGCGATTCTAATCCTTTTCCAAATATGTGAATATTTTTGTTTCATTCATGTAGGTTTCACCTGTCGCGAGCCAGTTGCAACAAAACCAGTCGCGGCCAGGTTGCAAAGCGGTTCCAAGGTCTGTGGAAGCATAGCTTTAAGTTTGCTAGAGTCTACAATGACGTAGCAGGCTTGAACGAGTGAAATAAATGTTTAACAGCCAAACTTCTCCAGCAGGGCTATCGGTACCACAAACCGACGGGTGGGAAAAACTATATGGCACTTAGGTACTTATACCAGGAAAACATATCGTAAGCCGAGTGAGCAGCTATACCCCAATAATCGGCCACTCAGTTACCCGAACTGAAATAAAAATAGGAAAACGTACATAAGGCTCAAACAGCACAAAAATTCGTCTCCAAAACACGAAACAATTAGAACCAGAACAGAAGTATCGCCCAAGAACGATAGGTAATGTACAATTACTTTGTGGGGGAGGGGCGTTAACCGGTTTTACAGGCGCCTAGGCGCCTAACCTCTCCCTCATCTTCTGCAGTGGTTCACAATATTTAGTTAGTTGTTTGGTCCTCGTGGTGAATCTTTAACTAGTCAATGTATCATCATGGGCAAACGAATAAATCATGATAACCACCCTGATGAATCAAAAACGAGGACTCAACAGATTCAGTAAGCTGCCCGACGAGGAAATCTCTGGGCGCCGAATACCTAATTGAAACCCGGAGCAAAAGAAAAACGCCAGTTGAACCCCGGTCGGTTGAATTCAGGAAATCAGTTGAATTCCAAATTTAATGTTGGACTAAAGATGCGTTTTTTTATATTTATTTTTTCCATATTTATTGTTAAGTTCGGGTAACTGAGTGGCCGCCTTTGGGGAAGAGTTACTCACTCGGCTTACGATATGTTTTCTTGGTATAAGAACCTGAGTGTCTCCTCGGATTGTGGTTTCTTTCTCTGATCATTGCCTACTTGTACCTTTATTAGAGCTTTTCGGAACCAGAACTTTATGGTGACTTGGTTAACAAATTCAAGAAACTTCTAGGAAGAAAAGATTTTTCTTTTCTGTTCGGAAAACTCATAAAACGTTGCAGACGTATAGCTTTTAGCTTGAATGTTATGCGACAGTCTGCATGCTTAGTTTTTAACCCGATCATGGTTGATAAGTATGCTGCATTCTTTAATTGCACGCCGGTGGGTCGGGTGTCACACTCTATGATGGCCCCGACATAAAGCTATTCAATTTAGTTGGTTGGGACCGGAGCTTCTTGTCTGCTGCTCGGACCGGAGTTCAACTGGTGTTGTTCTTTTGCTCCGGGTTTCAGAAAGTTATTCGGCACCCCCACCGTCGGGCAGCTTACTGAATTTGTTGAGTTCTCGCTTTTGATCCATAAGGGTGTTTGTCATGATTTATTTGATTGCCCTGGATGATTCATTGAGTAGTTAGAGATTCACAATATCCTTGTCTTTTCGTGATCGTTTCCTACTTGTACCATTTTAGAGATATGCTGCACTTTCTAGAATTCATTATCTTCCACACCACGCACTAGATAAGCAAAATATTGTTTAGAATATTGTTCTATCGTTTTGTATTCTAATAAAAATAAATTCTTGACCTGTATTAAAAATAAGTTGTATAATTATTAAATGACGTACGCCTAAATTTAGTTTAATATTTTATTTTAGTATATTATCCTAATTTTCAGCCGTCAATATGTAAGTGAGAAATAAACCTGAGATCCTTTAACCCATATTTGACGAATGGATTGTCCCATCATTATCATTTGGGTGAGTCCACTTTCACTTTTAGGCGCATCAGAAGTGATTTTTAAATTTTATTCAATTTTTCGATGAAAATTCTCTAAGCAATCAGAATAGCCCCAGATGGGACGCCGCGTTCTGCGGCGTCACATCTGGGGCTATTATGTTTGCCTATGTCCCATAAAAGGGACGTCAGGCTTATATGAGTTACGAACACTGAGCATATTAATGAGAAAAGGGAATAGGCCATACCGCGGTTTCTGCTACTTAAGCCTTAGTTTTGGCAAAATGGAGTCAAAGAGACAACTGTAACTTTACAACTTTCAACGGGATAGTTGAGACAAAGACTAGTATTATCCAAACAGGCCAAATATATAAAATGGTGGTTAGAAAATGAATCTAAACCGATTATGTATTTCTGATTTCCCAGAATACAATCGCTAGGTAGGCATCTAGCTCATCTGAGAGAAAGGTAAATTACCTAAATCATATTTAATAATATGCTTATATCAAGGTAACAAGCACAGCTGGAATTGCACCATCAGAGCAGCTGCATCACATTATATAATAAGTAATGATATGAGCCACCACATAGGAAAACCAAGAATCTGCATATGCGAAAACAAAGACGCAGATCAGCTTCGCGGTAACCGCGAAGCTGATCAGCGCCTCTGTTTTCGCTACACGGATAGTACACTTCCTCTTCTTCCTAAATCCGAAATTTCAAGGTTCTAGCTCTTTTCTGTGACTGCACAGACCGGTTTGTGTCAGACCTGTTCGGAAACCACATTGTTGGTTTTCCCACGAGGCGGCTGATATAAAAGAAATAGAATCAATTAGATTTTTAGAAAATTATGAATACAGAAAAAGATCGGTTTTGATGATTAGATAGGCTAGATAGATGAGGTAGACATGAATTCAGATAAATCTCAAAGACTCAAAGTGGGTTACTGAATCAGTTTCAATAATTGCAGTCTTTTATCAAGGTCACGATAAAACAGATGGAAATTTATAAAACTTATTGGGAAAGCCCATATATCACTCGGTGTCGGAAACTCGGTAATGAGAAAAGAAAACATACAAAACACCAGCACTTATGTTTCGTCCAACGTAAAGCAGCCTTAACTTGAAGATTGCTTTTCAATTAAAGCCATGAAACCATCGAATTGAATCGAAACAAACATTAAAAATCCCCTCATTCCCGAAAATCAGGTCCTGATTAAAAATAAAGATAATTACAATTTAACTGACATTATATTTATTGCTGCATTTCATCAACATGATGCTCATTCTAAGACCAACAAGCATTGAAAAAAGTGTGCTTTTGTCTAGTAAGCGTTTCGCCAAGTCGCCGCAATGCGAAGCCAAATATTCATAGACAAAAGCTACATGTTTACAACACGATATTTTACTTTCAGAACACGTATAATTGCTGTGTAGGTTCTAGACGCATTTAAGCCGCCTCCTGGGAAAACCAACAATCTGCATATGCGAAAACAAAGACGCAGATCAGCTTCGCGGTTTCGCGGTAACCGCGAAGCTGATCAGTGCCTTTGTTTTCGCTACACTTCCTCTTCTTCTTAATAAATCCGAAATTTCAAGCTTCTAGCCTGCTTCTGTGCTTGTACAGCTCGGTTTGTGTCGGACCTGCTCGGAAACCACATTGTTGGTTTTCACGCGAGACGGCTCATTTGTAGGTCGGGGTTTGTATCATCGCAGGTTTCACAACATCCTTACACACAGCTCATTAACCCATGTTTGACGAATGGATTTTCCCATCATTATCATTTGGGTGAGTCCACTTTCATTTTTAGGGGTGTTAGGAGCGAATTTTATGTCTTACCTCATTTTTCGATGAAATTTCTCTGTGCAAACAGAATAGCCCCAGATGGGACGCCGCGTTCTGCGGCGTCACATCTGGGGCTATACTGTTTGCCTATGTCCCATAAAAGGGACGCCAGGCTTAAATGAGTTAAAATGCATACAAGCATGTGCGATGATTTATATATATAATTAATGAAGTACCGGCTCTGTTCACAAACGACTAGTTTTCTTCTGCTGCTGATCTCTGCATCTTTCCCGACAGGTACAGGTATCTGAGCAATAATTGCCTATCGTTACTCTAGAAATTTAAACTTAACGTGGATTAAATACAATGACATGCAATGCAATAAAATAAAACTTGCAATAAATAGTATCTATGTTAATGTCTTTAACCTGAGTATGTTTCTTGAAATTCACTTTATGTATCTCAAAAAAGCAAATCTAAGTTAAGCATATCATCTTCTTTTAAAACACATACAAAATAAAAACAGTGCATGAAATAAGAGTTGTGCTAAAAGCTGATTACTTTAATTCATAGCTTTTTAACTATACAACAATTTGAAATTGTTTTTGATTCTCGGTCAACTATGACGATATTTATAACGCTTGCATCCAAATCATCCAAATCAGTATTATTCAACAAATGCAATTGCCATCCATACTCAAATCTACGAAATGTGCCTTGATAAAAGTATATCAAGTTCGTCTGCATCTTGATTAAATTGCAACGAAGTTACCGCATGATGCTGGCATTTCATCAAGATCGATCTCGTCATGCCTGCATTTTTCAACCAGTTAACTGTAATTGCATACACTGATACCCTTGATACAGGAGTAATTACAATTGTGAGAATTTCAGTTAAACATCATGTCTCCCAGTGCTTGAAGGTAATGAAATTTATAATCGTTTAAAATGTTGCCTATGTTTTAGGACAACTGTTTGTACAGGGTGGATTTTAAACGAAATAGTTTGCTTAAGCACCCTGACGGAGTGAGCAATTCGTGTTTCTCGTGATGCACGAAGAAAGCTTATAAGTGACTGATAGAACGTGCAAATAGATATTTGCCATGCGAGGCAGAATTTCTGATGCGTTCAGATGAGAAAAATATATCCCCTCACCCTTCAAAAAAGTATTTTGTTTTTGAATTTGCATTTTTCAGATACAAGTACAAAAGTGCGCGGAATTAGAATGGTGTATATCTGATTATGAGTCGTCACAATTAACTCCAAAAACCAAGGTGGGAAAAAAACAAAACCAACAATCAGGCACTTATACCATGAAACATATCGTAAGCTGAATAAGCAGCTATTTTCCCCATAGGTGGCCACTCAGTTACCTTTACTTAATTAAAAATATGAAAACACACATAATGCGCCAACAGCACAAAAATGTTAAACACCAAGACATAAAACAAAAAGAACCACCACAGAAGTATCGCCTTGGAACGATCAGTAACACAAAGTTACTGGCGGGCTTAAACCGGTTTTACAGGATCCTAACCTCACCCTCAGCTAGTCCATTGACTAGTTAGAGATTCACCACGAGAACCGAGCAATTAACTAAATAATCTGAATCACTGCAGAAGATGAGGGTAAGGTTAGGCGCCTGTAAAACCGGTTTAAGCCCCCCCCCCCCCAACAGTAATTTTATATTTTTGAACGTTCCAATGCGATATTTCTATTGTGGTCCATTTGTTTCATGTTTTGGAGTCGAATTTTTATGCTGTTTGAACCTTATGTGCGTTTCATATTTTTATTTTAGTTCGAGTCACTGAGTGGCCGCCTATTAAGAAATAGCTGCTCACTCGGCTTACGATATGTTGTCTAAGAATAAGTACCTAATTATCTTTTTTTTTTCCAATCTCGGTTTTTGGATTTCTGATTGCGCCTTTTCCTGATCATTGCCTACTTGTACCTCTTTAATGTGTTTGAATATGTAATAACAAGCACACATTTTCTACCAAAAGGAGATACGTCGCTGCTACAAAATCATTTATATAAGGCGAGAATGTATCAGTAATCCTTCATATTTGTAAAGTAAATATGCTGTCTACTCATTCAAACAGATCGAATCATCGCGACGTGTGCCAGCAGACTTGTTAAAATTTTTATCTGTTAAGATTCCAGCTTTTTTATGTACGCGCTTTTATTTTTATCTGCAGCTTGTTTGTAAACATTCATAAAAAATGTAACAGGTATACGATTGTATTGTTTTATTAGAGAATTTAGTTTTCCTTGGCCTGTTTGATCAGAATGTTTTGATTTATGAGCACACCTGTGCTGGTTGTATTAGTACAGGTGTGCTAATGCCGCTGGTCTTTTTTTTAGATTCTCTGTTTCTCCGCGATAACCGCGATTTGCATGTGCACATATATCAATTTTGAAAGCTTTCAGTCCTATAGTTTTTAATTTACAGGTATCCTTTAGTTAGAGAAGACCGTATGTAATCACATCGCCTTTTGGCTGAGACCTGGAACATAATATGTTTAGTAACAGTAAGTAACTTTCAGGTTCTAAATCAGAACAAACAAAAACCCAAGGTGTGAACAAACCCAATCAACAAATAGTTTCTGATACAAATAAAAATGACTGTAAACCAAACTTTATTACACACGTGGAAACCTCTTGCAACTTTTGGAACTTTTGGCCCAACCCCTTTCTCATTTATGTGTTCACTGCTCTTCACTGAAGGATCTCAGTTTTATTTTTATTTAAAGATCTATATGCCTATAAGCATCTGCATTTTGTGACGGTAATGAAGCGCTCCAGAAATGCTCATTAAGAGCTCTGAGAGTAAAGCCACGCCATCGACTTTGGGCAACAAATGAGTTTGTTGGTTGTTTGCACAGAGAGAGAGAGAGAGAGAGAGAGAGAGAGAGAGGGAGATAGGGAGACTCAGTTACTCATTACTAAGAGTGCAGCAATGTTTTAAGCATGTGGTGTCAATGGTTCATTTATAAGTCGGTATGGGTGTTGGCTTTCGTTGAAAAACTAACAATTCTTGCATGCACTTTATAACATTTCCAGATGGTTTCTGTCGATTACACAGCAAGTGAATAAACATGTGCATATGCTTACACCTACAACTTGTTGAGTGACAGGAAAGTCAGAACTCAAATGTACTTTGGCTCATACCTGGTTCGAAAAGAAAAACAATCACTGTTGTTTGTAGATGACTTTGATATGCATCCTTGGGGTATTTTAGATTTTTGAGTTTCATAATCGACTAACTGCCTGAATGTGCGACTACGTCGATACATTCTTTGTAAGATGGTGACTTTTACACAACCTATGCAACATGTTGTAGCTTGGAGTCATTACTATGCCCATAAAACTGTCTCTTTTGTTTCCTATCTTGTTGGCGCACATTCGACAATTGTTGATCTATTTTCTCATTCAGCGTCTTCTCGGTCTCGCCATCATTAACAGTCTTGTCAATGTGTTGCAGATGAGGGCATAGACAACGTGTCTATCACTATATCTTGCACTGTGTCTTGCATTTTTTACAATCCTACAATTTCCGTCTTTCGAAGAACTCCATGTGTCTTCGGTATGCAAGGTACTGCACACCTTACAACAGCATGTGTGGTATGTTTGTTTCAACGTTCTTTTTGTCTTTCCATGAAGTAGGCCATCAGCCAGATTCTTGTTACTTAGAACTGTATGCCACAATTGTACGTGTCTGTAGCTTACTTGTGTAGCACAGATTGGTGATTCCGAGCGATCGTATGGATGTCGGAAAGGTCCTTTGAAATAGTCAGAACTTACGTATTCTATCTTTTTTTCTTTTCTTTACCTTTTCACATAAAGGATGGCCTCTCGGTGTATTGTAATTCGGGAAATGAAAAGAATCTACCACACTGAACTATGCAACATGTTGTAGCTTGGAGTCATTACTTAGTAGCAGACCAATCATGTCCTTAAAAACCAGAAGCCATGATCATACTTTGAGATTTCTGGATAATCATTCGAATGTTTAACAAAATTATGCAAGTGTGATGGTTTCAATCTAATTACCCAGCCAAAACATACCTGTCGGATCTCAACAACCACCAGACAACCCTGACATAATAATTTAGATTCTCGTGAGATCATAATTCTAGACAGCTGTTTACCAAGACAGGTAACAGGTTCAACAAATACAATAATTTCACGTGTCGGCAACTTTTTCTGCGGATATCCGAAGGTTTTAGCTGTTCCGAATTAACTAAGTGTCAACGCTGCCGACCATGTACATGTGTAATTTTCTTGATGGCAAAACTGTCTGTTTCACAGTAAAGAACATGATCGTAAAATCAACATACATTCACAGTCTATTAGTCGAATAAAGTGGTTTTCATTTTGCTGATTTGGCATACATTTAACTTCACATCTTGGTTAGTTCGTGTTTAATTGATTGCTTTTGGTTTTTATATTTCAAATGGAAACACTTTCAATATTACTTCGAACATCGGGATTACCCAACATAATATGTATAAATAATTCTCTTTCCATCTGCTTTTTTTCTCAACAATTGTTTTAAATCAGACCTTCTGGAAGTTCGGTACGCTCATTAATGCCTTATTAATCAAAGAGAGTCAAAATAAAGTTGTGTAATGTGATGGCATAAATGTGCAGGATTATGCAAGACAGTGTATTTCTCTCTCTTAAGTGGCATTCTTGCTTTTTAACTGAGTTTAAATGTCATCGCGTCTATAACGAGCATACTTCATGTCCGAGAGTATACTTATGGGGGTTCATTCATGTACATAACTGGTCTGTCAAGGAAGTCAAATGTACCCTGAACACACAGAAAATATCTGCAAATGTTATTTTCTGACCTTTCGCGGGGAATATTTTCCTGGGATATAGTGTATTGCTTATTTTTGTCTTTTTTCTAGGACAACAATGGAATGACACTCCTACTTATTTAAACGAAATACTACATACAATGTACATCTAACGAATGAAATAAAAAAATAAAACTGGGATCCTTAAAAAGCAGTGAACATATATTAATGAGAAATGGGTGGGCCATACCGTGGTTTCGGCTACTCAAATGCGTATGAAACTATCAGCCCAGGCACCCGATATTGAACTACTCGGTCCAGCCATGCGTGCTTTGTTATATACGACTGGATAGACATTTCATGCTTGTATGCTGTGTAATGTTTCAAACAAATAAAAACTAACAGCCATCTGCCAGACCAGATTCAAAGCAATAAAATTCCGATCAGGGGTATTGCAGATTCAACAAAAAGAAGCGATCAAAACGCGATACTGCAGTGGGCATATTACGCACAATTATCCACCAGATGCATAGGATATTACATGAAAAGGGAGGCAATGATAAGGAAATAGCGCAGTCAGAATGAAATTCGCACTCTAAAAACCCAGAGGTGTTCGGTCCTCGTGGTGAATCTCTAGCTAGTCAATGAATCATCAAGGACAAACAAATAAATCGTGATAACTACCCTGATGAATAAAAAACGAGGACTCAACAGATTCAGTAAGCTGCCCGACGATGGAGATCCCTGGGCGCCAAATAACTTACTGAAACTGAAAAGTAAGTCGAATAAGCAGCTATTTTACAAAAGGCGGCCACTCAGTTACCCGAACTTAACTAAAATATAAAAACGTACATAAGGCTCAAACAGCACCAAATTTCGACTCCAAAACACAAACCAATTAGAACCCAACGATCAGTAATAAATTACTGGCGGGCTTAAATCGATTGAATAGGGCCATAACCTCACCCTCATCTTCTGCAGTGGTTAAAAACATTTAGTTAGTTGTTCGGTCCTCGTGGTGAATCTTTTACTAGTCAATGAATCATCATGGACAAACAAATAAATAATGATAATCATCATGTTGAATAAAAATCGATGACAAAGATTCAGTCAGCTGCCCGACGATGGAGATCCCTAAGCGCCGAATAACTTACAGAAATCCTAAGCAAGAAACAAAACACCAGTAGAACCCCGGTGGACCAAGCAACAGACAAGAAGCTCCGGTCCCAAACAACTAAAATTAATAGATTTGTCGGGGCAATCATAGATAATAAAAATAAAACTGAGAGTCTGACGCCCGACCCACCGGTGTGCAACAAAAGAAGACAGCGTAGTCATCAATGCTAGAAGAATTACATCCATTGCAATAGAAAGATGTAAATCCAAAAAAGGTATCTGTGGTGTTGGCTTTATTCAACTGTAGTCCAGGTGGATAAATTTGAATTACCATGCCTTCAAACCAAGGATTGTCAGTGTTTAAAAGGTCATCGAGGTACCTAGAAATCAAATTAAAAGACTCCATAGCATCAGCTCGAATGGCATGGTTAAGAGAATCCATGAAATCAGGAATAATTAATGAACTCGTGGAACTCTGAATAATATTGAACGCAAACAAACTAAATAAAAGGTCGACAGCCTGAAAAACATGGAAAGATCTACAAACGAATAGAAAAATATGCGACGGTACATTGTACAAAAGAGTAACTTAATTTAAGAAGAAACATTCTCATTAAACTTCCACTCGCCAAACATTTGTTCTACATTTAAGTCAGCACAATTTTACTTGAACTTGTGAAATAGAATTGAACATCTTCTTATCTCAATGAAACATGAGTGGGGTCAAGAGCAGTACTTAAAACGATGCCATTAGAGCTTCTGATGATTTTGGCTTGTAAATTTAAAAAAAAAAACACCAGAAAATGCCGTTTGTAAATCTATACAAGGACGAGGCGAGTCAGCTTATTTAGAGTGTATGTAGAAACGAAAAATGCATAATTCACAGTTTATCTGTTTACACCAGACGTCAACCATTTTTTGAAATGTATCTTGCATTTATATTTACTTTTTGCTAAAACACATGAAGGAAAATAGTGCACTGAGTGGCCGCCTATAGGGGAATAGCTGCTCACTCGGCTTACGATATGTTTTCTTGGTATAAGTACCTAAGTGCCAATTTGGGTTTTTCCCACCCCTCTGTTTATGGAGTGGGGGTTTCTTTCTGGTTGCACCATTTCCTGAATATTGCCTATTTGTTCCTTCATGGCTGCAAGTGCATAAGCATACTACTACTACTACTACTACTAATAATAATAATAATAATTATAATTTGAAGAATAAAACGAATAATGAAATCTGAAATACAGTTCTGTAATTTTGTACTAAACAAGTTAAAAGAAAAACTAAAAAAGGCTCCTGAGTACTATGCATAGCAAAGTGCATAATTGTTGATTTTATCATGGAATTTATCATGATTTATTTGTTTGTCCATGATAATTCATTGACTAGTTAGATATTCACCACGAGGACCGAACAACTAACTAAGTGTTATGAACCACTGCAGAAGCTGAGGTTGAGGTTAGGATCCTGTAAAACCGGTTTAAAACCGGTTTAAGCTCGCCAGTAATTTTATTTTACTGATCGTTCCAAGGCGATACTTCTGTGGTGGTTGTTATTGTTTTATGTCTTGGTGTTCATTTTTTGTGCTTTTGGCACCTTATGTATGTTATAATATTTATAGTTAAGTTTAGGTAACTGAGTGGCCACCTATTGAGAAAATAGCTGCTCATTCGGCTTACGAAATGTTACAATGGTATAAGTATCTTATTGTTAGTTTTTTTCCCGCCTCGGTTTTTGGAGTCGGATCCTTTTTTTTATTGCGCCTTTTCCTGATAGTTGCCTACTTGTACTTTTTACGCCATGTTGTTGCATTTATATAAGCATCTGAAAGCAGAAAAACTGAAAGCAACGACAATGGAGTGCCGGTTATAAATGAGAACTTGTCTACAAACAACTGTCACTGACAGGACATAAGATTCGTTTTTGTAGTATGTCCATGTCGGCCAAGCGCATAGTTTATAGCGGTAAGGCATGTCTTACCTCCCTGAATTGTTATACATTTTCTCGTCAATCATTACTTGTCGCCTTTAATCAGGAAATAATTTCACCCTACCTGTTTGACCAATCCTTGACATACATGAACTGTGTGTCCGCGAAAAAGAGTCTGTAGATCTGGTCAAAACTGTGAGCCATGCCAAGTGCATATAACATACAAAACGGGATTGACTTATAAGCACATGAGATAAGTATTTATAAGATAACCAAAAGTATTTTACACTTTAAACAGCGGGAGTTTATTTTGGTATCTTAGCTTTCTGAGAATACGTTTCGAGATTCTGTATGATTTGTTAGGTTTGAGTTTTCAAGACTGACTTTCATATGTTTTTGATATCTACATTAAGTGAATAAAAAACAAGTATAACCTTCAGGGTGTTTGGTCTCGTACTGATTAGTATTAACATGATATATAACACTATACGTTCAAAATGAATGACAGTAGCAGCCAAAAGACTTAACCTACTTAAAACGAGAGTAATATATTATCCAACTGTCACAAAATTCTACATTATCACTCTGAACTTATCTCTTGCTGGCTGTATACATTTAACGTTAACAAGATTTTCGAACCAACAGTAGAATAATAGCATAGAATTTTCTAAGAATTGAGATGCTGCAAATATGCACTTCATTAACTAATGGAATAGTATGAGGTGGCAATGATTTAGTTTTATACTGCTACGAAAGTGACTTCATGGATTCTCTTAACCATGACAATCAAGCTGATGTTATCGAGGCCTTTAATCCGACTTCTAGGTACCTCGATGACCTTTTGAACATTGACAATCCTTCTTTTGAAGGCATGGTCAAACATATTTATCCCCCTGAACTACAGTAATAAAGCAAACAACACAGATACCGAAGCCCCATTTTTAGACTTACATCTTTCTATTGCAAATGGATTCGTTTCTTCTAAAATTTATGATGAACGTGATGACTTTGATTTTGATACAGTAAACTTTCCGTTTTTGGATGGTGACGTTCCTCGCCGTGCTTCTTATGGCGTATACATTTCACAATTTTTAGGTTTGCTAGAGTCTGCAATCATGTTGCACACTTCAATGCACGAAATAAATGTTTAACAGCCAAACTTCTTCAGCAGGGCTATAGGTATCATAAACTTCGAAAAACCTTTTTCTAAATTTTATCGCAGACACTATGGACTGATTTCCAAATTTAATGTTGGTCTAAAGACCCTTTTACGTGAGGGCCTTTCGGAACCAGAATTTTATGGTGACTTGGTTTACAAATTTAAGAAACTTATTGGAAGGAATGATTTTTCTGTTCAATTCAGAAAAAATCATTACGCGTTACAGACGTATAGGACATAACTTAAATGTTATGCGACAGTCTGCATGCTTAGTTTTTAACCCAATCACGGTTGGTAACTACGCTGCCTTCTTTAATTGCACGACGGTCGGTCGGGCGTCAGACTCTATGATGGCCCCGACATAAAGCTACTCATTTTAGTTGGTTGGGGCCGGAGCTGCTTGTCTGTTGCTTGGCCCACCGGACTGGTGGTTTTCTTTTGCTCCGGAGTTAGTAAGTTAATGGGCGCCTAGGGATCTCCATCGTCGGGCAGCTTACTCATTCTATGAGTCTTCGTTTTTGATTCATCATGGAATTTATCATGATTTATTTGTTTGTCCATGATGATTCATTGACTAGTTAGAGATTCACTACGAGGACCGAACAACTAACTAAATGTTATGAACCACTGCAGAAGCTGAGGGTGAGGTTAGGATCCTGTAAAACCGGTTTAAGCCCCCCAAGTATTTACAACTGACCGTTCCAATGCGGTACTGCTGTCGTGATTCTTATTTATCCAATTTATTCTAATTATGAGTTTCATGTTGCATGACTTTGTGGCCACCCGAATATAATTTGGCTGTTCACTTAACCCTCCGCATTTTACTTGTTCTGTTCAAGCTAGCACTGTGACCACCTTACTTCAATAGCTGCTCACCCTGCTTTCCGTTATACATGTTACATGTTGGTACATAAATTATGTATTTTCTTAACATGATTAACCTTATTTCTTGTTTATATTTGTGTATAAATGAACCAGTGCAGAAGCTGAGGGCGAGGTTAGGGTCCTGTTAAATCGGTTTAAGCCCGCCAGTAATTTTATATAACTGATCGTTCCAAGGCGATACTTCTGTTGTGGTTCTTATTGTTTAATGTCTTGGTGTATAATTTTTGTGCTGTCGGCGCCTTATGTATTTTATCATATTTTAGTTAAGTTTAGGTAACTGAGTGGCCACCTATTGGGAAATAGCTGCTCATTCGGCTTACGAAATGTTTCAATGGTATAAGTACCTTATTGTTACTTTGTTTTATCCCGCCTCGGTTTTTGGAGTGGGAATCTTTTTCTGGTTGCGCCTTTTCCTGATCGTTGCCTTCTTGTAACTTTTCAAAATCATAAAACAAATAGGACAGATATATCGCCTTGGAACGATCATTTATATAAAACTACTGGAGGTGCTTTAATCGATTTTACAGGGCCCTAACCTTACCCTCATCTTCTGCAGTGGTTCACAACATTTAGTTAGTTGTTCGGTCCTCGTGATGAATCTCTAACTAGTCAATGAATCATCGAAGGCAATCAAATCAATCTATGAATCAAAATCGAGGACTCCCAGATTCAGTAAGCTGTCCGACGATGGAGACCCCTGGGCGCCGAATAATTAACTGAAATCCGGAGCAAAAGAAAAATACCAGTTTAATTATCAACTTCAAGAACGTAGTCCATAGTATAAAATTCTGCATTCTCCAGAATGTATGAAAAGCTGCTAAATAGGCAAATTCCACATTCCACGTGCATAATGCTTATTGATATTGTAAATTCCGTCTGTAGTCTACAAATTATTTCGTTCATTAATTGCCTCAACCACAAGTGATTATTTGTAAGTTTTACCGGATGTAAGAGAAAGCTATTTGCGCTGTGTATTAAATAAAATATATATAAAATATAATCTTTGATAGCAGTGAAACGCATATTCGGGGAGTTAACACTTTAAAATCTGGCAGGAAAGCAAGACAATTACGCTACAAGTTGGAGATATTTTTAATATTCACAGTAGCAAAATATTGTATAGAATTTGACCCCTTACATTTATGATTGTATTCTAAAGACATCATAATATTTTACCCTTACAGGCTTTAATTAGTATATTTAAGGTTAAAATGAAAGACGCCTAATATTACATGTATTTTCAGCCGTTAGTATGTAGCTCCTATTCATTTTGAAGGAAAACGACCTAAATCACTGTAAATAACATGCATATGATAAGATATCAAACACAGTTGGAACTGCATCAATTAAACAGCTGCATCTAATTGTATATAATAAGAAATGATACACAATAAATGAAATCAATTCAATTTTCAGAACATTTTGAATACAGAAATCGAAGTGTTGATAATTAGATAGGCCAAAGCGATGTGGTAGACGGAAATATGTAGACATGAATTCAGATAAATCTCAAAAACTGAAGAGGGATACTGAATAAGTTTCAATAATTGCAGTCTTTTATCTCAAGGTCGCGATAAAACGTGATAAAAATCGTTTTGGAAACCAATTTATCACAGGTTGTCGGAATTTCGGAAAAGGGAAAGATGAAACGTTTACATTACATCAGTATTTATGTCTCGCCTATAGTAAATAAAAATGAAATTTAGATCCTTTAAGGGCAGTGAACATATTATTTAGTAGTAGTATAGAGTAAGTGCCCCAGCCACAATTGCATAAATCAACTCAGCTGACCATTTTGTTTTATCTTGAAACAATTACAAATTTTTCAAGAGCAGAAAGATAATGCTATTAGATAGACATATACCCTAGCATAGAAAAGTTCTAGATATGAAAACAGTTTATCAACTGAAACACTACAAGCTGCATTTGACATAAAACAAGTCCCTTGGAATATAAAAGTACATAAAATGAACTCCACATGCATGAACAGTCTAGTCACTTCTTTTTACACTGACATATGAAACTGACATTTTGCAAAGGGGAAAACTCATTGAATTGGACATAAATGATGATCGTGACTTATAATCGTGTAGTGATGGGAACAGTGGCTGAACCAGAAAGCCTTCAAGATAACCAGATAATATTTTGACAATATCTTTTTTATTGAGATTTACGGGCACATATATATGCTCTGAAAAGGATCTAGTCCTAAGACTGTATTGAGAAATGGTATGGGCAATACCGCAGTTTCGGCAACTAATGCTTCGTCAGTGACCCTATAGATTTGGCAACATGGAGCCAAAGAGAAGTACATTAATTTTGCAACTTTCAACAAAATAGTCGACACCAAGACAAATATAATCTGAGGACAAATATATTAAAGATTGGTAAGAAAATGAATCTAAACCGATAATAATCTTCTGATTAGCTGATCTCAAAGGACCAAAAGGAAATATAATCTGCACTAGAGATTATGTACATGTACGGGACAGCCTTTACGTACGGATGATTTTTTCAATTAAAGACATAAAAAACCAGCGACTTTAATCGCAATAATTAATACAAATATCCCAAGCTCCGAAAATCGGGTGCTAAACTGAGAGTCTGTGTTTTGAGGATGCAGTGCAAGCGATATTCACAATTTAACAATTGTTAAATCAATTTATCAACATTCTTAGTCATGTTAGTCGTTTATATAGAACAATAATCGCAGAAACCTTTGTGCAGTTGTCTAGTAAGCTTACCAAGTCGCCGCAATGCGAAGCCAAAAATTCATAGACAATGGTTATACAACACGTTATTTTACGTTAAGAACAAATAAAATTGTTCTGTAGGCTCTAGACACATCTCGAGTAAAACTCTATTCACATTTGTAGGACGGGTTTCGTATCATCACAAGTTTCACAACACCCCTAAGTTCCCTCTTTTATACACAGCTACTTTAAACGCATACAAGCAGGTACGATGATATATAATCTATAATAACCGAAATACTGGCTTTGTTCACAAACGAATAGTTTTCTTTCCTCTGCTGCTGATCCCTGCATACAGGTATCTGAGCAATAATAACCTATCATTACTCTAGCAATTTAAACTGAAACTGGATTAAATCCCATGATATACAATGCAATAAAATAAAACTTGCAATAAAATGCATCTATGTTAATGTTTTTAACCTAAATCTGTTTCTTGAAATTCAATTTATGCATCTCAAGATAGCAAATCAAAGTTAAGCATATCACCTTCCTTTAAAACACAAATGAAATAAAAACAGCATATGACAGTTGTGCTAAAACCGAATACATTTATTCATAACACAAATGGGGTTTGGTTCTCGGTCAACTATCCAAAACTTTATAATGCTTGCATCCAAATCTTCCAAATCAGTATTATTCAACAAATGTAATTGTCATTCATACTTAAATCTACAAAATATGCCTTGATAAAAGTATATCAAGTTCATCTCCATCTTTATCAAAATGCAATGAAGTTACCGCATGATGCTGGCGTTTCATCAAGATCTCGTCATGCCTGCATTTTTCAACCAGTTAACTGTAATTGCATACACTGATATCCTTGATACAGGTGTAATTACAATTTTGAGAATTTCAGTTAAATAAAGCGTGGTTTTAGCAGTTGAATCACACCGAATGTGTAGAATAGATATACACTTACGCATGTGTAGATTTCATGTCTCCCAGTGCTTGAGGGTAATCAAATTTATATTCGTTTAAAATGTTGCCTATATGTTGGGACAACTGTTTGTACAGGGTGGATTTGAGACGAAAAAGTTTGTTTGAGCACCGTGACTGAGTGAGCGATTCGAGTGTCTCGAGATGCAAGAGGAAAGTTTATGAGCGACTGATGGAATGTGCAAATAGATATGTGTCATTCGAGGCAGAATTTCTGATGCGGTCAGATGCGAAAAATGTATCCACCACCAAAAAAGTATTCTATTTTTGGATTCGCATTTTTCAGATACAAGTACAGATGTGCTCGGAATTAGGATGGTTTGTCTGATTTTGAGTCGTCACATTTACAGTATTAATGAAGGTTAGATCAAGATATAAAACATTTTTCTGGGTTGGCTTTGTGCATAGACATGGCAACTGGACGAGCTCTGGGTGTGATGCAACGGTGTGAGGATAGTGAGCGTCAAGTCGATTTGTTAATTTGCATCTGTATGCACGTGAAATCAGTAAATTGCTGCCATCATATCTATAACAAAAATAATTGTGTTGTTGTCTTTGAGATTGTTACGTGTGTCGCTTTGCCTGGTTGAAGTCCGTCGTATGAGCGAGGATTTGCTGATGTTTAGCGGGTTGAGTGCATGGGGGATACAACATTTAAATAGAATATAGATGTTTTATGTTCGATTTCAGAAAATAACATAGAACTATGTATTCAAGAATGTGCCAAGAAAATACTGCTGAGTGAGTGAGTTCTTTATTTTACGATGGTAACATGCTGACCCATCTTCCTTGGGTCCCTCAAAACCTGGTAACAACGAACATGGCATTATGCAATCAATTTTGAAAATCAAAACCATGTGAAATAAGGAAAACGACACGAAAAAATGAGAGAAAGAAAGAAAGACAGACAAACGTGTAAACTGAAATTCGTATTTTCCGAGAAACCAAACCAATTTAAGTCATTAAGCCAATCATGGTTAATAACTACTGCTGCCTTCTTTAACTGCACGCCGGTGGATCGGGCGTCAGATTCTATGATGGCCCCGACATAAAGCTATTCATTGTAGTTGGTTTGGGCCGGAGCTTCTTTTATGTTGCTTGGCTCACCGGGGTTCAACTGGTGTTTTCTTATGCTCCGGGTTTTAGCGGGTTTTAGTAAGTTTTTCGACGCCCGGGGATCTCCATCGTCGCGCAGCTTACTGAATCTATTGAGTCCTCGTCTTTGCCTCATCAGGTTATCATGATTTATCGTTTGTCCTTGATGATTTATTGACTAGTTAGAGATTCACAACGAAGACCGTACAACTAACTAAATGTTGTGAATCACTTCAAAAGATGAAGAGACGCCTGTTAAATCGATTTAAGCCCCCCCCCCTCCAGTAATTTATATTAAGGCGACTCTTCTCTTGTGGTTCCATTTGTTTTATGTTTTGGAGTCGAATTTTTGTGCTGCTTGAACCTAATGTACGTTTTCATATTTTTATTGAAGTTCGGTTAACTGAATGACCGCCTATTGGGAAATAGCTGTTCACGCGGCTTACGATATGATTTCTAAGTATAATTACTAAACTGTCAATTTGGCTTTTTTCCCACCTTGGTTTTTGAAGTGGGAATTTCTTTCAGATTGCGCCTTTTCCTGACAATTGCCTACTTGTACCTTTTAAATGTGTTTGAATTCGTAATAACATCTTTGATACCAAAAGGAGAGACGTCGCTGCTACCAGATCAGTTAAACACGGCGAGAATGTATCAATTACCCTTTATAATTGTAGATATGCTGTCTTATCATTCAAACAGATCGAATCATCTCGAGGTATGCCAGCTGATTTGTTAAAATATTTATCTGTTAAGATTCCACCCTTTTTTATGTATGTACTTTTATTTTTATCTGCAGCTTGTTTATAAACAATCAAAAAATGTTACAGGTATATGATTGTATTTTTTATCAGGAAATTTAGTTTTCCTTGGCCTGTTTGATTGAGTGTTTTAATCTATGATCGCACCTGTACTGGTTGTATCAGTACATGGGTGCTAATGCCACCGGCCTTTTCTTTTAGATTCTCTGTTTCTCCACAATTGCCGAGATGTGCGTGTGCTCATATACACATGTTCCAAAGCTTTCAGTACTACTGGTTTTAATTTACATGTATATTTCGGTTAGAGAAGACCGTATGTAATCGCAACGCCTTTTGGATAAGAACTGATACATAATATGTTTAGTTACAGTAAGTTACTTTCAGGTTCGAAATCAGAGCCAGCCAAAACCCAAGATGGGAACAAACCCAATCAACAAATAGTTTCTGATACAAATAAAAGTACTGAAAACCAAACTTTAATATACACGTGAAACCTATTGCATCTTTTGAATGCTTTAAAGATCTATACATGTCTATATCTGAATTTTGTGACGGCAATGAAGCGTTTCCAGAAATGCTCATAAAGAGCTCTTACAGTAAATCCATACCATCGACTTTAGACAACACATGCGTTTGTTGATGTTAAAACAGAAAGCGATTGCACACACACACAGAGAGAGAGAGAGAGAGAGAGAGAGAGAGAGAGAGTACATGTAGGGAGACTCAGCTTGCGGAAAAACAACACATCATTTCACATTCCATTACCAAGAGTGCAGCAATGTTTTAAGCATGTGGTTTCAATGGTACATTTATACGTCCGTATGAGTGTTGGCTTTCGTTGAAAAACTAACAATTTTTGCGTGCACTTTATAACATTTTCAGATGGTTTCTGTCGATTACACAGCAAATAAGTAAACATGTGCACATGTTTACGCCTACAACTTGTTGAGTGACAGGAAAATCAGAACTAAAATGTACTTTGGCTCATACCTGGTTCGAATAGGAAAAAGTCACTGTTGTTTGTGGATGACTTTGACATGCATCCTTGGGATATTTTAGAATTTTTAGTTTCATATTCGACTTACTGCCTGAATGTGCGACTATTTCGCTACATTGTTTGTAAGATGGTGACTTTTACACAACCGTTTTTTATGCCCATAAAACTGTCTCCTTTGTTTCCTATCTTGTTGGCAGACATTCCATAGTTGTTGATCTATTCGCTCATTCAGCGTCTTCTCGGTCTCGCCATCATTAACAGTCTTGTCAATGTGCTGCAGATGAGGGCATAGACAACGTGTCTATCACTATATCTTGCACTGTGTCTTGCATTTTTTTACAATCCTACAATTTCCGTCTTTCGAAGAACTCCTTGTGTCTTCGGTATGCAAGGTACTGCACACCTTGCAAGATCATGTGTGTTATGTTTGTTTCAACGTTCGTTTTGTTTTTCCATGAAGTAGGCTATCAACCAGATTCTTGTTACTTACTTAGAACTGTATGTCACAATTGTACGTGTCTGTAGCTGACTTGTGTAGCACAGATTGGTGATTCCGAACAATCGTATGGATGTCGGAAAGGTCCTTTGAAATAGTAAGAACTTATGTATTCTATCATTTTTCTTTTCTTTACTTTTTCACATTAAGGATGGCCTCTCGGTGTATTGTATTTCGGGAAATGAAAAGAATCTACCACACTAAACTATGCAACGTGTTATAGCTTGGAGTCATTACTTAGTAGCAGACCAATCATGTCCTTAAAAACCAGAAGAATCATACATTGAGATTTCTGGATAATCATTCGGATGTTTAACAAAATTATGCAAGTGTTATGCTTTCAATCTAATTACCCAGCCAAAACATACCTGTCGGATCTCAACAACCACCAGACAACCCTGACATAATAATTTAGATTCTCGTTAGATCATAATTCTAGACAACTGTTTACCTAGACAGGTAACAGGTTCAACAAATACAATAATTTCACGTGTCGGCAACTTTTTCCGTGGATATCCGAAGGTTTTAGCTGTTCCGAATTGACTAATTGTCAACGCTGCCGACCATGTACATGTGTAATTATTACTTGATGGCAAAACTGTCTTTTTCACAGTAAAGAACATGATGATCGTAAAATCAACATACATTCACATAGTCGAATATAGTGGTTTACTGCAGTACAATAGCCTGGCTTTCGTTGCCGATTTAAAAAGGGCTACTGATGATGGTTCATTTCCCAAAATTGCGCAATATAGTCCATACTTTCTCCCTTTGAATGTTTTTGCTGCTTCCAAAGGATCAACCTTTATACCCATTTTGCTGATTTGGCATTTAACTTCACATCTTGGTTAGTTCGTAATTGATTGCTTTTAGTTTTTATATTTCAAATGTAAACACTTTCATTATTACTTTGAACATCGGGATTTCCTAACATATTATGTATAAATAATTCTCTTTCCACCTGCCATTTTTTTCTCAACAATTGCTTCAAATCAGATTTTCTGGAAGTTCGGTTCGCTCATTAATGCCTTATTAATCAAAGAGTGTCAAAACAAAGTTGTGTAATGTGATGGCATAAAAGTGTAGGAATATTACGCAAGACAATGTATTTCTCTCCCTTTGTCTGTTAACAAGTGGCATTCTTGCTTTTTAACTGAGTTTACATGTCACCGCGTCTATAACGAGCATACTTCATGTCTGAGAGTATACTTATGGGTGTTCATTCATGTACATAACTGGTCTGACAAGAGAGTCAAATGTACCCTGAATATACAGAAAATATCTGCAAATGTTATTTTCTGTCCTCTCGCGGGGAATATTTTCTTGGGAAATAGTGTATTGTTTTTTTTTTTTTTGTCTTTTTTTCTAGGACAACAATGGAATGACACTCCTACTTATTTTAACAAAATACTACATACAGTTTACATCCGACGAAAGAATATAAAAAATAAAACTGGGATCCTTAAAGAGCAGTGAACATATCAATGAAAAATGGGTGGGTCATACCGTGGTTTCGGCTACTCAAACGCCTATGAAACTATCGGCCCAGGCTCGCGATATTGAACTACTCGGTCGAGCCATGTGTGCTTTGTTATTTACGACTGGATATACATTTGATGCTTGTATGATGTGTAATGTTTTAAACAAATAAAACTAACAGCCATCTGCCAGACCAGATTCAAAGTAATAAAAATTCCGATCAGGGGTATTGCGAATTCAACATAAAGAAGATATCAAAACGCGATACTGCGTGAGCAAAATACGCACATTTATCCACCGAATGCATAGGATATTACACGGAAAGGGAGGCAATGATAAGGAAACAGCACAATCAGAATGAAATTTGCACCCCAAAAACCGAGAGGTTATCGGTCCTCGTGGTGAATCTCTAGCTAGTCAATGAATCATCAAGGACAAACAAATAAATCATGATAACCGCCCTGGTGAAAAAAACGAGGACTTAACAGATTGAGTAAGCTGCCCGACGATGGAGAATCCTGGGCGCCAAATAACTTACTGAAACCCGGAGCAAACGAAAAACACCATTTGAGCCCCGGAAGGCAGCATAGCCATCAACAATGATTGGGTTAAAAACTAAGCATGCAGACTGTCGCATAACATTCAAGTTATAACCTATACGTCTGTAACGTGTTATAATTTTTCTGAACTGAAAAGTAAGTCGAATGAGCAGCTATTTTACAAAAAGCGGCCATTCAGTTACTCAAACTAAACTAAAATATAAAAACGTATACAAGGCTCAAACAGCACAAAATTTCGATGCCAAAACACAAAACAATTAGAACAACAACGATCAGTAATAAAAATTACTGGCGGGCTGAAACCGGTTTTACAGGGCCATAACCTCACCCTCATCTTCTGCAGTGGTTAACAACATTTAGTTAGTTGTTCGGTCCTCGTGGTGAATCTCTAACTAGTCAATGAATAATCATGGACAAACAAATAAATAATGATAATCATCATGTTGAATCAAAAACGAGTACAAAGATTCAGTCAGCTGCCTCACGATGGGGATCCCTAGGCGCCGAATAAATTACAGAAATCCTGAGCAAGATACAAAACACCAGTAGAACCCCGGTGGGCCAAGCAACAGACAAGAAGCTCCGGTCCCAAACAACTAAAGTTAACAGCTTTAAGTCGGGGCATCACAGTCTGACGCCCGACCCACCGGTGTGCAATAAAAGAAGGCAGCATAGTCATCAACCATGATTGGGTTAAAACCTAAGCAATTTGCCCCATACCATTTAAGTTATAATTTATACGTCTGTAAGGTGTAATGATTCTTCTGAACTGAAAAGAAAAATCATTCCTTCCTATAAGTTTCTTAAATTTGTAAACCAAGTCATCATAAAATTCTGGTTCCGAAAGGCCCTAACGCAAATAAAATATAAGCTTAATCCTTTGGAAGCAGTGAAAACGTTCAAAGAGATGTATTATAGGTAATATTGCGCTTTCGGGTACTGAATCCCCATCAGTGACCTTTTATAAACCGGCGACGATAGCCAGATAGATATACTGCAATTTCAAACATTTACTCAAGGTAAATCATAGACACACGCCTAAACGGGTTCAAATAATTAAAACATTGGAGCCGCCCCATGGGAAAACCAACAATCTGCACAGGCGAAAACAAAGACGCAGATCAGCTTCGCGGTAACCGCGAAGCTGATCAGTGCCTTTGTTTTCGCTACACGTATAGTACAATTCCTCTACTTTCTTAATCCAAAATTTCCAGCCTCTAGCCCTCTTCAGTGCTTGTACAGCCTGGTTTGTGTCGGACCTGTTCGGAAACCACATTGTTGGTTTTCCCACGAGGCGGCCCATTGTTTAGAAGATGGCCCTAAATGTACAGGTGTTATTACTCTGAATATTCTGACTGATCTCTAAGTAGATAAGGCGCTTTAGCCCAACATTTAATTTGGTAATCAACTCATAGTGTCTGCGGTAAAATTAAAAAAAAATGGTTGTGGAAGTTTATAATATCGATAGCCCTGCTGGAGAAGTTTGGCTGATAAACATATATTTCGCGCGTTGAAGTCCGAAACACGATTGCAGACACTAGCAAACCTAATAAGTTGCGAAATGTATACACCATAAGAAGCACGTCGAGGAACGTCACCATCCGAAAACGGAAAATTAACAATTATATCCAAATCAAAGTCAGTCATCGCAGTTTTCTTAATGCTAGAACAAACAAATCCTTTGCAATAGAAGGATGTAAACTCAAAAAAGGGCGCTTCGGTATCCGTGGTGTTGGCTTTTTTCAACTGTAGTCCAGGTGGATAAATTTGAATTACCATGCCTTCAAAACAAGGTATGGCAGTGTTCAAAAGGCCATCAAGGTCGAATTAAAAGCCTCGATAACATTAGCTCGATTGTCATGGTTAAGAAAATCAATGAAATCAGGAAAAAGGTACAAACAGGCAAAGATCAATTAATGAACCCGTGGAACTTTGAATAATATTGAATGCAAACAAACTAAGTAAAAGGTCGACAACCTGAAAAACAAGAAAAGATCTACAAACGAATATAAAAATATGCGACGGTACATTGTTCAAAAGAGTAACTTAGTTTACGAAGAAACTTTCTCATTAAACTTCCACTCGCCAAACATTTGTTCTACATTTAAGCCAGCACGAATTTACTTGAAATAGAATTTAACATCTTCTTATCTCAATGAAACATGATGGGGGTCAAGAGCAGTGCTTAACACGATGCCATTAGAGCTTCTGATGATTTTGGCTTGTAAATATTGAAAACAGAAAATGCCATTTGTAAATCTATACAAGGACAAGGCGAGTCAGCTTATTTAGAGTTATGTAGAAATGAAAAATGCATAATTCAATGTTTATACGTACATGTACATTGATGTATCTGTTTACACCAGACGTCAACCTTTTTGAAATGGATCTTGCATTTATTTTTACTTTTGCTGAAACTATGCATAACAAACACATGACTTTTTCATTGAATTTATCATGATTTATTTGTTTGCCCATGATGATTCATTGACTAGTTAGAGATTCACTACGAGGACCGAACAACTTACTAAATGTTATGAACCACTGCAGAAGCTGAGGGTGGGGTTAGGATCCTGTAAAAAGGTGCAAGTAGGCAAAGATCAGGAAAAGTCGCAATCAGAAAAAGATTCCCACTCCAAAAACCGAGGCGGGAAAAAACCTAACTAACAATCAGGTACTTATACCATGAAAACATATCGTAAGCCGAATGAGCAGCTATTTTCCCAATAGGTGGCCACTCAGTTACCTAAACTTAACTAAAAATATGAAAACATACATATGGCGCAAACAGCACAAAAAATTCAAACACCAAGACATAAAACAAAAAGAACCACCACAGAAGTATCGCCTTGGAACGATCACACAAAGTTACTGGCGGGCTTAAACCGGTTTTACATGGCCATAACCTCACCCTCAGCTTCTGCAGTGGTTCATAACATTTAGTTAGTTCTTCGGTCCTCGTGGTGAATCTCTAACTAGTCAATGAATCATCAAGAACAAACAAATAAATCACGATCAACATCCTGATGAATCAAAAACCAGGACTCACAGATTGAGTAAGCTGCCCGATGATGGAGATCCCTGGGCGCCGAATAACCTACTAACTCCGGAGCAAAAGAAGGTACAAGAAGGCAAAGATCAGGAAAAGGCGCAATCAGAGAAAGATTCTCACTCCAAAAACCGAGGTGGGAAAAAACCAAACTAACAACCAGGTACTTATACCATAAAAACATTTCGTAAGCCGAATGAGCAGCTATTTTCCCATTCAGTTAAAAATATGAAAACATACATAAGGCGCCAACAGCACAAAATATTTGAAACACCAAGACATGAAACAAAAAGAACCACCACAGAAGTATCGACTTGGAACGATCAGTAATAAAAAGCTACTGGCGGGTTTAAATCGATTTTACATGGCCGTAACCTCACCCTCAGCTTCTGCAGTGGTTCATAACATTTAGTTAGTTCTTCGGTCCTCGTGGTGAATCCCTAACTAGTCAATGAATCATCAAGAACAAACAAATAAATCATGATAAACATCATGATGAATCAAATACCAGGACTCACAGATTCAGTAAGCTGCCCGACGATGGAGATCCCTGGGCGCCGAATAACCTACTAACTCCGGAGCAAAAGAAAAACATCAGTTGGACCCCGGTGGGCCAAGCAACAGACAAGAAGCTCCGGCCCCAACCAACTAAAATGAATAGCTTTAAGTCGGGGCCATCATAGAGTCTGACGCCCGACCCACCGGCGTGCAATTAAAGAAGGCAACATAGTTATCAACCGTGATTGGGTTAAAAACTAAGCATGCAGACTGTCGCATAACATTCAAGTTATAACCTATACGTCTGTAACGTGTGATGATTTTTCTAAACTGAAAAGAAAAAACATTACTTCCTATAAGTTTCTTAAATTTGTAAAACAAGTCACCATAAAATTTTGGTTCCGAAAGGCCCTCACTTAAAAGCGTCTTTAACCCAACATTATATTTGGGAATCAATTCATAGTGTCTACGATAAAATTTAGAAAAAGGTTTTTCGAAGTTTATGTTACCGATAGCCCTGTTGGAGAAGTTTGGCCGTTAAACATTTATTTCGAGCGTTGAAGTCTGTAACATGATTGCAGACTCTATCAAACCTAATAAGTTGCGAAATGTATACACCATAAGAAGCACGACGAGGAACGTCACCATCCAAAAACGGAAAATTTACAATATCAAAATCAAAGTCATCGCGCTTATCATAAATTTTAGAAGAAACAAATCCATTTGCAACAGAAAGATGTAGATCTAAAAAAGGGGGCTTCGGTATCCGAGATATTGGCTTTGTTCAACTGTAGTTCAGATGGATAAATTTGATTGACCATACCTTCAAAATAAGGGTTGTCAATGTTCAAAAGGTCATCGAGGTACCTAGAAGTGGAATTAAAAGCCTCGATAACATAAGACACCAGTTGGACCCCGGTGGACCAAGCAACAGACAAGAAGCTCCGGCCCCAACCAACTAAAATGAATAGCTTTAAGTCGGGGCCATCATAGAGTCTGACGCCCGGCCCACCGGCGTGCAATTAAAGAAGGCAGCATAGTTATCAATCATGATTGGGTTAAAAACATTCGCATAACATTCAAGTTATAACCTATACGTCTGTAACGTGTTATGATTTTTCTGAACTGAAACGGGTTTAAGCCCGCCAGTAATTTTATATTACTGATCGTTCCAAGGCGATACTTTTGTGGTGGTTCTTATTGTTTTATGTTTTGGTGTTCAAATTTTTTGTGCTGTTGGCGCCTTATGTATGTTTTCATATTTTAGTTAATTTTAGGTAACTGAGTGGGCACCTATTGGGAAAATAGTTGCTCATTCGGCTTAGGAAATGTTTCCATGGTATTAGTACCTTATTGTTAGTTTGTTTTTTCCCGCCTCGGTTTTTGAAGTGGGAATCTTTTTCTGATTGCGCCTTTTCCTGATCGTTGCCTACTTGTACCTTTTTACGCCATGTTGTTGCATTTATATATGCATCGGAAAGCAGAAAAACTGAAAGCAACGACAATGGTGTGCCGGTTATAAGTGAGATCTTGTCTACAAACAACTGTCACTGACAGGATATTTTTGTTTTTGTAGTTTGTCCATGTCGGCCAAGCGCATATTTAATAGCGGTAAGGTATGTCTTACCTCCCTGAATTGTTATACATTTTCTCGTCAATCATTACTTGTCGCCTCTAATCAGGAAATAGTTTTACCCTACCTGTTTGACCAATCCTTGACATACATGAACTGTGTGTCCACGAAAAAGAGTCTATAGATCTGGTCAAAACTGTGAGCCATGCCTAGTGCATATAACATACAAAACGGGATTGACTCATAAGCACCAATCTCAATTCTATGAGACAAGCATTTATAAGATAACCAAAAAAAATATAAAGGTTTGATCCTTTGGAAGCAATAAGAACATTCAAAGGGAGATAGTATGGACTATATTGCGCAATTTCGGGTAATGAACCCTCATCAGTAGCCCTTTTAAAACCGGCGTCTAAAGCCAGATTATTGTACTGTAATTTCGAAAATTTACACGAGAAGTCTAAATCAAAGACACATTCCTAAACCGGGGTCAAATAATTTAAACATTGCTTAGAAGTATGTTTCTAAACTTGAATGTTATGAACTCTCTAAATATCTTTACTGATCTCAAAGGACCTAAATAAAAATATAATCTGCACTATGGATGATGTACGGGGATACTTTTTACGGCCGCCACACGGCACAACACCAGCTGCAGTAATAGCAAATAAAATATAAAGGTTTGATCCTTTGGAAGCAATAAGAACATTCAAAGGGAGATAGTATCGACTATATTGCGCAATTTCGGGTAACGAAAGTATTTTACACTTAAAAGTATTTTACACTTAAAACAGCGGGAGTTTATTTTGGTATCTTAGCTTTCTGAGAATACGTTTCGTGATTCTGTATGATTTGTCAGATTTGAGTTTTCAAGACTGACTTTCATATGTTTTTGATACCTACATTAAGTGAATAAGGGCTCTTACTGATTAGTATTAATATGATATATAAAAGGTTACAAGTAGGCAAAGATCAGGAAAAGGCGCTATCAGAAAAAGATTCCCACTCCAAAAACCGAGGCGGGAAAAAACCAAACCAACAATCAGATACTTTTACCATGAAAACATTTTGTAAGCCGAATGAGCAGCTATTTTCCCAATAGGTGGCCACTCAGTTACCTTAACTTAACTAAAAATATGAAAACATACATAAGGCATGATTAGTTACATGATATATAACACTATACGTTCAAAATGAATGGCAGTAGCAGCCAAAAGACTTTACCTACTTAAAACGAGAGGAATATATTATCAAATTGTCACAAAATTCTACATTATCACTCTGAACTTATCTCTTGCTGGCTGTATACATTTAAAATTATTAAGATTTTCGAACCAACAGTAGAAAAATAGCATGGAATTTTCTAAGAATTGAGATGCTGCAAATATGCACTTTATTAACTAATGGAATGTTATGAGGTGACAATGATCAGAAAAAGGCACAATCGGAAAGAAAAACCCCACTCCAAAAACAGAGGTGGGAAAAAACCTAAATTGACAATTAGGTACTTATATATAGAAAACATATCGTAAGCCGAGTGAGCAGCTATTTCCCAATAGGCGGTCACTCCGTTACCCGAACTTAACCAAAAATATGAAAACATACATAAGGTTCAAACAGCACAAAAATCGACTCAAAATCATAAAACAAATAGGACAGACATATCGCCTTGGAACTATCATTAATATAAAACTACTGGGGTGCTTTGATCGATTTTACAGGGTCCTCACCTTACCCTCATCTTCTGCAGTGGTTAGTTTAAACATATTTATTTCATATTTAAGAACAATATACATATACATTGACAGATACAAATAATTAATAGGATTAGAATGAAAGCACAAGTACTTATAGAGTTCTTTTCCTATGATAGAGTTCTTCTCTGCAGAGGTTCATCTAGTTAGTTGTTCGGTCCTCGTGATGAATCACTAACTAGTCAATGAATCATCGAAGGCAATCAAATAAATCTATGAATCAAAAACGAGGATTCAGTAAGCTGTCCGACGATGGAGACCCCTGGGCGCCGAATAACTAACTGAAATCCGGAGCAAAAGAAAAAATCAAGGATGTAATTCATAGTATAAAATTCTGCTTTCTCCAGAATGTATGAAAAGGTACAAGTAGGCAAAGATCAGGAAAGGCGCAATCAGAAAAAAGGTTCCCACTCCACTCCAAAAACCGAGGTGGGAAAAAACCAAACTAACAATCAGGTACTTATACCATGAAAACATTTCGTAAGCCGAATGAGCAGCTATTTTCCCAATAGGTGGCCACTCAGTTACCTTAACTTAACTAAAAATATGAAAACATACATAAGGCACCAACAGCACAAAAATATTTTAAACCCCAAGACATATAACAAAAAGAACCACCACAGAAGTATCGACTTGGAACGATCAGTAACACAAAGTTACTGGCGGGTTTAAAACGATTTTACATGGCCATAACCTCACCCTCAGCTACTGCAGTGGTTCAAAACTGCTTAGTAGGCAAATTCACATGCCAAGTGCATAATGCTTATTCATATTGTAAATGCAGTCTGTAATCTACAAATTATTTCGTTCATTAATTGCCTCAACCACAAGTGGTAATTTGTAAGTTTTACCGGGTGTAAGAGGTACAAGTACTCCAAAATCAGGAAAAGGCGCGATCAGCTATTTGCGATGTGTATTAAATAAAATATAGATTCAAATAATCTTTGATAGCAGTGAAACGCATATTCGGTGAGTCTGGCAGGAAAGCAAGACAATTACGCTACAAGTTGGAGATATTTTTTAATATTCCTAACCAGGGACCAAAGTAGCAAAATATTATATAGAATTTGACCCTTTACATTTATGATTGTATTCTAAAAACATCATAAATGTTTACCCTTACAAGCTTTAATTAGTATATTTAAAGTTAAAATGAAAGACGCCTAAGCTTATTTTCAGCCGTTAGTATGTAGCTCCTATTCATTTTGAAGGAAAACGACCTAAATCATTGTTAATAACATGCATATGATAAGATATCAAACACAGTTGGAACTGCATCAACTAAGCAGCTGCATCTAATTGTATATAATAGGAAATGATACATAATAAATGGAATCAATTCGATGTTTAGAACATTTTGAATACAGAAATCGAAGTTTTCATGATTAGATAGGCCAAAGCGATGTGCTAGACGGAAATATGCAGACGTGAATTCAGATAAATCTCAAAAACTGAAGAGGGATACTAAATAAGTTTCAATAATTGCAGTCTTTTATCTCAAGATCGCGATCAAACGTGATAAAAGTTTTGGAAACCAATTTATCACAGGTTGTCGGAACTTCGGAAAAGAGAAAGATATGAATGAAACGTTTACATTGCATCAGTATTTATGTCTCACCTATAGTAAATAAAAATGAAGTTGAGATCTTTTAAGGGCAGTGAACATATACACTGAAACAAAGTTATAAAGAGGCCACTTTTCAAACTCATTTTTTGTTTCTAAGCCAAGTTCAAAATTGCACATTTTTTGCCAAAAGACGTGTCTTTCAAGTAAGTAAAGTTCCAAAGTGTTAAGAAATAATTTTCTTTTACTAAAGGCGTTTTTGGAGTAAAAATGCAAAAATCAATGTTTTTAAATAAAAAAATGGATACAGCACACCATTTATTGAAATTAGGAACGGGTGTCATCAAAGGGGTCGTTACGACTCGGAAAAACATCAAACATTCGAATTTTCTCTACTGGTAGAATTTTTATGCATTTTTAAAAATCGCCAATTTTGAGATTTTTTGAAAAATTCATAAATGTGCCTCTTAAACATGTTGACCCCTGTTAAATTCACTTGATGAGGCCTGGAAATGAGAGATATAATTCGACTGAACTGTTTTTGACCATTTTCGAGGACCAACATGTCAAGGCTGCCGCACACTTCCGGTTTCAATGCCAATTTTTAACGAACAAAATAACAAAATTTGTGGACGATTTTTTTAATTTTCAAAGTTTATCAGAGTCTAGTATTTGACCTAAATAATCGCTGAAAATTTCAATGCCGTGCTGCTGATAATAACGCAACTGGAGAAGAACAAAGTTGGTATGCAAATTGCATACAAAAGCTGAATTCCTGTTATTCAGGTTGTTGTCTTCTTGCATGTGCAAAACAGAAACGAAGATTCTTATTGCAGCAACACTTTTGACTTAATTTTATCTTGCATCATGACAGTCAGTAGCACTTTCAAATAAATTAAAATGTAAAAACACAACGTCATAATATGACATTTAATTTGATGTTAATAAAGTGTGACTTTTTGAAATAGGGTACCTTTACACATGCTTCGTCTGTGTGAGAAGTATCACGCATTTTGGAATGCAGAAACTCACAGAGCCACTGTTAGACATTGGTTTATTCATATGATCATGAATTTTAATTGATCGTATTTTACTTTCTGAACTAGAAGACAAAATATGAGGTGGCCTCTTATAACTTTTTTTCAGTGTACTAGGCAAAATAAATGTAGCAATTTTTTATGTTACATATAGTTTTGATCACTTAAAGCAATTTTGAACATTTCTTTAGTCTAAATAACAAGAACAGTGCCTTAGGCACATGATACGATTAATTTAAAAACGCCATTCTTTAATGAGGCTTCTGGAACGACCAAGAAATACAGGAAGGGTGTAAATGCAAATTCTCAACAATTGAACACAATGCAAACAATTGACTTTTGTTAAGCCCATTAGACCCATCCTTTTCACCCCTTCTTTAATGAACGTTGTTGATAATGTGAGAAGTGAGATTGGTCTTTTTCGGTACAAACTTTACCTGCCAAGAAACGACGTCAACGCGCCGAAATTGCCTTAATTTCAATTAACTTGATTTCCAATTGATTTTCATAAACATAACAAGACAAACAAAGCACAATGAAGCCAATGCCGTGGTCAGTTACACTTGAAAGTTTCAGAGCCATAACGCGCCATGCTAGTGAGATAATGCTGACGTTAAGCTCATTATTTAAAGTCACGTTAAGAAGCCACGATAGGGATTTTGTCCAACTCTCTTTATTTTAACATATCGGTATGCATCAGACATTTAAACTCATCGGCGATTTTTGGGAAATTCCAAATAGAAACGTAACTGTAAGGCGATAATGTAGGAGACGAAGAAAAAACGTCGAATTCAAAAACTTACGATCTTTATTTCTCGGCGATAAAGTTTTGTTCCCAAACGTTTTCAATGTTTTTCTTTGTTTTGAAAACTAAACAGTTGCTTAAGCATGATTTTGGTTTCCCACTTTAAGCAGACCTGCATGTTTTGATCATGTGTCTTAAATTGTAACGTCACGTCAGCATCGCCGTTAGGTTTGACTTTTTCAAAATTTTTCGCCTGCAAGTTCTTGCCAAAAGGTTACCACTTACGCCCATATTCCAAAATATGACGTTTATTCATTATGTGCAGCGACTGGAGAATGTTACGAAAATTGCTAAATTGAATTTGCCTAGTATATTATTGAGAAATGGGATGGGCAATACCGCGGTTTCGGCAACTAATGCTTCGTCATTGACCCTATAGGTTTGGCAACATGGAGCCAAAGAGAAGTACATTAATTTTGCATCTTTCAACAGAAAAGTCGACACCAAGACAAATATAATCTGAGGACAAATATATTAAAGATTGGTAAGAAAATGAATCTAAGCCGACAATAATCTTCTGATTTCTCAGAATACCATAGCTGATCTCAAAGGACCAAAAGGATATATACTTAGTACTAGAGATGGTGTACGGGGCAGCCTTTACTTACGGATGATTGTTTTTCAATTAAAGACATAAAACTAGCGACTTTTATCGCAATAATTAATAAAAATATCCCAATCTCCGCAAATCGGTTGCTAAACTGAGTAACAACATACAAGTCTGTGTTTTGAGGATGCAGTGCAAGCGATATTTACAATTTAACATGCATGAATTGTTAAATCAATTTATCAACATTCTTAGTCATGTTAGTCGTTTATATAGAACAATAATCGCAGAAACCTTTGAGCAGCTGTCTAGTAAGCTTACCAAGTCGCCGCAATGCGAAGTCAAAAATTCATAGACAATGGTTATACGACACGTTATTTTACGTTAAGAACACGTAAAATTGCTGTGTAGGCTCTAGACACGTCTCGAGTAAAACTATATGCACATTTGTAGGACGGGTTTCGTATCATCCCAGGTTTCACAACATCCCTAAGTTCCCTCTTTTACACATAGCTCCTTAAAACGCATACAAGCATGTTCGATGATATATATCTATAATAACCGAAATACTGGCTCTGTTCACAAACGGCTAGTTTTCCTCTGCTGCTGATCCCTGCATCTTTACCGACAGGTACAGTTATATGAGCAATAATTGCCTATCGTTACTCTTGAAATTTTAACTGCCATAAAATCCCATGATATATACAATGAATACAATAAATCTATGTTAATGTCTTTAACCTGGATCTGTTTCTTGAAAAGGTACAAGTAGGCAAAGATCAGGAAAAGGCGCAATCAGAAAAAGATTCCCACTCCAAAAACCGAGGTGGGAAAAAACCAAACTAACAATCAGGTACTTATACCATGAAACATATCGTAAGCCGAATGAGCAGCTATTTTCCCAATAGGTGGCCACTCAGTTACCTTAACTTAACTAAAAATATGAAAACATACATAAGGCGCCAACAGCACAAAAAATTTTAAACACCAAGACATAAAACAAAAAGAACCACTACAGAAGTATCGACTTGGAACGATCAGTAACACAAAGTTACTGGCGGGCTTAAACCGGTTTTACAGGTACCTAACCTCACCCTCAGCTTCTGTAGTGGTTCAGTGATAAACAAGAAATAAGAAATCATATTAAGAAAATACTAAACATAGATACCAACGTTTAACATGAATAACGGAAAGCAGAGTGAAATTCACTTACAGCAAGTCAAAATTAAGTATATCACCTTCTTCTAATACACAAACGAAACAATATTAGCTTATTGACTGTAAAACAAAGGTTTTTTTTTTCTCGGTCAACTATTCCAAAATTTATGATGCATGCATCCAAATCATCCAAATCAGTATTAGTCAACAAATGTAATTGCAACTCATACCTTAATCTACAAAATGTGACTTCATAAAAGTATATCAAGTTCATCTCCATCTTGATTTAAATGCAATGAAGTCACCGCATGATTCTGGCGTTTCATCAAGATCTCGTCATGCCTGCATTTTTCAACCAGTTAACTGTAATTGCATACACTGATACCCTTGATACAGATGTAATTACAGTTTTGAGAATTTCAGTTAAACGCACCGTGACGGACTGAGCAGTTCGTGCTTCTCGTGATGCACGAAGAAAGCTTATAATTGACTGGTAGAACGTGCAAATAGATATTTGTCATTCGAGGCAGAATTTCTGATGCGTTCAGATGCGAATAATGTATCCCCCACCCACTGAAAAGTATTTTGTTTTTTGGATTTGCATTTTTCAGATGCGAAGAATGTATCCCCCACCCACCAAAAATTATTTTGTTTTTGGATTTGCATTTTTCAGATACAAGTACAGAAGTGCACGGAATTAGAATGGTTTGTCTGATTTTGAGTCGTTACATTTAATACGAGTACAGTATTAATGAAGGTTGGATCAAGATATAAAACATTTTTTCTAGGTTGGTTGTGTGCATAGACATAGTAACAGGACGAGCTCTGGTTGTGCTGCAACGGTGTGAGTATAGTAAGTGATCGTCAAGTTGATTTGTTGATTTGCATCTGTACGCACATGAAATCAATAAATTGCTGCCATCATATCTACGTTAGTATAACAAAAATAATTGTGTTGTTGTCTTTGAGAATGTTAAGTGTGTCGCTTTGCCTGGTTTGAGTCCGTCGTATGAGCAAGGAACTGCTGATGTTTAGCGGGTGGAGTGCATGGGGGTGCAACATTTAAATAGAATATAAATGTTTTATTTTCGATTTCAGAACATAATGTAGAACTATACATATCGTCTCAGCTACGATCAGAGGCAAATTTTTGTTTCACCTGTTTTTATAGGGTTTTTTTTGTCAAAGTTGTAACCTATGCTTTGTTTCACTTTTCCCAAAATCTTTAGGTTAAATAGGTTCGGAAAATATATACCTTTTTATCATTCTATGCCACAGAATTCCGTTATATCCAAAACACTAATTCAACTTGAAAAATCATGAAAATTTTAGAAAGGGGAACTAACTCCTTACATAGGAATCGGATTTGGCCGAAACTTAATAAAATTAAAGCTGATGTCAATATCCTGGTTACAAATTAGCTTGAACAGAATCAGATCGATAACTAGCTAGAAAATAAGAAAACATTGTTTTCCCAATTACAACCCTATGGGACCTATCCGTTGCCATGGTAACCAGAGTTTTGATCCATTCCACCCTATATTCTATTAAAACTTTTGTCCTGCTAAAAGTATGCATCATTGAAATTTGATGGCTCTGAGTTCATTGGTTTAAGAAAAATTGCATTTTTGTTGTAGATTTGTTCTTTACATGTAGACAGGACAGTACATTTTTGACCAAATTATTATTTCCATAATTCTACATTGTCTTTGGTGTTAGTGTAATATTTTTCTTATGACAATTATCATTTCTGAAGATTTCATTCCCCAATATGATTTTAAACTTCCAGAAGTATGTGACGTCGCAGAGAAATGTAAGTCTTACGGACAGGACACTTTTTTTACATGGCCCTCAGTAAGTTGGGATATAAATTTTTCCATCCAGCGATAAAAGTAAGCCACGCGACTGGTTATTTTTACCAATTAGGTATGTCCAAATATTGTTTATAACCCACTGGAAATAGTATTGGATGTAACAGTCTGACTTATCTCGCAGGTCACTCCTTTCTCACTTTAAAATATCTCTGTTTGGCACATGCCATCAGCTTTAGTAATCATGGCAAAACTCAAATAAACGGCAGAATAAAGGGGAAAATGTCTCTTACTAGCCACAGACTATTTTATATGCACATAAAGTATCAGTCTCAATCCCGTTACCCACAAAAAGAATCAATTTTCAAGTGAGACAGTAAAACACATGTTTTGGGGGTATTTAGGTCATTTAAACTAATACTATGAAAAAATGGCTTGTTCAATCATCATGAGTTTTTACCTCAGTGAGAATCAATTGATCCAGACATTCTGCAATTCAATTTAAGTATTTAAGTGTTGAAGTATGTGTCACACAACCGCATAACACCTGGAAAATTTAAAATTGCCATCTGATCTTAGCTGACCCGATATGTATTCAAAATGTGTCAAGAAAACACTATTGAGCGAGTGAGTGAGTGAGCTCTTTATTTTACGATGTTGACGTGGTGACCCAATTGGCAGAACTAATCTTCCTTGGGTCCCTCAAAACCTGGTAACAACGAACATGGCATCATCCAACAATTTTGAAAAATCAAAACATGACATGACAAAATGAGATATACAGAAGAAAAGACAGACAGACAAAAGTGTAAATTGAAAATCATATTTTCAGAGAAACCAAACCAACTATAGTTTTTAACCCAATCATGCTTGGTAACTATTCTACATTCTTTAATTGCACGCAAGTTGGTCGGGCGTCACACTCTGTGATGACCCCGACATAAAGCTATTCATTTTAGTTGTTTTTTGGGCCGAAGCTTCTTGTCTGTTGCTTGGCTCACCAGGGCTCAAATTGGTGTTTTTCTTGTGCTCCAGGTTTCAATAAGTTATTCGGCACACAGGGATCTCCATCCCCGGACAGCTTACTGAATCTGTTGAGTCCTCGTCTTTGATTCATCATGGTGATAATCATGATTTATTGTTTGTCCTTGATGATTTATTGACTAGTTAGAGATTCGCCACGAGGACCGAACAACTAACAAAATTTTGTGAATTACTGCAAAAGATGAGGGTGAGAATAGGCGCCTGTAAAATCGATTTAAGCCCCCCCCCCCCCCAGTAATTTTATAGTACTGATCGTTCAAAGGCGACACCTCTGTTGTGGTTCCCTTTGTTTTATGTTTTGGAGTTTGTGCTGCTTGAAACTTATGTACGTTTTCATATTTTTATTTATTAAGTTCGGCCTATTGGAAAATAGCTGTTCACTCGGCTTACAATATGTTGTCTAAGAATAAGTTCCTAATTATCAATTTTGTTTTTCTAATCTCGGTTTTTGGAGGGGGAATTTCTTTCTGATTGTGCCTATTCCTGATCATTGCCTACTTGTACCTCTTTAATGTGTTTGAATACGTAATAACTACCAAAAGGAGATACGTCGCTGCTGCCAAATCATTTAAACACGGCGAGAATGTATCACTATAAATCCCTCATATTTGTAGATATGCTGTCTACTCATTCAAACAGATCGAATCATCTCGACGTGTGCCAGCAGAGTTGTTAAAATATTTATCTGTTAAGATTCCACCTTTTTATTTACGTGCTTTTATTTTTATCTGCAGCTTGTTTGTAAACATTCATGAAAATGTAACAGGTATATGACTGTATTGTTTTATCAGAAAATTTAGTTTTCCTTGGCCTGTTTGATCAAAATATTTTGATTTATGAGCGCACCTGTACTGGTTGTATCAGTACAGGTGTGCTAATGCCACTAGTCTTTTCTTTAGAGTCTCTGTTTCTCCACGATAACCGCGATTTGCGTGTGCCCATATACCAATTTTGAAAGCTTTCAGCAAAAAGTTTCTGATACAAATAAAAATACTGTAAGCCAAACTTTAATACCCACGTGGAAACCTTTTGGAGCTTTTAACCCAACCCCTTTCTCATTTATATGTTCACTGCTCTTCAAGGATCTAAGTTTTATTTTTATTTAAAGATCTATATGCCTATAAGCATCTGCATTTTGTGACGGTAATGAAGCGTTTCCAGAAATGCTCAGAAAGAGCTCTGACATTAAAGCCACGCTATCGACTTTGGGCAACAAATGAGTTTTAAGCATGTGGTTTCAATGGTTCATTTATAAGTCGGTATGGGTGTTGGCTTTCGTTGAAAAACTAACAATTCTTGCATGAACTATATAACATTTCCAGATGGTTTCTGTCGATTACACAGCAAGTGAGTAAACATGTGCATACGCTTACATCTACAACTTGTTGAGTGACAGGAAAGTCAGAACTCAAATGTACCTTGACTCATACCTGGTTCGAATAGAAAAAAGTCACTGTTGTTTGTAGATGACTTTAATATGCATCCTTGGGGTATTTTAGATTTTTTAATTTCATAATCGACTAACTGCCTGAATGTGCGACTATTTCGCTACATTCTTTGTAAGATGGTGACTTTTACACAATCATTTTTATGCCCATAAAAATGTACAAGTAGGCAAAGATCAGGATAAGGCGCAATCAGAAACTGTCTTCTTTGTTTCCTATCTTGTTGGCGCACATTCGATAGTTGTTGATCTATTTGCTCATTCAGCGTCTTCTCGGTCTCCCCATCATTAACAGTCTTGTCAATGTGATGCAGATGACGGCATAGACAACGTGTCTATCACTATATCTTGCACTGTGTCTTGCATTTTTGACAATCCTACAATTTCCGTATTTCGAAGAACTCCATGTGTCTTCGGTATGCAAGGTACTGCACACCTTGCAAGAGCATGTGTGGTATGTTTGTTTCAACGTTCTTTTTGTCTTTCCATGAAGTAGGCTATCAGCCAGATTCTTGTTCTTTCTGTATGCCACAATTGTACGTGTCTGTAGCTGACTTGTGTAGCAAAGATTGGTGATTCCGAACGATCGTATGGATGTCGGAAAGGTCCTTTGAAAAAGTAAGAACTTATGTATTATATCTTTTTTTTCTTTTCTTTACTTTTTTCACATAAAGGATGGCCTCTCGGTGTATTGTAATTGAAATGAAAAGAATCTACCACACTAAACTATGCAACATGTTATAGCTTGGAGTCATTACTTAGTAGCAGACCAATCATGTCCTTAAAAACCAGAAGAATCCTACTTTGAGATTTCTGGATAATCATTCGAATGTTTAACAAAATTATGCAAGTGTTATGCTTTCAATCTAATTACCTAGCCAAAACATACCTGTCGGATCTCAACAACCACCAGACAACCCTGACATAATTAGATTCTCGTGAGATCATAATTCTAGACAGCTGTTTACATAGACAGGTAACAGGTTCAACAAATACAATAAATTCACGTGTCGGCAACTTTTTCTGTGGATATCCGAAGGTTTTAGCTGTTCCGAATTTACTAATTGTCAACGCTGCAAACCATGTACATGTGTAATTTTTCTTGATGGCAAAATTGTCTGTTTCACAGTAAAGAACATGATCGTAAAATCAACATACATTCATATAGTCGAATATAGTGGTTTTTACTTTGCTTATTTAACATTTAACTTCACATCTTGGTTAGTGTTTAATTGATTGCTTTTGGTTTTTATATTTCAAATGGAAACACTTTCAATCTTACGTTGAACATCGGGATTACCTAACATATTATATATAAATAATTCTCTTTCCATCTGCTTTTTTTCTCAACGATTGTTTCATATCAGACCTTCTGGAAGTTCGGAACGCTCATTAATGCCTTATTAATCAAAGAGTGTCAAAACAAAGTTGTGTAATGTGATGGCATAATTGTGTAGGAATATTATGCAAGACAGTATATTTCTCTCTCTTTGTCTGTTAACAAGTGGCATTCTTGCTTTTTAACTGAGTTTACATGTCACCGCGTCTATAACGAGCATACTTCTGAGAGTATACTTATGGGGGTTCATTCATGAACATAACTGGTCTGACAAGAGAGTCCCTGAATACACAGAAAATATCTGCAAATGTTATTTTCTGTCCTTTCGCGGGGAAGATTTTCCTGGGAAAAAGTGTATTGCTTATTTTTGTCTTTTTTCTAGGACAACAATGGAATGACACTCCTACTTATTTAAACGAAATACTTCATACAGTGTACATCCATTGAATGAAATAAAAATAAAACTGGGATCCTTAAAGAGCAGTGAACATATTAATGAGAAATGGGTGGGTCACACCGTGGTTTCGGCTACTCAAACGCGTATGAAACTATCGGCAGTGGCTCGCGATATTGAACTACTCGGTCCAGCCATGCGTGGTTTGTTATATACGACTGAATAGACAGTTGATGCTTGTATGCTGTGTACTGTTTCAAACAAATAAAACTAACAGCCATCTGCCAGACCAGATTCAAAGCAATAACATTCCGATCAGGGGTATTGCGGATTCAACATAAAGAAGAGATCACAACACGATACTGTAGTGGGCATAATACGCACATTTATCCACCAGATTCATAGGATATTACATGAAAAGGGAGGCAATGATAAGGAAATAGCGCAATCAGAATGAAATTCTCACCCCAAAAACCGAGAGGTGTTCGGTCCTCGTGGTGAATCTCTAGCTAGTCAATGAATCATCAAGGACAAACAAATACATCATGATAAACACCCTCGTGAAAAAAACGAGGACTAAACAGATTCAGTAAGCTGCCCGACGATGGAGATCCCTGGGCGCCAAATAACTTACTGAAACCCGGAGCAAACGAAAAACACAAGTTGAATCCCGGTTGTATTGGCCAAACAACAGACAAGAAGCTCCGGCTCCAACCAACTAAATTGAATAGCTTTATGTCGAGGCCATCATAGGGTCTGACGCCCGACCCACCGGCGTGTAATTAAAGAAGTATAGCCATCAACCATGATTTGGTTAAAAACTAAGCATGCAGACTGTCGCATAACATTCAAGCTATAACCTATACATCTGTAACGTGTTTTAATTTTTCTGAACTGAAAAGTAAGTCGAATGAGCAGCTATTTTACAAAAGGCGGCCACTTAGTTACCTGAACTTAACTAAAATATAAAAACGTACACAAGGCTCAAACAGCACAAAATTTCTACCCCAAAACACAAAACAATTAGAACAACAACGATCAGTAATAAATTACTGGCGGGCTGAAACCGGTTTTACAGGGCCATAACCTCACCCTCATCTTCTGTAGTGGTTAACAAGATTTAGTTAGTTTTTCGGTCCTCGTGGTGAATCTCTAACTAGTCAATGAATCATCATGGACAAACAAATAAATCATGATTATCATCATGTTGAATCAAAAACGAGGACAAAGATTCAGTCAGCTGCCCGACGATGGAGATCCCTAGGCGCCGAATAACTTACAGAAATCCTGAGCAAGAAACAAAACACCAGTAGAACCCCGGTGGACCAAGCAACAGACAAGAAGCTCCGGTCCCAAACAATTAAAAATAGCTTTAAGTCGGGGCAATTATAGAAAGGTACAAGTAGGCAAAGATCAGGAAAAGGCGCAATCAGAAAAAGATTCCCACTCCAAAAACCGAGGTGGGAAAAAACCAAACTAACAATCAGGTACTTATACCATGAAACATATCGTAAGCCGAATGAGCAGCTATTTTCCCAATAGGTGGCCACTCAGTTACCTTAACTTAACTAAAAATATGAAAACACACATAAGGCGCCAACAGCACAAAAAAATTTTATACACCAAAACATAAAACAAAAAGAACCACCACAGAAGTATCGACTTGGAACGATCAGTAACACAAAGTTACTGGCGGGCTTAAACCGGTTTTACATGGCCATAACCTCACCCTCAGCTTCTGCAGTGGTTCATAACATTTAGTTAGTTCGGTCCTCGTGGTGAATCTCTAACTAGTCAATGAATCATCAAGAACAAACAAATAAATCATGATAAATATCCTGACGAATCAAAAACCAGGACTCACAGACTGAGTAAGCTGCCCGACGATGGAGATCCCTGGGCGCCGAATAACCTACTAACTCCGGAGCAAAAGAAAAACACCAGTTGGACCCCGGTGGGCCAAGCTGACGCCCGACCCACTGATTGCGCCTTTTCCTGATCGTTGCCTACTTGTACCTTTTAACGCCATGTTGTTGCATGTATATTATTAGCATCTGAAAACAGAAAAACTGAAAGCAACGACAATTGAGTGCCGGTTATAAATGAGAACTTGTCTACAAACAACTGTCAGGACATAAGCTTCGTTTTTGTAGTTTGTCCATGTCGACCAAGCGCATAGTTTATAGCGGTAAGGCATGTCTTACCTCCCTGAATTGTTATACATTTTCTCGTCAATCATTACTTGTCGCCACTAATCAGGAAATAATTTTACCCTACCTGTTTGACAAATCCTTGACATACATGAACTGTGTGTCCGCGAAAAAGAGTCTGTAGATCTGGTCAAAACTGTGAGCCATGCCAAGTGCATATAACATGAGATAAGTATTTATAAGATAACCAAAAGTATTTTACACTTTAAACAGCGGGAGTTTATTTTGGTATCTTAGCTTTCTGAGAATACGTTTCGAGATTCTGTATGATTTGTTAGGTTTGAGTTTTCAAGACTGACTTTCATATGTATTTGATATCTACATGAAGTGAATAAAAAATTTATAAAGTTCAGGGTGTTTTGTCTCTTCTTACTGATTAGTATTAACATGATATATAACACTATACGTTCTAAATGAATGGCAGTAGCAGCCAAAAGACTTAACCTACTTAAAACGAGAGTAATATATTATCCAACTGTCACAAAATTCTACATTATCACTCTGAACTTATCTCTTGCTGGCTGTATAAATTTAACGTTAACAATATTTTCGAACCAACAGTAGAATAATAGCATAGAATTTTCTAAGAATTGAGATGCTGCAAATATGCACTTCATTAACTAATGGAATAGTATGAGGTGGCAATGATTTAGTTTTATACTGCTACGAAAGAGACTTCATGGATTCTCTTAACCATGACAATCAAGCTGATATTATCGAGGCCTTTAATTCGACTTCTAGGTACCTCGATGACTTTTTGAACATTGACAATCCTTCTTTTGAAGGCATGATCAAACATATTTATCCCCCTGAACTACAGTAATAAAGCAAACAACACAGATACCGAAGCCCCATTTTTAGACTTACATCTTTCTATTGCAAATGGATTCGTTTCTTCTAAAATTTATGATGAACGTAATGACTTTGATTTTGATAAGTAAACTTTCCGTTTTTGGATGGTGACGTTCCTCGCCGTGCTTCTTATGGCGTATACATTTCACAACTTTTTAGGTTTGCTAGAGTTTGCAATCATGTTGCACACTTCAATGCACGAAATAAATGTTTAACAGCCAAACTTCTTCAGCAGGGCTATAGGTATCATAAACTTCGAAAAACCTTTTCTAAATTTTATCGCAGACACTATGGACTGATTTCCAAATTTAATGTTGGTCTAAAGACCCTTTTACTATGGTGACTTGGTTTACAAATTTAAGAAACTTATTGGAAGGAATGATTTTTCTGTTCAATTCAGAAAAACCATTACGCGTTACAGACGTATAGGATATAACTTAAATGTTATGCGACAGTCTGCATGCTTAGTTTTTAACCCAATCACGGTTGGTAACTATGCTGCCTTCTTAAATTGCACGCCGGTGGGTCGGGCGTCAGACTCTATGATGGCCCCGACATAAAGCTATTCATTTTAGTTGGTTGGGGCCGGAGCTGCTTGTGTGTTGCTTGGCCCACCGGGGTTCAACTGGTGGTTTTCTTTTGCTCCGGAGTTAGTAAGTTATTGGGCGCCTAGGGATCTCCATCGTCGGGCAGCTTACTCATTCTATGAGTCTTCGTTTTTGATTCATCATGGAATTTATCATGATTTATTTGTTTGTCCATGATGATTCATTGACTAGTTAGAGATTCACTACGAGGACCGAACAACTAACTAAATGTTATGAACCACTGCAGAAGCTGAGGGTGAGGTTAGGATCCTGTAAAACCGGTTTAAGCCGCCCCCCCCCCCCAAGTTATTTACAACTGACCATTCCAAGGCGGTACTGCTGTCGTGGTTCTTATTTATCCAATTTATTCAAATAATGAGTTTCATGTTGCATGACTTTGTGGCCACCCGAATATAATTAGGCTGTTCACTTAGCCCTCCGCATTTTACTTGTTCTGTTCAAGCTAGCACTGTGATCACCTTACTTCAATAGCTGCTCGCCCTGCTTTCCGTTATACATGTTACATGTTGGTACATAAATTATGTATTTTCTTAAACATGATTAACCTTATTTCTTGATTATATTTGTGTATAAATGAACCAGTGCAGAAGCTGAGGGCGAGGTTAGGGTCCTGTTAAATCGGTTTAAGCCCGCCACTAATGTTATATAACTGATCGTTCCAAGGCGATACTTCTGGTGTGGTTCTTATTGTTTAATGTCTTGGTGTCATATTTTAGTTAAGTTTAGGTAACTGAGTGGCCACCTATTAGGAAATAGCTGCTCATTCGGCTTACTAAATGTATACATGGTCTAAGTACCTTATTGTTACTTTGTTTTATCCCGCCTCGGTTTTTGGAGTGGGAATCTTTTTCTGGTTGCGCCTTTTCCTGATCGTTGCCTTCTTGTACCTTTTCAAAATCATAAAACAAATAGGACATACATATCGCCTTGGAACGATCATCAATATAAAACTACTGGAGGTGCTTTTATCGATTTTACAGGGCCTTAACCTTACCCTCATCTTCTGCAGTGGTTCACAACATTTAGTTAGTTATTCGGTCCTCGTGATGAATCTCTAACTAGTCAATGAATCATCGAAGGCAATCAAATAAATCTATGAATCAAAAACGAGGACTCCCAGATTCAGTAAGCTGTCCGACGATGGAGACCCGTGGGCGCCGAATAACTAACTGAAATCCGGAGCAAAAGAAAAATACCAGTTGAATCATCAACTTCAAGGACGTAGTCCATAGTATAAAATTCTGCATTCTCCAGAATGTATGAAAAACTGCTAAGTAGGCAACTTCCACATTCCAAGTGCATAATGCTTATTGATATTGTAAATGCCGTCTGTAGCCTACAAATTATTTCGTTCATTAATTGCCTCAACCACAAGTGGTAATTTGTAAGTTTTACCGGATGTAAGAGGAAGCTATTTGCGCTGTGTATTAAATAAAATATATATAAAATATTATCTTTGATAGCAGTGAAACGCATATTCGGGGAGTTAACACTTTAAAATCTGCCAGGAAAGCAAGACAATTACGTTACAAGTTGGAGATATTTTTAATATTCACAGTAGCAAAATATTATATAGAATTTGACCCTTTACATTTATGATTGTATTCTAAAGACATCATAAAAGTTTACCCTTACAGGCTTTAATTAGTATATTTAAGGTTAAAATGAAAGACGCCTAATGTTACATGTATTTTCAGCCGTTAGTATGTAGCTCCTATTCATTTTGAAGGAAAACGACCTAAATCACTGTAAATAACATGCATATGATAAGATATCAAACACAGTTGGAACTGCATCAACTAAACATGTATATAATAGGAAATGATACACAATAAATGAAATCAATTTAATTTTTAGAACATTTTGAATACAGAAATCGAAGTGTTGATGATTAGACAGGCCAAAGCGATGTGGTAGACGGAAATATGTAGACATGAATTTAGATAAATCTCAAAAACTGAAGAGGGATACTGAATAAGTTTCAATAATTGCAGTCTTTTATCTCAAGGTCGCGATAAAACGTGATAAAAATCGTTTTGGAAACCAATTTATCACAGGTTGTCGGAATTTCGGAAACGTTTATATTACATCAGTAATTATGTCTCGCCTATAGTAAATAAAAATGAAATTGAGGTCCTTTAAGGGCAGTGAACATATTATTTAGTAGTAGTATAGAGTAAGTGCCCCAGTCACAATTGCATATAATCAACTCAGCTGACCATTATTTTTTATCTTGAAACAATTACAATTTTTCAAGAGCAGAAAGATAATGCTATTAGATAGACATATACCCTAGCATAGAAAAGTTCTAGATATGAAAACAGTTTATCAACTGAAACACTACAAGCTGCATTTGACATAAAACAAGTCCCTTGGAATATAAAAATACATAAAATGAACTCCACATGCATGAACAGTCTAGTCACTTCTTTTTACACTGACATATGAAACTGACATTTTGCAAAAGGGAAACCTCATTGAATTGGACATAAATGATGATCGTGACTTATAATCGTGTAGTGATGGGAACAGTGGCTGAACCAGAAAGCCTTCAAGATAACCAGATAATATTTTGACAATATCTTTTTTATTGAGATGTACGGGCACATATATGTGCTCTGAAAAGGATCTAGTCCTAAGACTGTATTGAGAAATGGTATGGGCAATACCGCGGTTTCGGCAACTAATGCTCCGTCAGTGACCCTATAGATTTGGCAACATGGAGCCAAAGAGAAGTACATTAATTTTGCAACTTTCAACAAAATAGTCGACACCAAGACAAATATAATCTGAGGACAAATATATTAAAGATTGGTAAGAAAATGAATCTAAACCGATAATAATCTTCTGATTTCTCAGAACACCCTAGCTGATCTCAAAGGACCAAAAGGAAATATAATCTGCACTAGAGATTATGTACATGTACGGGGCAGCCTTTACGTACGGATGATTTTTTCAATTAAAGACATAAAAAACCAGCGACTTTAATCGCAATAATTAATACAAATATCCCAAGCTCCGCAAATCGGGTGCTAAACTGAGAGTCTGTGTTTTGAGGATGCAGTGCAAGCGATATTCACAATTTAACAATTGTTAAATCAATTTATCAACATTCTTAGTCATGTTAGTCGTTTATATAGAACAATAATCGCAGAAACCTTTGAGCAGCTGTCGAGTAAGCTTACCAAGTCGCCGCAATGCGAAGCCAAAAATTCATAGACAATGGTTATACAACACGTTATTTTACGTTAAGAACAAATAAAATTGTTGTGTAGGCTCTAGACACATCTCGAGTAAAACTGCATTCACATTTGTAGGACGGGTTTCGTATCATCACAAGTTTCACAACTTCCCTAAGTTCCCTCTTTTATACACAGCTACTTTAAACGCATACAAGCAGGTACGATGATATATATCTATAATAACCGAAATACTGGCTTTGTTCACAATGACTAGTTTTCTTTCCTCTGCTGCTGATCCCTGCATACAGGTATCTGAGCAATAATAACCTTTCATTACTCTAGCAATTTAAACTGAAACTGGATTAAATCCCATGATATACAATGCAATAAAATAAAACTTGCAATAAAATGCATCTATGTTAATGTCTTTAACCTAAATCTGTTTCTTGAAATTCAATTTATGCATCTCAAGATAGCAAATCAAAGTTAAGCATATCACCTTCCTTTAAAACACAAACGAAATAAAAACAGCATATGACAGTTGTGCTAAAACCGAATACATTTATTCATAACACAAATGGGGTTTGGTTCTCGGTCAACTATCCAAAACTTTATAATGCTTGCATCCAAATCAGTATTATTCAACAAATGTAATTGTCATTCATACTTAAATCTACAAAATGTGCCTTGATAAAAGTATATCAAGTTCATCTCCATCTTTATTAAAATGCAATGAAGTTACCGCATGATGCTGGCGTTTCATCAAGATCTCGTCATGCCTGCATTTTTCAACCAGTTAACTGTAATTGCATACACTGATATCCTTGATACAGGTGTAATTACAATTTTGAGAATTTCAGTTAAATAAAGCGTGATTTTAGCAGTTGAATCACACCGAATGTTTAGAATAGTTATACGAGGGTTGGGATTTAAGTTCGTAGACTTTTGCCACTGATTTTTTATTACATCATTTATCCAATATTTGATGCATTATTATAAAGAAACAAGGTCTCCTTGTCTCGTTTTTACATTATTTTTCAAGAAATATTGTGCATTGTACATAAAACTGGTCTCCATAGCAACGTAGGTTTCGCTACCCGGGGCACGTCGTATTTTAAATACTTCTGAAGTTTTATGGTGTTGAAGAACAAACCTTAAGTTAACATATTGTATATCAAAACTTGAGCTAAATCAGTTTGAGGCACTTTAGTATCATGTTGTTAATTACATATAATTTTTAAGCATTATGTTGACGACTTATTTTGTTATTGGAGAAATCGCGCTACTTGGGAAAGAAAAATGGCGTTAACAGGCAATGTTGAAACAAGAGCAATGATCAAATCTTATGTTTGAGAAGCATAAATGCCCACAGAAACATTCAAAATGATCAGGATTTGTAGTACAGTTGTAGAACAGATCTTACCGAGATATTTACATGGTTTGAAAAAATTCAGATGGGCGCATTTGAATTTTAATTGATGAGAAAAGCACATACCTTCAACTAATCTACGAATGCTGCGGTCTTAATTCTTAATTAAATCAAAATTATGCATGATACACATAAGATTTGTTATATCTGGTGAATGTAGTATTTCAACAATAATAACTAACTAACCCCTGAAGGAAATACTGCAAATAAGTAAAGGTGTGGTGTGTTGTATGGTTCTAAACAAGGCATTTTATTGCTGACATTAATTGAAATTTGACGTAGTTTTGACGTCAAATTTCCATGACGTGCCCCGGGTGATGGCATGTCATTGTGTTTAATTCATTGCTGTGTTGAAACTATTATGAGTAGCTCTATGCTTTATAGCTTATATGATAGGTAAAAGAATATGTTTTCAAATGATATCATTTTTATTTCTGTGTGACAAACATCTGAACTTTTATAAAGAAAGTCTACGAACTTAAATCCCAACCCACGTACACTTACGCATGTGTAGATTTCATGTCTCCCAGTGCTTGAGGGTAATGAAATTTATATTCGTTTAAAATGTTGCCTATATGTTGGGACAACTGTTTGTACATGGTGGATTTGAGACGGAACAGTTTGTTTGAGCACCGTGACTGAGTGAGCGATTCGAGTTTCTCGTGATGCAAGAGGAAAGTTTATGAGCGACTGATAGAATGTGCAAATAGATATGTGTCATTCGAGGCAGAATTTCTGATGCGGTCAGATGCGAAAAATGTATCCACCACCAAAAAAGTATTCTATTTTTGGATTTGCATTTTTCAGATACAAGTACAGATGTGCACGGAATTAGAATGGTTTGTCTGATTTTGAGTCGTCACATTTAATAGGAGTACAGTATTAATGAAGGTTAGATCAAGATATAAAACATTTTTCTGGGTTGGTTTTGTGCATAGACATGGTAACTGGACGAGCTCTGGGTGTGATGCAACGGTGTGAGGATAGTGAGCGTCAAGTCGATTTGTTAATTTGCATCTGTATGCACGTAAAATTGCTACCATCATATCTATAACAAAAATAATTGTGTTGTTGTCTTTGAGATTGTTACGTGTGTCGCTTTGCCTGGTTGAAGTCCGTCGTACGAGCGAGGATTTGCTGATGTTTAGCGGGTTGAGTGCATGGGGGATACAACATTTAAATATAATATAGATGTTTTATGTTCGATTTCAGAAAATAACATAGAACTATGTATTCAAGAATGTGCCAAGAAAATACTGCTGAGTGAGTGAGTTCTTTATTCTACGATGGTGACATGGTGACCCATCTTCCTTGGGTCCCTCAAAACCTGGTAACAACGGACATGGCATTATGCAATCAATTTTGAAAATCAAAACCATGTGAAATAAGGAAAACGACACGAAAAAATGAGAGATAGAAAGAAAGACAGACAAACGTGTAAACTGAAAATCGTATTTTCCGAGAAACCAAACCAACTTAAGTCATTAATCCAATCATGGTTAATAACTACTGCTGCCTTCTTTAATTGCACGCCGGTGGATCGGGCGTCAGATTCTATGATGGCCCCAACATAAAGCTATTCATTGTAGTTGGTTTGGACCGGAGCTTCTTGTATGTTGCTTGGCTCACCGGGGTTCAACTGGTGTTTTCTTATGCTCCGGGTTTTAGTAAGTTATTCGACGCCCGGGGATCTACATCGTCGCGCAGCTTACTGAATCTATTGAGTCCTCGTCTTTGACTCATCAGGTTATCATGATTTATCGTTTGTCCTTGATGATTTATTGACTAGTTAGAGATTCACCACGAAGACCGAACAACTAACTAAATGTTGTGAATCACTTCAAAAGATGAATAGACGCCTGTTTAATCGATTTAAGCCCCCCCCCCCTCGAGTAATTTATATTAAGGCGACTCTTCTGATGTGGTTCCATTTGTTTTATGTTTTGGAGTCGAATTTTTGTGCTGCTTGAACCTTATGTACGTTTTCATATTTTTATTGAAGTTCGGGTAACTGAATGACCGCCTATTGGGAAATAGCTGTTCACGCGGCTTACGATATGTTTTCTAAGTATAAGTACTAAACTGTAAATTTGGCTTTTTTCCCACCTCGGTTTTTGAAGTGGGAATTTCTTTGAGATTGCGCCTTTTCCTGACCATTGCCTACTTGTACCTTTTAAATGTGTTTGAATTCGTAATAACATCTTTGATACCAAAAGGAGATACGTCGCTGCTACCAAATCAGTTAAACACGGCGAGAATGTATCAATTACCCTTTATAATTGTAGATATGCTGTCTAATCATTCAAAAAGATCGAATCATCTCGAGGTTTGCCAGCTGATTTGTTAAAATATTTATCTGTTAAGATTCCACCCTTTTTTATGTATGTACTTTTATTTTTATCTGCAGCTTGTTTGTAAACAATCATAAAAATGTTACAGGTATATGATTGTATTTTTATCAGGAAATTTAGTTTTCCTTGGCCTGTTTGATCGAGTGTTTTAATTTATGATCGCACCTGTACTGGTTGTATCAGTACAGGGGTGCTAATGCCACCGGCCTTTTCTTTTAGATTCTCTGTTTCTCCACAATTGCCGAGATGTGCGAGTGCTCATATACACATGTTCCAAAGCTTTCAGTACTATTGGTTTTAATTTACATGTATCTTTCGGTTAGAGAAGCCCGTATGTAATCGCAACGCCTTTTGGATAAGAACTGAACATAATATGTTTAGTTACAGTAAGTAACTTTCAGGTTCGAAATCAGAGCCAGCCAAAACCCAAGATGGGAACAAACCCAATCAACAAATAGTTTCTGATACAAATAAAAGTACTGAAAGCCAAACTTTAATACACACGTGAAACCTATTGCATCTTTTGGATGCTTTAAAGATCTATACATGTCTGTATCTGAATTTTGTGACGGCAATGAAGCGTTTCCAGAAATGCTTATAAAGAGCTCTTACAGTAAATCCACACCATCGAATTTAGACAACACATGCGTTTGTTGATGTTAAAACAGAAAGCGTTTGCACACACACACACACAGAGAGAGAGAGAGAGAGAGAGAGAGAGTGAGAGTACATGTAGGGAGACTCAGCTTGCGGAAAAACAACACATCATTTCACATTCCAAGAGTGCAGCAATGTTTTAAGCATGTGGTTTCAATGGTACATTTATAAGTCGGTATGAGTGTTGGCTTTCGTTGAAAAACTAACAATTCTTGCGTGCACTTTATAACATTTTCAGATGGTTTCTGTCGATTACACAGCAAGTGAGTAAACATGTGCACGTGTTTACGCCTACAACTTGTTGAGTGACAGGAAAATCAGAACTCAAATGTACTTTGGCTCATACCTGGTTCGAATAGAAAAAAGTCACTGTTGTTTGTAGATGACTTTGACATGCATCCTTGGGATATTTTAGAATTTTTTGTTTCATATTCGACTTACTGCCTGAATGTGCGACTATTTCGCTACATTGTGTTTGTAAGATGGTGACTTTTACACAACCGTTTTTATGCCCATTAAACTGTCTTCTTTGTTTCCTACCTTGTTGGCAGACATTCCATAGTTGTTGATCTATTTGCTCATTCAGCGTCTTCTCGGTCTCGCCATCATTAACAGTCTTGTCAATGTGCTGCAGATGAGGGCATAGATAACGTGTCTATCACTATATCTTGCACTGTGTCTTGCATTTTTACAATCCTACAATTTCCGTCTTTCGAAGAACTCCTTGTGTCTTCGGTATGCAAGGTACTGCACACCTTGCAAGATCATGTGTGTTATGTTTGTTTCAACGTTCGTTTTGTCTTTCCATGAAGTAGGCTATCAGCCAGATTCTTGTTACTTAGAACTGTATGTCACAATTGTACGTGTCTGTAGCTGACTTGTGTAGCACAGATTGGTGATTCCGAACAATCGTATGGATGTCGGAAAGGTCCTTTGAAATAGTAAGAACTTATGTTTTCTATCTTTTTTCTTTTCTTTACTTTTTCACATTAAGGATGGCCTCTCCGTGTATTGTATTTCGGGAAATGAAAAGAATCTACCACACTAAACTATGCAACATGTTATAGCTTGGAGTCATTACTTAGTAGCAGACCAATCATGTCCTTAAAAACCAGAAGAATCATACATTGAGATTTCTGGATAATCATTCGGATGTTTAACAAAATTATGCAAGTGTTATGCTTTCAATCTAATTACCCAGCCAAAACATACCTGTCGGATCTCAACAACCACCAGACAACCCTGACATAATAATTTAGATTCTCGTTAGATCATAATTCTAGACAACTGTTTACCTAGACAGGTAACAGGTTCAACAAATACAATAAATTCACGTGTCGGCAACTTTTTCTGTGGATATCCGAAGGTTTTAGCTGTTCCGAATTGACTAATTGTCAAGGCTGCCGACCATGTACATGTGTAATTATTACTTGATGGCAAAACTGTCTTTTTCACAGTAAAGAACATGATCGTAAAATCAACATACATTCACATAGTCGAATATAGTGGTTTACTGCAGTACAATAGCATGGCTTTCGTTGCCGATTTAAAAAGGGCTACTGATGATGGTTCATTTCCCGAAATTGCGCAATATAGTCCATACTTTCTCCCTTTGAATGTTTTAGCTGCTTCCAAAGGATCAAACCTTTATACCCATTTTGCTGATTTGGCATTTAACTTCATATCTTGGTTAGTGCGTAATTGATTGCTTTTAGTTTTTATATTTCAAATGTAAACACTTTCATTATTACTTTGAACATCGGGATTTCCTAACATATTATGTATAAATAATTCTCTTTCCACCTGCCATTTTTTTTCTCAACAATTGCTTCAAATCAGATTTTCTGGAAGTTCGGTTCGCTCATTAATGCCTTATTAATCGAAGAGTGTCAAAACAAAGTTGTGTAATGTGATGGCATAAAAGTGTAGGAATATTACGCAAGACAATGTATTTCTCTCTCTTTGTCTGTTAACAAGTGGCATTCTTGCTTTTTAACTGAGTTTACATGTCACCGCGTCTATAACGAGCATACTTCATGTCTGAGAGTATACTTATGGGTGTTCATTCATGTACATAACTGGTCTGACAAGAGAGTCAAATGTACCCTGAATACACAGAAAATATCTGCAAATGTTATTTTCTGTCCTTTCGCGGGGAATATTTTCTTGGGATATAGTGTATTGTTTTTTTTTTTTGTTTTTTTTTTTTTCTTTTTTCGTCTTTTTTTCTAGGACAACAATGGAATGACACTCCTACTTATTTTAACGAAATACTACATACAGTTTACATCCGACGAAAATAATAAAAAATAAAACTGGGATCCTTAAAGAGCAGTGAACATATTAATGAGAAATGGGTGGGTCATACCGTGGTTTCGGCTACTCAAATGCGTATGAAACTATCGGCCCAGGCTCGCGATATTGAACTACTCGGTCGAGCCATGCGTGCTTTGTTATATACGACTGGATATACATTTGATGCTTGTATGCTGTGTAATGTTTTAAACAAATAAAACTAACAGCCATCTGCCAGACCAGATTCAAAGTAATAAAAATTCCGATCAGGGGTATTGCGGATTCAACATAAAGAAGATATCAAAACGCGATACTGCGTGAGCAAAATACGCACATTTATCCACCAAATGCATAGGATATTACACGAAAAGGGAGGCAATGATAAGGAAACAGCACAATCAGAATGAAATTCGCACCCCAAAAACCGAGAGGTGTTCGGTCCTCGTGGTGAATCTCTAGCTAGTCAATGATTCATCAAGGACAAACAAATAAATCATGATAACCACCCTGGTGAAAAAAAACGAGGACTTAACAGATTGAGTAAGCTGCCCGACGATGGAGATCCCAGGGCGCCAAATAACTTACTGAAACCCGGAGCAAACGAAAAACACCAGTTGAGCCCCGGAAGGCAGCATAGCCATCAACCATGATTGGGTTAAAAACTAAGCATGCAGACTGTCGCATAACATTCAAGTTATAACATATACGTCTGTAACGTGTTATATTTTTTCTGAACTGAAAAGTAAGTCGAATGAGCAGCTATTTTACAAAAGGCGGCCATTCAGTTACTCGAACTAAACTAAAATATAAAAACGTAAACAAGGCTCAAACAGCACAAAATTTCGACGCCAAAGCACAAAACAATTAGAACAACAACGATCAGTAATAAAAATTACTGGCGGGCTGAAACCGATTTTACAGGGCCATAACCTCAGCCTCATCTTCTGCAGTGGTTTACAACATTTAGTTAGTTGTTCGGTCCTTGTGGTGAATCTCTAACTAGTCAATGAATAATCATGGACAAACAAATAAATAATGATAATCATCATGTTGAATCAAAAACGAGGACAAAGATTCAGTCAGCTGCCTCACGATGGGGATCCCTAGGCGCCGAATAAATTACAGAAATCCTGAGCAAGAAAGAAAACACCAGTAGAACCCCGGTGGGCCAAGCAACAGACAAGAAGCTCCGGTCCCAAACAACTAAAATTAATAGCTTTAAGTCGGGGCATCACAGAGTCCGACGCCCGACCCACCGGTGTGCAATAAAAGAAGGCAGCATAGTCATAAACCATGATTGGGTTAAAACCTAAGCAATTTGCCCCATACCATTTAAGTTATATTTTATACGTCTGTAAGGTGTAATGATTCTTCTGAACTGAAAAGAAAAATCATTCCTTCCTATAAGTTTCTTAAATTTGTAAACCAAGTCATCATAAAATTCTGGTTCCGAAAGGCCCTAACGCAAATAAAATAAAAGCTTAATCCTTTGGAAGCAGTAAAAACGTTCAAAGAGATGTAGTATAGGTAATATTGCGCAATTTCGGGTACTGAATCCTCAGCAGTGACCTTTTATAAATCGGCGACGATAGCCAGATAAATATACTGCAATTTCAAACATTTACTCAAGGTAAATAACAGACACACGCCTAAACGGGTTCAAATAATTAAAACATTGTTTAGAAGACGGCTCTAAATCTACAGGTGTTATTACTCTGAATATTCAGACTGATCTCTAAGTAGATAAGGCGCTTTAGCCCAACATTTAATTTGGAAATCAACTCATAGTGTCTGCGGTAAAATTAAAAACAAATGGTTGTGGAAGTTTATAATATCGATAGCCCTGCTGGAGTAATTTGGCTGTTAAACATTTATTTCGCGCGTTGAAGTCCGAAACACGATTGCAGACTCTAGCAAACCTAAAAAGTTGCGAAGTGTATACACTATAAGAAGCACGTCGAGGAACGCCAAAATCAAAAAAAACGGAAAATTTACAATCAATTATATCAAAATGAAAGACATCGCAGTTTTCATAAATGCTAGAAGAAACAAATCCATAGAAGTAGAAAGATGTAAATCCAACAATGGGCGCTTCGGTATCTGTTGTGTTGGCTTTATTCAACTGTAGTCCAGGTGGATAAATTTGAATTACCATGCCTTCAAAACAAGGTACAAGTAGGCAAAGATCAGGAAAAGGCGCAATCAGAAAAAGATTCCCACTCTAAAAACCGAGGTGGGAAAAAACCAAACTAACAATCAGGTACTTATACCATGAAACATATCGTAAGCCGAATGAGCAGCTATTTTCCCAATAGGTGGCCACTCTGTTACCTTAACTTAACTAAAACTGTGAAAACACACATAAGGCGCCAACAGCACAAACAAATTTTAAACACCAAGACATAAAACAAAAAGAACCACCACAGAAGTATCGCCTTGGAACGATCAGTAACACAAAGTTACTGGCGGGCATAAACCGGGTTTACAGGCGCCTAACCTCACCTTCAGCTTCTGCAGTGGTTCATAACATTTAGTTAGTTCTTCGGTCCTCGTGGTAAATCTCTTACTAGCCAATGAATCATCAAGAACAAACATATAAATCAAGATAAACATCCTGATAAATCAAAACCCAGGACTCACAGATTGAGTAAGCTGCCCGACGATGGAGATCCCTGGGCGCCGAATAACCTACTAACTCCGGAGCAAAAAAAAACACCATTTGGATCCCGGTGGGCCAAGCAACAGACTAGAAGGTCCGGCCCCAACCAACTAAAATGAATAGCTTTAAGTCGGGGCCATCATAGAGTCTGACGCCCTACCCACCGGCGTGCAATTAAAGAAGGCAGCATAGTTATCAACCATGATTGGGTTAAAAACTAAGCATGCAGACTGTCGCATAACATTCAAGTTATAACGTATACGTCTGTAACGTGTTATGATTTTTCTGAATTGAAAAGAAAAATCATTAATTCCTATAAGTTTCTTAAATTTGTAAACCAAGTCAGCATAAAATTCAGGTTCCGAAAGGCCCTCACTTAAAAGCGTCTTTAACCCAACATTATATATGGAAATCAATTCATAGTGTCTACGATAAAATTTAGAAAAAGGTACAAGTAGGCAAAGATCAGGAAAAGGCGCAATCAGAAAAAGAAAAGGTTTTTCGAAGTTTATGATACCGATAGCCCTGTTGGAGAAGTTTTGCCGTTAAACATTTATTTCGAGCGTTGAAGTCTGTAACATGATTGCAGACTCTAGCAAACCTATTAAGTTGCGAAATGTATACACCATAAGAAGCACGACGAGCCACAAAATTGGTAACCAATATTAAAAATCTATCATACCCTGAAAGGCTAAGAAAACTGGGGTTGCCGTCACTAGAATATAGACGTGAAAGAGCTGACCTAGTAGAAGTTTATAAAATAATGCACAACATTGACAAAATCGACAAAGACAAGCTGTTCGCTTTTCCAACTTACACTGTGACAAGGGGACATCAACTTAAATTAGCTAAGAAACAGCATAGGCTAAAAATCAGATCCAACAGTTTCAGTCTAAGAGTGATAGACTCTTGGAATGCTTTACCCGAACATGTAGTCATGGCACCCTCCCTGAAATGCTTCAAATCACGGTTAAATGTGTTTTGGAAAAAACACCCGTATAAGTTTAGTCCCTAGTGCTACAGTCCCGGACCAAAACCAAGAGACTACTACAAGAATGCACCTACAGAGGCTGTCTTGATAGCCTGATATTGGCGTCGAGGATATGTGAGCTATATGTGAGTTATGTGAGGAACGTCACCACCCAAAAAAGGAAAATTTACTATATCAAAATCAAAGTCATCGCGCTTATCATAAATTTTAGAAGAAACAAATCCTTTTGCAACAGAAAGATGTAGATCTAAAAAGGGGGCTTCGGTATCTGAGATATTGGCTTTGTTCAACTGTAGTTCAGGTGGATAAATTTGATTGACCATACCTTCAAAATAAGGGTTGTCAATGTTCAAAAGTTCATCGAGGTACCTAGATGTGGAATTGAAAGCCTCGATAACATCAGCATGATTTTCATGGTTAAGAGAATCCATGAAATCTCTTTCGTAGCAGTAAAAAAATAAATCAGCTACGAGAGGTGCGCAATTTGTACCCATCGGAATTCCAACAATTTGTCTGTATAACTTGGTCCCAAATCTAATATAAATATTATCAAGGAGATAGGACAAGGCGTCGCACACATTCTGACATGACCAAAGTGTATACCGACTTTGGTCAGAGGAAGTGAAAAAAGCCTTTCTGTCATTACATGCCAAATAAAGTGAACCATAGTTTTTAATGCCCTTTTAAAGGTCCACTCTATCAAATCCAGAAGTTTTTCTTTAATTAGATTATGTGGTAATGTTGTATACAGACTAGATGTGGACAAGCTCGTCGCACGGAACCCTCTACACTTCAATTTACTGAGCACCTCACCAGAATTTTTTATTGACCAAAACCAATTTTTATTTGAAGATTCATACACTGTCTCACAGTATCTTATAACATGAGATTTGATAGCAGTAAGACAGGAAGTTAACAATTTAGAAAGTTCAGTGGTAGTACAAGAGCTAGAATTTGCTATAAATCTAGCAGCTTTGTACGGTCTTTTGTGAAGCTTAGGTAACCAATACATCGTAGGAAGTTTGTCTTGGCCTTCATAGACACAAACAGAAAACTTAACAGGTTGGCAGTGTTCAAAAGGTCATCGAGGTACCTAAAAATCGAATTAAAAGCCTCGATAACATCAGCTCGATTTATCATGGTTAATAGATGATCCATGAAATCAGGAATAATTAATGAACTCGTGGAACTCTGAATAATATTGAATGCAAACTAAAAAAAGGTCGACAACCTGAAAAACAAGAAAAGATCAACAAACGAATAGAAAAATATGCGACGGTACATTGTTCAAAAGAGTAACTTAGTTTGCGAAGAAACTTTCTCATTAAACTTCCACTCGCCATTTGTTCTACATTAAAGCCAGCACGAATTTTCTTGAAATAGAATTTAACATCTTCTTATCTCAATGAAACATGATGGGGGTCAAGAGCAGTGCTTAAAACTTCTGATGATTTTTGGCTTGTAAATATTGAAATTAGAAAATGCCATTTGTAAATCTATACAAGGACGAGGCGAGTTATTTAGAGTTATGTAGAAATGAAAAATGCATAATTCAAAAAAGTACAAGTAGGCAAAGATCAGGAAAAGGCGCAATCAGAATAAGACTCCCACTCCAAAAAACAAGGTGGGAAAAAACAAACTAACAATCAGGTACTTATACCATGAAAACATTTCGTAAGCCGAATGAGCAGCTATTTTCCCAATAGGTGGCCACTCAGTTACCTTAACTTAACTAAAAATATGCAAACACACATAAGGCGCAAACAGCATAAAAATATTTTAAACACGAAGACATAAAACAAAAAGTTTATACGTACATGTACATTGATGTATCTGTTTACACCAGATGTCAACCTTTTTGAAATGGATCTTGCATTTATATTTATTTTTGCTGAAACACATGAAGGAAAATAGTGCGCTGAGTGGCCGCCTATAGGGGAATAGCTGCTCACTCGGCTTACGATATGTTTTCTTGGTATAAGTACTTTCAGTAAGTGCCAATTTGGGGTTTTCCACCCCTCTGCTTATGGAGTGGGAGTTTCTTACTGATTTCGCCATTTCCTGAATATTGCCCGTGTACCTTCTTGGCTGCACGCGCATTAGATTAATAATAATAATAATAATAATAATAATAATAATAATGTTAAAAATAAAAATAATAAAATCTGAAATACAGTACTGTAATTTTGTACCAAACAAATTAACAGAAAAACTAAAAAAGGCTCCTGAGTACTATGCGTAACAAACACCAGACTTAATCATGGAATTTATCATGATTTATTTTGTTTGTCCATGATGACTCATTGACAAGTTAGAGGTTGACTACGAGGACCGAACAACTAACTAAATGTTATGAACCACTGCAGAAGCTGAGGGCGAGGTTTTGATTTTATATTACTGATCGTTCCAAGGCAATACTTCTGTGGTGGTTCTTATTGTTTTATGTCTTGGTGTTCAAAATTTGTGTGCTGTTGGCGCCTTATATATGTTATCATATTTTAAGTTAAGTTTAGGTTAATGAATGGGCACCTATATGGAAAATAGCTGCTCATTCGGCTTACGAAATGTTTCCATGGTATAAGTACCTTATTGTTAGTTTGTTTTTTCCCGCCTCGGTTTTTGGAGTGGGAATCTTTTTCTGATTGCACCTTTTCCTGATCGTTGCCTACGTGTACATGTACCTTCTTACGCCATGTTGTTGCATTTATATTAGCATCTGAAAGCAGAAAAACTGAAAGCAACGACAATGGAGTACCGTTTATAAATGAGAACTTGTCTAAAAACAACTGTCACTGACAGGACATAAGCTTCGTTTTTGTAGTTAGTCCATGTCGGCCAAGCGCATAGTTAATAGCGGTAAGGCATGTCTTACCTCCCTGAATTGTTGTACACTTTCTCTTCAATTATTACTTGTCGCCTCTAATCAGGAAATAGTTTTACCCTACCTGTCGACCAATCCTTGACATACATGAACTCTTAGTCCGCGAAAAAGAGTCTATAGATCTGGTCAAAACTGTGAGCCATGCCAAGTGCATATACCATACAAAACGGGGTTGACTTATAAGCACCAATCTCAGTTCTACGAGACAAGTATTTATAAGAAACCAAAAGTATTTTACGCTTAAAACAGCAGGAGTTTTAATTGTAACAAAATACTACATTATCACTCTGAACTCATCTTTTTCTGGCTGTATACATTTAAAGTTAAGAAGATTTTTGAACCAACTGTGGAATAATAGCATGGAATTTTCTAAGAATTGAGATGCTGCAAATATGCATTTCATTAACTAATGGAATGGTATGAGGTGGTAATGATCAGAAAAAGGCACAATCAGAAAGAAAATCCCACTCTAAAAACAGACGTGGGAAAAAAACTAAATTGACAAGTAGGTACTTATACATGTATATAGAAAACATATCGTAGGCCGAATGAGCAGCTATTTCTTAATAGGCAGTCACTCAGTTATCCGAACTTTACCAAAAATATGAAAACATACATAAGGTTCAAACAGCACAAAAATCGACTCCAGATCATAAAACAAAAAGGACAGACATATCGCCTTGGAACGATTATTAATATAAAACTACTGTGGTGCTTTAATCGATTTCACAGGGCCCTAACCTTAACCTCATCTTCTGCAGTGGTTCACAACATTTAGTTAGTTGTTTGGTCCTCGTGATGAATCTCTAACTAGTCAATGAATCATCGAAGGCAATCAAATAAATCTATGAATCAAAAACGAGGACTCCCAGGCTCAGTAAGCTGTCCGATGATGGAGACCCCTTGGCGCCGAATAACTAACTGAAATCCGGAGCAAAAGAAAAATACCAGTTGAGTTTTCAACTTAAAGGATGTAATTCATAGTATAAAATTCTGCATTCTCCAGAATGTATGAAAAACTGCTAAGTAGGCAGATTTCACATTCCAGGTGCATAATGCTTATTCATATTGTAAATGCAGTCTGTAATCTACAAATTATTTCGTTCATTAATTGCCTCAACCACAAGTGGTAGTTTTAAGTTTTACCGGGAGTAAGATGAAGCTATTTGCGCTGTGTATTAAATAAAATATATATAAAAATAATCTTTGATAGCAGTGAAATGCATATTCGGGCAGTTACCGCTTTAAAATCTGGCAGGAAAGCAAGACAATTATGCTACAAGTTGGAGATATTTCTAATATTCCTAACCAGGGACCAAAGTAGCAAAATATTATATAGAATTTGAACCTTTACATTTATGATTGTATTCTAAAAAACATCATACAATTTTACCTTTACAAGCTTTAATTAGTATAATTAAAGTTAAAATGAAAGACGCCTAAGCTTATTTTCAGCCGTTAGTATGTAGCTCCTATTCATTTTGAAGGAAAACGACCTTAATCATTGTAAATAACATGCATATGATAAGATATCAAACACAGTTGGAACTGCATCAACTAAGCAGCTGCATCTACATGTAATTGTATATAATAATAAATGATACACAATAAATGGAATCAATTCGGTTTTTAGAACATGTTGAAGTTTTGATGATTAGATAGGCCAAAGGGATGTGGTAGACGGAAATATGCAGACATGAATTCAGATAAATCTCAAAAACTGAAGACGGATACTGCATAAATTTCAATAATTGCAGTCTTTTATCTCAAGGTCGCGATAAAACGTGATAAAATATAAAACCAATCGTTTTGGAAACCAATTTATGACAGGTTGTCGGAACTTCGGAAAAGGGAAAGATATGAATGAAACGTTTACATTACATCAGTATTTATGTCTCACCAAAGAGAAGTACATTAATGTTGCAACTTTCAACAGAATAGTCGACACCAAGACAAATATAATCTGAGGACAAATATATTAAAGATTGGTAAGAAAATGAATCTAAACCGATAATAATCTTCTGATTTCTCAGAATACCCTAGCTGATCTCAAAGGATCAAAAGAAAATATAATCTGCACTAGAGATGATGTACGGGGTAGCCTTTACTTACGGATGATTTTCCAATTAAAGACATAAAACCAGCGACTTTAATGGCAATAATTAATAAAAAATATCCCAATGTCCGCAAATCGGGTGCTAAACTGAGTAACAAAATACAAGTCTGTGTTTTGAAGATGCAGTGAAAGCGATATTCACAATTTAACAATTGTTAAATCAATTTATAAACATTCTTAGTCATGTAAGTCGTTTATATAGAACAATAATCACAAGAACCTTTGAGCAGCTGTCTAGTAAGCTTACCAAGTCGCCGCAATGCGAAGCCAAAAATTCATAAACAATGGTTATACGACACGTTATTTTACGTTGAGAACACGTAAAATTGCTGTGTAGGCTCTTGAGTAAAACTATGTGCACATTTGTAGGACGGGTTTCGTATCATCCCAGGTTTCACAACATCCCTTAGTTCCCTCTTTTACACATAGCTCCTTAAAACGCATACAAGCGTTATATATCTATCTATAATAACCGAAATACTAGTTTTCCTCTGCTGCTGATCCCTGCATCTTTCCCGCCAGGTACAGGTATATATGAGCAATAATTGTCTATCGTTCCTCTAGCAATTTAAACTGAAACTGGATTAAATCTCATGATATACAATGCAATAAAATAAAACTTGCAATAAAATGCATTTATGTTAATGTCTTTAACCTGAATCTGTTCCTTGAATTTCAATAACAGCAAGTCAAAGTTAAGCATATCACCTTCTTTTAATACACAAACGAAACAAAAACAGTGCACGACATGAGTGTTGCGCTAGAAACCGAATAAATTTATTCATAGCTTATTGACTATAAAACAAATGGGGTTTCATTCTCAGTCAACTATCCAAAAAATTATAATGCTTGCATCCAAATCATCCAATCAGTATTATTCAACAAATGTAATTGCCAGTCATACTTAAATCTACAATATGTGCCTTGATAAAAGTATATCAAGTTCATCTTCATCTTGATTTAAATGCAATGAAGTTACCGCATGATTCTGGCGTTTCATCAAGATCTCGTCATGCCTGCATTTTTCAACCAGTTAACTGTAATTGCATACGCCGATACCCTTGATACAGGTGTAATTACAATTTTGAGAATTTCAGTTAAACATAGCGTGATTTTGAGCAGTTGAATCACATCGAATGTGTAGAATACGAGGGGAAAGCAAAAAGTTCGTGGACTTTGTCAATAAAATCAAAAGTATATATGCGATTTCTCTGAAATTACCGTATGTTTGCGATCCATTTAATACAAGCAAGCATAGAAAGTTTCAGACAAATCGCTTGATAAACATCGTTTCTATGGCAATTTGTTTGATGCGTGTTAGCGCTACCCGGAGCACGCCAAGACGTTAACGTCATTTGCCAACGGGTTTTCTGTATACGCTGCCGAGTCAAAAGTTCCTATAAAAACATTATGTCTCATTCGACTTCAAGCAAATTTTCATATATTTATTCCCCATCTGTGAAGAATTACAGTAGAAAGTTTAAGGTCAATAGCTAGAAAAATTTAGTTTTTATGACAATTTCTGCGACAGACGCTATGATTATACGGGGCATGCCATGACGTTAAAGTTGTTCGCGTAGATTTTTGTGCTTACTTGTTGTTTTTAACAGCTATTTCGTTGTGTCTAACACTTTGCACATCATTGAACACTGTTGTATGCTTCAGTTCTGATGTGTCTCTAGCTGTTTGTAACAAATCAGACGTTTCTGTAGGTTTTATTCGGAAGTCTCGCACAAATTTTATCGATGTGCAAGTTTCCGCCATTTACCAGTAACGTCATTTTTAATAAATTTTTGCTTAGACTTGTCTTTCAAAAAGTGTCGCTGTAGCGTTGTCTTTCGAATGCGAGAACTGCAATTTCACATTTCAAGCCGAATTACATCATTATCAATATTTCCATAATTTAGAGAGATTTAGAAATGACATTTCTAAAAAATTTTATATTTATAAACACGTAAACAGAGATTTTACGGCGTGCTCCGGGGTGGCAAACCCCACGTGTTTGTCGATGTAATTTGACCAATCAAAAATAAGATTCGACAAATAACATTTTACGTGAATGTCGACAATATACCATTATTACACTTGTGAAAATACGAAAACAATCGGACGTCAATTATAAAAGTTATTAAGAAAGTCCACGAACTTTTTGCTTTCCCCTCGTAGATATATACTTATGCATTTGTACATTTCATGTCTCCCAGTGCTTGAAGGTAATGGAATTTATATTCGTTTAAAATAATGCCTACGTTTTGGCAAAACGTTTTGTACATGGTGGATTTTAGACGAAACTGTTTGTTTGAGCACCGTGACTGATCGAGCGATTCGAGTTTCTCGTGATGCACAAGAAAGTATATGAGCGACTGATAGACCGTGCAAATAGATATGTGTCATTCGAGGCAGAATTTCTGATGCGTTCAGGTGCGAAAAATGTACCCCACCCACCAAAAAGTATTCTGTTTTTGGATTTGTATTTTTCAGATACAAGTACAGGAGTGCGCGGAAGTAGATTATAAATCGTATTTTCCGACAAACCAAACAAACTGAAATGTGCTTTAATACATGTACGTGATAAAAGACAGGCAAAGATCAGGGGAAGACACAATCAGGAAAAAGATTTCCACTCCAAAAACCGAAGTGGGAAAAAACTAAATTAACAATCAGGTACTTGTACCATGAAAACATATCGTAAGCCGAATAAGCGGCTATTTTCCCAATATGTGGTCACTCAACAAGATTATACAAAAAATATTTTTTTTTTAATTATTTACAGCTAAGTTTAAATGCGTCCAATGTGTATTAATGTGTAGAATTGGTGTAAAATACCAATACACCATTCGACCAATGTGCGTTTATGCACATATTTTTCGAAAACGACCGGGGTGTGAACTTATTGGAACATATGGGCTAATTAGAACGAATAGGGTATACTGTCTATTCATTCAACTTATTGGAACATATGCGCTAATTAGAACAAATACGGTATACTGTCTATTCATTCAAACAGATCGAATCATCTCGACGTGTGCGAGCAGAGTTGTTAAAATATTTATCTGTTAAGATTCCAGTTTTTTATGTACGTGCTTTTATTTTTATCTGCTGCTTGTTTGTAAACATTCATAAAAATGTAACAGGTATATGATTGTATTGTTTTATCAGGAAATTTACAGTACAAGCCAGGTGGATTTTTTTTTCTCCACTCTCCACTGCGGACCTCTTATCAGTGTCCACGCGGGACCTTGGAATATTTCCACCGTGGACGACACAGTGGAAACACGGTGGATGTTGTTTACACGCAACACCGTGGACTCGCTAATCAAATACACCGTAACCCCACCGTGATCGTTCTGATATCATTAGCAAGCCACCGTGGATTGCTAATTAAGGCACAGCATGATAAATGAAAGGAACCAATTGACTACAGGTACAATGGAAGAGTAAACCCATTTAAAAAGAACGTACATCGAAATTATTACTTTTGCTTACTATATAAGTTTTTGAGTTGAGATAAATTAAAATTGGAACTATGTCGGACCTTTTTATATGATTATTACTGGACAACACAATCGTTTGTGCAGTATTGTAAGCTGTAAACGAGATCGTGCGTGCAGTCACCGTTCCTCTCTTAGTTTTGCATGCTTGCTCTCTATCTAAACGCGGTTGAGTAGAACGCAATGAATTAAGAGTTTTCTGCAAAATGCATGCATGGAATATTCGCCATCGGCGCATGTAATAATATTTTTGATAAAAATTCGTGTTTTAACCCAAAATCACAGATTTCTGAAATTTTCCAAAAGTGCATTTTAGACACAAAAGTATCAACATTTCGATTATAAAAACAGTTTTGCAGTTGAATGAAACAGTAAGAGGGGATGAATGACAGAATTGGATAGGGTAGGCAACAGTGACAACTTCAATTTCAGGGGGTTTCCATTGTTCCTGCAAGTCTACGAGAAGGGCTCGCGAAAAAAGATGGAATGTTTGCACGGTGATGGTGCTGCTATATATCTTTAGCAAAATTTCGAGTGTTAGATTACCAATATGTCCTGCAATTAAAAATAAACTTTTGATGCATATCAAACTTTAAGTAGTATATTAACAGAACGAACAACAGCATGACTTAGAATTATGCTATTAATAAAGCAGTACGACAACAAAACCTCCTATCCCCTATCCATTTTAATCAACAAGTTGCTATAGATCGCCTCGACCAATTAATGCAGTTTTTTTTTTCACTATAATTATTGCAACAATCAAAGAATACATATGTATTGTTTGCTTGATTTATTGTTTAACGTCCAAGTCAACAGTTATGACCATGTCGGGACATGTATTGAATTCCTATCCAGCATTATGATGCAATGATTTGCGAAAAGTTCCAATTATGTTAATACTCAAAAAGAAATGTTCGTATGATGGTTTGACTTAACCACTTTCCTGCATCAGAAATAATTTCACGTATGTACGTGAAATCGTGTTCTTAAGACAAAGTCCGGCAAAGTTATGCTTACATGTATATTCCAATCGCATTTTGTGATGCAATGATAGACACTTCAGGCTTGATATTCTATCGTAAACACAATACGTACATTTTACCGATAACAAGCCAAAATACAAAATGCATTGTAGCAATATGCTATTAACAGCGACGCAAAACCAAGTTCGTACATTGTATTTACGCAACACTAAACATGTGAAACATGCAATAGATTCGGACTAACTTCATACATGTGTATCAGCGTACAAAACTATCAATTAAGATGGAAAGAACATTTGCGTACACTGTATATATGCCTGTGCATGAGAAAACCAACAATATGGGTTTCCGACCAGGTCCGACACAAACCCAAGCTGTACAGTGACCGCATAAAGCTAGAAGCTTGAAACTTTGGATATAAGTAGAAGAGGAATAGTACTACTCGTATGGCGAAAACAAAGGCGCTATTCAGCTGTGCAGTTACTGCAGTTACTGCACAGCTGATCTGCGTCTTTGTTTTCGCATATGCAAATCGGTTGTTTTCACATGCGGCGGCTCAATTATAAATTAACGTCAAGGTATTAAATGCGATTCAGTTTGCTTTAGAAGTTATTATATATGCATTTATTCATTTATATAACATTACGAGTATACTGAGAGGATACAGTATAAACGTTTACTGCCATTCTACCATGTAGCCTTCATGCTTTCTAAAATGCTAGCACCTTTTGCAGGCCCTACTATACTTGTACATTACATACACATTTAGTGAAGTATAATTTGATTCATTGATATTGCATACTGGTATTTAAACAAATAAGTGAAAAGGGAGTCAAAACATTGTCTCATTAAAATGGTTCCCAAATACCGAATGTGTCTCATTAAAATGGTTCCCAAATACCGAATGAAGCAATGAGCCAGCTATATAGAGACTCGGATGAAATTAAACAAAGACCCTGTTTTCGAAACGGCGTGAAGTCATATTCTTTTTTTTCCAATCTTGTGAAATAAATAAATAAATAAATAAATAAATAAATAAATAAATAAATAAATAAATATTGCATTTGTTCGAAAAATGGAGTACTACAAAAAGAGAAGGAAGCATTTGTTGAGAATAATTATCGCGAATAGTCTAATGATCATCACCGTACAGCTTATGTATATAATTAATCATTGTTATCTGAGATCATAGATTATTGCTAATTGTTTTACGTTTCTTCTAATACCGGAATGAGATTAACCATTATAAAACAAGGTTGCTCCCGCTGTGTCTCTTCATTTGGCGATTGCCAAAACAATGATTCTAATGGGATATTATTATGGGCGGCATATCATCCAGATTACCACAGTTCGATATGCCTTATCTCACTAGGAAGGAGAGATGAATAAGAAAGAAAAACAAAATATAGCAGTTAAAACTTACTTGAATCACGCTCTTTTCAAATACGAAAACTTGCACATGCAATATGAAGAATTTTTGTTCAAATATTGATTGTTGGTACACGTTAGAACCGCCTCGCCAACTGAATGCGGTACCCACAATCTTTGTTTTGGAGCAAAAAACTATAGCCCTGTAAATACATTTACACTAAATAAAGGTGGGATATAAAGTGGAATGCATGGATATGTTTGCATGATGATGGCTCAGTTCTGACTCCGGTTCAGATGTCCCTGTGTACCGCGATAACCAGGTCACTTTGCTACAAAAACAGATCGCGTTCTCACAGTAACGATGTTACCGCGGTGTAGCACGGTGGTCTTGTAAAAGATGAAACCGTCGTTGACACGGATTATCCCGATCCACCGAAGTGTCGTCACGGGGCAGGTCGGTTTTCCCCAGCTTAAGTCTGGATGAACGGTGTGTTTCTGCGGATAAAACTAAACTGAATAAAATTGGAAAAGTCTAAACAGGGTATATGTCATTTCTACCGTGTAAATGAATGTAATTAAAATGCGATCGTGACGAAAATTTGCACCCATGCATTGTTAAGTCAATTTTGGTTGCAGAGTCTGCTTTCGATTACGACATCAGGAAAACATGTCCGTGAAATGTATTCCCCCTTAAACCCCACTTTTATATAGCAAAACTGTTTATGCGGGGGTATACCTATTTTTAATTATTTTTGCTCCAAAACATAGGTTGTGGATACTCGTTAGAACCGCCTCGTCGAAATTTTTCCACTGAAAATTTCCATTTATCACGAAGTTAAAAATCTCTGTTTATTGCATGGGCAAGTTTTCGTAATGGAAGTTTCATGATTTTGTTTTGCTTTGTTACCCCTAGGCACAACATTAGAGCGCAATTTAACTTTATTCAGAGTGATTTGTACACAAGAGCAACATTGCGCACCGGAGTAGATTTGAATATGTGCATTTTGCGCAGGCGAATTGGGTTTTGTCTTCAATGATGAAAAATTTCTCTTTGAACAGCGGTCAAAATTCTCTTTGAACAGCGGTCAAACACAACACACATGTACACTCTGCCGCACAGCCTCCAAAACCAGGACCATTTTTGGTCCTCCTTCAGATTAATTGAATAATTGGTCAGGCAGTATATTATCACAGCAGGCACTGGCCTCCAACTGTTGAGGTCCCAGTTATCTAATTGTGCAAAGGTGTAGCAGAATTCTGTTATCAGTAAACATGATTTATTTCTTCTCTGAGACATCATGGGACAATAAGATAACATGTTTGCATTTTGGAGCATTTTTATAAATCACACAATTGTATCAATAGTCAATGCAACTGGAAGATACATATGTATATAGATTAATTGGTTTTCTAAAACATAATTTAGACATTAATGCAATATGAGCAGCAATATAAAAGAACTGCCATTTTATATATAGTTGAAACCATATAATATCTATCTTATAAAACAAGTCACAAAGTTTCACGCGAAACCTTGTTTTTTACTCCGTAAATTAAAAAAATGTATTTCTGATCTGATTTCTGGTTTACACAACATAATAACATTTATGATATGTTAACTAGCTGTATTTCTTCATATTTTTGGAGACGCAAGTAAATTTATTTACAATTTAATATGATGGATAACAACATGATTCATGAGAAAATCGGATTTCCGCCTATGCAAAAAAAGTATGCAGATTGGACTGTGCAGTAAGTGCACATATGATCAGCACCTTTGTTTTCGCTACACGGTTAATTCAATACCTCTTCTACTTAAATCCAAACTATCAAGCCTCTAACCATTTTCTATGACTGTGCAGGCCTGTTTGTGTGAGACCTTGTCGAAAACCCTGAAGCCCGGTTTTCTCGTGTTGCGGCTCATTTTATACATACAAAATAAATGACCTATATCATTTGCATATGCGCCTTTGTTTTCGATTATCAATCTACATGTAAGTCATGAAATTCCAAGTGTTTTCAACTTAGCACAATATGGATCTTTACTTTGCTACAAAGTTTGATTCCCTAAATAAAAAGTGGTGACAGCGCATCCGATTTGTGTTGGATGAAATTTTAACTGTGCATACATATCAAAATAATCCTAAAAAGTACAAATAGGCAATGATCAGGAAATGGCGCAATCAGAAAGACATTCCCACTCCATAAACCGAGGGGTGGGAAAAAACTAAAATGACACTTAGGCACTTATACCATGAAGACATGTTGTAAGCCGAGTGAGCAGCTATTCCCCAATAGGCGGCCAATCAGTCACCAGAACTGAACTAAAATATTAAAACATACATAAGGATCAAACAGCACAAAAATTAGACTCCAAAACACAAAACAATTAGAACCACAACAGAAGTATCGCCTTGGAACGATCAGTAATATAAAATTACTGGGGGCCAAAACTGGTTTTACAGGTGCCCAACCCCACCCTCATCTTCTGCAGGGGTTCACAACATTTAGTTAGTTGTTCGGTCCTCGTGGTGAATCTCTAACTAGTCAATGAATCATCAAGGACAAACGAATAAACCATGATAACCACCTTGTTGAATCAAAAACGAGGACAACAGACTCAGTAAGCTGCATTTTATTGTTCATGATTAGATCATGAAAGCAAGTCATTTATCCTGCCAAATAAAGGTTAAAATGCAAGTTAAATTTCATGACCTGGATAAAATAAATTTCAGTCTCAGCTAATTTGTTTTATAAACTTGGTGCCCCGTCTGTGTGCCATTAGCTGACTCGATCACCATGTGCACAGAAAAGATAGAATAAAATACATTCAGTGGGATAGAAAGGGGACAAAACCTGATAAAACTGATTGATATATCTGAGATACATGTATGCATGTAATGTTTGCCTTGTACCGGTAGTTTTACAACCATAGGAAACTGCAGCAGCACATGTAACTGACCATACGCTTGAACTTCCTAAGTTCCTATCAGCTGGGCAATTAACAGGTTATTGGAAAGACACAGCATGAATACTGCCTAATTGCTAATCTTTAATGAACTCCTGTTTTATGAGGCGCCGTTTTACTATAAAATCAGTATTTTTGATATCACAAAATAGAATTTTTGATATAAAAAAAATCGAATATCTGATATAAAAAAATCGAATTTCAGATATCAAAAAATCAAAGCGATTTCTTTATATCAAAAATTCGATTTTCTGATATCAAAATTTCGATTTTCTGATATAAAAAAATCGAATTTCTGATATCAAAAAATCAAAGCGATTTCTTGATATCAGAAAATCGATTTTCTGATATCAAAAATTCGATTTTCTGATATCAAAAAAATCGAATTTCTGATATCAAAAAATCAAAGCGATTTCTTGATATCAAAAATTCGATTTTCTGATATCAAAAATTCGATTTTCTGATATCAAAAAATCAAAGCGATTATTTGATATCAAAAATTCGATTTTTTGATATAAAAAAATCTGGAAAATTTTCCATCTAAGAAATGATGGCTCCCTAACAAGAAACAATTAGAGTAGTTTCCCATGTAAAATAAACAGTTTATGGGTTAGTTCGGGTGGCAGCTATTGTCACGCTAGTCAAGTAGATAGATTTCCGCTTTGCAACCGAGAGGTTGGGTGTTCGATTCCCGATCGGCCGTAAAGGCATTTTATGTCGGTGATAAATGTTCATCCTCACTAATGAAAGGCAACTCGCTCAACTATCTGTCCCATAGTTTGACTGTTTGACTTTTCGCGAAACGCTCTGTACCAGTCGCACCTCGTGGCATCCACGTGGTTCCTTTACAGGATGGACCTAATTATCGGAATGGCCTTACTGCTGTGTAATTGTGTAGTATTTCATATGCATAAAAATACAAGTATCAGATGTGTTTCATTTCAACATAATAAAATCAACCTCCTGCAGTTGCGCATTGGGTTACGGATGACAGAAGAAGAAGGTGGAGTGGGAATAATTGTTAGAATGTTAACGCTGATTCAACGGTTTCCTCGATCAAAACTATGACCAGACCACATATCAGGGGTTGTCAACGTGACGGTAGTCTTCAGGGACCCAAGTATAGGCAATTGATGTCAGCTAGACCCCCATCGTACGCCGCAGCACACACTTGTATGGTACTTATATCAGGCTAATAATCACATTAATTATCTTTATCTATATAATATTAAACATAGGAGTCTGTGCGTGAGAAAAACAACAATTTCAGTTCCGACCAAGTCCGACATAAAACGGACTGTACAGCCAAAGAAGCATGCTAGAAACTTGGAATTTCAGATCTAGAAAGTATTAAAACTGCATATATATGATAATGTACTATCCGTGTAGCGAAAACAAAGGCGCTGATCAGATACGCGGTTACTGCGAAGCTGATCTGCGCCTTTGTTTTCGCCTATGCAGATTGTTGGTTTCCTCATGCGGCGGTTCTTACTCTGTTCTGCCTTCACAAAAGAAAAGAAAAGTACCCCGCGATACATACGAGTGTCCAATAATTATAGGCACACTCAGGCCCATTTCAATAAAGAAACGCATGGGAAACCGTGTATATTCTGCTGCGCATGTTTCAAGTCTGACCATGCCGCGCAATTTATCGGTAATTTTACTGAACATACACAGCGGATTTCAAGTAGATTTACGCGAAAACTATAGTGACCATAGTTAAACACCTGAACTCAGCCCATGCAAGCCCATAAATAATTTGAGGGATCTATCATTTTTTCTCAGCAAAGGAAGGCCTAAAGGATTTTTTGATATCACAAAATCGAATTTTTGATATCAAAAAATACTCTCCATTTTTTGATATCAGAAATTCGATTTTTTGATATCAAAAATTCGATTTTCTGATATAAAAAAATAAGCCTGATTTTTTGATATCACAAATTCGATTTTTTGATATCAGAAATTCGATTTTCTGATATCAAAAAATCGATTTTTTGATATCAAAAATATTTTCTGATATCAAATAATATTTTCTGATATCAAAAAATCGAATTTCTGATATAAAAAAATAATTTTTGATATCAAAAAATCGAATTTCTGATATAAAAAAATCGGGATTTTATAGTAAAACGGCACCCCATACTGTTTCTCTGGCAATCTCAGGTACTGATGGAGGCTGTGCAGTAGAGTGTGTATACAAAGAACTGGTCTAATAAGAGGTTTAATTACGCCAATTCCATGCCTGCTGTGCGATACAGATGGCGCTGCAGAGGTGCGATTTACCTACCCATAAGCTATTAGTATTTATAGCGCAAGCGCTTCAGGCCTGATACGTCATCACATGTTTATCGGAATGGTGGAAATTATAAACCTATTATCAGCAGATGCAGGATTTGTCGTATTCATCTTCTTTTGATACATGTACATATTGTCCAATATGATTGGTTTATTTGTCACAGGAATACAAGTAATAGTTTTTGAAACTTTGTTTAGACCGTGTGTCCTGTGTCGGGGAACAAATCCATTGTAACTATTATATGCTATTTTGTGCATATTCAAAATATAATTTAGTCCTAAAAGTTCATAAAACTGCAAAAACGTGAAACAACATGCGCACAATCTGTGGACATATTACCAGATCAGTAGGTTTTTATCTCGATCAAGTCTAGCTTAATTATTTACTTAATTATTTAATTATTTACACACTTCGGGACAACACTATACTGTAGTATCGCACACTTGTTTGATGTCTTTATTGTGTAAGTATTTAACCCATTACGTTCTCGCTCCTTAGATTTTAAGGATCATAAGATCATTTGACGATCATGTTAAATAAGGTAACATATATATACACACTTGGCAAAATGCCAACGCACCTGTTTTAAAAATTGAATAAATTTCGTTTCATTAAAGATTTTGCTTTTTAAATTCTGCATTCTTTTCTTTGACGAACATAGACGCATAACCACTTGATTATTTCAAATACATATAATCACGTGACCACGGCATAAGGAGACCATGCAAAACAGGTTTTCTGCACGTGCTGATCGTGGTGATTGTCTTTTTTTGTAATCTTTGAATAAAATCAGAAAGCTTGTAGTTTGTAGAATGGAAGTGGAAAAAATAATTCGCCACTCTTTCGAAAAAATTAGCTAGAGCGGCCGGCTTAGTAGACGGTGGGTAGCTCATTTAGCATAGAAACGTTTAAAATACGTTTAAAGTCAATGGAACGAGTACGTTTTTCTTTTGTGATTTTTTACTTTAACAAGTCGCACCGTATCATACTAAATCTCGTTTGTGCGTCGACTGATCCTTCTTATGTTGGCGTTTTTCGTCATTTTTACTTCTACCTGTCGTCCTTAGACGTTGTCACAAAATTCTCATGCAAGTGGTAAACGTTTTGTTTCAAATCTGCGATGCTGAGTGAGCTAACATTATAAAAATGCTAAAGCAAATGGAATTGTTGAAGCCACCAGGTACTGACTGGGCGAGAAAAATCGATCTGGAACCAAAATGTTAATTACCAGACTTTTTGAGACGCTTACTTGCGATAAAATACTGACTTTCATGTTAATGTGTGTTGTTCTTTTTACTCAATTGAATAAAATTATTGCAAAGATCATGGTGTTGAACTTGAAGTCCCATTCCCACTGCGCTTAAGATTGATTAAAATCGCTATACGATTGTTTTGATATTAGTTTAGGGGTAATTTCTTTGACCTCCTTATGCAAATTTTCACCGGTCTATCAATTCGGTTTTTGTTATTTTAGCATCTTCCGATTTTTCGAACGAAGGGTATGGATACCCCAATTTCGCTATTTTCGACAGAAGTCACCAATTGCAATACATTTTCAGCATTCTGTCTGAAAATGGTTATTGTCAGCATGTAGAAAATTTGAAGGCTCTCATTTGTTTGATTCTTGAAATATTTAACAAATTATTACTAGTTGCGTTGAGAATTATTTGGAAAGTATAGTAAACACATTCTTGGTGAGTTTTGGTGTTCATTGGCAGCAGAATAATATAAGTCTTAAGAAATATTTGTCGTTGACGATGTGTATGTTTCATCAGTCATCGCCGGGTGCGGCTACCAACAAATCGACTTTAAAACATGTCAAAGTTTATTTCTTCCAGTTTCATGAAACATGAAACATGTTTCATGAAACATCTAAAACACAGGAAATGCAACGATTAATGATAATACCTGATGTCAAGAGGTGATAAGGACTCCATTTATCTCGAAAGTAATTAGTACGTCCGCGGTGGAGGGTGGTCGTAACATGAAACAGATGCAGTCCGGCTAATGAATACAGGTATGCATTTATCAATACCACCGCGGATACACTGCGATGAGTGTATGTCAGATCCACGGTGGCGGAAGGGTAATTATCTTATTAAGCACTTATTAGTAACCCACCCCTATGAGTGGAAAAAATGCTAAAATCACGTGACTCCACCCTAAGTCCGCGCCACTGTGTCAGGTGGGAAAACAAAAATCCACCTGGCTTGTACTGTAGTTTTCCTTGGCCTGTTTGATCGAGTATTTTGATTTATGATGTACTGGTAATATCAGTACAGGTGTGCTAAGGCCACTGGTCTTTTCTTTAGATTCTCCGTTTCTCCACAATTACCATGATGTGCGTGTGCCCATATACACATGTACCAAAGCTTTCATTCCTGCAGTTTTTTTATTTACATGTATATTTCGGTTAGAGAAGACCGCGTCCATTTGGTCTAGCCCTGATACATAACATGTTAAGTAACAGTAAGTAACTATCAGGTTTCAAAAATAACAAATCCTAAGGTGTGATAAAAAACCAAAGCAACAAATAGGTTCTGATACAAATAGAAAATACTATAAACCAAAATGAAATAGTTGAACTTGAATGCACACGTGAAAACCTCTTCGGCTGCTTTAAAGATCTATGTGGCTGTAAGCTTCTGCATTTTGTGTCAGTAATGAAGCGTTTCCGAAATGCCTTGAGCTCTGACAACAACGCTACACTATCGACTTTGGACAACAAATGAGTGTGGTGATGTGAAACAGAAAAAAGTTTTCAAAGAGAGAGAGAGAGCGAGAGAGAGAGAGAGAGAGAGAGAGAGAGAGACCGTAAGAAATAGGAAGACTCAGTTTGCGGCGAGACATAGTTAGCATTGCACATTTTACCAAGAGTGCAGATATGTTAAGCATGAGGTTTCAATGGTACATTTATAAGTCGGTATGGGTGTTGGCTTTCGATGAAAAACAAACAATTTTTGCGTGCACTTTATGACATTTCCAGATGTAAGCCAAGCGAGTAAACATGTGCACATGTTTACGCCTACAACTTGTTGAGAGACGGGAAAGTCAGAAATTCAACAAGACGATACAAATATACTTTGGCTCCATACCAGGTTCGAATAAAAGAAAAAAATCAAAATATCACTGTTGTAAGTAGATGACTTTGACATGCGTCCTTGGGGTACCTTAGATTTGAGTTTCATGATCCACTGTTCCTCGGCTAAATGTCGGCACTGTATAAGCCACTATCTCGTAACAGTCTTATGAGATGGTGACTTTCATACACTCCTCTTTATGCCCATTAAAATGTCTCATTGGTTTCCTATCTTGTTTGTGGACATTCCGTAGTTGTTGATCTATTTACTCATTCAGCCTCTTTTCGATCTCGCCATCATGGATAATCTTGTCAATGTGCTGCAGGTGAGGGCATAGACAATGTGTCTATCACTATACCTTGTACTATGTCTTGCATTTTTGGTTATCCTACAATTGTCCGTCTTTCGAAGAAATCACTTCGGTATGCGAAGTACTACACACCTTGCAAGGCCATGTGTTGTATGTTTTTTTTAACATTCTGTTTGTCTTTCCATAAACCAGACTATTAGCCCGACTCGTGTTTACTTCTGTATGTCACTTTTGTAGGTATTCGTAGCTGACTTGTGTAGCACAGGTTGGTTATTCCGAACTATCGTATCGATGTCGGGGAGGTGATTTGAAATAGTATGAAGTAAATGTATTAAAACTTCTTTCGTTTCTGTACTTTTTACATTAAGGAGGCCCGCTCTTGTGTACTTCAGGGACTGCAAAAAATCTACTTTATAGCAGGCATTCATGTCCTCGAAAACAAGAAGAATCATGATAATTGTTTGTATAATTCGGCAAATAGGTCACTGTATGGGCGTTACTTCATTAATACGTTGTTGGGTATGGTCTACCTTTGACTTAGGTAAACGCTAAAGGTGTACAGTTATGTTTTCCGTTATAAAAATAATAAGAATGAAATTCATCTAATTCACTGGATTGGACAAAATACAGGTTGCTGAATTCCAACGGTAATATGTGACAGCGGTCCAGGCTGACTGAGTTTTCTATTATCTCCCTACTTTAACAGATAGAATAGCCGACCGGCCCAGATATGAATATTAAAGTTGTCACCTATACAGAAACCTATTTGCCCAATTATATGTCTAACAGAACTCTGCAGGTGTTATGATTCCAATCTCACTACCCAGCCAAAACATAACTGTCGGATCGTTACAACCAACAGACAGCACTGACATAATTATGAGATTTTTTTGAGATAGAAATTCTAGACAGCTGTTTACCTAGGCAACTGACAGGTTCAACAAATACAATAATTTCACGTATCAGCGACTATTTCTTTGGGTTTCCGATAGAATTAACTACACATGATTTGTGTTTGTATTTTTATAAATCACAACATGCTGTATGCTAGAATTACAGCATCACAAACTCAATTGACGACCCCCGTTCTTTCTTTATCGACCGTTATAAGGGACATCTACCTCTCTGGTGTACTCACCTTCTTTGTTTGTGGTTGATACTAGACGGGGGGCTACCCTGCTGGGAAAGAGCTAATCAATTCGATCTTCATACGTGCAAAAATTGTTTGAAGTTTTTGTAGGCATTTCTACCGCCTGATGTCTGGCTGTGGTTATAAACATACTTTTTTTTTCGTTTTTTTTACTTAAGATTTGTCTCCACAGCTGAATAATTATGTAACTATAATTTTGTTGATGGCAAAATTGTCCCATTTCGCATTAAATAGCGTGATGGTAAAAAATGAACGTACATGTATACGCAAGTGAATATGGTTGTGCATGTTTGTATTTTGCTGCTTTGTCATTCAACTTCACATCCGTCATGATAGGTCAAAATAGTTTGTATTTAGTTGATTGCTTTCGGGTTGTATTATTTCAAATATTTTAATGTAAACCATTTTAACAACACGTTGAACAAGATTACTTACCATATTCCACTCAAACATTGATAGGGAGCAAAGGGACGTACTGGTTATAAAACACCCATATGTTGCAGAACCGTCACTGCATTATCATGCCACCTTTTTTCGAGTTGTCTGTCTGAGCTACTAGACTTGCAGAAACAGTGGCCTCCACTAAAACTGAAGTAGTCACTGCATCCTACCTTACCCAGTGCTGTCATTTAACTGTTCATTCTGGTTCACTCAACTAACATAACCTTTTATAATCGAAATGTTGTTGCTAAAATGTTTTAAACAGATTTTATGAAAATTCCAGGAATTAGCGAGTTTTGGTAAAAACAAGATTTTCAACAAAAAATAGTTTTTACTTAAAATGGTCTCCTTTTAACAGTGTGTATGAAACTGAAACCCGATTTTTGATACACACACTGGTTGGCTCTAAACATAATTTCAAATATATGCAGTCGAAAGTTTTCAACACATAAATCAAATTTCCATTAAGAAGATGTTCAGTCCAATAACAAATGTTTCCAAAGCTGTAAAATATAGCTCAAATCGGCTTTCTGTTCCAAACTAGCAACATAAAAGATAAAAGTTTTAGGAAAATTGCATTTTATCTAACAAAACACAGATTTCTTGAAATTTCCAAAAGTCCATTTTAGACATAAAATTGTCGATATTTCAATTATCCATATAGTTATACTGTTAAATGAAAGAGTAAGAAGAGTAAATGAAAAAGTACAAGTAGGCAAAGGTCAGGAAAATGCGCAATCAGAAAAAGACTCCCACTCCAAAAACCAAGGTGGGAAAAAACCAAACTGACAATCAGGTACTTATACCATGAAAACATTTTGTAAGCCGAATGAGCAGCTATTTTCCCAATAGGTGGCCACTCAGTTACCTTAACTTAACTAAAGATATGCAAACATACATAAGGCGCCAACAGCACAAAAATATTTTAAACACCAAGACATAAAACAAAAAGAACCACCACAGAAGTATCTGGCGGGTTTAAATCGATTTTACACGGCCGGAACCTCACCCTCAGCTTCTGCAGTGGTTCATAACATTTAGTTAGTTCTTCGGTCCTCGTGGTGAATCTCTAACTAGTAAATGAATCATCAAGAACAAACAAATAAATCATGATAAACATCCTGATGAATCAAAAACCAGGACTCACAGATTCAGTTAGCTGCCCGACGATGGAGATCCCCTGGCGCCAAATAACTTACTAACTCCGGAGCTAAAGAAAAACATCAGTTGGACCCCGGTGGGCCAAGCAACAGACAAGAAGCTCCGGCCCCAACCAACTAAAATGAATAGCTTTAAGTCGGGGCCATCATAGAGTCTGACGCCCGACCCACCGGCGTGCAATTAAAGAAGGCAGCATAGTTATCACCCGTGATTGGGTTAAAAACTAAGCATGCAGACTGTCGCATAACATTCAAGTTATAACCTATACGTCTGTAACGTGTTATGATTTTTCTAAACTGAAAAGAAAAATCATTACTTCCTATAAGTTTCTTAAAGGGCTGGGATCTATAGACGCCGTTTTTGGCCTCATCTTCAAAATGGCTGATGTTACACGTTTTGATAGTACTAGATTTGTCAATTACAAAAATGGTGTTTTTAATTCGTTGCATGGCTGGTTACCATGGCAACGCGCATATTTCGAAGATTACTGTTTTGAAGCGATAAGACATGTGTCGCTCAGGTGCTAGGACAGAAACAAAACATATTTTGTCATAAAACGTTCTAAAGCAGATAAAGAATACATTAAGAATGAAAATGACCTCCATGAGAGTCACTGTTCCAAAACTATAGCGTCATAGCAACACGTAGCATTCCTTAGCAACATGAAAAATAACCACAATTATGACGAAAATAAGAAATGGGTTATTTTATTAATGGACTTGAACTTTAAATTACTCCTTTTTATAGTAATTGTTATGTAATGTGTCAAAACATGGTGTTTTTAATTCGTTCCATTGTCGGTTACCATAGCAATGTGTTTTACAATGATTCCAAGTTTTGGTAGGTTGATACGTCATTTCTAAGGTTTTAGTAGCAATGCGAAACATAAATTGCCATTGCATGCTATAAAGCAGATGAAGTATGCATTAAGGTTAGGAATGACCCTCACGCACGTTATTTTTTCCATAAAAAGTCACATAGCAACGCGTGACATGCCTTAGCAACGATTAATGTTTTCAATATACATGCCAAAATAAGCGTGGTGCTAACTTATGTTTACAGTTTAGAAGGATAAATAACAATGCCATAGTTGCAGAGTCACAAGATTTTGATGAGAGTCATGTTTTAATTGTGGTTCCCATGGCAACTGAGTGTTATATTGAAATATTGTACGCTAGGTATCGCCAAACATACCGTATAGAAAACTAAAATGATGAATGGTGAAGTCAACAATGACACCTACTTGCAAAGTAACTACTTGGAACTTCACATAATATTGCACATATAACATGAATGTTTATTGGTCACCTTTTGGAGGAGCTTAGTTTGTTTGATTTATTGTTTTACGTCCCTTTCAACAGCTAACGTCCCGACATGTCCATAGCTGTTGTTTGAGACGTATAGCAATAAATCTAACATGTAACTTGTAGCCCTTTTATAGCAAATTTAATTATTGATGTATACGTTTCCCATTCTATAACCGACTACGACAATTGTGGTTAGTCAAACACAGTCAAACTCCTGCGCCCGCTGACATTTGCACTAAGCGCATGGGTATAGGCTATAGTAGGCTAAGATAATAATAGGCATAGATCTGATCTTAATTAGATTAAAAAGAACAATTAGGAGCTAAAAAGATCAGCATAGATAGAAAATCTCTCATACAAAGAAGTAACAGTACTTTACAAGCAAAATTTATCACGTTGCACAATTGCTTTCTTACGTTTCCGTAGCGTTGTCAAGGACGCTCTATGTCTTTTTGCATGAAAGCCGATGTCGTTTTTACTAATTTTAGATACCGCACCACCCCTCGACCAAAACAAAACTTTGGTGATAAGAAGTTCAGACGTTATTCTTTTATTATGCGAAATCTCATTTTGGTCGAGGGGTGGTGCGGTACTTAATTTTCGACATGAACATTTGAAAATAGCTGAAAATTGAGGAAAATGGCGCGACCATCTTGCTTAGTGACGTCGCCATAGCGTGGTCACGTGCTTTTTCGGACGTTCTGACGTCATTTCTAGAAACACGGTACGTTGTACTATATGTGTGAGTATAACTCACAGAAATATGATTCAATAATTTTTTCACGAATTTTGAGGCCAAAATCCCGTCTTATAGACTCCAGCCCTTTGTAAACCAAGTCACCATAAAATTCTGGTTCCGAAAGACCCTCACTTAAAAGTGTCTTTAACCCAACATTATATTTGGAAATCAATTCATAGTGTCTACGATAAAATTTAGAAAAGAATCGCACAGGGTAAGCAGCAGTGACAACTTCAATTTTAGTGGAGTTCCACTGTTTCTGCAAGTCTACGAGAAGTGCTCACAGGCAACGCAAAATAAAGATGGAATTCTTGCACAGTGATGATTTTGCTAAATATCCAAATCAAACTTTTGGTGTTGAATTACAAGTATTAATGTGAACAAAAATAAAGTTTTGATCTCTATAAAACTAGTAAAAAAATAGTAGTATATTATATATACATTGTAGATAATTCTATTTCCATCGGCGCATTCTCTATTGTTTTCAAACCAGGTCATCAGATATCAGATCAATATATAAATGAGGGAATTGGGTAAGCTCATTAATGCCTTAATCATCAAAGAGTGTCAAAACAAAATTCTGAAAGTGATGGCATTAATGTGTAGGAATATTATGCAAAGCGAGATATTTCTCTATTTTTCTTGTTAACAAGTGTCATTATCGATATGAAGACGAATGTTTACATGCCTCCTCATCCATAATGTACTATACCCATCAAAAGAAGTTTTGCACCAGTTAATATTTTTCTTATTTTTTAAATAATGTTCAGTATAGATCTTTTTCAAACAAGCAAATTCAGAGAATTTATGTCCCCACTGTCCATTCACTTTCATTGTCAAAATACCGAAAAACGACTAAGTTCAATTTGCAAAAAAAAAATGTCAAAAATTAATCTGAGGATTATATCCAAACCACATGCACATCTTCAAAGTATGATGAAGACATCTGTAAAGTTTCAAAATAATCGGAACTAGAAAATGTGTTAATGAAACACTATGCCCCCAACTGGTAAGCCACTTTCAAGATGTAAAAATGTCCAAGAAATGACTAAGTTCAAATTGTAAAAAAAGTGACAAAAATTAATCTGAGGAGTATATCCCAACCACATGCATATCTTCAAAGCATTGTCACAATGTCTGCAAAGTTTCAAAAGTATCGGTATTAAATTGTAGGAGGAGTTACCCTCTATCCATCCACTAAAATGCCCGAAAAAATGACTAAGTTCAAATTGTGAAAAAAAATAACAAAAAATAATCCAAGGATTATATCCAAATCACATGCATATCTTCAGACCATGCCCATAATACATGTAAAGTTTTAAATGAATTGGCATGAAACTGTAGGAGGAGTTGCGCACACAAGGTACCCACTGCCCAATTCACTTTCATTGTCAAAATGCCCGAAAAATGGCTAAGTTCAAATTGCGAAAAAAAAGTAACAAAAATTAATCTGAGGATTATATCCAAACCACATGCATATCTTCAAAGCATAGTCACAACATCTGTAAAGTTTCAAGAGAATCGAAATAAAACTGTAGGAGGAGTTGCGCACACAAGGTATCCACTATCTATTCACTTTATCAAGAATTAAAAAGGGAAATAACTCTCACAGAATTAGCCCCTAGCCCCTTGAATTTACCTGAAAGAAAAAATATGGGTCCTCTTAATTTTCATATACAAACTACATACCAAATTTCAAGATCCTAGCTCTAACGGTTCCTGACCGAGTGCTCACGCATCACAGACAGACAGACAGACAGACTGACAGACTGACTGACTGACTGACTGACTGACTGACTGACTGACTGACTGCACGCACTCACTCACTCTCTCACTCACTCACTCACTCACTCACTCACTCACTCACTCACTCACTGCACTGCAGGGACAGAC